>JBAMJR010000240.1:50000-652348 GCA_038501785.1 Myoxocephalus aenaeus | reverse complement strand
TTCAGGAAGCGAAAGAGGAAAAACATGCGAGTCTCCATTGTTGCCGCACTTGTCTCACATTCTCGTTTACTCTCATGAAAGTATCACACACAGAGATTACTCCTCGCTAAGTTCCTTTGTCTTGTGATCCATATTTGAGTTGACAGATCACGAACAAGAGCTCCCCCACTGTTAATGACCCCAGCCGGCAACAGATAGACTCACACTTCCAGCACTTTTTTACTGCTGCCACCCCGGCCTTAACGTGTCCACGATGAGCCTGTTTACAAGGTTAAACAGGAAAAAAAACACTATGGTAATGATGAAATATTCACATTAATGTGTCTCTGGTGTCATATCCTAGCTCGTGTAATTCCTATAATATCTTTATAACACATAGTTTGTTATGGACATCCAATAAAATATGCTATTTGAATAGACTATTTGTATATAACGGACCCGTGAAGGGTTGTAAAAGGTGAAACTGCAAAGTTTCAATCTTTAGCTGACTTTTTTTTACACATTATTTCCAACCAACACTTAGATTTTTTTTCTTTTTCTCTCAACTAATTTAAGTTGATATCAGCATGTTTACGCTGCGTTTCCACAAGCCTTGGGATAATGAACGTATATAACGTCGCGCAAATGAAGCCCATTCATGGCTTGTTTTGTATTCATGAGTCCCTATCTGGGGCTCCATCTCTCAGATAGAGCTCTAATCCTCGTGTCCTCCTTTGCCGATAAAAAAATGCTCTTCAGTTTACGATTAATTTAATCTCAATCATAGCCGGGACTTGTCGCTGCCAATAAAACTTGTGGAGTGCGTAAACGGAGAGGCGGGGGTGGGGTGTGTGTGATAAGGGTCTGCTGGTGCCGTGGCCCCTCGGTGCTCTTGATAGGGCCTATCTGTCTCTGCCAGGCCGATTTAAGACCCGGAAAGGGTTTAAAATATGATACAGATTTACCTCATTTGCAATCGACTGCCAATGAGTGCGGCGGTTTGTTTCAGCCAGGCGGGGAGCTGAGCTTTGGTTGGTCTGCACCGCGGTTATTTCAGGATCACAGGCCCATTGAGTCGCAGGGCTGAGGCTTTTGACACACTTGTTTTTGTGTTTTGATTGCTATCCGTCTGAGGGAGACGCATGCATGCAGATAGCTTGTGCGCACATTTCATCCAAGACTAATACCATTATGGGGGAGAAAAACATAATCTAAAGTATCTCAACACAGTCTACTATTTATAACAATTTCAACTTTTGTCAAACTGGATCTCCAATTTTACTTTACAACAATATAACAATTATTTTAACAACTGTTTTTATGAGCTATAATTTATTATTTGGAGCTGTTTTTTTAGACACCCTATTGCCTGCTTTGTTAATAATTTGTAGCCATTAAATTAACAAATTAGTCTGATTAAAGGCCATTTTTGTTCATGATCTAAATGTAAAATATACCCTTTTTGCCTCTTTTGATGCGCATTTATTCACACGCACACACCGCCCAATATTCAAGCTTTCAGACTTTGCACAAAATTGCCTCACATCCTGTAAAAACATGTAAACATCCTGACACCACGGTAGGCCTGCACGGCACTTGTGTTACACAGTAAAGTTCCAGCTGTCTTATTATCATCACAGAAACCGGTTGTGAGAACTGCAGCTTTGTAAAAGTCCCGCAGTCTCCCTGAGCCCAACAGCAGCTCCGTCCTACTTTCTGCTGCTAAAGACACGACTGCAACACTCACTCACACACACACACACACACACACACACACACACACACACACACACACACACACACACACACACACACACACACACACACACACACACACACAGAGTGGGCCTGCAGTTAATACAGCGCCGTTATTTACATGGGGGAATCCTCCGCACTGCTTCTAGGAAGCAGGAATCTTCGACTAAGTGTTTCCATCCATCCAACCCAAACTATCGCTCCTGCAACAGTGTCCTATAGCGAATGCGCCCTAGTCTGCAGCATAATTGGTTGGGGATTTAGATGGAAAGGGACTGCAGGAGAGAAAGCCTTTTTTTTTTTTTTTTTTTTGGAGGGGGGAAATGGTTCTCGTCCGAGGAAGAAAAGCTCTTTTCAGCGGGCCACAATGGGAGATTGGGGACAGGGGAGGAGTCCCATCGTGATTAGCCCATTTAATGGCGCGTTTACTTAATTTCTGTATTCACTAGCAACGGTAAACAAAAGGGGAAATAGCACTCACATTTTTAAGTGCTGCATGACGTTGACGTTTGCCAGAATGTGTGCAGTCGACTATACGGAGGCAGCCGCATATATATATATATATATATATATATATATATATATATATATATATATATATATATATATATATATATATATATGTACATATTACCTGCATCACATGTTAGAAACAGGGGGTGTAATGATAAATTAGGAAAGGGGTAAAGTAGACTTCTGGAAAATAAAATCTAAAACATTTTAATGCAGCTTTTCGTCACCGTCAAAGACCAAACAGTTTACACCAATATGATGAATAGTTACTCTGTTCCGGAAATAAAAAAGCCAAACTCCTTTTTAGGTGAGTTCAGCCCGCTGAGTGTACAGCCCGGTCCGGGGACGCAAAAGCCAAGCCACGCATTAATGCTTCCACAATCCAATAATGACCCAATATGAACATGTGTTTAGCCACTCATCAATGCCCTTATCCGCCATCGGATGGAGAGACAGACATCATGCATAGAGGTATAGCAAATTGAATACTGTATTTGATTTAGAAATGTATGTACATTAACATAATAACCACGCAAGAAAGAAAACATTGAATAGGCTAATGTAAATAAGCGCTTTGAGCGACCCTGGGGCGGCAGAGAGGAGAGGGGGTTCGGGGGGCAGCAGACTTGAATCAATGCAATAACAAGCAATTCCACTTTTCATTATCTTTTTTTCTCTTGCATAAATGTGACTGGTAACATATCTCATTATCACCCCCCCCCCCCCCCCTCCCCCCCTCCCCCAGCCAAAAAAAAACACAGCCAAAAATCAACAAAAACGCCTAGAGCACTTCATGTTGTAAGTTTTGACAAATATTTTATGTAGGAACACCAAGTCAAGAAAAGTGAGGAAGGGATAGAAAAGAGGATGAGACGAGGGAGAGCATTAATTATGTACAAGCATATTTCTACACGTATATTACAGACCGGGAGAATGATCGCATTATTTGAGATATACATAATTCAATATAAAATTCTTTGAAAATAAAAATCTGATACAGTCATAAACGGTTCCGTTCGACATTTTTTTGACCATGTACCCCACACAGGCAGTGACAGAAGTGTATTTAAAAAGGTGCTTACGACTTAAAATGATTGTCTGATGAACAAAAGTAAAAACAGGATTGCATGTTGTCTGCGTGGCGGCTGCTTCGCCGTCATCATCATCATCATCATCATCATCATCATCATCATCATCACCATCATCATCATCATCATCATTAGGACTTAAAACGGAGATGAGGACAAAAAAAAAGAAAAAGCGACGAAGACACCAAGACGATCTGTTTTTATTCCCTCTGATCGATGTTCCTGATGGAAAAGCTTGCATTCAGGTTATTCTCCCTGATTACAAAACAAAAAATAAAAAGACATCATGCAAGTAGTCTAGTAGTAGTGGTGGTGGTGGTGGTGGTGGTGGTGGCGGGGGTATGAAGAGGAGGGGGAGGCGTGGGTCCTTTTGAAAGCGCTTTTTAATAAAAAAAAAAAAAAAAACGACGTGCTTTTATCTCTTTTTATTTTAATATTTATATCAACCGGTCCTTTTTTTCATCCGCGATATTTCATAAGTCTTTTTTTCTTCCTCTCAGGTCCATTTCCCCTGTAAATATTTCTCTTTTTGTTTGTTTTTGTGTGTTTTTTCCCCCCCCTCTCCGTATCATACATCGCACTCCGAGTCGCTGGATGTGACGGACAGGATGGACGTCCCAGTATCAACTCTCTCTGCCATACTGGAAACGCTGGTGGTCGGACTGGCCGCGGTTGATGGCGACTCTGCCGAGCTGTGAGGGGTGAGGCCGGCCTCTGACAGGGACCTCATACCGCTCGGTCCTATTGCTTGGTGTTGGAGCCTGGAGAAGAAAAGAAGCCAGGAGGGGAGGGGGAAAAAAAGAAGAAAAAAATCAGAGAAATGGCAATTAGACCTGAGAATGTCCCCCTTCCCCTCCTCCTCCTGCAAAATAGGGGTTCAAACTCGCCTTTCTTTCCCCCTGCCGGCCCCAGCCATGCATGCATGCTTTTATCAAATAGCCAGCTTTCAGAGGACAAAACACAGCACTATTTAGACTACCAAATGTTGGAAGAAATGCAATGAGTTATTGTGTTTTCCCACAAAAGTATAGGCATGTTCAGCGCGCAAGTCATTTAAATTACGTGACATGTCACTGCAGAAAACTAAGATTTAAACCCAACTTGGTGTCTTTTAAAAAACAGTTTGCTGTTTGCTGGCATTCTTTAAGCAGTCTGCTGCTATTTTGTTGTTTATTCTGGTTCCTCAGCATTTGCTCTACAGTTGTTATTTCCCTTCATTGCTGCACAGTTTTATTTATCTTACAAGAACCCGTGGAACCCGAGCTTCTGCACTTTCATTATCAAATTATTATTATTATTTGTTCAATAAAATATAGGTCTTGATCCAAACGCAAAATATCGTGAGGCTTTGACACAGATGCTTTTCAGTCTGATGGAAGTGGAAGTGTATGAATGAGTGACGTCGAGATCCAGGTTACTCCAATCATCCTAAATGTTTATCTCCAATCCACTCATGATAATAACTCCATCGCGGCGGGATAATATCAGCCTGGAAATATATCTCTTCATTTAGCAAAAAGATTAGAATAGTGTTCATATGGCTTAGTCCTCTCCGAGTTATTTTCTAATCAATTACAGCATTTCAATGGAATGATACCACACTTAATGTTATGAATACAGCCTGTCTTGCAATGCTTTTTAATACGCACGCTCATTTTAGTCAAGTAATATCTATAATACCTCTATTATCCTTTGAGATAATCTGTCCCAACAATGCTAAGTAACATGTGATGTTAAAATGACAAATGCCCCATAGTACGTTACATGTAACTACGATACGCTGTGCCGCTTAAATACACCATTGCATAGCTTTAGCAAACACAATAATATTTAAAATAATTTGCAAAACATTACAATTTCAAATGTATTTAAATGTATAGATACAACTATTTAACTTTTGGGTAAATGCATATTAAGACGTGTCCAGTCCAGTTGATTTTATACTTTTTACTTTTATTGAATATAATAATTAACATGACTATTTACACTAGTATCATCTGCATAGTGGTTGTATATAAAATGTATACATATGTATGTATATATGGTTATATATACATATTGTTGCAGCACGTTTTTATTATTTAGTCATTTATTACAATACTTTCCCTATATGTAAAACATAAACAAGCTGTTTTTATGTGAAAGCTGCTCAATAATCGCCTCGTCGGTTTAACAGCAATATAGTGTGTTATTATATTAATATAATGTTATCATTTGAAGTTATTTGAACAGCCATCTTGAGTTTAAACATGTATATTGTTTTTTTTTGCGTTTTGCTAATTCCATATTTTATTCTAAAATACCAGCGAAAATAAACGATATACTTGCTAAAAATGTTTATTAGAAGTGCTTCAAAATATATAAAATCCAAATCAAAACGTTTTCTATTTTTAAAAGACAGTTTTGGATATTAAAAGCAGCGAAAATAGTATTGTCGACGTCCATCCTGATTCCCCTTCATAACAAACATGTCGCCGCAGCTCCCTCCCCCTGCCAGGCAGCGCGTCCTTTTTCCTAGACAGCCTGTCCGTGAACACAACTACACGATTCATAAAATATATCATATCCCCCTCGTTGCTTTTAGGCATAACAGACAAACTTTTGGACCATTGTTGTGTTTTGACTGCACCCGATAACAAAATAAAACACCGACCTGTTTTTGGCCGCCGCGGCTCTGTCTCGTTGCCTCCGGTTTTTAAACCAGTTTCCGACCTGTGTGGGAGTGAGTCCAGTGGCTTGAGCCAGTTCCCTTTTCTTGCTGGGGTTCGGATACGGGTCCTGAAGGTACCACTCCCGCAGCAGGCTCCGTGTCCTCTCTTTGAAACAGTGCGTCTTCTGCTCGCCGTCCCAGATGGTCCGAGGCAGCGGAAACTTCTTCCGCACCCGGTACTTATCGACCGGTCCGAGGGGACGACCGCGGAGCTTCTCGGCCTCCTGGTAGTGCGCTTCCAGCCACATGGCCTGCAGTTTGCCGTGCGAGTCCTTGGTGAACTTGTGGTTCTCCAGGATGTGGTAAAGGTCTCTGAAATTCCCCGTGTGGAACGCCACCACGGCCCGGGCGCGCAGGATGGACTCGTGCTTGTTGATCTGCTCGCACGCTCCCGGAGCCACGGGCAGGGACCAGAGGAACCGGCCCAGCCGCTCGATGTCCCCGGTCTCCTCCAGCGTCTCGCAGACGCTCGCCACCTGCTCCGGGGAGAAGTTGAGGGTCGGTAGCTGAAACATGGACAAGTCTTCTGGAGACCTGGTGGTGGGAGCGCTGTTCGCCAGGAGCACCGGGCGATCAGCGAAGTTTGGCAGGAAGAAATGGGAGGGATAAAGCTCTAAAGGGGATCTGAAAACCATGGAAATGACCTGAGAGAGAAAGAAAATTATCGAGAAAAAGGTGAAACCGAAAAAATGCGGCCGGTTAAAAAAAAGATTGAATGATTCAATGGCTATCGCCTAATGACACCAGCCTCATAATATCTCCCCCCTAAATCCGCCGTTGAGTGTAGCATTGAAACATTTTGTTTCCCTTTTCTATTGGTCTTCTTGGTGTCGTTGTAGCGTTGTCATGGCAGCCCTGCCAATCACTGTCAAGCGTGCCAATCATTAGCCAGTACGTAGCGCGAGGCTTTCACCACTTGTGCAGCACGCACGGGGGGTTATCAGAGTCTCCGATCTCCACAGCAACCCTCCCACCGCACCGCGCGCATCAGGCACAAGCCAATGCTCGCCTATCTGCTGAATGGAATGAGCAATTAGAGGGTGGAATATTATTGCGATCTTAACGAGGCTCGTTAAAGCTAAAGAAGATATATAGACTGGAGATGCTTAGCAGAGCCGGGGCGGGAGGGCGGGAGGGAGGCAGAGAGAGCTTTAAAAGGGGGACAAATGGACAACCAATGACTGCGACTCCGGAGTACACGTTTTGAATCGGAGCGAGTCAATTTGCACAATATTTTTCGTACAGTTTTTCCTGTAGTAGCTACTTTAAAAAAATATATTTTTAGTAATCATTCCATTCATTCTTGCGCGAGGGAAAGAAAGGCGTTCGGGTCTTCCGCGTCTTAGTTATCGCTTTCCGTTTGCTTGAACACGATCCCATACTCTTTTGGCTTTTGCCCTGGACCTGTCGATGATTTTATAAATTTTTTTATTTAAAAAAATTGCATGTTCGCAATTTTATGCCACGGTCCGAGCATGCCTCTCCGCGGGCTCGCTGGTGTCTGTGGTCACTCTGTGCTGGTCCGGGTGAAGCCGCCGTGTGACGCCGCTCCCCCTCCCGCTGTCCCCGGCCCATGGCCTCCGGGACGCCCGGCGCAGCCCTGGCCCCCTGCCCGCTGCCTCCTCTCCAACCAACGCCATTTATTGTTCCAAATGAATATCGATGCGCAGCGTTGTGTTGATTAAACAAAGATAATGGCGTGTCTGTTTGAACAAGTAATTCACCAGTGGCATCACCCTTTTAATGCCACCAGTTTATCACGGGGGTTTTTGTTTGATAGTCCAGACCTCTAATTAATACCATTAGTATTGGAATTACAATCAAATGGCCACATGAAAGCTTCTTGGGGGACATAAAAGCAGTTTTCATGTATTTGATCCAGTGGCTAGGACACGATCAATGTCCACATCCAGTCACAGGATTCGGCTTACAGCAGTAGCCACGGCGGTGTGATTTTCATGTTTATGGCTAAAACGGCTTCATATTTAGACAGGGCTTAAAGGGTGTTAAAATAGTGTGAGTTCACTCTAACACGAACAGTGCTCACATTGTGAAAGGGCCGTGTACAAGGCGTAGCATCTAGACTCCGCTTAATCCGCCCTCAATAAAGCTGACATAATGATCCTAAGCCGCCTTTCTCCAAAATCATTCAGGAATTCAAAACTTTTCCTTCCCTCTCTCAGATTTGCACATTCTCCGGGGGCTGGCCGGATAGACCACCGACTTCAAGCTTGGAGGGACAGTGAGTAGACCAGCTGGACACGCATGCACATCAGTGCTATGTTTGTGCTCACCGTTTCACCTTAGCTGACATGACTGCAGGTGCGGAGCGTACAGTTACGCGCGTTTACGCACTTTTACGCATGGGTGTTTTGGGGCAAAAGAGGGTGCACTTTCATTCCTACATCCATATAGGTGTATGTGATACAGAGCAAGGGGTTGTGATGATCCTATTGCAGGGTCAGGCGTTTGCTGCGTACGTGTCTTTTGGGAGCGTGCGCGTGCGCGTGAGGGGGGTGTAGGGTAGTGGATCAAACCTGTCCACTGCGCTGCTGTACGAACCCCAGGAGAACTAATTCCAAGTGGCACTTGAATTGGTCCCGTTGGAAAGCTCTGTGGACTGGAAGTAAAGGCTGGTATTTTCATGCTGGTGTTAAAACTAACCTCCCAGCCTATACCCCCCTCCTCTCTCTCTCTCTCTCTCTCTCTCTCTCTCTCTCTCTCTCTCTCTCACACACACACACACACACACACACACACACACACACACACACACACATGCACGCACACCCCAACATTCAGTTGAGAGTGCAGGCTTAGCAGCACTACTCCGAATATGCAAAGCCTCCTACCTGACTGGGTTCCTTGGTGCACCAATTTAAGTGATCACCATTCAAGCCAAGGCTGCAGGTATTATCCAGCATTATGTTTTGGAGGAGCCTTGTTTGGGAGTAGCCCTCGCAGGCAATTCGGAAATCACTCCTAGAAAAAAGACTAGAGGTGAAATGTAAAACCTGAATGGGGATTGAGGGGGAAAGAGCCAGCGCTAATTCACATTCTTTTACATGGCTTTTGTTTACGCTAAGCATGTAATTAACACCCCCCAAACAAGTTTATTCACCTGCCGTAATTGTGTGTTTATCCGAGGGCTTGCTGAATGTTCCAAGCAGCGGGGGACCAGAGCTCTGAAAGCACATCGAGAATTTAAAGACTTCTCCGTTTACTTACAGCCAGAACCTCCAGACACGACAACACAAACAGCAGTTTGCACTCTTAAAAACACAGATGGTGTGTTGGTCATAGCACCTCTCCTCCACGTGTGACGTTATTTCTGATTGTAAATCACTTTGTCTCTTGTTTAGAGAACTTTTATTTAAATAAAGTTTTTTTTTTTTTTTTTTTTTTGCTGTTAAACTAGTTCTCGCAGATTATTATTTAGCTCTAACCGTTGTGGCTGCACGCAATGAATGTTACCATACTGGTTAATTGCCAATTATAGTGATTTTCATCATCACTCCGTTCCAATAAAGGGGAGCAAATAAACAAAGCTGATGTTACGTCATGTGCGGGAAGTGAGGGAGAGAGAAGTGGACCGGATGAGAGAAAGAAAGAAAAAGGTGTTGACTGTAAAAGGTAAGAGGGGAAAGAGAAAGAAGGCACGAAAGAAAAAGGGTCTTGTTTTATTTCTTGCTCCCTCGTTGACCCCGGTTTGGCAGAGGCTGGCCAGAACAGGCAGCACACCCCTCCCTGGCAAACACAGGACAGACTCCATCCTGGATTCATCTCTACAATACACAAGACGACACTTTAGTGCACCGACGGGTAGGTACCAAATAAATCACTGCTTTCATTTTCCTTATTTCTTTACACTGGGTTGCCTCTGAATGCTCACGTGCGCGCATGCATTTCATTTCGAGCGTAAGATATTTAATTATCATTCTCTTGCCAGACATCTTTTTTTTTGTTTTGTTATGTGGGAATTCAACGCTGGTGTTTTCTCATCAAACATATCAGGAGGTATACCTTTCTTCTTTTGGCTCTTGTTTTTTTTTTCTTCTTTCTTTCTGCTTGCTCTTCTTCGTCCCCTGCAGAGCTGTGAGTCGAGTCCAGCCCGCGGACTGTCACCATGCATTCGAGCTCTGGACTGGACGTGCCACTGCTCCACTGGTATTACGATTTCACTGGTTCATTTGTCCAAGATCGGGATGGAAATCCAGCCGCTGCTCCAGTAAGTCAAGCAGACCCGTTTCCGACTACGATGCTCGACGACTCATTTTATTTCGCGGAGCCTTTTTTAGGAATATTTATGATATTATATTTAAGCTCATCGGGCATTTTTTTTGTTAGAAAGACGTAAATTGCTTCTTGCAGATCATCAATTAATTCGGTGTAAGCCTTCTCGCTATTTGTTTTATCCCCCGAGCACCGGGGAGATCGGTGCGTTAGCAGAGCAGATGTGTGCTGCTGCCGGGACCGGGCGCACAACCCCCTCCATGCCAGTGTGCCGAGACTCACTGCGTTTACACTGTAAGAAGTATCAAGTCATTCTATATGGCGTGGCACTCAGTTGTGCACATTTCTGGCTGAAAAAGTGTTCAACCTCTATAGCAACGACATGTGATCATTTCGTATCACTTCTCAGATGATCATTTTGAATCTGTGAAATTTTATTAATAATTATTTTAAAATAATATTAGACAAATTGTGCTTTGCTTTGAATTGGTCGACCACGTTTCTGCAAAATGATTGCAACGCGTAAGACTTGTGGAATGGCCATCGCCAGAAGTGGCAGCATTTAATCGCATCAGGGGAATAAATATGATTAAAAAAAATAAGAATGACGTGTTTTGATATTTTTTGCAGTGCGTAATCTCTTGCTCTCAGATAACCTACTGCTGCAGAAGCGATGTTGTTTTTCTTTTCCAAACCCTTTGAAGGCACAAATTACGCATGTCATTTTGCGTATGATTTACTTGATTGAATGACCCAAAGCGACAAACGATTAAGTCGGTTACTGTACCAACTGGCAACAGTTGCCTACTACTTGTGTGCGCAGGTGCAATAGGTCACCCCGCATGCGTGTATGTCCGTGGCAGCATACACGAAACACAACAATGCCCGCATTTGAAATGAAAGAAATAGAAAACTATTTTTTTTTCTGTGATAATTTTCTCATAATGATGCCCAACTTTATTAGCAAAGCTTGTACAAAAGTTGTTAACACCTCTCTCTCTCTCTCTCTCTCTCTCTCTCTCTCTCTCTCTCTCTCTCTCTCCTCTCTCTCTCTCTCTCCCCCCTTTATCTCTCTCGCTCTCCTTTCTTTTATTGTTTTTATTGTGTGGTCTCATTAGGGGGACTTCCTGGCAGGGCTGGGAGCTTGTATCGGAGCTGTCCAATCAGTGTATTTACACGGGTTGTTAGCGACAGTTAATGAGGGCTCCTCCCCGGGCCGGTAGAGAAAGGCGCCTCAACATTAAGATTTACCTTGTGTCAACTCGTTACTTCTAATGAACCTCCATGCAAAAAGCCTCCTCGTACTCAATGGAGCCGTGCGCCCGGATCCTGTGTGTGAGACCCTGGAAGAGTGGAGCTGCAGGACGGCCTCCCGCTCACCCTTTTCATCCGCTCACTCGGGGAGAGTCGCTTTTTCTCTGCATGTCCGGGCTCCATGATGCATGCACACATGCCTGTCTGTGTGTGTGTGTGTGTGTGTGTGTGTGTGTGTGTGTGTGTGTGTGTGTGTGTGTGTGTGTGTGTGTGTGTGTGTGTGTGTGTGTGTGTGTGTGTTCAGTGAAGGTGGGTGGTGCATATAACCTCATTTTAAGAATGTGACGTTGGCAGCAACCCAACACGTCCTCACTATACCAACTATGTCAAATGCCGACGCTTGGTTAGCGGCCCTAAGCCTCTTGCCTTTAATAATGGAAACAATAAGACGTTATGATAAAGTGCTGCACATTAACTCTCGGCCTCAAGACTATGAAGTCAAATGTGCTGAAACTCAACACGGTGTTAAAGATTAGTGTCCAGTCGCCACTAAAAGTGTGTGTGAGAGAGAGAGAGAGAGAGAGAGAGAGAGAGAGAGAGAGAGAGAGAGAGAGAGAGAGAGAGAGAGAGAGAGAGAGAGAAAGCTGTTTGTATCATAAACCTGATATGTCCTCTATTGTTGGCTGAATGATGCTTGACATGCCAGCTTATTGCCTCTGCAGAAGCAAGTTCATTTATAATCACCCTCCATCCCCCACCAGAGCGCTCAGCTCGGCTCGGCTCGGCTCGGCTCGGGCTCGGGCTCCGGCCCCTCCGTCCACCCCTCGTCTGGCCCCCAGTGCGGCTTGTTGAGCCGCATCAGCAACACATCACTGCCCCTCAATGCAGGTACTAACTGGAGGAGTTTGGCGGATCCCTGAAGTGGACTCCCCTCTCACTCCTCTAACCCACAGAGACACTTACAAATCAACAGTGGTGTATAGTAACGAAGTAGAAATACTTCGTTACTGTACTTAAGTAGTTTTTTGGAATATCTGTACTCTACTTTACTATTTATATGTCTGTTTACTTTTACTTTTACTTCACTACATTTTGCAAAGAAAACTGATACTTTTACTCCGATACATTTCCCCTGAAACCTTCGTTACTCGCTACAAAATCAAATCTATCTTGAGAAGAAAAAAAACAGAGAACACAGACTCCACCAAGCAGGTTTTGCGAATCACAATATTATGCATTAGCCCTCTCCATCCTCTCGTCCAGCACTCCCAAACCTTTATGCGCCACAGGCCGGTTACGTGAAGACAATATTTTCACGGACCGGGTCCGACCTCGGAGAGACGGGAGACAACGACACCCAACGTGTGTTCGTTATGTCCAGTCTACTGACTCTACTGCTAACTAAACCTTTAGTCCAGTCTACTGACTCTACTGCTAACTAAACCTTTAGTCCAGTCTACTGCTTAACTTATAACCCGCTGAACAAAGACAGGATGTTGGAATGGAAGCAGGTTCTCCTGCTTTTTTTGGCGATCTCAGGATACTCTGCCTTGGTTTTAATCCAGAACACCGGCAGAGTTAAACAGACTTTTAAGTTTCATTTTTAGAGTAACGGAACCTCTTGACATGTGTCAAGAGGTTCCGTCTGAGGTTACCACAGACGGATGTATGCGGTCTTTTTTCACAATAAAACATCGTTCCGGCCTTTATTTTTTTAATTTTATTTTTATTTTTCATTCATTCTTTCTGTGCGGCCCGGTACCAAGGGACCCACAGCCCGGTACCAAGGGACCCACGGACCGGTACCAAGGGACCCACAGACCGGTACCGGGCGGAATGAGCATACTTATAACCACACTGTTACAACTCCTTAGTGTCATATTGCTTTTTGGAGAATTATGATGATAAGTTCATAGTAGATGCAAGAGTATACTTAGGTACAATATATTATGTTGAACATAATATATATGGATGGATCACAGCCAACCCAGTTATTTTCAACACAACTCCTGGTCCTTGGTCACGGTGACCACAGCACTTAAAAGAATAAATTTCATAATTCTCAAAATTCTGACCCTTTGCTTTTTTATTAAAAGCATGTACTTCTACTTTTACTTTCAATAGTTAAATACATTTTATATCAGAAAAATACTTTTGATACTTAAGTACAGAAAATATCAGATACTTTAAGACTTTTACTCAAGTAGTATTTTATTAGGTGACTTTTACTTTTACTGGAGTAATTTTCCAGTAAGGTATCTTTACTTTTACTCAAGTAAGGCTTTTGGGTACTTTATACACCACTGCAAATCAATTAGGCTCGTCTGTCTCTCCCTCACCGACAGTCATCATTTCCAAAAACAGGTGGCTGCCACCGAATTTTGGGAGCAAGTTAAAAGTAAAAATCCAACTTAGATGTGCTACTTGATATAACTATGTCCAGTTATGAGTGAGTGGACACGGCCGCATTATGTCCCTTCTGAATTCACTTCTCTCTCTGCCTCCATTCGGTCATTTACATATGCCAGTCGCTTATTAACACAAAGCAAAAGCGACCCATCATGTGCCGGTACCTCCATATTATTAAATGCGCCCATTTCCCCACCTCTCACCATCAGTTTAACCCTCCAGTCGCCTGGTCCCTCGTGTTAAAGAGCTGCAGCGCTGGAGGAGGCCGTGCATGTGTTCACTCTTCCAGGTAGATGAGTTGATTTGGAGACGGAGGAATGAATAATGGGTGCATATCAGATGCATTGCCCCGAGCTTTACATATTATGCTCACCTCCCGGCCCCCCAATGGCTCAGTTTGAAGAGCAAAATAAGAGCGCCACTTCCTCTGTGTCAACATCCGACCCCTTAGAGAAGCATCGCGCATCACTTATCTGCACGTGTGCGCCTAAAAGTGCACCGTGGAGAGGCAACACGATGCACGGCCAGCGTTACATCAGCACAAAATGTTGACAGAATGTCTCTAGGTTTTGGACTTGACTGTCAGGGATGATTAGGCCCCCAGCTCTGAGATGCAGATAGGAGCTGTGGATGCTCCTGAGCCCGGTGTCACAGCAGCCAACAGGCCGTAATTACTCTGGTTGACATATCGCTCTCAAAGCTGAATATGTTGGAGAAACCGCAGTCCAGGCCGCACAGCTCGTTGGCCGCCAGGCCACGTGGTCCCTCTTAACCCGGGTTCATGCTGCTGGGCGGGCCACGTGCTCCACAGCCGACCTTTTTCCATTTACACATTACATTAGTGAAACAGCATCTTATTTAAGATATGATATGGTAGATCATGAAGTATGGGTGTGAGTGGAAACAGCTGCGATACACAGAATAAGAAAAAAACATATAAGCCATAAGTACACTTTGGCTTTGTATTAATCAAGTGCTCCTAACTTTGGATACAAGCCTTTTGCTTGTTATTGATATTCTTGCAATCTGGCAAAGCTGCCTGTCTTAATATATTTAATATTGAATAAAGACATCAATAAACCATAAGAAATATTGAGAAGCTGCTATACATTTCAACATATGTCTTGCTTAGCCAATTCGGAGGAATATTAGTTAGTTACTATTAGTAATTTAGTGTAGTATTTCCATTGTTTGCTACTTTACTTCATCATAACTCAATTGAAGAGGGAACTTTTTAAATACTTTTTAACTTAAACTTTTAAATGCATTTTTTTTATTTACAACCTATAAAGTAGTTACCATAGTCCCACTTCGACCAAAACATCAAGTATATTAACATTCCAATAATTCAAGATTCAAGATATTTTTAATGTCATATGCACAGATAACAGACAGTTGCTCTGTACAATGAAAAACTTATTTTGCTAGGTCGTCCTAACACACAGAATTGCAATACAATAAATAATAATATCTGTATATAATGGTTGTAAACTCTGAAATTGACCATTAGATATAATCAACACCTTCACTTTTGATAGTTTGAGTACATTCTTATTGATAATAGCTTGTGTCATACTTCAGTAAACCGAACTTTTACTTGTACCAGAATATTTGACTACTTATGTCTCAGTACATCATGCACAGCAATGCCCTCAACCCCAAAGTGTTAACACGTGCAGTTGCTGCTTGTCACAACCCTTTAACTCCTCTCACAGCAGCAGCTTCTCTCTCACTCCGCAGGTAAATGCTTCCATTGAGGCTTTATTTTGTAATCCACTCATGTGAGTGATCTATAGATCCATATCGAGTGCCCTTCTCTCTTCCTCTCCTCTGTTCCTGTGTGAAGGTTACAGTCGCCGTGTCACCCACGATCCTGTCATTGTCTCGCATTTTGTTTGTTGCGTTGTTTGCATGGCACGCAATGAACAGAACCGACGTCATGTCTCTCTCTCTCTCCTCCTCTCCCCCTCCCTCCCTCCCTCCTTGACTGCAGCTTTTGACATTACTCCACTCGATTGCCCGTTTACCCCCGAGTCAAGTTTGAGACTGGCAAGAAGTGTAAAAGAGGTGGGCCATGTCATATCCGCTCAGTGCGCATGGGATTGTTGGCCTGCGCGGCTGTGATCATTGTTCAGGAGAACAATTCCTGCACAGAGCAGGCAGGAAGGCAGCAGAACGAGTACAGAGTTGCAAACAGAGGGTTCACTGCAGCATAGTTACTGTTGGATAGGCTATTAGTTTTTTGGGTGATTTTTGTTGTCATAGTATAGGCCTATATTGCACGTTTTTATTTAAATGTGTATTATTCCTATTCCTATTTTCCACGACATGTTCGTCTTACTGTAACATGCACTTTTGTGGACTTTGAAGAGACTTAAGTCAAATGAATCTCACTCACTCTTCCACGCGGTTCTCCCGCGTGTCTGTGGAAGTTCATTTAAATGACCACGAGAACCCTTAAACCTGGAAAGTCCCAGAACGTCATTTTAAACGTGATATGCAAATCATGTTTAACCAAGAAATCCCAAACCCTCGAAAAATCTTTCATGGAATCTTTATTTATTTATTTAGGCATATAGCATGCCGACCCCTTTAGGGTCGCTGCTCGGCTGTTTTAGGCTAAAATGCTGAACTGAATCGCAAATAAATTTTCTTAAATAGTGAGACACTGATGTTGCGTATAGCAAAACACAGATTTACCGTCCACCCATTCAGTCCTCATTAAATGTGTAACGAATATAATCTGTGGAGAAAGTGCTGCTCAAAGTGGCCTTGTTGGTTTCCATGTAGCCACATGCACATGGCATCAAAATAATAATAACATAAATGTTTTGATAATTGATTAAGCATCATGACTAATTGTTTTCCTCTCCCAAAAAATAAATAAATCGCTGCACAAAGTGGTTGCTGCACGCATGGGCAACGGATCGGTTTCGGTGTCGTGTTGGTTCTCAGGTGTTTTTTCTAGAACACGTCGCAGCTGCTTCGACTCAGCAGCCAATCAGAGGCGAGGACCGGAACTAACCGTCCTGCAACTCCATATTAGTTTACAGGATAATAACGGAGCGACGCGGCGGCGGAGGAGCCCGTTACTCACGGGTGAACAGCGCCAGTCCAATCTGATTTATGTCACGCAGCCTCCGTTTGGCGCAGCAGATCAATAGCGGACGTCTGGGCTGCCGTACAGGTACACAAGGAGAGGAAAGGCGCAACAGGTCCACAACAGTTTGACCCCAGAGATCTCTACAAATAAAAAAAAGCTCTATCAATTATGTATTTGGTTTGGGATAATAAAGTTGCAAAATAATAATAAGGATGCATTGATATCATTATTATTATTATTATTATTATTATTATTATTATTATTATTATTATTATTATTATTATTATTATTATTGTTGTTATAACTGTCTTTATAGCTCCATTTAAAATCACAAAGCCCTGAAACCCATTTTATAAGATTACTGCAGCTTCCATTAATCACTACTTGGTAAATCTCCTCCCATTAAAAAAAAAATAATATGTGTAAATGATTGATTTTTAAGTCTTAAAAAGTGTACACCAAAGAGCCAAACGACAGAAATATTTCATGCAAAAAAAAATTGGGGGAAAAAAAATGTAATGCACGTCAGACTACAAAGAGAAAATGTCTTCAATTACGTTTTCAAAATGCTGTCTTGTCTATGTCGAGCGAGGCGTATAAATGCGCTTTATCTCATCCTGCAGCTGAAAATATAATTTCCTTGTTGCTTGTTGAGGGATATTTTGCCTCTGAATGGTTTACAGTATAGTTTAAGTATCAAGTTAGATACGCTCACTGCCTGCTATTGAAACCATAATGTTTTTGTACGCATGGGGCTCACTCACACACACACACACACACACACACACACACACACACACACACACACACACACACACACACACACACACACACACACTGCTGAACCATTGAAGCCTGCATGTAACCTGCATGTCCAGCCTTCACACGCAAACACACCAAAAAGGACCCAAAGTGATGCTCAGACCACTGAGCGAAAGCCACCATGTTAACGCTGTAATGATGAAAAAACTAAAAGCAAGCCTCACACCCGCGTTCCTGCTATGACACATCGAGATATGCCAGCTTTATTATTGTAAATGTTCATTCATTATTCAGGTCCAATTCATTAGCTTTGGATGGCAGATGTCAGAGCGTGATGGAGATGTTTATGTTTGACTGATTTAAGGAGCCATTATCCCGCCCGCTTATCAAACATTCATGTGTGGCAGCTGCAGTTGTGGATCTGCCCTCCATCGTGTCTCCTGTGGCAACCCTGTCTCCTAAAAATTACGTTCCCCCAGAACTAATACACATTCCCAATTACGTTCGATCAGAAACGTATCTCCTCCCTGATTATGTTTGTGTTTGACGTATTACACATACGTTGATTATACACGTATACGTTGATTAAACACGTATGTTGATTATACACGTATTTTTGTTTTATTGTTTTTATGTTTGTGTTTGATGTATTACAAATACGTTTATAATCGTGTGTTTGTGTTATTGTTTTCTTGCTTTATTTAAGCATATTTTAATTTTTAAACTCTGGGGAGAAAAAAGAAAGGAGGGGCGGGGTGAGGCCAGTGACGGCCGGCCGCGCCGGGCGCCGGCCGCCGGCCGCACCGGGAGCCGGCCGCACCGGGAGCCCGAGGGTCGGCCGCATCGGGAGCCGAAGACCGTTTGCCCGCCGTTGTTAGGCCGGTAACGGGCCGGTCTTCAGACAGCTTGCACCGGGGCTCGCTCTTCAGACCGCTTGGCCGCCGCCGTTAGGCCGGCGGTAACAGCCTCCTTCGCGCCGGCTCCGGTCTTCTCTGAGTCGGGTTGTTTGTGAATGCAGCCCAAAGTGTGTGATAAACTCCATCTAGTGCAGTAAACCACTGCGATCATCAGCAGACACTCGGATCTCTGTGGTCACATCAAGTGCAGAATCTGACGTGAAAAATATTCAAACGGGCGGAAGGAGTCACGGGACCCAACATCCGGTTTTCAAAATACTAACTGATATGAATGTGTTCAGAACATTTCTGACCACATCCACACATCTTAACTGTACTGGTCTTACAGAAATGTTGTAATACGTCAAACACAACGGACTGTTACAGTTAAGATGTGTGGATGTGGTCAGAAATGTTCTGAACACATTCATATCAGTTAGTATTTTGAAAACCGGATGTTGGGTCCCGTGACTCCTTCCGCCCGTTTGAATATTTTTCACGTCAGATTCTGCACTTGATGTGACCACAGAGATCCGAGTGTCTGCTGATGATCGCAGTGGTTTACTGCACTAGATGGAGTTTATCACACACTTTGGGCTGCATTCACAAACAACCCGACTCAGAGAAGACCGGAGCCGGCGCGAAGGAGGCTGTTACCGCCGGCCTAACGGCGGCGGCCAAGCGGTCTGAAGAGCGAGCCCCGGTGCAAGCGGTCTGAAGACCGGCCCGTTACCGGCCTAACAACGGCGGGCAAACGGTCTTCGGCTCCCGATGCGGCCGACCCTCGCGCTCCCAGTGCGGCCGGCGCCCGGCGCGGCCGGCCGTCACTGGCCTCACCCCGCCCCTCCTTTCTTTTTTCTCCCCAGAGTTTAAAAATTAAAATATGCTTAAATAAAGCAAGAAAACAATAACACAAACACACGATTATAAACGTATTTGTAATACGTCAAACACAAACATAAAAACAATAAAACAAAAATACGTGTATAATCAACATACGTGTTTAATCAACGTATACGTGTATAATCAACGTATGTGTAATACGTCAAACACAAACATAATCAGGGAGGAGATACGTTTCTGATCAAACGTAATTGGGAATGTGTATTAGTTCTGGGGGAACGTAATTTTTAGGAGACAGGGTTGCCTGTGGCCGCTTCATTTTACCTTCTTAAGCAACCGCGACCTTTCCACTCAGTTAACCCACTATCTTTCTACATTTAAGAGGCAGCTTTCGCCACTTCAGAGGAAGAAATATCTGAAAGTAATATATATATATATATATATATATATATATATATATATATATATATATATATATATATATATATATATATAACAGCTATAAACGACACAGAACACCTTTATTGTAGTTAGCAGGAAAGAAAAAAATAATATCATTGTGATTTTTTTTTAGAGTATCTATAAGAGCCCCTCAGACCAGTATAACAACATGGAGGTAAATCTAGCATTACACATAATTGTAAGTGGGAATATACTGTCTAATACACGATATTGTGTCGTTTTTATATTACAGGGATAGACACTTTGAGTTGTCATCCAAACGAAAACTCAAACGTTCTTATAATGGCTTGATCACGCCATACTGAATTTACTCTTATGATATTTTCCTTATACAGTAATATCGATATCATAATGCACATTTTCTGTAATTGAGTGTGTATGACCCTAACATTTTGAAGGACTAAAGACATAACTCAGAAATCTCTATTTTCTTTATTTAACATGTGAATGTATTCATTTAATGGTTTCTGATTTGCTGTGAACCTTTTTAATCCGCCCATCAAAAGAGATAAAATGAAGAAGAAAAAGAAGAAACTTTCCCAGTAATGCTAGATGTGTGTTTCCTCTGCGTTGGCTGTGTCTGCACAGAGCATCCCGCGTCCATGCCTCCTTCTAATTGCCCTGTGAACGCGGTGGTGTTCATCCTTCTGACCCTTCCATGAACAGCTCGCCGCTCCCCTCCCCAGCAGCCGCACACAATGCTCCGTGCGCGTGCGCGCTCTGCGGTATGTGGGCTAAATGTCGTGCAGAGGTAATGGGAAGTAGTCGGAAGGTAAGGTCACGGGTTCACGGCGGGGTTAAAGAGACCCGTCCATGGCTCCTGTTTGCTTTTTTTTCTTCTCCTTTTCTTTCCTCCTCCTCCACAACGACGCTTCCTTCCTACAGGAGGATGTGTCCCGCGTGCCACCGTCCTCACCTCGCAGCAACCCCGCCACTGCACAGACCGTGTTTGTTTTTCTGCGTTTATTAAATCTTCCCCCGACAGGAAAGCGAGCAATATCACCACGTCACTGGGTGCTGGCGAAAATCTGGGTGCCTGAGAAATCTTTTGTGTTTATACGTGTGAACCCTGGTGTCTATTTATACCCTCACATGTTGAAAGGCAGTCGCCGTTTACACAGCCTTTTCTTTTTCTTTCTCTCTCCAAGATTGTGTTTATAGTATGCTATAAACACAATCTTGGACACCAGGTTTTATAGCATTTATCATTTTATCATTTTTATATCAAAGGAAAAACAAAAACGTAAATGTTTTTTTGTTGTTGTAATCAATCATAGGCAGGATTAATTTTTCAATCTAAATCATCAAGGGTGCACTTTTTGTTGCACCTATAATTTAATTTAGTGGTTCCACTTGTATGTTTTTCCCTTTATTTAATTATGTGTGATCATCAATTTTATTTCTACTATCAGAAAGAAGTCAATGAACTTTCCAATGATTAACAAAATGCCCCTTTGCATCAAGGCTTTGATGAATCCACACTATAGACTATATTCAAAAAGCATGACAGTGATGTAAGTTTTTGAAAGGAAATAGATGTAAATGTTTTTTTAGTTTTTTTTTAGAGGAGATTATGATTATCTCATTAGGGATAACTGCCTGCAGGTCAGGTGGGTTATCCAGCATGTTAATTGCACTGCATCATTGTTCAGGCCTTTACTGGGTTTGGCTCCAATGTAATGAGAATTACTGCATTATGGAAATTACATTTGATTTAGATTACTTCTTTTACGAATCCAAGAGAAGTAATAATCATTAAAGACTGGGTTTCGTTAATGTAAAAGAAACAAAAACATTTCCTTTAATAATTGCTATTCTATTTCATGCAGGTGATAGATTAATAAACGTATACATTATAGCTTGTGTTTGCATATTAAATCTAACTGTAGGAGTTTAATATTTAAATAGACACTTGTTTTTGTCTCGATGAGGAGAGAAACACATAATGTGTATACAATGTGAAATACTTGTTTCTACTGCAGTTACATATTTGTTAACAAACAAACAATAAAACTTGTTTTAAACCCAAACTGGTGTCACTTCTATTCAAACTCATGAATTGATACGTTTGGAAAAATCTGGATTGTGTGTAATTTAAAATTGACATGGAACACACACACACACACACACACACACACACACACACAACCTCATGAAAAAAGCTGTGTATGACCATATTTCACCATACATACAGTCAGCTTCTTATTATAAATAGTGTTTGCATATTTTAACTGAATACAAACCCAATTATATGTCATGTGATAATTGTAAATATTAGGAAAAACACTGAAGTATTATTTTACTTTTAATACCTCCCTTGATTTTGGTTTCAATAAGACAGTTTAAGCACATTATGATCGTATTACAGTCAAGACACATTTCTATAAACTGTACTTCAGTCGACATACAAAAACATGCAAATGAAAATATCCTGTCATGGATTACATTGAAGACCACTTACAACCTGAAGTAAGTGTTATGCATCCCTTATGTTCATAAACCAGGTGTTTGCAACAGCCAAATATGTCCTGAAAGAAACTTACTGGTAGTGTGGTTATGTGGTGACCCCTTTGGTTAAATATGGAGAAACTCTGAGGACAACAGCATGAATGAGGCAACCCAAACATATAGCACTCAAAAACAATGACAGGATGGACAACAGAGAGAAAAGATGAAGCGATAGAACGGGCTAAGAGAAAGGATGGAGAAGTCATATATCCTCAAAGCAGGTGATTGAGATTCACCAGACAAAAAAACAAAAGAGAGTAACAGAGGTACAGTGCAGGCGCTTTGCATCGGCGTGGATCGGGCCTGTTTTGTTGTTGTTGCCTTCCCTCTGTTTCTCTCAGTGTCTCTCATCCTCTCCCTTTCTCTTTTTGTCCGTATAGAGACATCTAAACTGGAGACAGGAGAGAAAAATGTTGGTCGACTGCCTATCTCCTCCTTGCCATGGCGCCCCTGAGACCAGGCGAGCAACGAGAGTACACACACACACACACACACACACACGCTTCTACCCGCCACGGAGGAGAACATTGGCCCTGTGTTTCACTGAAAACCCCACTTTCCCCTCAATCAGACAGACAGGTAGACAGCTGGGTGTTACGCTAAATCCCTTCCCCCATGTGTCCCGCCTAACAAGGGCTTCACTCGCCCTGTCACTTCTCTCTGTCTGCTGCTCTCTTTATTCCACGCGCGAGAAGAGAGTCAGCTTTGGGAAATACAAAACTATGATATGATTGTAAAATGTAGAGTAGTTTATGAATAGTTTAGAGGAGGTGCTACTGTTAGAAATTGTCAGCAGAGACAGCTGTTGAAGACGCTGAAAATAAAACATAGTGTCTCCAGCAGAAGTGCTATCTGTCCCTCTCTTGTCTCTCTCATCCCTGACCCCAAGTCCACTCCCTCTAAGCACCACTTCACCCCCAAGCCCACATTGTGTGAGTGTGGGTGTGTGTGTGTGTGTGTGTGTGTGTGTGTGTGTGTGTGTGTGTGTGCGCGTGTGTGAGAGAGAGAGAGAGAGAGAGATTTTTGATTTCCTGTGTGTGTATGTGCGCGATAGAGAGAGATGAGAGAGGATGATGGTCAGGCTTGGCCTACTGACTCATCCACAGAGAGAACTGTGTTGATACAGGAATGAAGCCATCACACTTATACACCCCCCTGCCGCCGCCGCCACCACACACACACACACACACGCACACACACACACACACGCACACGCACGCACACACACGAGCTGACAGCCTCTTCCCATCAGTCTTTTGTTGTGCTTGCCAGTGATGATGATCTCACCACATAGCAAGACTAAGCCTCGATAGTCAGCCAGTCAGTCAGTTTGGCAGGCAGACATGCAGCCAGTCAATATGCCCATCGGACGTTCAGCCAGACAGCCGGTTAGTTAGCAGCAGCTAATTATCGATACAGTATTTTTTTTCTTCAGCTAGTTGAGCAGATAGTCAGCTCTTCAATAAGATGAGCAGCATTGGCACAAGTAACTAATTACATTGATTCAACTTTACCTCAGGACAATTTTGTGGAACTTAATACTTTGTTTCATTTCAATGAAAAATATAATGCTTTTTGCTCCGTCACATTAATATGACAGCTCTTCAGATTACTCAATATTTCACAAATAGAGGCAAATCCATGACCCTTTGCAGGGGCCAACCACTGAGCTAAACTAGCTAAGAACCTATCAAGTCTATAAGTAGCGCCTCCTTGACCAGCTATAATGCTGCTCACACATTGATGAAAAATAAATGAGTCTCATCAGAGCAAGTACTTTTTAATGCTTTATGAAAATATTGCTGAACATAACTTTACCGTATTTCTTCCACCACAGCATCCCAGTCAGTCAGTGGCTCCTCAGGCATCATCATCTCTTTCCTCTACGCTACTGCAACTCTTCTCCTGTGAGGAAGCATCGTGGACCAGACAGGAGAATATGTGTAAGAAGAAGAAGAGACCTTCCTTTAACTCCTCTCAACACTAAGACACCACACAGTATAGGATCAGGTACACATCATAATCACGTCACATCAAGTCACTAACGAACTCTGTCCTTTTAAAATCTCAGGCTGCAGCTGATCGGGTCCCAACATAGAAAAGTTGAGTTTAAAATACCACCTTTCTGGAAATCTCTGCGTGGTTAATGACCAAAGCCCATTTTTTTATTATGTTTGATGACATTCCCCCTCTCTCAGGTCAGCGGGTAGCGGTGTGTTAAGTGTTCCCAGCGCTTAGTTTTACTGCACATATAACCTGTTCCTCACTTTCAGGAGTTAGAATAATTCTTTAACACCAGATAAAAAATCATTTGTGTTTTCTACTGATTCATAACCAGACCTTTATCCAAAATGTTCTTACATCCAAACTGTAATTAATTCAATTAGTTTGTGTTTGTTGTGCTGTATTTCTTATTCAATGTCTGTATGCAATCCTTTGAATTGCCTTTGTGTTTGAAATATGCCATTAGAAATAAACTGTCTTTGTCTGTCAAGTAAACAATTTAGCACTTTGTTTTATTTCTTTAGTAATTAAGGAAATCATAAAAGTTGTGTCTACTCTATTTAGGATAAATCCTCTCACACTTCAGCAGAAAGAGGGATGACTTGGACGGTGCTGCGTAAAATGACAAACAAATGACATTTGACTACTTCTTCACACTGTGAAAATACCTGGTGTGTTTTAAACAGCAGGCTGGTGGCGCAGATGTAGATTTGAGGTCATGGAGCATCTCCACACTGGTTGTAGTGGGACGGAGAGAGCGTAGTGTATGTCTTCTTACGGCCTTGAATCAAAAGCACCACAGATACGTGTGTATCAACTGTTGGGAAAGATTAAAGGAAATAAACAAGCTGCATTGTTCCCGTCTGTTAGAAACCCGGAAAAGAGAATAATGTGGTTGAATCAATTGTTTAGCAGATAATAGCCGTGTTGTTACCAATCTAATGCTACCTGCCAGATTGAGTTTTACTTCCCCTCAGACTTCCCCAACTCTAGAAAAATAAAGAGCACACTGAAAAATAGAAATTATTAATTTATTTAGTTAATTTAGAGGAGTTGGCCGTTGATATGCAAGCGGTGTGCCTGATGAGCATGAACAAAACAGAGCGCTGGAGTTGGAATATTCTAAGAACAACTGTATCCGTTGTTGTGCTAATCCTAAATGAAATATGTATTCAGTAAAAGGATTAGGGTGCCCAGTGTCATAAAAGAAACCACTTACCAGCACCAAAGGTAATTTGTAACCTTAGCAACTGCTTGTGGAAATGAATGGGGGATTAGGATTGGCTGCAGCCAGCGCTGTCCTCGTGCAGTAAAAACGACCTACACGCGCACACACACACACGCACACGCACACGCACACACACACACACACACACACACACACGCACACACACACACACACACACACACACACACACACACACGCACACACACACACGCACACGCACACACACGCACACGCACACACACACACACACACACACACACACACACACACACACACACACACACACACATATTTGTTAATAATAAATTCAAGCATACTGAGCACTGTGCAGGCATAAAAGCATTGGGAAAGTTATACAGTCACAAAAGAAGTACAAAAAAATAAGTTAAATAAGTGAGTACGAGTGAAGGAGAGGCCGTAGAAAAAGCGGGGGAATTAGGAAAACCAAACCTTTTATTTTTCAGTTAAACTGTTTCTTTACTTCCAAAGAAAGACCTTGAGCAACAGGTCAAAGTGGTTGCAATCAGGACGAAGCGAACACAACTCAACTGTCGGCTAACACAGTTATAACAACTGTGTGTTTCTTGTGCAGCCCTGTATCTATTCATGTGTGTGTGTGTGTGTGTGTTTGAACCAATCCTTGTGTGACAGTTTTCAGGAGGCCGAGGCGCCAACCGAACCTGCAAGTTTCTCACATTACACTTAATGACGTCGACTACTTACTTGAATAGGCAAGGGTGAGTGTTCATGCAGTTATATGTGTGTACACAGAGCGCGAGGGGCAAACAGAAACATACTGCAAACACATTTGTAAATTGAAGGATATGCAGGTGCAGAGACGGATAGAAGACAGATTTGGTGGACAGAGAAAGAGCAGGAAAGCGAGAGGGGATTATGTTCTAAAGAGCCACTTCTGTCTAGTTGCACCACCTTGTTGGAGACATCTCAAATAGCTAATTGCTTAACCATGTGGAAGTGACAATGGCCCAACCTTGTTCTCATCTGTTCTCTTCTTCTTGGCCTTAATCCCTCTGTCCCTCGCTTTGTGTGTCGCCTCGCTGTACATGTGTGCGTTTGTTTGTCCCCCTTACTTTGTCTGTCCCTCACTCCATGTGACTCGCCGTCCTCCTTATCTCACCTCATACCTTCTTACTTTCTGTCACTCCCTCCGCAAGTCTGGGGAAGCTATTAAAGCAGTGGCAAATGGCTTCTTGTGTGACATTTGCTGACATTCAAGGAAGTGCATTTATCAGTGTACTACAGTTCACCTTGGTGAATGAAATCCATTTGTGCTGCTGTGATGGACCGGTGCTCTCTCTCTCTCTCTCTCTCTCTCTCTCTCTCTCTCTCTCTCTCCCTCTCTCCCTCTCTCCCTGTCCCTAAATGGATGCCCAGTGCACAGGGAAATGGCAAGGTGGCGCACGGCTTTGCAGCTGCTCTCAAATGTCACGCTGAAGAAAAAAAATCTTTAATGGGCTAAGTGTAGCCTTTCCAGCCCTAACTTGTCAGGTAATCAGAAATCTCTCTCTCACTCTCTCGGCTTCTCTCGTCACCCACCTTTTTCCTCGCTCCTCGGCTCCCCAGGGCCATGACACACCACTAATTACCTGTTATACCAATCGGAGAGTGGGATGGCATGAGCGAGGAAGGCTGCTTTTAAGACCGGAAGATATCACATCCTCCTCCTCCTGCATATTTGTAGCCTGGTTATGTTTTTTTATATATATTTTATTAAGCCGAGGCGCAACTCTATGGCACTGGAGTCACCTGGAACATGACACCTCTTTTTATAAGTGGGTGATTTTCATGTAACTGAGGGGATTTCTTTCACTTCACCTGCAGGAAGCAGCGTTAACCTGTTGCCGATTGTCACAGTTTCTCTCAGGAGCGTTTTCATTGTGACATTGCAAGGTTGCGTCTGAAATGCCATACTTATTTAGTACGCTAAAAGAGTATGAGATTTTTTTCTGCATGTCTAAAGCCGTAGTATGATACCATTCCATTATTCAAACCGCTAGACGTCTCAGGGGTCGCTGGAGCCCATTCCAGTCAGGACATGGACAGGTCGGCAGTTTATCGCAGGGCACATTTAGAGAAAGACAACCATTCACCCTCACGTTCACACCTACGGGCAATTTAGAGTCCAATTAACCTGAATTGCATGTCTTTGGACTGCGAGGAAGCCGGAGAACCCGGAGGGAACCCACGCTGCCACAGGGAGAACGTGCAAACCCGGGCCCCTCTTACTTTGACCACCATGCAGCCTAGTGTGATACCAATAGTAAGCAGATTGCTTAATATTTTTTGTGAAATATTACAGTATGCAAACGCTGGACACTACGCCGGCATTAATATCCCACAATGCAATGTGGTTTATGTAGTGTAAACAAACCCAGCTTCTAACTGCATGAAGGAGGACAAAAGGATTATAGAACAGTAAATTAGTGTTGTTCAAATATAGGAAATATTCTGCTGATCAGTACTTTCTTCTACAGCAAACATTTTATAGTTGGTGTTTTTATGTCGAGTAACATTTTGATTGAAACCCTAGTGTCTCTCACACTGCAATCAAAATAAAGGTTTTAACATTTGCAGTGAACATCGGTTTCATTGCTTAAAAAAAAAACAAATCTTGCCTAAACGTAAGTAATTTGCAGTTTACAATTATGACCCAGCTAAATGACAAACATGGATGTGATAGTGAAGTTTACTGTGGCGTGTACACCTCGCAGAGATTTCCATTTCTCCCTCCGGGGGCCTGGTGATTGACAGGAAGCAGAGTCATGTAAAGTGCACACTGCTATGAAAACACTCAATTCAAAATGGTAAAGTCTAAACGGTAACAATAAAGAAGGATGGAGGTCCTTTGGACACAGTGTGCATCCCTTTATTCTTTTAAAACACCTATGGTTTACATTTAAATTGCTCATATTTAATGCACTACTTCTGTGTCATACGGTGCCATTTGAGAACTCTGGCATACTGTGTGATAGAAAAATGTCATGTCGTTTAAAATGTCATTAAAATACCATAAAACTAATTTAAAAAATGTCATAGTAGTGCCGTATGCTATTCAAATATTATTAGAAAAAGGGAAATTTTCATAAGAATATTGTAGTACAGAGTACCATAAAAAGTTAGTATAGTATGTCATTAAACTATGTAGGTAGGCCATTACTTAGAAATTGGAGCAACTGGAGTGTTAGTCGAAGCATTGTGAGAAAATTTAAGTTGAAGCAGAAAGTACATACAGTGCATTCAGTTTATTAACCGAGAAAAAACATTATTATTCTGTTCTGATGTAAGTCCTCTGTGTTTTTTTTGTTCCCATTGTGATGGAGATTATTTTAGTTCCTCATATAAAATCGCTTCTTTACGGCATATTATCTTTTTGTTGACAGGCTTTACACTCACACAACACCACAATGTTTACATGTGTGTGTGTGTGTGTGTGTGTGTGTGTGTGTGTGTGTGTGTGTGTGTGTGTGTGTGTGTGTGTGTGTTGTGATTAAAATGCTAATGCCTGGTGAGGTGCTGCTCTCCAAAGTGCTTTGTGCTGGACAATAGCCCAGGTCAGTGTGTTGAGGCAGGCAGGGGACGGTTGATTGTGGGAGAAGTCTGGAGGCCAGAGGCGGCCATGACGCTAACGCACTCAATCCACCATGCAGTCCCAATCACACACACACACACACACACACACACACACACACACACACACACACACACACACACACACACACACAGATAAAGATAGACAAGTGAAAGCACACTTTACGTGAATGGAAACAGGTACAGGCACTCACACCCAAACCACCGCTTGCCTTCCGCCGCCTGAACACATGTATGCACACACGCACACGCACACACATACACATTCACATGCAAAAAGCCCATTCAGTAGCAGGGTGTAATGTTCTTTTTCCTGGAGGCAGAATGTTAAGAACAAGCGTTAGAAGGAACAGATGAGGGAGGAATGACGCGAATGGAGACGTGAGGAAATAAAGAAACGATGAGTAACAGGAAGAGGGACGGGCGAGAGGGATTGATTGATGGATTTGACCTTTTTGTGGTGTTCCATCTTAAAGAATCCTTCCTTATGTAATTTTCTTTAGATAAACAAACTGTAGCTGAGCCACAGATTTTTTCTTGTTTCCCGTCACATTTCAAAATACAAGCCAAGACAGGTATTTCGTCTGAGTAACAGTTTGGCAGTTGAATAACATCCTTTCGAAATGCAAGCTAAGTAACAACTCCAAAAAGTAATTTTCATTTCCTTGTTATGAACAAGTGGATTTGTTAGGTATGTGGTTCAGATTATGCGATCAAAAACCATGAAAAACAAATTACATTTAAAAATTCAACAGTAATTGTCTTTCCAGAATCAGTGTCCTCTTCACTCTGAAGAAACAATCAGTAAGAACAGGGACGCATAATGTTGACAAGTTTATTTATTTTTGACAACATAATGAAAAATCCTTACATTGAACATATCTGCAAACTGTTCATTGTCAATATATTTAGTTTGTTTCTAGTATGATATCTGCTCCTATGGCTTGTTTAAGCGATTTGAAAGCACCGCTCGCAAACAAATGGTGGCAACATCACGTTGCACAAATTATTTTCACTTGCACATTCTAAAGAAAGCTGTATGTAAGTGAATTATTATACATACATGTACACACACACACACACACACAGACACACACACACACACACACACACACACACACACACACACACACACACACACACACACACACACAGAGAAACACACAAGTATCTCTCTTCCTTCTTAATGGGAATCTATCTGCAGTTAGATTTGGTAATTATTAATTATTAGAGGGTACACTGCCTCAGAGTTCTTAGGAGGGTGATGGGGCCATGATGATAAGATGCAGTGCCACACTAATAGTGCCATCCACTAGCACAACGCTTCAAAGATGCTGGGAGTGGCAGCCATGACACTTTGAGGCTCCGCTGAGGAGGCCACGCAGCAATCATAATTGTTTCTAGATCAAGAAGGCCGTAATTAATTTGCCTGTCTTGAAGTTCGGAAAAAGAGAATAATAGCTGCTGGTAAAGAGGAGACAGAGGAAGATGTGTGTGTGTGTGTGTATGTGTGTGTGTGTGTGTGTGTGTGTGTGTGTGTGTGTGTGTGTGTGTGTGTGTGTGTGTGTGTGTGTGTGTGTGTGTGTGTGTGTGTGGACTGTAGTTCCTCTCAGAACGTCTGCGTAATAATAAAAGCTTTGCAAAAGCAATAAGGACGGAATAAGGAAGCTTGAAGCAATGTTTAGATGTTTAGCTACGTGCCATCTGTCCGCAACAGGGGCCAAGTTGGTTGTGTGCGTGTGTATTTGCATGTGTGTGTCTTAACGCCATCCCATTGTGACGAAATTGAAATGCCATAACAGCTACAGTTTGTCTGTCTGCTTCTCTCCACTTAATAGTTCTGCTGCGGCGGTATTTAATGCAAGGGGCCCTAGCTTTAAAAAAAAACGATTTAAAAGAACGCACACAAATCACAGTGTGCAGAAAATGACCGTCTTAATGAAAACAGTGTTCCCTCAACACAGCCCTGCGGGAGGCCCAGGACCTGGGGGAGTATTTGGGAATGCAAGGACCACAGGGTACAGAATAATGACCATGGAACCTGGACTGCAAAGTGCACACTTGTTATGCTAAAATGCAGAACTGGTAGCCTCAGGGCTGAGATGGGAGGGCAGGAACATACATACATAAACATAGGGAGGGGACAGCTGTTCCTTAATAACCTCTGGTAAATTGTGCCCAAGATAATTAAGGTGCCCAGGAGGCATGGAGAAAACATTTTTAGTCAGCTGAGGTTTTACTAAGTTACTTTACCAAGTAAGTTTGCAGGTCCACAAGGAAAATGAAAAGTTGTCCAAGACCGAGCCATACGTCTTTTTTTTTATCAATCCATGGCCGGCCTCAACAATAGGTGTGTCAGATTAGAAATTGTGCATCAGCCATTTCTGGAACAGTCCCAAATGTTGCTTTGAAAAAAATAAAAACACTGCACTGTTGTTGTCACGCAGGTGTGGGAACTACTTTGTATGTGTCCATATAGTAATGCATGTTTGGACTAAATCTCTTGTTCTCATTTCCTGATTTTTCTGATAACCTCAACATGAACTTAAATATTGTGCTGCATTTTACAAATATCCAAAACAAGGAAGTGTTATTACTCTGTGTGTGAGCTCACGCACATGGGTTTGCAGTTTACAAGCTCTTGACTAAAGTAATAAACAAAGATTTCTGCCAACAACATGCAACGATGAAGGCGATGATGATAGTGATGATGATGACAGATTTGATGATAAGACCGCTGTCAACAGCTGTCACTGATGATGACTGTGATGGCAGTGATGCTTTCTCCGTGTATGTGTGTGTGAGAGAGTGTGTGTACCTGACTTATTTTCTTCATCCTCAGATTGGATTCCAGAGAAAAGAGGTGTGCTGCTAATCTTTGCAAGAATGTCAGGTGTGTGCGTGTATGTGTGTGTGTGTGTGTGTGTGTGTGTGTGTGTGTGTGTGTTCGTGTATGACAGAGAGAGCGTTGATTACACCCTCCTCTCCAACACCGAGAGCCGACATTTCTCAAGTGTGTGTAATTATAGTGAGCACACAGCCTCCTAAGCATCCTGTCAATCTGAATCAGAAAGAACACACACACACACACACACACACACACACACACGTGTACACAAAAAACTATTGTGTTCCGAGTGTGCTTTCAAGTATGTGTGCAATTAACTGTGTGTGTGTGTGTGTGTGCGTGTGTGCATGTATGTGTCTGATTTTAGCCTTGCAAACCTCTGTCCTGTGTGAGAATTTGGCTCCAGTCAGAGATTGTGTACATGTCTGCACAGAGCCTGCTCTTAGCTCCTCCTATTACACAATGACAAGGTTTGGGTTTCACACACACACACACACACACACACACACACACACACACACACACACACACACACACACACACACACACACACACACAGTCAGGTGATAAATAGAGGCTGTCCGATTACCCTTTTAGCTTATAGCTCAATTATGGTCTAAATGAGTATCGAGGCCCAAGGCCAAAGCTGTCAACCCGTCCTGTTGCCTGAGAATTCAAGTCATGGAAAGTGTACGGAGGCGTCTTCACAAACCAGCCGTCAGACAACGTCGATAGTGGATGATTCTGTAAATGCTGGATTAGGTTCAATGACAATGTTTTCTTTAGACATGTGACAACCAAAGAACCACTTAAGATGATTGACATTGTTGTCAGGCTACTTTCATGACTGATCTTAAATGTTGGGTAATGTTGCATAATTGTAAATAATAAAAAAAAGCAAACTAAATGCCTGGTGATGACTTTAGAACCCAGGGGGAGCAATATCACTTTGTAATTGAACACATAAATCAAATGAACATTCATTGTAATTCAGACAGAATGACATCATAAACTGGACAGGTGCCACCCAACAAGACGGACGAGGATTCCTTTCAACTGCACATATCTATGATCAACACATAAGAGAAAAAAAGGTTCTTAATAAATGTGTACACCTTTTCATATTACATTAGTAGTCTATGCCAGGGGTGGAAGTAGCAAATTACACTTAGCCTATCGTTGCCTTAACAAAGTTTTTTTTGTAATTCTAAAAACCTATCATTTGATTTGTATGTAAAATTTCAAGTATAGTACTTCGCTTTATGATTTTAAATAGCATCCCGAGGTAAAAGGTTGCATCTAAGCAGCAATTCAATGCACCACCCGGCGCATGCTGGATCAGGAAAACATGCAGAATGCTAACATGCTAACATGCTCATGGTGGATCCTGTAGGTGACTTCTGCATCCACTTGGGATCGTTTATCTTCAGTGAGGTGCGTGAGGCCATTCTGCTGTTTGTGGCAATAGTCCCTGATGTGACTGCAGAGCTTCATTCATATTGAAAGCTGGTGGACTGGTTACAGCCTATTAGGCACTGAAAATGAACAGAGAAGTTGGACCTAAAGCCGACTGTGGAGGACTTCATGGTGCACAAGACTCACAGAACGCCATTCAGACAGGCGAGTACAACAACACACACCTATTAAAGGATGTTTTTCCTGAAGAGGAAGTCAACGTAGCATTTGTGTGCCGTGCACTACACGTGCACAAACTGTCTTTAATATGTGTTTTTGTGTTCACAGCAACTGTGGAGTTTCAATGGGTTATAGACGTCTGTGTTGCTCTGTGATATTGTATTATTCTGTCAATTGGTTCACCTGCCGTGGTTTCCACTCGTTATTTGGCCTACTTTTTTTTTTTAACATTGAACATTTATAGTTGATAATAAGTTGTATACATGCTGCAAAATGCCGTCTATAGAAATGGAATTTATTGTTTGTTTGGACATAAGTGTTCTGTTGTGTCACGGGACTTACATTGACATGGCAATGCACTATATTGTATAGCATAAATGTGTTCTTTACTTTAATAGGTCTATCATATAAAACATGTTTTATCTACGCCCTTTTTTACCTACTTTTACTTTAATCTAAGTACATTTTGAGTAAAGATTAATTTAAGTAACATTGCCTTTACTTATAATATTCTACTATCTCCAACCCTGCTCTATTCTGAATTACCATTTGAAAATGTATTATCAACTTAACAGAAATGCTTTTCAAATGATCTGATGGAAGAGGACAAGAGCTGTTTTGTTGGACAGTGTTTGTTGTTCTATCCCTACCTCTCTCCTGTATGATGTTTAATGTGTTAAATATATTCATGATGGAAACCCCAGCGGCTGCTTGAGTTTCCTCACCTCACTTTCTCCCTCTTACTATGAATTAAACAGAGCGATAGCGAGAAGAGGGTGGTGGAGACAGATAGAGAGGGAGAGAGTTGGCAGAAGAGAGAGAGAGAGAGAGAGAGAGAGAGAGAGAGAGAGAGAGAGAGAGAGAGAGATGTGGTAAATTACATTGTCAATTCAAATCCTGCCACTAATGCATCTCATTGAGTTTGTGTCGCTGTCATCCCGGATGCTCAGTTATCTGTGTCAGTGCAGCCAGCAGAGGAGGGCTGCCGTGTTAACAGCGCTGCGAAAAGCAGCACAAAGTTTAGCGAGCAAACACGCCCAGAGCCAGGGCGAGAGACGGGAGAGGAGAGAGGAGAGACAGTGGAGATGAAGTAGACGTGCGAGACATGAACAATTCATCTTTCCTACATTGTGTGTGTGTGTGCATGTGTGTGTGCGTGTGTGCATGCGTGTCCGTGTGTGTGTGTGTGTGTGTGTGTGTGTGCATGTGTGTGTGTGTGTGTGTGTGTGTGTGTGTGTGCGCGTGCAGGGCAGTATCAGTTTAATTACAGCCAGCCTCCATTCCGACACGGCCTCTTTCCTACGCAAATTAAAACATCCATGTAACTTCTCTCAAACACATAATTGACGCGCACACACACTCAAAAGTAGCAGTGCCACACATATGCACACTACCCCTGTTGTAGTTGTCAGCCCCTGTTCACTCACCGTCTCCCCCCAATACCCCCGCCCCCCCCCCCCCGTCCCCGAGCCCCCGTCCACGTTCCTCGTCCTCAAAACTATTTGAAAATCAATTATCTCAACAAACCAGCTGTAAGGAGTGGGTGCCAGCCACTTACTCCTGAAGTGAATAACTTATTTGAAATTCATTATTGTGTCGAGCGGTGCGACAGGGCCCTCCAAGGCTCTGCATTTCCCATTTCCCTCTCTCTCTCTCTCTCTCTCTCTCTCTCTCTCTCTCTCTCTCTCTCATTCGGTGTCTCTCTTTCTTTACATAAACTAACTACTGTGCTGGACCGATCATTTTTTTCTTCTTTCATGCCTCCTCCTTCCCTCCTCCTGACATGCAATTTTAACCAGCTGAGCGCCACAGACATGAGCACACACATATACACACACACACACACACACACACACACACACACACACACACACACACACACACACACACACACACACACACACACAGCTTCCTTGATTGGTTCACCTCATTTATTTATCACATGCAAATCATGGGACGCCCAGAGATGTTTTCTCTCCTGCATGCTTCTACAGGCATGAATATGGATGGTGGGAGCAATGTAAGGTTGGAAAGGGAAGGAGGGGGTGAATATGGATATACATTCTAGATGTTTTGTCATCATTTGATACCTTTATTTTTATAGATAATGATAAAACACTTTATAGCCACTACTACTGTGTACTTCCGTACTTTTGGTCTGGGGCAGTTTTTCATGGTTTGGTTCTTAGTTCTAATGAAATACATTTTAATGCCACAGCATTCAATGACAATTGCATAAAACAAGATCCATAAGTAATTAGTTTGAGTTTGACAGACAGACAGACAGACAGACACACACACACACACACACACACACACACACACACACACACACACACACACACACACACACACACACACACACACACACACACACACACACACAACATGGACATGTGTGGAAACAATGGGAAAGTGAGTTGATGCAGTGTCACTGCTGCTTTTAACCTTCCTTTTTTCCTTTTCCTTCCCTTTGTCCCCGTCTTGCTCTTCTCTCCTTCTTCCCGTGTCATTCTTCCGCCCACTGTATGACTCTCCTTCTCACAACATATATCTTTCTTGATAAAGAGAGAGAGAGTAAATGCGTGTGACAGGGCTGTCATGTATGTTCCAGTAAAGGCCAGCGAGAGCCGGTGCGGAGACAGGAGGTGTCATATCCTTACATCTCTCTCTGTTTCTGCCACCAGCTGGACTCTTCTTCTCTCCCCTTTTCTGTCACACTCTATCTCTCTCCCATGCTTTTCTGTCCTCTGTGTCTCTCCTCCCTTCCTGTGTTTCCACTATCACACTTATCAGCTTTTTCCCTCGACAGATCTCACGCGATCCTCCGTCCCTCCCTGAGACAACAGCCACACTAAAGTCAGCTAAATTTGAAAACGCTCCACGTGTGAAAAATATGTTTTTCAAGAAGAAGAATTTTATGAAAATGGCTAAATCTCCTCTTATTTCCCCCTCATGGTTAGCAAATCATGTGTAAACACAAATAAACGTCCTGTAAGTATAGACACAGCCGAGTGACTCTCCTGAATCTCAGCTCGCTAAACTACAATTAAATGACCTTCAGCATCACTTTTAATGGGTTTCAATAGGGCCAAACTCACCAGTTGGTCTTATTTCCATAATTTCAGTTTCTGTGACAATATCTGTTTTTGTGACAGCTAAATTTGACAAGAGAAAGCTAAAAAATAAACGCAGGTTAAAGACACAAGGTCATTGTGTGATTAACCAAATAGATTATTCAAATTTGTGATAACAAAAATAGGAGGAATAAAGAAAAAAAGAAAAGAGAGAAGCAAAATGGATTTGTTTACTGCTACATAGTCTCCAAACAAGCTTATGTCATAATTTCCCAAAAGCTCAAATTTCCCTATCCACACAAAAAGCAAAGCTGCCATTTTTGAAAAAGTCATTTTTAAGGTGAGAAAAACACTGGCTCAGTGTGGGCGAAGGCCCGAAACGAGTGTTGTGCAGGTTAGTGTCGGTGTACACTATCTCTACAGAAGTGATAAGAGGCCCTGGTTCTCCTCATCGGTCCAGCTTTGCTGTACTCGTCCCGAGCTATTATTTGTATTTCTGTGCAAAATGAGCAGCTCATCAGCGGTTCATCAGCACCATCTCAATCCTCCATCAGTGTCTACAGGATTCTATCAGCCACAGCCTCTACATGTGGTCGGGAGAAGCCGAAACGGATGCTTTGGATCCTGGTAACACATGGAAAACACGGATGAAACGCAGGCAACTGCATAGCTTGTGTAGACAGCTGTATTGAGTCAAACGGAAACGTTTGTATTCTGCCAGATGCACAAGATGGACAACCATGGCTGAAACACATTCCTGTTCTGACAGACAAGAGGGACTTTCTCGATAGATGCTTGTATTGCCTCTTCACAAAAGTTCTGCCGGAGATAAATAATTACATACGTTGCCAAACAACACGTTGGCTGTGGAGGGAGGGCCCTAATGACATTTTAAAACGTAGACTTTGTCTCCATTGTTAACTATGTCTCTTTTTCCCTTTCTTCTCCTTTCCCTTTTCACCACACTCGTGACAGAGTGGATGTGTATCCATGGACCACGTGTACATGCATGCGCACCCTCACAGGTATTGTATGTATGCATGCAAATGTGTGTGTGTGTGTGCGTGTGCTGCACACATGGATAAACACACCTACTGTACATGTCTGTGTGTCTGTGACTGCAGCCTCCGGGCGACGCAACGGCAGGAAATTGTCCAGCTGAGCCATCAGAGTAAAAATGGGGTCAAATTGGCCTTTCAACTGGCCTTAATCTTCCAATCATTCCTAAAATCCACCTGCCGCTCCACAATGCAGCTCTACTCCAAAACCCACAGCAAAATAGCTAATCTCAAGATTTGATGAACACAGAGATATGTACTGTATACCAGGACATGTGTGTGCATGTCCTGCATAAGTATGTTGAAGTGTCTGTTCATGTTGTGTTTGCCGTTCAGCTCTCCGTGCCCACATGATTTGTGCGATCACTTTGCCCATATTCACATACCCATTCTTGGGAGTGAGCGAGAGAGAGAGCCGCGATCAATGCCAGAACCATTATGGGACGCGCTTTGAGTCAAGCAGCCCCATTTTAGCAATTTGGCAGTGGCCGAGGCCCGCATATGGAATTATTTGATCAATAGTCTTGTAGCTTGATAGAGCGGAGTAAATTATATGATCAATGTTGTGTACAATCTCGCTACCTTCTCACTGTGTCGAGAGTTTCTGTTTGTGTGTGTGTGTGTGTGATTATGTGTGTGTGTGTGAATCAGTGTTTGTTTGCAGACATACCAGCGCATGTGTAGGTGCGGAAATGTAATTCCTGAATGCTTTTGTGCATACATTGTCTGTGTGCTATTGTTGCGCAATTTACTTTCCTACTCCTCGGGATAAAAGGGCTCGTTTCCTCAGGCTCTTTGTATATTTCTTCGCTCGCTTTCTGGACATAATATGCTCTGTTTTGAGAGTGGAAGCAGACAGGGATATCAAATGGCAGAGATGAAAATAGAATGAATGGGGAGTAGGGGAGACGAGCTAAATTATTGATGTGTATCATGGTGCCTATGAACACACAACACACTGAGCCATCTTTTTGGTAATTCACCTCCGATAACACACTCCACACTCCTACAACAAGTACACCTCTCATACACACATTCATATTCACTCACAATGATACGAGCATATAGGCACACGTACAAAAGACCATTGCAGTTTGCAGGTACGTCTTGTCAAAGGGACTTGAAGTGACTCAAGTATAGGAGGTAACTTCTCATAGCCTATATGCACATGCACACAAAGACGTACACACACCTTTATTCTGAGTCCATGTCTGTCTCTGCGGATGAGATCACTACCCTCTCTGTCATTCTGAAAGACTGCCGGTGTGCATCTTAGCCTGAGTGTGAGTGTGAGTGGCGTACATCAGGGCGAAGCGATACCTCTCCTCATTGTAGGTTCATAGTCGTGTACGTGTCATGCAATTCGCCGAGAGACAGCCTGATAGCCTGGCAGAGAGGCCTCGCTTTGAGCCTGATTTGTTTGCTTTTTTTCCCTGTCTCCCTCTCTCTTTCTCTCCTGTCACATGGTAAAAGTTGAACCATCGGGGGAACGATAAGCAAACGACACGAGGAGGTTGGGGTAGGGAGAGAGAGAGAGGGGTGGGTGGATGGAGGGAGGTAGGGACACATGAAGGAGGTGGGGGAGAGAGGGAACGACACAAAGGAGAGCCTGTCACACTCACTTAGATGCTGAAATATTAAAGTGAGCAGTCAGGTTGTAATTTTCCTGAGAAAGCCGAGGGACGAGGGGGATAAGTGAAGCGAGAGAACGAGGGAGGGGGCGAGTGATAGAGACACGGAGAGAGGAAAGGTATCACCGCTGATCTCCCTTTCCTCTCTTCTTGGAAGAGACACGGCACACTTTTAATACCACTACTTTAATTATCTTGGCTTTATATGGTCTGTCTCTCGCTGCTCGTCTTCTCCGCAAGACGTGAATAATTCAACAGGAATGGTGTACCGCTGCTTCGCAAAGACAGCAGGCCCACCAATCTGGAAAGTATCTGTGGTAAAGAAACAGAGAGAGAGAGAGAGAGAGAGAGAGAGAGAGGCCAGAATAGAAAGTCTTCAACATTAGACGGCACCTTAGCTTCTCTAAAACCTCAAGACCTTTTGTCCCAGTCTAACTGTTCAAATAATTAGTATTACCTCTGCCAGGATATACTGAGATCTGTTGTGTGTAGGTGTGTGAGTGAGTGTCTGCGGGGGCGGGAGCTTGCATAAGTGTGCTTCTCTGTGTCTTTCCACAGCTAATCTTGTATACTGCTGCACCAAAGAACATAATATTTTTGGTGCTAAGTTATGGCTGTATGCTCAAGGATCTCTCTTGGTTGCAGTGATCCACACTTTCTCAAAACACCTTTTATTGCCTCTGCTAGACAGCTGAGTCCTCACTCACCATTCTTAGCCGGCAGGGGCATGATTACAAAGCTGAGTGCATCGTGCTGCTCTGCAGAGACGCTCGTAATTGCATAGAAACTTACTGCACACTATACCCTATGCCCTGCATACGGCCTATAACTGATGGTCTAAAGGCACCCCACTAGCTCCGTCACGTCTCTGAAAACGTTGCAGCAAATTTTCAAACACTTGCAGTCTTGACGGGGGTTAGCCAATTGTGTGCTGTATACAGGCAGTCAAACATTATAGCAGTGGTCGTTCTGCTATTGAATGCACCTTAATTGTAACAATATCTGGTCAAGTGCTTGTGGATTTCTACTGTGGTTCAAGTTGCAAAATTCATGGTTAATATTAAGGATAAACATGCTGTATGTGAGGTTTTCTGCCTCAGTATCCTGCCTGATGTGACTGGGTGGCTTCACCTCTGCTAAAAGTGTATATGATCTGCTAAACATAACTGAAAATGATCAGGCCGAACCCAGTTTATCCTGAGAAAGGGCTTTTGTTCCTTCTTTTTTTTATCCCACATTCTCAGGAAAATGGACACAGTGTTTGCATTTTGTGGTTATATGTGAATGTTCAGATGTATTTGTGCACAGTTTTGTCATGCAGCTCCATCAAGCATACATCATGTACTTCTTTGTGCAAGTTACCCTGTGCCTGAATGTGTGTGTAAGGGTGTGTGTGTGTGTGTGTGTGTGTGTGTGTGTGTGTGTCTTGGTACATTTGACTGTATGTGCCGGTGTGTATTCATGTCAGCCTCTGCTTAGCTCACCAATTTGGGTCGTTGAGGATGATATGTCAGGACACTGCAGGTTGGTGGTTTTGTTTGTGGGTGGGGTTGGGGGAAAGATGGGGTGAGCGGAGAAGCAGTGATGTAGTTTCTCTCACATATCATCACATTGATATTGCATCTTCTCTTTATGTGTGTGTGTGTGTGTGTGTGTGCATTTGTTATGGCAGCCTGTCAACCTGCACCCCAACTCCCAAAACCACTCCTGTCCCAGCCTCCCCAGCTAAGCAGCATCACTGTCTGAATGGGTACGCCTGGTGACTGAGGGGGCCTCGGTGTGCTTAGGCTGAGTTGGGCAGTCCCTGTGTCAGCCCTAGAGACCTCACTGTCACTGCTGGAGGGGAGACGAGGGACGACTGAGACTCACACACACACACATACACACACACACACACACACACACACACAAACAGAGTGATATAAGCAGTGCTATACCTCTAGTCATCTTTCAGCTTTTGAAGAAGTTTTAATGAGTTGAGAATAAATAGAACCCCCCCCCCCCCCCTCGCTCTCGATTGCTCTCTGTCCATCTTTGTCTCTGTCTCCCCTTTGTGTGACTTGTCTCCATTCCAATCATAGCTCGCTTCAGCGATCGCTGAAGTCAGGTCTGAAATAGAATCGACATGGCAGCCTGAGTCAGCCAGGACAGCGAGCCGAGCGCAGATTAGTCATCCCGGCGAGGTGCTTTTGTCCAGGGACGATGACAGATCCATGAAATGAACGGGGTAGTGATGCATCGGGGGTGTCTGCCTGTCTCAACTAGGGATTACAGATACTCCCGAGTGTGTGTGACCGTGGTTGTGTGAGTGTGTGTGTGCATCGTGTGTGTGTTTATACCCAGCTCTATAAAAAGACATGACTCGACAGCTCAATCTCTAAATCAAAGGCAAAATGGCTTTGGAGTGTGTTTTGTTGTCTCCTGCTTTCCAGAGTGAGCCGGACACAACATGAAGCACCGGGCCAAACAGAAGGGAGTTGGTCAGAGGGAGCAAAGTAAAAAGTACAGATTGTCTTCTTGTACTGATTTATTCGCATGTGTATTTTGGGATTTCCTTCCCCCTTGCTACAAGCGGGGCAACAACTTCTCCCACAGGTATGAGGCCTGTTTTGGAGCTTCCCAATCAAACATGATCCGCTGCCACTAATCTTGTTTGCGCCTAGATCGGTCACCGTAATCCTTTCCACAACAAATAGACTTCTACAGCACACATTGGAATCCATCCCCCGCCTTGGAAATCGGTCAACAAGAGTCGCTGTCGGACTCCCCTATAACTTTGTCAGAGAAATGGGGTCATTTTCTCTGCGTATCCTCCACCGTTATCTTTATTATGATGAATGTAAAAAATATTGTCGCTTGGTTTACATGTGTAACACGCTGTGAAAACAAGTATTCATCCCTCAAGGGAATGGCAATAAGCTGCTCTTGTGAGCCTGTTGTGTTTATTATTTCAAAGTATCACAAAATATGATTATGTTTGCCATGCAAGATTTACTTTGGATTGTTAAAAACCCCAATTTGTTATCGCCTTGGCCTTGACAGAGGATTTCGATCTTCATGTATAAAAACATTTATCAGATATTTAGATCATTTTACAGACTTTCATTTGTTCTCTGGACCCTTCAGAGGGTTTAAGGTTGTTGGTGGTAATTAGACTCGTGCCCTCATTATATCAACTTCTATTTTGCTACTTTCCTGTTCAATGACATGCTACAGCTTTGATTCATTTGATTCATACTTCATTTCACAAATCCTGAGGAAAAATTGGATTATACCAAAACTCTACCAGGTACAGGCTCATCATGATCATCAGGGGGCTTATCAGATCAGTAAAAAATACGAATGGCATTGCCCATTCAACTTTCTCACAAGCCTACATCAAACAAAGAATAGTATATGGGAGAAACAAAATCTAGAAATACATATTTTTTTACAAGGCAATTATAAATTGTCCCTCATGTTACAGTAGAAGTAACAACATGTTTATGTGATGAACAGGTTCTAAAGCTGCTGGTTGGCCTGTTTCCAATGGAAAACAGATGGCCTCAGCATTGCTGTTAGCGTTGTGTTGACAATAGAAATGTCCTGGCTGATATTGGTACTTTGGAGTGAGCTGCCGTGTTTTGATGACACACACACACACACGCACACACACACACTTACTCAACCTTGTCCTCCTCTAACCTGGACTGAGGTGTATGTGAGCGAGTGACTGATTAAATCAACTTTCATTTCTAATTCTCCTCAGACCCCCGATGTTATCCCGCACCATCACTGCTGAGGGAGGAGAGGTAGGGGATAGGGGGAGATAGGATCACAGAGAGAGGGAGAGATTCAACTGCTTGGAATATAAGCTGCTTTTGTAGTTTAATGGTGACAGAAATAACAAGATATGCATGCAAAGTATCACAGTGCAAAGGATGCTTTTAGTCATCAGAGAGATTTTCTTTATTTTCCTTGAAGTTGCGTTCTTTTTTTCTCTTGCAATCTTCCGCTGAAAGGTCACGTGGCTCATGTCTGTATACCTTTGGCTGTGGCTTCAGGAAAGCAAACTGACTGAGTGTAGGCGCTGAATTATAAATCGTATTATATACATAAACCGTGGTCTGTTGACAGTGTGTGCTGCTCCGTGCTAGAGCCGGGCATCTTCTTAAAAGCTTCAGCATTCAGATCGCTTCGGTCCCACGGACTTGCAGGTCAGCTAAAACTATTTAAATGCCAAGACACTTTGGAGGATCCAGGCTGTTTTACACTGAGGTATAGCCTGAGGTCACTAAAAGCAAACAATACTGTTTTCACAACAGGAACCTCTGTTGAAGCTTGTTGAGTGGGATGCCAATCAAATCTGATGAAGCCGTATGCCAGGATTTGTTCAGGCAGTGCATTTGCATTTCAATTTTCTATTATATTTCTAATTCCTACTTGCCTGCAGGCTTCTCATTTTTTACTGAATTCAACTAGAGGCCTTACTTTATATTGTTTAACTTGAGAATATGGACACATTGTCAGACAATCTCACAACGTCCAAATATAAGACACTGGCCATATTTTACAACTTTATTTGAAAATAAAACCACAAGTGAGATCACACAAAATGTTGGGAACAACCCGTCATTGTACAGGAAAGTATCAAAGGTCAAAGGTCGAACCAGGATGACCGTATATTGTCATGCATAATATATACGATAATAATTGTATTGTTCGCTTTCATTTTCTCTTTAAAATAAGTTTAGCTAACCCTCTAACTTCTTTTTAGCGACGTTGTTGCACTACTAGATCTCTGAAATTAACTCAGTGAATACAATGTTAACGCAACAGATAGGTATGATGGAAATAGAACCCTCCTTTCAACAAATCAATTGCAGCCTTGGTGCAACACTTTAACTGAACTTTCACCTTAACCGCAGTTAAAGTACTTGAAAATGTAGTGAGCCTTTTTCATAAGCTCGTGTGCAGCTGGAAATTCTCGGTCTGAAATGGGATCGTTTTAAAGTACATTTATAAATGGCCCCAAACAGGATTCCCAAGGCTATTGTTGCCTTAGATAACAAGAGCAGCAACAGTGAAAGTGTATCTGTATTACAGCCTTCATAATGTCCTACTATAGTGTGGATATTGAATGAATAAATTAACACACACACACTCGCACACATAAAAGTGGACTACCTCGGCTGAATTAGGCAAGAGGGAGGTGAGCTTTTATAAAGGAGTGATTTTATCAGTCTCCTTCCCCTCCCTCCCCTCTGTCCTCCTCCTCCCACCCTCCTCCTTTCATAGTGGATGGTGGTGAAATATCAGTATTGTTTACGCAGAAGATTAGGGCAGAATTGGGCAGAAGGCGGTTGTTCTGTGACGATGAAGATAAGATAGGGGATGGTGGTGTGTGTGTGTGTGTGCGCGCCGTGCTACCCCGCCTTATCTTGGCAGCAGGCGGAGCAGCCATATGAAGTTGTTCATTGTAATTACCCGTGGCAAGAGTAGATTTCATAGGGAGATTTGGGGGAAAGAGTGACAGAGCAAAAGCAAGGGAGGGAAAAAAAAAAGGAAAAGAAGCTGAGGAAGGAGGGAAAAAAGGAGAAAGATGAAGATGCAAGGAGGAGGATGGACAGTCAGTCTGAGTCGTTTACCACTCTCATCTGTGATATCTCAGTGCTGCCATATCTTAATGACCTTTTGTAAGTCTTACATCTTAGCCACTGTTCTAATAATCAGCATCTCATGACTCATCCCCATCTTTCCTGTGTTATTCAATCAGTGATCTTCTCTCTCGCTACCCGTCTATTGCTCTCCACTGTAATTATCACACTGGATGAGAATGTCAGGTGCAGTCGACCAGTTACTCATCTCCAAATGGAAAATCAATCCAGAATCTTCTCAACGTTATTTCTATTATTACGGTGTATCACAACGTTTGAGTTTTGTACATGCATACAATGATATGATTGTTTAAAAAAATTAATCTTTGACATTCTAAGCCAACAGCTCATCCTTAATTTAAACTCTGGTTGTGCATGTACCACTTCCTTATCAGTCCTTATCAATATATCATTAAATATGTAAGGTAGATGACCTTTTGAAGTGCAACTTGAAAGAAGAATGGGTAGATTTGTGACCAAAGTTCTTGACATACAGTAATTTGTTGATTTAAGTCGTATCAAACTTAAAGTGCGCATAGACCAGCAATGCGTATAATCAATATTATATAAGTTGTGTGTGTGCATTTGCTGATATGCTGATGTAGAAATTGAGTTGCTACGCATCAAAGCGCTAATCAGTGACTCTAAGAGGATGCAGTATGAGCATGAAGTATGACGATGTTTCCTTCAACCATGGATCATAAACTGTTGTCACGTTGTGTCTGAGATGCCCGCTAAAGACAACAGTGGTTGAACTGCTCACGACTCAAAGACACACACCGTGACGAGGAGTTGGAGATGTTGCTTTGTGTTACATCCGTGGGTCACGGCGTGAAAAAGAACACAATGGAGTAATTGACGTTGGTCATTTTTTTTGTGGAAGAAGTGTGGATGCTAAAGGTAAATATCCACTTTTACCGTAACGTTTTTTTTCTCCATTGTTATCCACCTATTGCTCTTTTTTTAACGCGCCTGTTTCATTGACTGTATTTCTCTCTTCTATAAACCACGTGAAGCTGAAGACAAAACAGACAGTCTCAGTCTGTGTCTGCCTGTAAATGTCACACTGAGAAATAATGGCAGTTGATTGTATGCAGTGATATAAAGGTCATGGGATTTTGTGAAGTTATCAACCACTATAATTCAGATTGTTCATATTATCTGAATTTATACTTTCTACATTGGGCTGGAGATGCTGCTCAGTGTAGAAAGTCATGATGCAGGTCTTTGTTGCCATTGTTACAACAAGACAGTAGTTTTAGTTGGAAGACTTTGGGGTCTTCAAAGTCTTGGCGGGTAGGAACAAGTATCTTTGTTCACTTCTTGATTGGGTGTTATCAGATTTCTCCTTCCCTTATTTGTCAAGCCAGTAACAGGTGACTACTTTGGTGTCTATGTGAGCAGCTGCTACGTAGCGGACGTTTAAGCAATGGATGTAAAATGGAGGACTTTCCTTTTAGTATCTATGCTTTTCTTGTTCTGCACAACTATTGTTAAATTCAAAAGGAAACAGATAGTGCCCAAGACCCAAGTCAGGCTTCAGTAACCTAGTAGCAGCTTTGTAAGTGCTTTTGAAAACTTGTTTTCCCACTAAATATATCTCTGTTTATGTGAGGAAGAGAAATCTCCTAAAGACGGCTTATTATAGGAAGTACAATAATACACGGAAAAATCTGCTTCCTGTTTAAACCGACCCTCACATGAATAGTGTACGTGAATTACTTTTCAGACGTGTTATTATGGGCGGAGATTATTTCTAAAATGGTTCTAAAATTATCAAAAAATATTAGTGTGGATAAAGCATAAGAATGGAAGAAGAAGCTTTTTGTTTTGCTCGACATCTGCAACATTGGCTGTTCAGCCTGCAGTTGTTAGCTTTCCTTATCTGAGCCGTTATCTACACACAGTGTCGACACTATTTACTGACACACACTTATACGGCTCACTTCACATCACTTCACCATTTAGCCCCACATTAGCTCCACCAGATGCTAATGTTAAGCTAGCGTAACACAGGTTTTTAAACCCTCACTGCTGCTCTCCAGGTGTGTGTGTGTGTGTGTGTGTGTGTGTGTGTGTGTGTGTGTGTGTGTGTGTGTGTGTGTGTGTGTGTGTGTGTGTGTGTGTGTGTGTTGGGGACATCCTTACCTGAGGCTAAGTTGAGACTTCTCTTCAGGAGCAGTGGAAAAATATTTCATCCCCTGATTTCAACTTATTCAACGTCAATTCACCAGTGATTTAGTTGCTTTTGGTGCTGTAGGTCAATGCCCTATTCATTTCACAGTAATATCTCAATAAGGTTGGGGCAAATGTTTCATACAGCATTGGTATTAAGTACTAAATGTACTTCGTTTAGGGCCGTTTAAGAGAAGCAGAAAGCCTCAATTGAAGGTGAAATTCCTTTAATAAATGATGGTTGAGTGGCAGTGAGGCTTGGCTGGCAGGTAAACAAGACCTGAGAAACACATTGCACCATCTTGAAAGTTTGAACCAAATCCACACAGAAAAGTACAAGCTAATATCTCAAAATATCACCGTTTTTTTTACTTTTTTTTGGGATGAGCATCTGGGACCAAGTGGAAACTGAAAGCCATGATCCTTCCTCTTAGCGAAAGAATTTCTCTCAAACTGAAACATTTGCCCCCAGGCAGTGCTCTCACATCCCAAGACTCACTCATTTGAATGATTTAACAGTTTTAAAAGTGCATTGCACTGATTTTGTTATATTATGTGTATGTGACCGAAGCTGCATCAATAGCAAATTAGTTAATGCCGGTGCTATAGACGCTGGAAACTTCATGACTTCCGTACAAAAGGAGCACAATTCTTCCAAATAATTCCATCTCCTTTGATAGAGAATTTGGGCATGCCACAGACGACTTTCTCCTTGTTTAAACGATTAACGATGTAGCATCTGCCGGTTTTCAAGGTTGGAAAGTTATGCTCTTAAGCATTGCAAACAACAGCAATGGCTGCTGAAAATACAACAGGCAACGATTCCTTTCATTGGATGATGAGACATTATTACTATAAACGGCTCCTTCCAAAGCACTTTGATGTCACCACAGGAATGTCATCATTTCCTCACGGCGAGAGGTGCATACCATGCCTTTGTGACCATTTAATAGAGAGAAGTGAAGGTCCACAATCTTGCTAAGAATTGATAAGATTTTGCTAAGAAGTGGAAAATGAATGTTATTGTGTGCAGGCTATCAGTGAATAGGGCTTTGTGTTGTGCTCTCTCGTCCTTTCACCACCTTGACGCAGGAGCAGTGTGTTGTGTGCATGTCTGTCTAAAGCAACCTTGCCATGTAAAAAAAAAAGAAGAAAAAAGATGCTCAGTGAGACAGTTTTGCTCATTCTTTTTTTTTTTACTCTTTTACATTCTTTTACTCTGTGGCACTCACTTATACTACTTTCAGTGTGACTCCAGTATGAATTTTAAATACAACGGTTTGGATACTGTGGATAAATCCCCCGTAGTGTAATAATGTCAGGAATGTTTTTTTGGAAAAATTGTGAAATAAATCTGTTGAAAATGAAAGAAGTGAACTCACAAACCAGCCAAATGGCAACAAATGAAACATACTATACAAACCAGAAACATCTCCACATTCATCTTAGTTTATTTTGCTTTATATACAAACATTACATTAATCTGGGCAATCACTGCAATCAGCTGAGAGCAACAAGTCCTACAAATCTGCGGTGTAGTGGTATGTTGGGAGGTGAGATATGTTGCATAAAAGTGTACAACCCTAACCCTATTTAAAGACTTTCTTTAAGCTATAAGCTTGAGAGCATCTTGTCAGGTTAACAGATGACAAACGTGCACTAACAGAGAGAAACTGAAAGAGGTAGACGTGGAAATATAAAGAGAGAGCCGTCCCATATGTTTGGGTCAGCTGCGGGACAAGAGGTTCCAGGATTAAGCGTGACTCTGGTTGATGTGCTGTTTTTCCCTCCCTGCCTCCCGTCCTCTCCGTCTATGCAGAGGGGTGGTAATGCTCCGCTCATCTATCATTCATCAGTGCTGACTCTGATCCACATCAGACGCTCCACATTTAGCTCCCCCTGCGTCCTCGTACTCTCCCTCGACCCCTTGTTCCGAGCCGGCCTTTCGCTTCCACTTGTTTCACTGTCTTCTCTCTGTATTTCTCGGTCGGCTCATTGCTGCATCTGCTCTGTTTCGCTCTACTTTCTCGCAAGGTCCGCTTTTATTTTTGCTTTTCCCTCCGTTAAGTCTCACTTCTCTCCCTGTCAGTCAAATTTAGATGACGTAAATGTTTCTGTTGCCAGTGACACAGAACTATTTTTAAGGTTTTCCTTGATTGTCCTTGTCTTCTTTTCTCATCTGTCTCTCTCTCTTTCCGTCTCTGTTAAATTCACACACACTCAAACACTCATTCCCCCCCAGGTCTTTTTTTTCTTCTTCCATTGACTTTGAATAAAGCAGTCGAGGTGAGTGAACTCAACCGCTCAAAGACTAACTACTGACACTCCACCAGGGACATTCCCAAAGGCAGCGTTTTATTTGACACTCAGCCAATCAGCTTTTTGCTTCTGCATGACTGACAGCGGCGGTGTCTAATTACACAGGAATGTTTGGAAGCACCCGGTTAATCCTCTAAATGCCTATCCAAAACTAAAACTCCCCACTTTGGATAAACAACAAGACCAAGTCATTGTATTTCTAACAGCATGGGCGAGAGGAGTCGGGGAAATCCCAGCTCTACTGGGACAATTTAAGTATATTTTCAGATGTGGATCAGTCTGAGTGCATTGTGTCTGTCCAGACAAGTCCTGAGAAAAATCAGAGGTGTGACATTCAGAACTGTGACTATTGTTCCCAGCTGACTCTGAAAAGTGGAGATAAGTAATTGGAGATGGGTCCAATAAGCCATTAATGTGCGATGTCTGAGATTATGAGAGACTTTGCATCAAAACAACACTCTGCACCTTTCAAACCGCTCCCATAAAGGTTGACTAGAGGGCAACATACCAGACAGTATTTGTTGTAATGTTTTTTTGTTTGTTTTTGGCGTATCAGATGTTAGTCACTTGTCTGCGTCACGGGACTGATGCACTTCTTTTTCTACATTAATCAACACCAACTCAGAGAGCATTTGATATGCCACAAATACACTTTTACGCCATTTTTCATTGGTCCAAAACTCTGTTTCCCCTCTTCTGCTCTTAGTGAAGAGTATTCTCCATAGACAACTGTTCAAATCACACAAATCTCCCTCTTTCTGTCTAACAAAAGTCTGTCTGGTGTTGATTTCAGGTCAGAGATGAGAAGAACTAAGGCCATAAAAATATTCACACACATATCACCAACAAAACAACCACGCTCCAAAATGCAACAGTTAACAATGTGGCAAATGCAGGATAAAAATGGGAAGCACAACTATTTTCCACTGAGCAAACACAGTGGTCAGTCTCCTTGACAACAGCTCAGAAGTGCAACTGGAAACAGTGCATTATTGTAAGGCTATAGTGGCTTCTTGCTGGCAGCTGGTTTTACATGGCAGCTAATGGGTTGCTTACATCCACTGTTCGTGGTTTGACCGTGTATTACTGATTCTTAGATCAAATGAACAATCCCCAGAGTGCACGCTCTGTCATCGCTTTATGTCGTCTTGGGAATAGCGGAGCCAGCAATGAAGACAACGAAAGAGCGGGATAGCAGGTAGTTTTAGAGATAAAGAAGCCCAAGCGTATTGTGCAGTTGTCAAGCCAGAGTTGAGCTAGATGTGACCTGATTTGCCTACGTTAATATCACATGGCATTTCAAAATTAGCAAGGCGGACACATGGGAGTCCAGCCACTGTTTGCTTTGCTTAATGGTACTGCACTAGTAGGTCTACTTCTGTCTGTGTGCATGTATGTGTGTGATCTGTCTGCACTTGTATGGCTAAATGTGGTCGTGTGCGTGCAAGCGTACAATGTCATACTCCACATTTTTTCCGTACAATGCATTTCATCATATTGTATTACACGATGGAAATCCTCCAACTCAGAGAGCTAGAACATACTGAAGGAGGAGGAAACTGACAATTCTCATCAACCTGTGTCTGAATGACGGTGAGCATAGAGGGGAGGAAGACTGTAGAAGAGATGGAAAAAAGGATGATGCAGAGATTGGAGGTGTGAAAGGAGACAGAAATGGAATGAGGAAGAAAGAGGGAAAGTTGAAGAGGAAAAGTACGGAAGAAATGTGCAAAGACAACAGGGAGGGCATGAAGAAAGAGGAAGCGACGAAGCAAACTAAGAAGTGTATCCTGACCTCGTTGCTCCAGCTTTAATGGAAGATTCATGTTCACAGGGTCATTGATCACCTATGGGAGATGAAGAGGGAGGGAGGATCTAGAGCAGCAGGTGTGTTTGGGGAACGAAGAGGTGTGGAGGAGTGAGGCTAAAGAGGAAAGAGGGGAGGAAGGAGGGATAATGTAGGGCGGAAGAGAGAAAGGAAACGGATGAATTATTGAGCTGTGTTTTGATGCAATGAGAAAATGAACAGCCGTCTGTCAACTGCCAATACACTCAAGGTCTGCTTCAGGGGGGATTTGGTAAGAGAAGGGTCAGTGTGATGGCTCACAGCGGCTTTGTGAGAGCAAAAGACATTGACAGTATGTATATGTATTAAGTTATCAGGTTATTGTTGGCTTTTTGCAGAGAAGTCCATACCTCCTCTTTTGCTCATGCAACGTATTCTATAGCCACGACTTTAAAACGGCATACAATCAAAATCAATCGTTTCTGATTTCTGTCAGGAAAGCATTGGATTCAGAGTGAATTTCCAAAGGCCATACATGTATCACCTGTTTTTGAAAGAAGAATTTGCAAATAATAAGATATATTTCAAAGTTTCATGCAAAAGATTTTTCAAGATCAAATTGTCACATCCACACTCCGCCCACGCCTGCGTCCTCGTGCCTTCCTTCATGTCCCATCGCTCCCTTTTTGATCGAGACTTTGACTTTGATGATTGCTCAGTCGTGAAAGTGAACCGTCAAAGGCACAATGGTATAGTTTCGTGGTAGTGTAGAGCAGGATTTTTGTCGGCTGCGGTTATGCAAACACACGATCAAAATCCGGCCCTCTTTCCCGGTCCAACGAGGGTTACGATGCCTCCAACAGGGGAACGCCGACCCCAAATTCATGCGTGCTTACGATTTGGGGGATATTGGGGTTGCTTTCCTGAAACGAGAGAAAATACATAATACAGGCAGAGGAGTCGATACAGACATCACCACACACTTCTAGTGCGTCAGAAGTGATGATTGAGAGGAATTATTTCTGTACGAGTAGGTTACTCCTACTCATTGTGACTTTTAAGTGCCAGTGAAATAAAAACTACAGTTTTCCAGTTTTAATCATGTGTCCCTGTGTTCATTTTTCATTTATCTCATGTTGTATGCCAAACATATGTCAAAAAGTATTTTTACATCAAAATCCTACTCATATCCCTGTCTTTTCTCTTCTGTAAAACAGTGTGATGACTCATCCTCCACTCAAGGGCGTTTACAAAAGACTGAGATGAGACTTTGGACAAATAGAAAACCACACCGGTCACATAAAACCACATTTGTGGATAATTTAGCAATGTGGTTGAGTTCCAAGCTAAAGGCATTTAGGCCCTTGGTTTTTTCGGGGTTTAGGATTGGAGTGGAGCAAAATAGAAAACAAACTGCGATGTCTACGGCGCACAGCTTGACGACAGTTTGTGGTGTTAGTCCCACGCTTGCTGCTGATTGGCTAATTGTAACTCCTCCCACATCGCTCATGGTTTAATTGCTTTTTCAACCAGACGAATGACTAAATGTAATGCTGTGGGCTGATTCAAAGGTCTGGACCCAGGCACTTTTTAAAGTGTATTTTTGACATCAGCATTGATATGATACATAAAACTAGGAAGGTCTCACCTATGACACATTTCTATTGAAGACATATTGCTACAGGATGTCTACCTACAAAAATGTCTGCATCAATTCTACGAACCATTTTATTTATTTTCTATAATTTTTTTAATGAAAATAATAATAGTGCACACAATCCTCTCCATTCATTTGTGAAATGTTAATAGAAGAAAGTATTTTGATCGGTTTTCTGTTTCCAAAAAATAAATCATAACAATGTTAGTGCTCACAAAGAAAAACACAATGTTTTTGTTGTGGGCAAGGTCGCACAGCGAAGTGGTTTAGGGTTGAAAAACAGAACCGAGACACTGAACACACTCTTTTAGCCTTGTGGACACCCACCCACCCCCACACACACACACACACACACACACACACACACACACACACACACACAAATAAACTCTAACAGGCCTTCGTGAGTAAGATTTGCTCCTTGGCAGCAGATGAATGACACACCCAGACACACACTCCCTTCTCTCTTGCAGCCTTCCTACTGATCATCACACACTTGGTTGGGCCAGGAGAAAGACAGTGTGTGTGCGTGCTTGAGTGTGTCCATATTATGACATGAGTGCTTATCTTAGCATGTGTGATTTGACGTATTATATGCCCGCTCTGTTGTTGGTGTGTGTGCGCGCGTGAATGTGTGTTTTACTCGCACTTGACTAGCCATCTATGTGAAATGAGTGCAAATGTGCCACTGAGGTGTGAGTGTGTCTGTATGCATTCTGCCTGTATGCTCTGCCAGTCTCTGTGCATGTGTGTGTGTGTGTGTGTGTGTGTATGTGTGTGTCCTTAGTTGGTCTTACAAGTGTCGGGGCAGTAAGCTTGTCTACACTGGTGAGGGAGCGAGAGAAAGAAAGAGTGAGAAAGCAAGAAAGACAGCGAGTGGGGGGTCTCTGGGGGTTAATGGTGCTACATGATTACGGTCCGTTGTAGGTCAACCTGTTGTTCTCTCTCTCTCTCCTCTCTCTCTCTCCCTCTCTCTCTCCCTCTCCCTCCATTCCTCCCTCTCCCTGGCTTGCACCTGCCTACTCCGCCCCGGCATTGTGCCGCTGTGAAAACGTTTAACCGATGCTGAATGAACCAGCCTCCCCCCTCCTTCCCTCCCTTGCCATTCCCTTCAGTGTTAGAGAACTAGCAGGGGTGGGAGTAAGGGGGAGGCAGGATATGGAGAGATAGAGAGAATGGGGCAGGGGGGCAACAAAGGGCACATTCTCCCCTCCCCTACATACTTTGCCCCACTTCATTCTGGCCCAGCCCAGAGCAGAGGGCTTTGTTTCCGGGACAAGGCAGAAATATGGCTGATCGCTCCTCTCTTCCAAAGTGAGCATCACAGCATGGAAAGAGGGGTGTAAGGGCGGAGAGGAGAGGAGAGGAGAGGAGAGGAGAGGAGAGGAGCTGCAACGCAGGACTACAGCAGAGGAGGTTTGAAAGGTATGGACACCATGTTAATTGCTTGACAGGTCACACAACCATCACAACCTAAAAAAAACGTTGGCTGCTCCCTTCACACACGCACACACATGCAATGCAAGGCCTTCCATACGCTGGAGTGGCGAGCAATTTTATATATATTAATATATATAACAACGTCAAGATCGGGAGGTTTTGTTGCCAGTTTCACAGGAAAATTAAAATGTGACAGACAGAGTTTTGCCCCATCTTACTTATTCTAACTCTCAATGACTTAGCAAGTCAGAGAGATTCATGAGAAGACACAGACGTGGCAGGCGCAGTAGTTTCATTTAAATGATTTGTCTCTCTCAATTAACTTTATCAAGGGCCCATGACAATAATTCCCATCAATAAATAACCCATGTCGTCTGCACTGTGGCCCTCATCCCTTCTGAGTCCATTGTTGGAAAGGTGGAAAGGTGAAGACAGATATTTCTTTACTTTTGTGACATAAAGTTTCTCCATCAGCTAGTTTTCACCTGCCACCCCCTCCATTTCTCCCTCTGTGCAGGTGGAATCCATAGTGTGGTGACGAGGACATGATCCCTCACTGGCATCCCACTTTGTTTCTTTGGAATGTGCATCAAAACCACTGCTGGGAATTCCAACCCAAGTATTTATATGTGTTTTCAGTTGTGCTAAATAACCTTTCCCTTGCACCAACTATGTACCACTGACTCATGATATAACTCATGATATTCCACCGTTGATAGCTTCTTAATATTTAAATTGCATTACATTGCTGCGTATGTCAGCATTATATTTTGAGTAACATTTCTCTGGCATTCATGCTGCGTTCATCACATTCAAGGTGTTAGCTGGCTAACTTAAGTCAGTTCCCCGTATAGCTGCAGCACATTTATTTGGAAGTGTGTTGTGACAGGCCAACCCAAAGCTGTCAGTTATCAGGCGTCACATGACTGACAGTTGACTGTGTCCAAAATCACTGCCCACAACTACCTAAATCATAAACATTCAAAGGTTTAATGAGAAGTAAAATTATATTTCAAACACCTCTGACTGACAGGTGTAGTGTCATACAACGGTGTCGCTTCCACAAAATGAGAAACATATTGTTAACACAACATAGTGCCATGGAAACCTTCTAATGTTGTTGATATATTATGAATATGTTTCACAATCAGAATGCAGACACTCAAATGAAAAGCCGGAGGCTAAATAATGTGTAATATATAAGGAGAATATAATATAAGGAGAGGGTTATTTGTTTGCAGGTCCTTAAAGAGTCGTACATTATTTTATTATATTTTTTAAGACTAAAATACGAATGTGTTATCTTAATGTCGGCATCTGATTTATTACTCTGCCTACCACTTCATCAACCATCAGTAACACAATTATTATTCTACTGAAATATAATTTCAGCTAACATGACCAGGATGTCACGTAAGGCCCAAAGGGATACATGTAGTATGCAGTGTATTATAGACATGAATAGTAACCCATTAAAGGCGCCACCCTCCTATTGTTAAGTGTTATAATTGCAGTGGCTCAAAGTGTTCCCAGTGGATGTCTCTTTTTGTTAAAGTTAAGAAGTAAAGAAGATGCCCTCGTCCAGCACACATCATTAAAGCAGTACTGTCTCTCCACTCTCAACTTCCCTCAAGTTAAAAACTTGCAATGCTGTTGTTCCCTGAGTGGCTTGTTAAAAGGTATTCTGGGAAATGTCGGAAATCCCTGCCAGAAGAAGGCTTAAATGAGGCAAGTTGTTAAAAAATATGATCATTACACATTACAACACTATTTATTACAAGACACTTTCCTCCTGGAAGGCACACACAACATCTACGTTTTTTCCCTAATTAACCCTGGACTAAATAAATCCATATTTAATTAATATATACTTAAATTTATATTTAGGCCATGCTTTAATATGTTATTTAACAGATAAATACTTTAAATGGAATTTGTGAAAAGCATTTCCGCCACCGATTACAGTTTCTACAACATTTGAAACGGAGTTTGTACTTTAAAGATACTTCAGTTTAGCTCATCAACATTGACTAATGGAAAAAAAAACACTGATAACTGGTTCCCAGTGTGTAATATCCAGTGTTAAACACGCTGCTCCAGTGTATTTGCTCAAGTTGTGTTGGTATCTATTATACCTTATCAGGATTTCTGCAAAACAGAAAAGTTTGGTAACATTGAAAATGAAAAGATGTCAATAATTTGGTATCTGAGAAACACTGAAGCCGAGGCTGGTTATGTTTTCATTGTTCAGTATCAGCTCTTGGCTCATTATTGTGGGGAAATGTATTTCATAACACAGTTTTCTCCCAGACCTTCCTAGCTTTCACACCAATAGTCCTCTGATATGGAAGAGGAAAAAAAAAAACATCATATTATTTCAATACCGTATTCATTTTGCATTAAACAAGGCACATTCATTCAAGACATATTTTCACTCTGCCTCTCTCGCACAAATATCCACAGACTCACACACACATTTGAACATATCCATAGAGCGGGGCTGAAAAAACAATTACAGTTTCTCATTAAGGCACTCCTAATCCCTTTATGCAAAACACAGTTACACAAGTACACACAATGAGGAAAAAGGAGAGAATGAGGGGAGGGTAGGAAAGAGGAGGGAGAGTGAAGAAAAAAAATGTAGCGCAAATGTGAGGAGAATAATTACATATATCATGAAGCCGTCCCTTTTATTTCGGATGTCACTTCTGATGTCACTGGCCGGCTTTGGCGCTAATTTGAATTCAGACCTTTATCAGTCGCCGGCAGCAGATTTTGAGTGACAGCGCCACCAAACGCCTCTCGCCAGCCGTCCTATTGATTTCTCTAAATCCCCAACAATAGCATTTGCATGCTTGTTTCTGTTATAATACAGATATGCCGTTTCGGAAATTAAAGAGCGGCAGGCAGACCAGAGGTAACTAATTGTGTGCCTGTGTAATGAGTGCAGTTTCAATTTGATATAACCCACAGCTTTTCCCCTCGCAGGCCCGCGCTAAGTACTTTCAAGTCTTTGTGGGGAAATAATTGATTTTTGTGCTTTGGGCACAGGGAAAACTATTATGATCTTTTTGAATAATGGCAGCGGGAGGAAAGGCACGTTGAACGATTTAAATTGGTATTAGAGGAGAGGAAGGAAGGCAAGGAGGGCTTGGTGACGGGCGGAGTACTGATAGCGTAGCGGAGTGCTGCTTTTGACTGACAGTCGGCAAATGGCTCCCGGTTTTGTTGATTACTCATTCTCTTAAAGGTGGAAGTGGGGCAATGTGAGGTGTCGTTATGGAAGTAAGTAAAGCCACGTTGAGCCTGACTGGCTGAAGGAGAAGATGGAGGGATGGTGAGAGGAGGGCGGGCGGTCAGGGTGGTCCGGGCTGGCTCGAGATGCCAGGGGCCTTCTAGCGGGCCCAAACAGGAAGTGAATGAACAAGCACACAGGGTGGCGTTGGCACGTTTTCACATAGCTTCAGGGTGCTGCGTGTGTGTGTGTGTGTGTGTCTTTGAACACAAGGGTGAAAATAAAAAAGTCAGCATGCAAAGTCATAGTAAATGTAGCACTCTCCTGGTTTTAAACCTGCGCGTGCTTGTGTCTGTAGATGCATTACAGCATGTGTGTGTCTGTTTGCACCACATGCCAACCAGTCTGATTTATTTGAGGGAAATGTGATTATTCTGGATATCAGTGAGCCACGCTTGTCTTTTTCTCATGACTGAGAAATCCTTTTTTTTCTCTCTCTCTGTCCCTGCTCTCTCTCTCTCTCTCTCTCTCTCTCTCTCTTCTCTCCTGGGGCTTTGTTTCCTTTGTAACAAAAGCGGGGTTTCTTAGTTAATTCGGCATGTTTGAATTTCACACTCTTAATTGTACGAAAAGATAAACAGGTTTCTCCATTGTGGCCGAGGGTGGCAGCGGGAGAGGGAGCGGGGGGCTACCGGCTTTACTCTCCTGTTGTCGTTTTACTAGGTGAAGGGCAACAACCGTGCCATGTTCTCTTGTCCTTTGAAGCCCACTGGTTCCCCATTAGAATTACAGCGGCCGTTTTCAATGGCGTTATCCAATACTCGAGGCTTCTGAGTGACAGCGAGGTACAAAAGGAATAGAGAGGACCGGTTTGGGGAAGGCATGCTGTCAGCGAGCAATCTTGTGAAGCAGGCACACCACTGTACCACCGACATCAAATACAAGGAGAGCACGTGTATACAGCACTCTCACATGTTGTCCGGCTTCTCCTGTAATACAACAGCGGCATGTTTGTTTAATACGCGTCTTCACTGCAGCTTAGGTTGTATTGTCGGTGGGCTTCATTTCAAAGTGACACAAGTATTTTACAGTGACAATATAGGAGCCGTAATAGAGTAATTTCCCTTGGTTTCTTTCCCAAAAAAATGAGACAGAATTATCGCTTTAGAATTCAGCAACAATTTGGGTTTTAAAATGTCTTTTCTCTTTGCTTGTGTTTTTTAATTTGACTGTCTCTGATTATTTAATACAATATTATTAATTAATATAGATTTTTTCTTTTTTGGAAAAACACATTATATTTATGGTATACTTTCTGAATCCAGCTTACCTGCTCTTTTTCACGTAGAAAACACATTTTGGATCAATCTTGTTTAAATGTAAAAAAAATAAATATTGTGGACATTATTTTTTGCCTTACCTCTGAATAAGCTAAAAACAAAACAAAACAAATGGACGGTCACAGTTGAACTCTTGATGTAAAAAAAACAATCAGTGGGTCGATTTTTAAAAGAGATCTCTAATTAATACTGCAGTTAGCTCTTTGAATGAATGAACCTGCTGAGCATTGATTTTTGGACGGGCGAGGTTGTCTGTGCTCGCGTGTCTTTTCAGGGCCGTATGAATACCAGTATCATATCTGCACACGGTGGGAGAGAAAAGGCAGTGAGAGGAAACAAGATAGAGGAAACCAATGCAGGGAGAGGAGAGACAATCGCTGCCGCGTGCCGGTTCCTCCGTCTGCTCGGCCCCGTCGCTTCTCCTGTCAACACAGCCCAGATGTGATGGCTTAATACTGTTAGCGCAGGGGTGTGGTGTGACACGGTGGGTGTGTGTCTTTGGGATGTGTGTCTGTGAGGGGTCAACTCGTGTAAACAAAAAGGCAATGTGTGTGTGTGTGCTCCGTGGCCCCCAGCCACCATTTCTATATCTCACAAGTCCACACAACAAGGCAAGGCCCTCTGCATTGTGCCAGCCACATTGTTTTTTGTGACCCTCTGTCAGGAGTAGGCAGGCCGGTGTGACAACATGAGAGAAATTAAGATATTAGACAGGATCACAAACACAAGTCATTTAGGTTGTCTTTAATGTATTACAGAATTTTATATATTTGATATCTATGGATACTCGAAGAAATAATTATTTTCATGAATGCCATTAATGTCATTTTAAAAGACGTTGATCAAAAAAAATCTGAATATAGACTTTTGAAATATAAATACACACATCATTCTTTACAGAATATAATTGTTCTGTGTTCATCCAGTAAATTTATATAAAATAATAAAAAATAAAAATGTTTTTGATAATTAAAACTTGCCTTTAACACTTATTTGAACAATACAATATAATGCCATGTGCCTTTGTGTGTGTGTGTGTTGTTTTCATTCAATGAGACTATTGTTTGAATTCCCCCGATGTTTTCCAACAAGGTGCTGAATGCAATAAAAAAAAAAATCAAACCCAGAAATGCCATTAATGTGAGAACGTTTCCTGCTACAGACCCTGTGGCTCATTAACCACAGAGATGCTGTCAGCCCGAGAGTGTTTGTGACAGTTAGCAGTGTTAGAAAATTGTGTTCATTTTCACTTGACGGTCTATTCAGCCACACTGACACTGCTGAAAAGCAGAGTGCTTTACTCAAAGGCAAAGTTATCGTGATGATTGGCTCAGTCTACTGAGACAATGGTTAGATTTTCTATAATTTGAGATGGAGTCAAGTGAAATGACATTAAGTAAATAAATGAAATTGCATAGTATGCACAAAATAACTGGTAATGAGCAATGTCTTGGCCGGCGTGTGAGAGAGTCTACAGTAACATTTAAAGGAAACATTTGCATTTGCCTTTTTAATGATACAAAATAATTATGTATTTGTCAAACCCTTCAGTTCTTTTTGATATAAAAATATTTCCGGGCAATGCCAATGTTGGTGTGCCGTGAGCATATATCATCTAAGTTATGATATCAGTGCAACCAGAGTGTGTGTGTGTGTGTGTGTGTGTGTGTGTGTGTGTGTGTGTGTGTGTGTGTGTGTGTGTGTGTGTGTGTGTGTGTGTGTGTGTGTGTGTGTGTGTGTGTGGCTTGCAATACGTACGTCCCAGAGTGTGCGATACAGAATGAGCCACTTCAGAGTGTACACACAGACACCGCTCTGAGCACTTGGCCTCTCTTTCTATCCCTCTCTCCTTCTCCCTCCCTCACTTCTTCACCCTCTATCCTCCCCATCCCGCTCATTCCATCTCCCTCCATCCACCTCTCTCTCCCTTCCATCTCTCTTTCTCAGGGAAGCAGCGGTGGTTGATTTAGTTGGTCATAACTAATAGAAGCTAATCTGCAGGCGGGAGTCTGCCGAGGATATTGGACAGTGTCGAGGTTAATCGCAGCCAGCCGGTTAGCCAAGGCGGACAAGGAAAGGAGAGGGGAGGAGGGTGGAAGAGGAAGAGGTAGAGGAGGAGGAGGAGGAGGAGGGCTTAATTCCACCGAAGGCAAATGGCATGCCGGTTTTTATCTGGGCCCCTGATAAGGGAGCGCTAATACACCGAGGAGAATGGATGCTCAAGGGCCGGGTTCCCCTTATCAGCAAACTTTACAACAGGAGCCCCGGACTAACGGCGCAACCCCCACACCGCGCACAATAAGCACCTCATTTCACCTCTCAAGCAGAACTATCGCCACACCACCACCCACTACCCACCCGCCCCTCTTGTACGCCTGCATGCACGTACACACACACACACACACACGCGCGCGCGCGCGCTGCATCCTCTCCACTTCACTTTTCCTGGTCGCCAACCCCGCCCACCTCCACCTCCTCCACCGCCCCATCCCATCAAGCCACAGAACACACACATTTACGTGGACACACACACTTGCACGCACGCTAACAGACGCCGGCACTTCCCTCCCTGTGTCTCTGCAGCCCAGAGCAGGCAGCCACCAGGAATGGGGGAGTATTATGAGCATGGGCTAATTGGAAGATCACTCTAATGCATTAAGAGATAAAATAGTTTGGCTGCAGGCCTAGAGGCAGGATCAGAACAACATTGGAGGAAGCTATCTGGCCCTGTCACACATTTGCAGATTTCCATACTAACGCAGCGAGAGCAATTACCCCAAACACAGCTCTCTGTTGGCGCTACAACACACTCCCTGCCAGTACCGCGGCCCCAGGAAATTAGAGGAGGTGTGTGTGGATGTGTGAGTGTGTCTGTGAATAAGCTTCAGCAAGGGAGGGAATTGGCTTAGTGCTGTTTGATTGTGTATTTGTTTTCTGGGTAAAAGAGGCAGGAATTGGCTTTAGAATAAGTTTTGGGTTTTACAGGGTGGCCTTGGGTGTGTCGTTGAGGGAGGGAGGGAGGGAGAGAGATTGAGAGAAAAAGAGTGAGAGAGACACACATCCACCAAAACAAAGATATCAACAGTAAGCTAATCAACGTGGCTAATAGGGGAACAGGCATCTGCTTGCTTACACCCCGTCTGTGTTGTTTTTCACATGCTAATCACTGTTTGTTATCACTGTTTGTTATCACCGTCAGTGGGAGGTGTGCGTATTTGTGTGTGAGTGTGTTTGCGTCATCATCCTGTGTGTTAAATGAGGTCCATCCTGAGTGTTAGGACTCCTTTTGTTACAATTTGTGTTAAGTTAAATGCTTCAAATGTTACATGTTGAGGGACTTTTTTTTGTCGACTGCAATTAAAACATGGATCACAGATAAAGAATACTAAAATACATCCAATATTCTTCGAGTCATCGAATCATATTGGGGTATTTTTCATGGGAAGGAATTTACCAAAAAATAATGAACTTTAAACTATTTAGCTTGTGAAATGATGCTTGTTTGGAGCCTCACAGTCAGCTAATTAGCGTGGATCATCAGGACCCAGTACCTCTTTGTCTTTGTGGCACCTGTGGGCCTCAGTAGCAGGTGTAACAGGTAGACGGTCCCCGCTGCTCAAAGTCTGCCTGGCGGGGCTTGTTCGGGTTGAGTCTGTGCTGGCATCCGCCTGCGGGCGGTAACAAGGACTCCCCTGACTCTCCTCAACTAAATGGATAACAGGTCACGGCTGGAAAGAGAAGGTGCTTACGGTCAGAGCGATTTCATACCTTGTTCGAGACGAGATTGTTTAGACTCGAAGGCACACAAAGACACACGGAGGTCTTCGCAGATCCTCGCTTTCGGGTGGGACAGACAACTGCCCTTAGCGTCCTCAACCATTGTTGTCTATGATTTGCCGTTAAATCCAATTTATCGCTGTTATAGAAATGCATCTTTACCCTCCAGCACATACAGCAGGGTTTATTCCCCCCCTCCATTTATCCATTCCTCATCCCCTTGTTGATTTGCTACGGCTGCACGGCTTAGGTTAATGTTACAGCAGCCTGGGGGCACAGTACAATGTGGTACTTATTACTGTATGTATTGTATTTACTGGAGTTATTGATCACTGATGAAATGTAGCAGTCACATAATTACCTGACTGAAAGGAATGAAAAGAAAAAAAGAAATAAAAAAAAGTTAAAGTATTCTCGGTGTAAACCTGAAAATCAAACATTACAATATTGTCCTGAACGACAACAAAAATAAAAATCATCCTGCAATTTGGAGCTATGGAGACAGTTTTGGTTTTATTCTCCCGATGTTTTAGCTTTTTACCTCAAGTACAATAAAATACATGGGAAATTAATTTGATTACATTTAAGATATACATTTAAAAATGTCATCATGTCAATCAGTTTAATCCACAGAAATCACTGTGAAACATTTTCACTGCAGCTGCTTTCCAATAAAACAAATCGTCAATGTTGTGAGCACCACAGAGCAATTCATTCCATTCTCATCCATTGTCTTGTGGTGGAGTCTGACATCTCAAAACCAGGGCAAAGAAAACCCAAACTGTTTGCATATAACTGATGCCACTAAAGGTCTTATAACCCCTCCAATGCAGATCGTGAGTTAAATGTGTTTTTTGCACTCATTTCTCATCTACGACACTCCACCGTTTGTGCCTAAAAGATAGTCCATAAATTATCTAATAAAAAAAATGAAGGTAAAATACACACAGAGATCCAAGCACTTGCACGTTACAGACATCAGACACAGACAGACGGTGTCATGTGGGACGGTGTATGTTGTTCCTCTACCCCCTGTGCAGTTTGCTAATTGCTCACAGGGTGATATGTAACAACTAGAGCAACTCCCGTTGCAGTTTTCATTTCACCAGGGGTAAACAAAGGCTCGCTCTGTGGACACAGGGAGGAGCTGTGTGTGTGTGTTCTACGTTTGTGCGTGTCCGTGTCATTGGATGCGTGTGCATGTGTGTTGGGTGTGGGTATACAGCCTAAATAAGTGTGTGTGTCAGCGGATGCTGAGGTGTATGATGAGATGCGTCATAAGACAATACATATTCATTATCACGGGCACACACACACACACACACACGCACACACACACACACACACACACACACACACACACACACACACATAAGCCACAGGCACTTTGGTTGTTTTCCACTAAGCGAGGCGATTGGTTCCAGGTGTCAGTGAAAGCCAGCGAGGCCAAGATATGTGAGATAGCTGCTGTCTGAGCAGAGGATTTCAAAGTGTTAAGATACGCTGTTACACTTCTAACACTTCATCTGTCTGTCTCGTTCACACACACTCGAACAAGGATACACACACACACACGCACACATCAGATCAATATAGACTAGGACGATGACACTGAGATGCTCAATGTGAGGCCAAGAGCTTTTTCTATCCGTCGGTCTTTGCTCCGGTCTCTCCTCTCCTCTCCTCCTATTACCTGTCTACTCCCTTTTCTTCCTCCCTTTTCCTTGGCTGGCCTCTGCAATCTTCTCTTCAAACAGTCCACCCTGGAGCATTGTCTCACCTCCACTTGTCTCCTCCGCCGCTTCCTCCCCCGTGCTCTCTTCCTCTGCTCTCCAGCCGTCGCCTCCCTCCTCATTGTCCCCGTGAAACAATTGGCAGATGTAACATTTAATTACGGCGGTATCTCCTCAGGCGCTGTCGAGGCAGAGAGAACCTAACGCCACTCAGAGCAAAGGAGGAGTTGCATTACAATTTGCCATGAAGTGATTTATTCGCCAAACAAGGGGGGAGGGCGGGGGGGGAGAACCAAACAGGAAAGGTAATTTCTCGATACTCGCTACAAAAAGGTCAAATGCTTTTTAATGACTGTGTTTTCTGATAATGCAGAATGGAGTACCGCGGCGGCTACAGTGGCGGGCGGCAGTGCTGGTGTGTGTGTGTGTGTGTGTGTGTGTGTGTGTGTGCGGGGGCAGTAATAAAGTTGCAGATTGGTATCACATGGCGACGTTTTAATGGAGTCTTGTAGCTGAGGACTTCATTTGCAGCAGCGCTCGGCCCTCGCCTCGCCACGACTGTCACCGCGTGTGATTTCTCTATTCCAGCCGAGGCCTGTCGTTGTTGTTTGCCATCAACGCAAGCCAATTTCAAAAGAGCAAATGAAGTGTGGCCCATTAAATGTCAGCGTACACACATCGGGGTTATTGAATGGTGATTAAAACAAGAGAGGGAGAAGATATGACTGTGTGAGCAAACGGAAAAAGCTCCGTATAGCTCCGGGTATACCTGCATGCATGGAGGGCAGGGAGGAGAGAGTGGATAGAAAGGTAACTGATAAGAAGAGAAGAGGTGGAGTTAATTAATGAAGACGACAGCCGTACAGTATAGCCACAGTAAAGACATCCAGCCTATTACTATAGTCAAACTAATTTATATTCCGAGGCCCCTTTGTGGAAAGGTCAAATATTTTTAGCAGTCGTGCCCTTTTTGCAGCATTCACTCAAAACACTCCTAAATTACTCCAATCCTCTCTTTTATAATAACTTCCAAAACCAATTAATTTGTTTTAACTGTTGTTAAAAGTTACTCCCACTATGAAATGCATCAGTATCCTTGAGTTCCTCATGTGTTGATATCCATATACACACTGTGATTGGACAGATTAAGTTTAGTGTGTTTTTACAAGATTTCACAAGATATATAGCTATTTTAAAATTGACTGCAGAGTGTATGGCCACTTGGCATTTCACTGACACACTAGGCACAAAAGAGCATTTTAAAATGTATGTGTTTTCTAATTATATATTTTCTTGTATGCAGCAACATGGGCCACGTATTTGTGGCTCCGAGTCCGCAGGAATTAGCAGTGTATTGCTCAACACCTCCCCACCGCCCCATCACACACACCGGAGTCCTGTTTTGAAAATTACATAATTCGCCTTATTAATGAGTGTGAATTGTACTCGACAATTAGAGATGGGTGGAAAATGTTAAGTTGGGTGGAGAGAGAAATGCTTCCAATTACACGGCGACACGGGGCCCTGTACCTTCCCAGCCTCCACCGGCGGTAATTAAATCCACAAGCTTCTTAACGAGGCAGCCATGAAATAAGAGTTGAAGGGTTAATGCGACTATCATTTTCTCTCCCCGCAGAACGACTCCATGAGGCACGCGCGCGCACACACACACACGGACACACACACAGACATTAGCATACATGTCTCCTGCATGCGACAACACGGAGCATCCTAATTCATTTGGCTTTAGCTTTTACTGTTCTGTGTGGGTAAAACAAAGAAAAAAAAGAGACGGACAGCATCACCTTGTTGAAACATAATCACCTGCATATGACGTATAGCCTACAGCATATTTCCCCGACAGTTAAAAGCAAGACACATGTCACTCTCCACACATTAGGCCTAACCCGAGCTGCATTTTTTTACCTCTTCCTCTGTTTACCGAAGCAGAAGAGGAAGCTTTCCTGGTTTCCTCCCGTCCCGTTTGAATCTATTGTTGTTGTTATTGTTCACCACCAGGTTTCTCCCCTCCTCCTCCTCCTCCTCCTCCTCCTCCTCCTCCTCCTCCTCCTCCTCCACCCCCTTGTCGAAGACTAACTCTGACAATTCCTGGGCAAAATGACGCCGGTGAGGAACAAAAGCCTCCAAGCCAGGGAGTCTGTTGAGATGATGAGGGAGCTGCTGCTGCCGCTCTGTGTCTGCTGCGGAGAGAATGGGCCGTCACTGCGAGGCCACCCGTTTCATTTCAACATTTAGTTAAATATAAGAACACACTGACAAAGTGGTTATGGACTTAAATATGACAGGACTGGAAATTAGCTTGTAACAGGAGACCTTTTCACGATACCCTATTATTCTTTTCCTCGCATTTGACGAGCTCGAACACACACAATACCAAAAGCTGCATGAATCCTGCGTGTCTTTAACATATTACAACTGCCTCTGTTGTTCAGCAGCAGTTGCGGTTCAAGGCTGTGGCTTTCCTATATTTTATTCTCGTACTATTATTTCATTGCTCGGCCCCATGACATTCGAGGAAGCACGCTCTTTGGCTATTTGATAATTTTGTTAACTTTTCACCTCCGTTCAATATCCTGTCACTGGCGGCTGAAGGCTGTGCTTACCTTGTGCCATTATCAGCAGCAGCCCGTGACTTATTGTAATGGTTCCCTTCAATCACGGGGAGGATGTATTTGAATTCATAATAGCGGCAGAATCTGCGTCTAATCTGCAGCTCGAGCGGGGGGTGGGGGGGATGGGGGGGGGGAGCGCGCTCGGAGCCGCAGTGTGCGCTCACCCGCACTAATGGAGGGGGAGCGTCTCACTGAGAAGCCACTGACAGCAGCACTTCACTTGCGCGTGCGTGTGTGCGTGTGTGTAAAAACATCAATCTGAATGCGTCCCCTTTAAAAAAAAAATCATATTGTTTTATTGAAAGTTGAATTAATCAGATATTTAGGTTTGTCATAAAGGGAACACACATATTTGATTAAATAGAAATATGGCAAACTGCTCTTCACGAATCATCTTAAATGAAACCACGGTATTTAAGATGGAATAATGGACAGTAATTGCTATTTTTGCAGAGCGTGTACGCGCGCGCGCACAATGCATATTTCCCATGAAGGAACCAAAGGTTCTTTTTTTTTTTCCTTGACATCTATCTGACGCGTTTTAAACGTACGCATTTCCCCTCTATCATTAAGGTCTGTTCTGGTACCTAAAGATAGTTGCATAATCCGCTGACACAATGACTTTCCCATTATTATGTTTGGCCCCTAATCCTCCGCTTCAGGAGAGGTCAAATCTCCCAAATTCCCCGGTCCCGGCCTTTTACGCTGCGCCGGCAATTATTGATACCTTATACCAATATGGCGATGGGTTTCATTTGTACTTCATTCATCGCGGAATGACTTGAAAATGTGTCAAAGAGCTGACATTGTTGAAAACCAACGATGTGGGGAAACCTCATCATTGCGCCTGGCCCTTCAGCTTCTCTCGTCCCAATAATTAAAAAGCACTGTTAAAATATCAATGTCCCGCGAGAAATGAGCGCACTTCTCCTCAAAAAAAATAAAAAAAAATGGGCCACGCACATAAAAGATATATGAGGCTGTTCACGCTTTTATAATTCAGTGAAAGAAATGGAGTCTGTTCATGGTAATGTGATTTAAGGTATTGGCGCCTTCTAATTTATGTGCCCCTGAATATATCCCCGGTATCCGACCTGCATTGAAAATGACCTTCAACGTCTGACTCTGGCACAGTGACAATGACGTCATGTGAAACAGTCGTTTTACAAATAGTGATGGGTGGGTTTGTGTTTTATTATGAATGGTAAGGTATCACTCACTCACACACATACACACACACACACACACACACACACACACACACACACACACACACACACACACACACACACACACACACCTTATTACACAGTATGGTTTCATTACCTTTGTTTGTGTTGTGGACCTGTAAACAGTGGAAGCTGATCTGGTATCTGTAGCTCGCAGCCTTGCCTGGGCCAGACACAAACACATTCCTTTTAATGAGGCTACAAAATTGCCTGCACAGTCCTCCACTCCAGACCATTAATATTGTATTGTTCATATCATGAACTCCTAGGTTACAGCGAGCATGCATTTTTCATTGCGATAATCCTTAATTATTTTTATGCACCCTTAATCTTTCATATAGTTTCAGTTTTGCTTAAATATTTAATGGCATGATGATGCGGCTTGTCTTTCAGGACTCGGCTTTCTCAGTCGAGGGGAGCGATGGAGATGAGCTGGTGCTGGGGAGAGGGAGAGAGAGAGAGGAAGAGAGGGAGAGATATGAGAAAACAGATTTTAACGCCTCTCCCAATATAAGCCTCCTCGGCTCTGTCTGGTTGAGTGACTAGGCCTCCAGTGGAGACGCAGTTTTAATTCACATCAACACTGACCTCATTCAAAATAATCCTCTCTCCTTTAATCGCTTTTATTCTGGAGCTGCAACTCATTTCTTCATATTTGACTGCAAGCGAAAAATAGATGACACACAAAAAGGGAAATACATTTGATCATGTTAATTTTTTTTGAATTATTATACCTGGTACCAAATATTAATAAAACATAATGACAATAAAAGTTGTTAACATTTTTATTGGGAATATTATTACTATTATTATTATCTTAAATTAATAAATAACCAAATTAGTAGTTGGAAATATATAGACAGCTGCATCTCCATTTATAAGTCAGTTAGTACAGCCTTCTCATTTATTTATATTTGCCTTTTTTATTCAATTCAAATTGTATTTATATTAATTATGAAAAGAGGAAGCAAATCCTTTGAAATTAATGGGTCTTCTACTTTTAAAATATGCAAATACTTGCTCCTCTGTCCTCTTCTACAAAGCTGCTACTCAGCACAAAAAAAAAAATCTCATAAAAATGCAAAAAGCATGATACATTTTCATATATATATATATATATATATATATATATATATATATATATATATATATATATACAAATATAATATATTATCCATGAAGGGGTTTCTAAGTTGCATAGTTGGGCAAGTTTTGTTGAATCTTAAGTTTATTTAGTCCCATCAGCTGCATCAATACTTTACTTAAATATAAAAACTAATTCTCAACCACAAGATGTAACCCCATCTGTAAATCAACTTTGTAATATTCTGACATTGTACAATGGACAGGGGGAGAAACAACACTGAAATGACGACATGAACCTTTCAGCACCAGTCAGCAGTGAGGCCTAAAGTTTAGAGAAGTGGTGTCATGACTCCTTTGAATCCTAAAACTGCCTCATATGTGTAAAAAAATTATAAAATAGAATAAAAAAGAAAACAAGACTCCCTCCCTCACTGATTAAGTTCTGTTGAGTAATGAAGTTATCACTATTGGAGCGGATGTTGGAAGGCTGTAACTGTGCAGCGTGGGAATGTAAAAGAGGGCAATGCTGGATGAGTAGATGTTAATAAAAGGAGAATTTAATGAAACAAAAAGTTCATCCACTTAAAGATGCCAGGAGGCTATAATCCATTTACAGACTCGTTAGATCACATCTGATATAAAAAACAGAAGTACATGTGTTCTAAAGAGTATTGAAGTAAGATAAGTTGAAGTCAAAGGTTGTTTCTTTTCTGCTTCAGGCTGCTGATGCTTTCATGGTGAATGAGGTATCACTGTGGACTCATACTCCTGCAGCTGAGTGGCAGATGGGTAGAGTTGTAGCTGGATGTGTTTATCTCCACCTAGCACGGAGGGAGAGAAGTTTAATTCAAGCATCACGCTCAGGGCTCCATTAATCCAATCTAGTGATATGATAGGAACTGAGATGGGATAAATCTCCTGCAATACCATTAGTGGAAATGTTACAGCAATATCCATAGTTTTGTGGTCATGTGTGTATTTTCCTCGTTGTATACATGGTGTAGATCTAAGTAATCTGGTTATAGATCCAGCCCGTGATGGTTGATAGGATGAAGCTGAAATTAATAATATATTATGGGAAAGGGCAGAAACTGTTTCCTTGTGATTAGAGCGTGTCTGTTAAAGGAGTTCAGCCGATACAACATGAGACCAAACATTATTTACATCCTTCATGGTCACTGGTCATCCTAAAAAAAAACATAGCAGCAGCTTCCTGGGATAATACATTTTACTTTGTGTAAACATTAAAAAAAAAGCATAACAGTAAGCAGGTTGGTTTACTTTAATTGCAGATTATTTTACAATTATGATTAAGCATCTGCCGTTATTAGTCCATTACCATCAAAATGATTCAAAAGCATGACATTAACTTAAAGGATGAGTTTGTAATTAAGTTCTAGAACAAAGGGTTTAAATATTAGTAATACCTGTCAATTTCCCAGCCAGCTCCCCTCCTGTGCTCTGGCTCCTCCTCCACCCCTGCAGCACCTTCCTCTCCACACCTGTCGTATTGTACTGCGAAGACGCTCTCATCCTCTCTTCCTGATTCACTTATGCTCTGCTTTCCCTGCACTTAACTCTCATGGTGATCTTCAGGACCACCCAGGTTCTCCCTGCATCGGCTGCTAAGTCTTGTTTGGCTGAAGACTTTCACAACAAAACTAAATCACAGTTTCACGTGTGCTGTTGTTGACGAGTATGCAAGCAAAGCAATAAACGGAGGACACTTAAATTGGTTAAAATAGCTGGTTAAACAAATTTGCTATTCATTAGATTATGGAGGAATTTTTGCGGGGTTCTTATATACGTTTAGCATTTTAGAATTGAAACTCATCATCGTACGTTATATTGTGTAATAATCGAGGCATGGACACAGCTCATCCTATCTTTTGTACTATTATTTGGGCTAATCTTATGAGGATTGTGGTGGAACTGCTCAGCCCATATAATTGCCTCATATAGACTATGCTCCTGTTAACAAAGTCTACACATAGGCCTTATGGAGCAGTTTAACAAGGTTGTAACCGCATCAGGAAGGAGGACAACCATTCATCCAGGGGTCCAGGACCTATGCTCTCCAAGTAGCATCTCCAGCCATGAGGAGCTCTTCCAGTGTCTCCACTGTTTTCAGCTAGTAGAGCCCTGGGTATGTGTTCATGGGCTGCTTGTATAGTGTACAATATGTCAAGGCAGGATTATAAGAGGAAGCTGGGGGGACCATCTCAGGGAAAGAATGGCAAATAAAATGCACTCATAGGACGCAAGAAGGGGAGGAGCAGAAAAGCACAAGGATGAGTGGAAGAAAACGAGGAGAGTGTCTTCCGTGCTAATTAGCCACCTAGCACTGGCCCTTCCTTGAAGAATACCATGATGGTGAGGACTAAGACACTCACGTACACACACACACACACACACACACACACTGAAGCCCTGGCTTGTGTTGTGGGGGGTAGAGCATCCTCTGAGTGTTAGGTAATTGGAGCGTTGTACCTCTAGAGAAAACTGCTGATTTCATAGGAAGTGCTAACAGGACCTTTGTGTGCCATGTTTCCCTTTTCCAGGGGGGCCAGACAGAGAGAGCGCTATGGGCCTATAGTGGGAACAGACCCAGCCATACCTGAGTAGGGCCAGCCACAGCGGTAATGAACCTCTTCACATGGCCGTTCACCCAAAAGGAAAAGAGGTGGCTAAAGAAAGGAGGACCGAGGAAGAGGAGGGGGTGCAGCCTAATTTCACAGCCGGAGAATAGCAGGTAGGACAAAAGGTCTAGCTTGAGGAGCAGAGGTGGGGGTGGGGGGTGGGGGCTTTATTAGTGGTATTCTCCTGCCCCATTTACACCATCTCTCTCCTCGGCAATGGAGCACTTATCACAAGTGTACCCAGCCAGCTCACCAATAGAAACAAGCAAACGCTATCCGTCAATGTTTACCATTAAGGATTTGTCATTTGCAGATCCACCATATGTGGCAGATTAATGGGACACAGGCCTCTCTCTCCCTCTCTCTCTCTCTCTCTCTCCTTCTCCCTCTCACCAGTGTACACCCAACGCACTGTGTGGCCAAACTCAATGTTATTCGGAGAAACAGAGAATGAAAACAAGCTACACAGAGAATGGAAACAAGTAATAAAGAGACATGTGGAATGATGCTGTCACAGCCAGACTTTGGGCAGATGCACATGAAATAGTTCATTTTGCAACGTTCAACCAACATTTTCACTAAACTGGATTACTATGCTCAGCATTTGTGTGTCCTGGTAAACTAGAAACTTAGAGGTAAATATTGAAAATGAAATAAAGAATGTGGGATAAGTATGTTGAACTCCAAATGTCCATTATTAAAAAAACAATCATCAAGTTAATCATCACAGGGAGAATTTCAGAATGATTATATCACAACTGTGCAAACAAAGTATTTTGATCCAGGTTTTATCAGGTTTGAGTTACAGTATAGCTCTGACTTCTAGAAATTAAGTCTACATCCCACCAATTAGTTTTTCCAATTATGTTATGTGTTCTTCCTTCTTTCTCTAGAACACATTTGCCGTTGCTAATTGGTAGTTTATAAATGTAATTTTAAGGAGATTGGGTTAAGGATCCAGTAACAGTTGTATTTAAAGGGGTTGGGCAAAACAAAACTGCAATTAGGAGACATTTCACAAACGGAATTAAAGAAAATGCAATTTAACAAACACTTTTACGAAACTGTAAAACTGATGTAAGTGAAGTAAGGAATGTGGAATAACACTTTTATCGTAAAAAAAAAAAAAACTCTTTAAAAACAATGTATGAATCTCTACAGTATGTGACACTATTACAATGTTACTTTCCCAGTTTTATTTTCCAATTTCTCATACCCTTTGAATTTAATGTTTTATGTTGAGCGAGCAATGTATTCAGACAACTAAGCCTGCAGTCTTATGTGTGGTCTGCAACCCAACCGCCTGCAGCGGACACACACACACACACACACACACACACACACACACACACACACACACACACACACACACACACACACACACACACACACACACACACACACTAGTTAAGGCAAGGCAGTCAAGCTGTCGTTGAGACACTGACTTCTTTTCTCTGAAACACACACTGGACATCTTTGTCAGCAGTCTGGGCTGAATGGTGACCCACTGCCAAAGGAGAGGAAAGGGAAGAGAGGGGAGACAGGGTGAGGGTGACACTCAGGTGGTCCCAACTCATCTTTCTTTCTCCCACTCTTTCTCCTTCTCTGTTGGACAAACATCTCCACACTGTGGTCCGTCTGTCTGTGTGGCTCTCCTCACCATCGAGGCCATTTCTGCCCATTCAACAGGTTCCTATAAGTAACAAGGGAGGCAGAGGAGGGTACGGAAGGAGGGAAAGGCAGACACATCATTTTGGTTCTCCCCTTTTTGTTGTGCTCTTCCTCCGAGTAACACAAGAGAACACAAAACAACACAAAGGGGGAAGTTCGGTTCCTTTTCCTGACCCCCTTCCTCTCCCTTGTAACCCCACAAAACACACACATGCAGGCACACACACACACACACACACACATTCACAAACACACATACAGAAGAGGTCCTTTCTTAACTACGACTTCCCTAACCCATGTCACAAAGACCCCCTGCTCCTTGCCCTGTGCCTGAGGGTCCACAAGGTCTGCCTATGTGTGTTTGTGTAAGAGGCAGACACTCCCTACAAATTAGTCCACATCGAGAGAGAGAGAGGAAGATGGAGACCAAGAGATGGTGTGACAGAGAAAGGGAGAAGGCGAAAGAAGTGGCCCAGGAGAGGCCGGTCTGCCCCAGAAGTTATCACTCCTTTCCAAACGAGAGAGAGAGAGAGGGTGGAGAAGAGAGATACTGGAGGGGAGGAAGGAGTGCCAGAGGGAGGTAATGAGTAGGAGAGGCCCGACTTCCTAAAAGTTACCCCTCATTTCCGTTGTGCTTTTGTGCCACGACGGCCTCCCTTGAGGGGGCTCTGATGGCTATTGTTGGAGCCAGACTGGCTAGGAGGAGAGGGTATAGGGAAGGAGAGGAGAGTGGGATGGAGGAAGCAAGGAATTAAAGTGTAAGGAACAAACCCTGAGGAAGTGTAAAAGACATTTTTTTGTCGTGAAACTCGAGGACATATGACTGAAACCTTTTGATCAAGTCAAACTGCTATCATGGCTAAGGCGAGGCACTACTGCAGGGCCCGTTCGGAGCGGGCTGATTGCTCGGCTCCCGGTATTGCTGGTCAGCGGGCCTGTTTGGATCGTGTGGCCATTCAGTACTGGATATACCACCAAGTGTGAAGTAGATCGGATGAACAGTTCAAGAGATATGTGAAGAACATATACCCACAGACAGACATAGATTCCTTTATGTATTATTAGATATGTCTGCAACAAGGCCATAGAAGGTGCTTTATACAGACTGTACAGACAGTGCTGCTCCATTAGTGCTATTAATAGCTACACAGTTGTTGATTTTTTTTTATGTAGTATTCAGAAAAAAAAATTATGTTGTCTTTTCATAACAAATTTGCATATAAGTGTGTATGCATTCTAAATGGATCTTTCATGGATTGTTATTTATTTAGGTCTTGGTTAAGTTTTCTGTATGAACGTAAAATACAAATTGCTAATCATATCACATTTGAAGTATATTAAGCATATATCATTCTTTGGTTAATGTATCTATACTACAATTTGTATTATTTAGTTTCATAAACCTTAAAAGAATATCTCAGAATGCCTAATGTTTGAAATATATGAAACTCAATGATGATATGTGTGCATAGAGGAACCCAGGACCACAAGGAGGACAATGACCATCAGCCAGGATACACCTCACAGCCAGCAGGTGAAATATTACACAACTTCTTCATGACATGCTATACTTTGATCTTTTAATGAAACAATATACTTTCTTTTGTATGATATATTACACTATTACACCATTTTTAAGACTTATTTTGACGTAGTGTACTTTTTTCGAGATTTTATACTTTGAATTGCTTTTTTTGAAATGTATGTTATTTTGTACATAATATACTAGGATTTGTTTGAAATACTATCATATGACCTGTGTGTGTGTGTGTGTGTGTGTGGGGGGGGGGGGGGGGGGGGGGGTTCTGATGTTGGTGGTTTGATATTTTTCTTCATTTTTCATGAAGGCAGGTTGCTTATTTGTTTTGCTAGTATTTTCTTTAGGTTTGGAGTAGTTTTCCTGAGTTGAACATTTGTAAATCCAAGTTCTTCCTGGAAGAAGTTATATGGTTGCTGGTTCAGTATTTGCAGCTTTTTGTTTTATGTGGAATTGTTTTATTTTCTTAAGCTTATTCTCAGTGGTTTGTCAACAACCTGATTACACTGTCTGATACATCTGATGCAACCTCCTTCCCCTACTCTGTCCAAGCATCGGATCTGGGGGCGGGGCCTTCTCCATTGCTGCCCCTCCCTCTGGAACTCTCTCCTCAGCAGCTCAGACATTCTCCATCACTCGCCACTTACAAAACAGCACTTAAAACTCACTTATTTAAATCTGCTTTTAACCTGCGATGCTAGTTCGGTAGGTTTTTGTTTTGATTCGTACTGTCATCACTCTTGTTTATATTGTTGTTGCTTCTATTGTTTGTTTCTACCATGTAAAGTGCCTTGAGTACCTTGTAAAGCGCTTATAAATTATTATAATATCAAATGCAAAAGCAATGGTTTTCACAGTATGGTTTTTAATTATGATAAAAACAGATCATATAGCCATATGCAATCGAGTCCCTGTATCTTTAAGAGTTCACATTTCCTTTCTCTGACAAAATAATTGAAACTTTCTTAATTATTTGAAAATTATATTTTAATTATATTTTAATAACAGTGCTATTTATCATTGGACTATCTAAAGTTTTCTAATGTCTAAGATGTTAATTCTTGTCTATCGCGTTTCAGTTAAGTTCATTTAAGGTGATGTGTTCAGGCAGGTTATCAACTTCACAAATAAAATACCATGTGTTTATCATACACCACTATTTAAATGTTTTCCTGCCATTTTCCATTTCAACCAATCTTCCAACTCAATAAAGGCCCTTAGAGCAATATTTGGCCTTGAATGGTCTGATGCAATTAAATCAGGGTGTCTGGCTTGATTGCTGAAGGTACCCTCTAAATTATTATTTGCAAATCCAAAAGCAACTCAGCCACTTCCACCAACTCCATTAACCGGATGTGAACGTGCATAGTTTCTGAGAACAGGAGGAGGGTGTGTGCAGCTTATTGTGTAGTGGGAACGGTGATATATACTGAAATGTCATAGCAATCAGCTGGCCGTCAAACGGGTCATTTGACAGCTGATTTGGCTGCTAGATTTTTTTTTTTAAACTGCAATCTACTGTAGACCGGTCCAGTGACCAGCGAAATACAGACAGACATTATTTAGAGTCACATAAATGTTAAGACAGATCCACATGCCGACTGTATTAGGCCCCTTAGAGTTTCTTATGGCTGAGAGCAAGAGAATCAAAAGGCCAGACCTTCGTACAGTGCAGACAGACAGGTTGGTGTCACAGAGAGCTGATGGATAGGTTTGACTGACAGCCAGACAGACAGGGCTGTGGCAGCCCAGTCAGCCCCATTATGGCGCAGGGGTGTTCCCTCTACTGTGGAAGCTGTCACTCTTCTACCGCTCCAATGACAAGCCACTCTAGCCGGGGACACGCCGCAATGGGCTGAGAAAGCATGTCATCTTTTTCTTTTCTTCCCCCTCTCGGCGATGTCTCGCTCGATAAAGGAGCAGCCACGAGAACAATAGGAACGACGGACTAGAAAAGGACAGAGAAAGACAGAGGGATGGGGGAGAGGGCGAGAGGGAGAGAGCGAGATGGGGCGTTTTGACATCTGAATTACATTTCTATCGCCTCAGACACGCGAGAAGAATGGAGGAGAGAAAGAAAGATGGAGGGAGGGGAGGGGAGGGAGGCGGGACTGCAAACCATCACTTAGATGTTTATTTTAACTTCACTGTATTTGGCTGCCACCTAAAAAACTCAAACCTCTCTGCCTGTGACATGTGCTCTTTGAATGTGGCTGCAGGGAAGGCGCTGACAGAAAAGTGATATTCGTGTTATTGGACAAGTGCAAAAAATGTAGGGGAATTTGGTTTGGAAGCAGTTTCTCAAGGATCACCAACTTCAAGAGTTTCGCACACACTGCGGTCTACAAATACCACACATGAGGCCTCACAAAAGGGACAATCTGACAAATATGACAGCCGACTCTAAAGAGTGCCGCTCAGCGACGACTGAGACGAGATAACTGACACCACCTGACTGTGTACGGCAAGATTCTTCCTTTTAGCTTCGCCTCAGGCCACTTTTTGTATCACAGAAATAGTTATCCTTCATATCAAGTGCTACATTAATGTCAATTGTGGTTCATGTGGTGCAGGAGAGCAACAAAAGCCGAGGGGGTAAAGAATGAGCCTCCATCTATTCACTAATTTGGACGACATTTTCACCCCCTCCTCCGTCTTATTATCCCATTCCAAGCTCTTCTCTCATACTTTTAACTTGTCACATATCTATACTTGTGTGTGTGTGTGTGTGTGTGTGTGTGTGTGTGTGTGTGTGTGTGTGTGTGTGTGTGTGTGTGTGTGTGTGTGTGTGTGTGTGTGTGTGTGGAGCGGAGAGTGTGCATATGCGTGTGTGAGTGTGCATGTGTGTGACACCCAGGCCTCTATAACCTCATTAGAATCTTTCAGGTCCTGCTGTGCGCCCATCCACACACACTCACAGTGCTTTGATTTCTCAAAGTCTAAAGATGTCAATCACCTGCCTCCCCTAGTCAGAGCAGGGGAATTTGTACACAGAGGCACACACGCACGCCTGCGCACTCCCCGAGCACGCACGCACACACACATGGACTATCCATCAACGTCCTCCTCCCACTCCCCTCCATCTCTCTTTTGCTCTCCCTCGTCACTCCCCCTCAGCCATTCCACTATTTGAGAGTAATTTCATGTGCCAGCGTGGTGCATAATACAGTTTTAATGGACAACTAATTCTCTGCCATTACTTCGTCAACATGATTACGGGATCTGCCGCTCGCAATCCTGAGGAGTTGGGCCAGGCTTTTTAAATATACACAAGACATTAATGTCTCTCTATTCAGCTTTACATCAGGGGATGTCAGCCATTTACATAATGCTGCCATTGAGGTCTGTGACAGCCTCTCTCTCTCTCTCTTTCCCGCTCCCTAGCTCTCTCTCTCTCCCTCTCGCCCCGGCCCTTTTTTTCGACATGATTTCTTTCCACAAAGGGCCTCAGAGCACTGCCTTTTCCCTTCTGCCTCTCTCTCCCTCTCCTCTATTCTAAGAATACTTGCACTTTCCACCAATGTCATGGAAAAGAGGGGAGAGGGGGAGAGAGAGAGAGAGGGGAGTAGGGATTAGGCAAGGTTGGTTTTTCTAAAAGGGGTGTGCATGGGGAAAGTTGCCTTTCCATCACCTGTACAAAGACGGGATATCAGAAGATAAAAAGGGATGAGTGTATAATTTGACCACTTAAACCGCTAGTTCATTAGGCCTGTCAGGATAGCACTTTTCTGCCTGTCGGGAGGCATGGCAGATATGCAAATCTGTTCCCCGTCGAAGACTCTGTTCTGCTCTGTCTTTTTGGAAGGAAAAGACAGCATACACTGCAAAACACAGGCTGTGCAATAACACAATTAAACCAGAATTTTAAACCTTTGCGGCGGGGTAGTTGTGTTTTCTTTCATGACTTTGTAAAAATGGACACGAGTTGTGATAGAAATATGCAACAAAAAGTCAATAATCAGATTATTTAGTCCTGTAAATGAAAGCAGAGTGCGTCGACGTGTTTGCTGGAATCATTGCAGTGAAACATTTTGCATGTAATAAGACACGTTAATTGACAATACTGTAAAAAAATAAGGTCTCTTGAAGCAGTCAGACATACATGTATAAATATATATACATACACACACACATATATAGCTAACAGCTGAAGAGGGGTACTAATAATACAATAGACTTCCGTACACAAACACAGTGGCCTGGTGACATAGGAAACATATTTTGTCTGCTGGCAGGAAGTTCAGCCAGTGTCTGAAGTCCGACACTGAACATAATAAAAGGCCTCGCTGCACAGCCTTGCGTGCGGTGTTTGTACAGTGGGGTCTCCGGCTAAATCAAAGCCATCGAGGTTGTTATTGTCTCCACAGGGACATTTCCAATTGAGCTCTGTTTGATGTACGAGAGCAGGCCACTATTTGGGCACGAGGGCCAAATACAGGAAGTTGTCTTTCATGTTGTCGGACGCAATTTTTTCAGGTCACGGCTGGTTTATGAGTCTCTCAGGAGCAATGGGAGTTTAACAGAAGTGTATTATTGTTAGGCGTCTGGAGAAGGGTTGATTTAAACTTAGGGTGTTGACATTTACATTTTTTAACCGTTTTCCATGTGACATTTTCCAAATAATAAAATAGATAATGTTCTATGTTTCTGTTCTTGACCTTAGCGAATGAACATTGTCATGAATTCACTCTTATGAATTACATTTTGTTGAACAGGTTTATTTGGAAAATTATATCAACTTTAAAATGAGCAACACATCGGCTGTATTTCATTTTCTTCTTCTGTAACATTAAAATGATGTACGGGAAACAAAAATAGAATATCAATCGTGCATTCATGTCATATATAATTTTTTAAGAATTCCCAGCTATATGCCCTTATTGACTGAAGTATCATGTAACATGTTTTCCGGTGTATACAATGCACACTTGACATGAACAAGCCGGCTCTTGATGATAATAAAACCGTGTGAGAATGCTGGAGCTAGCACTGTAGTCTCAGCAGTAATTGCCTCTAATGGAAAGAGAGTAGGAAGGCCATATACCAGCTTAAGAGTGAGAGTACGTGCGCACAGTTGGGGGTGCTGCATAGGCTACCATAAGGTGGGTAACAGGTGTTTGTCCAGATGTCCAAAGAGCTCTGTGTGTGTGTGTGTGTGTGTGTGTGTGTGTGTGTGTGTGTGTGTGTGTGTGTGTGTGTGTGTGTGTGTGTGTGTGTGTGTGTGTGTGTGTGTGTAGGTAATGGTCTGGTCTGTAATTTGCCACCACCATTAAAGACAGTGCTGTACTCACCGGTAGATGCATGCATGTGGATAGAAGCACATGTACACTCACACATCTCAGCCCTCTTTATAGGAGAGAAAAATAATGAAATAATTGATAAGCACAATAGAGAAACAAGATTATGAGTCTGCAAACATGCTAGTGGCTCTGTGAGACTGTACTTAGTGGTGCTTTGAGTTAAATGCTAGTTATTGTTGCAACATGCTGATAATTACAATGTTATGTTCGCCATGGTTCCCATCTCAGTTGGGCTTGTATGTGCATCATTACAGGTGAGGCATGAGTTATGATCCTTTTTAATGTGTTCATCTTATGCCATCATCAAATGTGATGATGTTTGATGTATGTGATCTGCAGATGTATTTCAATTCCTCCTGTGGGGAACATGAGTGTTTGTACCAGATGACATGGCAATCCATCCAATAGTTGTCACAATATTTTACTGCTGGAGCCACTGGATGAGAAGTCAGGTGACCAGAGTCGGAGTTATTCATTGTCTGTGAACCAGAACTGCCTGTACCAAAGGATGCACCCGTTTATCTTGTAGATGAGGAGATATTTGTCTAGATATATGAAAATCTTTATGTCTGGTGAAACTAGATAAAAGGTCAGTGAATCACCAAAGTCATTAGGATTCATCCTATGGGGATCTTAACTGTTCATGGAAATCCATCCAATATTTGTGGCAAACTAATTGACAATCCAATCAATATTGCCAGAAACCGAAGCTAATGTGGCTAAAATAAATACAACAAGTACATTTGACAATTATTTTTTTCTCTTCTGATCATGATAGTCTGTGAAATAGAGCCTGACCAAGGTGACGAATGATATATGGCGGTGACAATCCTGTGATCCTGTTTCATTTGAGTTCATTCAGATATATTTGAAAAAGTATAAATCAAAAGCATTCTGTCGTTGACTGTTTGGCCCCTTGCTGTAAAAGTAAAGTTTCTGCACAATTTGAAAAGTGGCATTTAAAGAACTTTTAGCACTCATGTGCAATACTAAATGGTGAAATTCAGATGTCAACATTCCTTCTCTCAAAATGAGTTTCATAATGTGGACTGCTCATATAATATTGTTTTGGCTTCCATTGCTCAGCGTTGGCACCTCATGGTCCAAGACAGTGACAGGTTAAAACACATGCTGTATATGATAACAGACAGTTCAATGAATAGCTGAACAGTGCCATTAGAGAGGGGAGGGATGTGGAGCTATGCAGATCACAGAGCAATAGAAAGATGATATTGCTATTACCAGGTGTTGACACATGAGATTGCATTTACATTTTCATCCAATGGAAACATAAACACAACACTGTTGTTTGTGAAAGTTAGCCCACAAGTCGTGAATACCAAAACTGCAATCAATATGTAGAATAGATTTTAGAAATTGTATTGTAAAACGATGATTTTTTATTTTTAAATCCAGCCCCCCTCGTCCCACCCCCCGGATCTCTCTTTGTCTCTCTTTTCTCTCCTCCCCGGGGCCTTTTGCTGCTGACTCTCATCCTTCACTTCCTCCCGCTTTTCACCCGACACACTCTCATTCTCCGGCGCTTGAATAGGTTGTCGGCGAGAGACTTCTCTGTGTTTGTGTTCCGTGTTGTCAATGGCAATGGCGTTATCAATTAGTGCAGCAGTGGGAGCCCAATTAACAGCATCAAACAGCTAATTAATAGAGCTGTGTGAGTTAGGAGCGCACAACAGCACGCTGCATGACTCTAAGCTAGCGCAGCCATGTTATAGCATGAGCACACTGCGGGGAAGTGGCACGATGCAGCCGTGTGCACCCACATACACATACATGTACAGAGACATGCACACACAGATACGTGTAAACACGTACACGTATACAAAGACAAACATGGTGGACACAAAACTACAAGAGAACACATACAGTATGTGAAGACAAGAACTCAAAGACATAGAAATCCAATGAGTCCTGGAATAGGGAGGATCAGTGAGTTATTCTCATGTTGTTGTTATAAACAGCAGCGGGGCAAATGCCTTCAGTTAGTGAAGGTTTACAGCTAATTACAAACGCTCAGTCCCCAAAGTCACATCCCTTTCTTGTCTATACTATTGTGCATGAAATTATCTCTGTATACTATATTATATCTATTACAACTGATTTAAGATGGAAATTGTATTTGAACAGACTCATCTATAAACTCCAGGTTGTGATGGTTAAAGACAATTGTTGTTTTGGTTTCTGCATTCAACTGCCACAAAGTGTTAAGAGATTCTTACAATTATCTTTCACTCACCTTTTTGAAGTATCAGTACATTATGATCTTTAAGGGTTTGTCTGTCCAAGCTGATTTATCATTGATTCCTCTATCGTCCCCCGTAATTGTGTATTTATCACTACGCTGCTAAAGTGGTGAAAGGAGTTCATGTTTTGTTATTGCAGTACAACTGTTTGCTATTATCCTGTCCCTATTGCCCTATTGTAAAACTACACCATAACAATTAATCGTAAAGAATTAATCAATTACTACTTACAGAAAACTAATTGGTAACTACTTTGAAAATGATTAATCATCTGGGTCTACTTTTCTCTGTTATATATCATTGAAAATAGAATATCTTGGATTTTGGACTTATGTTTGGAAGAAACAAGCAATGTGAAATATTCACCTTGGGCATAATAAAATTGTAATAGGAATTATGTACTATACTTTTATAGACCAATTACTCACAGAAAAAAAAATACCGTCCGATTAGTTGGTAATAAAAGTAATCGTTAGTTGCAGCCCTAAAATGATGTCTACTGAGACAAAGGGAACACCGAGGTTCAGACCATACATTGCCACAACATGCAAGGCATGTGGTTATGTATTTCATCAATACATCAATAGCTCATAGTCGCACCACATTGATAACTAAGTGCATTTGCAACACAGACTAGGACTGGATGTTTGTGTCAATAAACATAGAACACAACACAGTGACAGCTCTACATCGTGGAAATAGGCTATCACGTGAACATGTGTGCCAACGGACACATCCACAAGCATGACTACACCCGTGTCACCGCTCGCGTGTGTTTTATGTGACAACACGTATAGTTTGGAAACCTGATGAAGGAACTTGTAGCGTGTGACCACCAGTCGGTCATGCGGTGTGAAAAACCACAATGACCTCAAGACTCACGACTACAAGACAGCGAGTGGTGTAGTGTGAACAGTGCGGCAATCTAACGACTCTGAAAGTCGTTTAAGTGAACCTGGCGTTAAGTGCTCAGCTCAAGCCTCCACAACTTGTTTGAATCAGCCGGCACCAACTGCACTACAGAATAATGGCTCACTCGCCCTGCGTGGCTGGGATCCAGGTGAGACTTGGGTAAATGTAAGCACAGATATGATACGAAACATACGAGTTAATGGAGCATAGATGATTAAAAAAACAACTAAATATACACACATGCAGGGCAGCAATAAGCTGGCTCTTCTGAATCCTGCCAATATTTTTGGGGGATTCCAATAATGTCAGCACATACTTGGCTAAATCCATTGGAGCCAATAAGAAAAAGAGAGCTCAAGGCTAGTAGACTCTTGACAGACGACAGTCTGCCAGGGCCAACGGCTAGACTCAAGCTGGAGCAGAGGATTCTCCTTCCAGGATGAACCCAGGCCATAACACTGAAGCCCAGAGTCCAAACTCATTGGCTGGAGAAGTGGCTGCACTTAAGGCGAGTTAGAAGCAAACACACACACACACACACACACACACACACACACACACACACACACACACACACACACACACACACACAAATACACACAAACTCAGACAGATTTACAGGCGTAGACACAAGGGAATTTATAAGAAAACTAGGATATAGGCCACCTCCCCTCTTCTCATTACTTAAAGCTCAACATTCAGCATTGCAGACACACACAGACACACATTCCCTCAATCACTCACACGGGGTTGTGGTTATGGCTTAGGGAACACTTCAGCTCTATTCAATCAAACAGAGTACCAGGACTGAATCAGCTAAAGGTTAATTGCGCCGACGTCCTTGTGCACATATGGACGGCAAATGTGTGTATGTGTGTGTATGCGCGAGTGTGTGTTTGTAAGGATGAGTGTATCTGTTGAAACCCTTACCCAAGCGGCGTATTGAAGCAAAATGCCTTTTTGTCGCACAAGGATTAGTGTGGAAAAAAATCTATGTACATTTCCCCCTAAGGAGGCAGACAAGTGGCTACTGGAGTATTTACCTCCTCCAAACAGAATTGCCAGAAAATTGTTTGGAACAGGTGCATGCCACCCTGTAAGCATAGACATAGAAGAAGACTGTGAGAAACAATTTCTGTGTTCAATACTTTTCAAATTCAATTCTGTATTCTGATAGCTTTTCATTAATCTAATTTCGGGTTTGATGGTATTTCTTCCCCATGGAAGAACATTGTACTTTACAGCAAATAAAAGAAACTGCACTTTGAAAAAATGCCTTCAGTCTGTTACAAGGATCCTAGGCCCTAAAAGGCATTTCTCTTTTTCTATTCGAATAGTGGATAGTTTGTCTCTTTTAAGCCTCTGAAAAAAATTATAATATATTAAACAATTTGAGCTGACAGCTCATAAACATATTAAACTTGAGACCAGGGTTCACACGTGGACATCACTAGAAACCAAAAGGCTTGGTCAGCACTGGTCTGTGGTGAGGTTACAGTGACATCTTTCAGAAGCTATTCACTATTAGCAATTCAATCACTGCCAGGGTTTATTTTTCCACCAGTGAAGTAAGTGATCATAAAAAACCCCCGAGCCTTTCAAAAGTATGCTTGTCAGACTACACTTACCGATAAAAAAAAATTGTACGTTTTGAAATATCTAACTGATTTCATCACTGGATGGGCCAAAAGTGGAGCAGTAATTCAAATCCAGGATATGCACTTAAACCCGGGACTTGTAACAATGGTTATATTTGTGTGCGGTTGAATTGGACCTTGGTTTCAAAGCCGTGTTTTGCCGTGCTGGTCTGGGGGGCCTTAGAGTCACTGGCAGAGGGCCGGGCCGCGGCCTCGTTGACCTTCAAAGCAGAGACGAGGGCCCTCTCCATCCCGCCAGCACCACTTGTGGCAGGAAGAGAGGGTTGTTGACTGGCCCCTAATGGCCCCGTGGCCCACGGGAACATGGGTCGGCAGGTTAGAGCTGTTGCCCTGGCGACCACAGACACATAGGCCAAAGAGAAGGGGAGGAGGAGGAGGAAGAGGAGGAAGAGGAGGAGGAGAAATACATGAATCTGAATCTGAACCAGGTGAGGAGTAGAGAGACAGATGGGCACGCATGAAGGTAATATGGTAAAGCAGACATGACGGTTTGGCTAGATTTACAGAAGCCGGTGTCATTCATTCAAAAGTCACTTTCTAAATTCTAACAAGTGATTTTTTTTCTTTTTTTTTTCTTTAAACTTTTAGATTGGATCTAAGATTGGAGCTTTTAAGTACCCCTTAAATCAGAAATGTGTTTTGCTTATTGTTACTTAACATGGATGTTTGCTCCCCAATGTGCAGAATGATGCCTTTTTTGATTCAAACAATATAAGACAAAATATGAATCCAAGCAGGTCGTCGTTTGGTCAAGTTGGATTCACCAGGAAGCATGCTAGTTATCTTAGTGGTTAAAAAGTGATTATTTGGCTGCTAGTTAGTGGGATGAGCAGCGTGCTGTGGGTGATTGTAACATACTGCAAATTCATTTTGAAAACATGGTCCTTTATTTGGTAAGACAGGTCATTGGATATAATTAACTTTCTCATGAATGAGGGTTTGGTAATTAGTGGCTATTTGTAAGATTATCGTGAAACAGGTATACAGTAATGAAAGTAAATGAAGTTTATATCAGAGCTGATGTAATGTTGCCAGATTGTGCTGTTCTTCGTGTCGTATTTGCTCTTAACTTGGGTGAGCACAGGATTCAATGATGCTCTAAAGGTGCACTAGGTCAGAGAATGGTGTGAAAAGTTTTGATGTAACTAGTACTTATCTGTCAGACTAGTGAAACTAGATAAGTCGGGATGAAAGCAGGACAGTTAACCTGAGTAGATTTGAATATAAATCCAGGTTAAGCTGCTGAGTGTCTGCTCTTTGCTTGGGTGAGAGAAGGAGTTAAAGGCAGCTTAAAGGTAAGTTAGGTCAGGGCCAGGTCACAAATAAATGATTCGGCATTAAATACGTTTTCTATTTTTATTTGTAAAAAATCTTGAAAGATATACATTTTATTGTTCTCATTGAAAATATTATTGAACATCAGCACACAGAGTGTAGAAAAACTATATATTGTGTTGTATCAGTTACACATGATGCATAATAAAGAACGTCACGCTTGAACAATGCAGCTGGCTGCTTGTTTGCTTGCTGAATTAACTAAATGGCCGTCTTACTCATTACGTGTAAAGATTCGGTGGCTCGTTGACAAACTGGCTGTTTCACAGACTGATAGATGGCCTCACTGATTAACTGACTGACAAAGTCGCAGGCAGACAATAGCACAGAGAGGAGCTGCATGAATGGGGTGGAGGCAGGTGTTAATTCAGCGCGGCTCTTACGGCGGCTAATATCGGGCCTCTGCCATTAAAAGTAGGGTAAACACGGCCACAAGAGGCTGTCAACATTGATGGGAAGGACTCAACCAACACAAACCATGTGCCGTTCTATATGTCTCGCATATTTCTCTCTCTGCGTCTCCTGCTTCCACCTAGCCTGACCTAATCAGCGATACGTTGAGTGCTTTCGTCAACAGCACAGCCCCCTTAATTAGCAGCCCGTTGCTATAAGCTCATGTGTAAGCATCACTGTACTGTGTGAATGTGCGTGTGCGTGCGTGTATGCCATACATTTTCACCGTCCAGACTGACCTCAGCTAACTCCAGTCAGTCAGCTAGTAAGTCAGTAAGTGAACGTAGGCTCCTGCATATCCAGATGGAGAGGATAAATGGGTATTAGACATGGGGGGGACAGGTGAATGGGGATAACTACAAGCAGCCTATAGAGCCAGCAAAGCCTTCAAAAGGACAGATGGGAGTCAATGCACATTTGAGTGTGTGTGTGTGTGTGTGTGTGTGTGTGTTTACGTCTTTTAAACAAGTCTACAAGTGAAAGAGATTGTACAAAAAAAAAAAAAGATACACAAGGATAAACACGACAAAAAAGTCTAACATTGTATAGACGGTATCCCATTCCACTCAGCTCCAGGTGATTACATTAATACCACCAATTTCCATCTTCACATATTTCTCAAATCCTTCTCATGTAATGGGAAAAAAATATTGTTGTCAAGGCCAGTATCAGGTGTGCGTTGTAAATGTGGTCTCTGTGTGTGTGTGTGTGTGTGTGTGTGTGTGTGTGTGTGTGTGTGTGTGTGTGTGTGTGTGTGTGTAGCTCTGCCACTCTGCCATGTCAACTCGATTGCTTTCTAAATAAAAAATAAAAAAAAGGAAAAATTGCTCTCAGGGACTTTGCTGCATTCCACTTCATGAGCACAAACAAACGGACCAAAAAGCCATTCTGGAGGGAGGAGTGGGAGGAGGTGGGGGCGCGGGGGTAGGAGGGGGCTGAAAAAGCCCCATAAAATACAGAGGGCGATAAAGAGGAGAGGGGGGAGAAGCAGGAAGGAAAGCACATGGAGCTGAAAAAACCCAAGTGACTCCACTACCGATAATGAGCGGATCATTTAAAAAGCCCTCCTCAAATTGCCTTGAGGAGGAGGAGAGAAAGGGAACGGCTTGAAAGGTTTTGAGAGATTTTGGGTGATGGACGAAGTGGTGACAGGGAGGGGTTACAAAACAGAGCAGGGGACTCGTAAACATGTACGCTGGCACATACAGCGAATATGCTGAAACACGGGTTATTTCAATCTGCGGTCGTGGCTGGAAGTGTGCTGACCGCCTGACCCCGCCTGGCGCACACCATCTGTATCTCGTTGAATGTGAGAAAAATTGTAATACCGTCAAAAGAAGAAGCTTTCCTATCTTGGCTTCGGCCTTAAATTCCAAAAGCATAAACGTGGTTCTTCTTGGTCAAATTGCAGGTCGTGGCCATACGAGGCAGCCACCTTGTGTAGCCTGAACTACTTTACATAACAAAACTACAAAGCAACGGAATGAAAATTGCATCGCGTTGTGAAGTGAAAATAAATGGAATGAAATACAAAGGCGGAAAAAAATCCATTTGGCTCAGATCAAATGAAAAACCTCTTTATTTGACCTTGTACTTCAAAAACAAAAATTAAGACGTGTTAAGACTTTTTGGAGAGCTGCAGTAATCGTGGCACCAAAAATATCAGTCATTCAAATGAATGTCAGTCAAAGGGAAGGCAGGGACTGTGTTGGTATACAGCGTGTGTGTGTGTGTGTGTGTGTGTGTGTGTGTGATTGCTGTCAGTGGTAGTGTGCCATGTTGCGGTGGAAACCAGCCCACGGCCCTGGGGATGCCAGCTAGCTGCCGGCAGTGTATCAACAAAGCACAACATGACACAACATGGCTGGACTGCAGCTGAGCCCATGGTGAGCGTGGTGAAGACGATTTGTGTATTCTACAATGTGTGTGTTTGCATGCCGGGTTTGTTTGCATGCATCGGCTTACGTGTGTGTGTGTGTGTGTGTGTGTGTGTGTGTGTGTGTGTGTGTGTGTTTGGAGTAAAGGGGTCACCATGTTGGCTGCCAGCTGCCTCGTCTGCTTTTCAAAAGATTAATTAAAGTTACATTTTTTACACATATAATTAGCAGTCACCGGGGAAGCGTAATGTACTTTAACTTACAGCCGTATTTTCATATCAACAATGGATCAAATGACTTTATGTCGCTCATCGTGACATTATGACCAGACTCTGCAGCCCCCATCAGCTGTGTTGAGCTTGTATGTGTCTTTTAGTTTATTTCTTCTGGTTTTAGGGCCCACAACTTCACGGTTTTGGTTCAGTAAGGCCACAAGGCTCTCATAAAGCCACTGTACGCTACCTGCCCAGCACCAAACAGCAGACAGACAAAGATAGCAACCAGCTGGTGAACAAAGTGGAGGATTTTGCTGCTAAACAGACAGATATGTCCCACAGGAGCTAAAAGGAGAGTTAATATTGGACCTGCCCACAGCTTCTTTTTTTTAAAACGTTCAACATATCTTTATAACACTTTGTCATTGTTGTGTTTACAACTTATTCTGTTGGCCTAAAATATAATATAATTAAAAAAAAGAAAATCAAACAAAAGAAAATTGAGACACATATATGGAATCACACAAGCAAATACAGATAAGTAAATCATGGTAGTGGAAGTTTGCAGTGGAGACTGAGTTTTTTTCTGCCAAAGTAATCACTCACAGAACACTCATTTGCACGGAGGGTGCTAAATCAAACGTTGGAACCCCTTCCATGTTAACAACAATGTTGTTGACTTTCATCAGCCACCCCTCACTTCCTTCCAGTCATTACTCTTTTCCCTTACTCCCTCTGTTCCCTTATTCCTCCTCCCCTGTACTCGCCTTTCTCCCCCTCTCCTCTCTTCCTCCCCTCTCCATCTTGACACAGTGCACTGAGCCTAATCGTGGATAATTGGGTGGGAGGGGCAGTGGGCTGGCCTTGCCTTTGTGTGCAAAGGGCAAGTGGTCAAGTTAATGGGGCCCTTGTGTCGAGCCTGGAGCACTCTGTCTCTCTCTTTTTCTCTGTTCGATCACTCACTCCGCCAGTCAATCTTCGTCTCTCAGTCAGCTTCTCTTTTCTTTCACGGCTGAAGCTTTTTTTCCCCGCTGTTTCGATCTAGTTTCGCCCCATTTCCAGTGGTCTCACTTCGTCTTTCCTTCCAACCATTCAGTATGTCTTGTCCAATGTATTTTCTCTCCTCCTCCTCCTCCTCTGCCCTCTTGTCTTTTTCAGCCTCTCTCTTTCTCTTCTTTCTCTGTTTCCAGCTTTTTCTATCTCTTCTCACTGTCTCTCCAGCAGAGTGTTGGGGAGGAGAGAACAGACCTCTTTAAAATATCAAAAGACCGATCAGGAGGCCTCGCTGGTCCCTCCCTTTTGCCAACTCCCCCTCCCTCCTTCCGACTGATAAACAGAAGAGTGAGCTTGCAGGATTAGCTGCTGTGTACTACCTTCCCTCCCTCCTTTATCCCTCTCTCTTTTCTTCCTGTGGAGGGGTAGACTGTTGACTGGGCTTGATATGTGTGTGTGCGTGTGTGTGTGTGTGTGTGTGTGTGTGTGCGTGTGTGTGTGTGTTACCTTGTCTGGCATCAGCTTAGCCTGCAGGAGGCCATTGTGTTTGAAACCCAGGCCGCAGCCGATCTGGGCCCCAAAGGAAACTTTATTACATCTGTGAACATTTCACGCTGGATTGTTAATAATGAAACACACACGTTTACACAATTAGCTTTGTCAAGCCCCTCCACATGATAAGCCTGCATTATATAAATCACTACAGAAGATCTATAGACATCTGCAAGGTGACAGATAATGCATTATTTTTTTATTGATTTTGTGGTACTAAAATGTTAAATTAATTACATATTTTTTTGTAAGAATTAGAAATAATTTTTGCAAAAGGTTTCATAAATTAAAGATTATTGCAGCTAAAGCTGATGTGTTAAATTGTCCATTCTCAAATGAAAAAAAAAAGTCCAGAGTCCCAAAATTCTTGAAGAAAACGTATTTATTTTTTATTCATTCATAAAACATTGCCCACCCTTAGACTGTGTTGAAGAAAACTGTCTTTTAGGTCCAATTCTGTGGCATGTTTTAGATGAGTTTTAATCACTGCACAGTGAAGACCGAGTTCACAGCAAAGCTGCAGAATTCTATCTAACCAGAGTGAGCTCTGGCCATGATAATATTCAGGGTTACAGGAAATAACAGTTAAACAAAAGGGCAAAGCTCCTCCGGAAGGACAAGGGACCTCAAACTATCCCAAGATGGGAATTCGTTGTGAGTTCAGGGGGTGAACTCAACTCACAAGTCTGTAGTAGCGGATTGTCACAGGCTCAATATAGGTCGGTTTTACAGAGCAAAAGGTGTTTTGATGCATTACGGTGTGGCCTCTTACAGGGCTGGTCTGGGCTCTCTTCACACTACACCAAAAGATTTCACTCACAGAAGTTTGTTACTAATGTAAAATAGTTTCTGTCTGCACAGGCGTTACTGTTACAGACTGGCAGGAATACACAAAGGCAATATAAAAGAATACAGTTCATACAATTTAAAGATATGAAATATTATTCTACAACTGCAAAGTATAACATTTGTCACCCATTAATTACAGTGAAGCAGAGATAATTTGATATACTGAACAGAAAAACTCCCTCTATGAGGCCATGTCCACACTAAAGTGGATGAATTATAATATTTCAAAATACAGTTTGTGTCAAACCCCAAAACAATATAAATCACACAATAATTGTACATCCATATTTTTGAAAGTGTCTAGTGTGCTACAAAGTGAAATGCTAAAATAACAGCTTCAACTTTATTCACATCAATTCTGTTTTTGATGGCCGAAAAAAAAAAAAAAAAAGGATCGGTGTGGATAGAAGGATCCACGTAGATCCAACTTTAAATTGATCAGGATTAGTGTGGACTTGGCCTGCGAATGACCAACAATTCTAAGAATTCTGTTTGACAATCCAAATAATAGCCTCGCTGAGACATCCCACAATACAGTGACATAAATCTGTTGGAATAGAGCATTCCTGCACGGCATTTGCCCAAGGTCATTCTCAGCAGCAGCACACGACCTGCTCTGAATAACACTGACTATCAGTGGTCTGTTGGCTGATGTCACAGTGACAAGTGTCCTAGCACGCAGCACTAATAGCAAGACTACAAGTGACGACATCACTGTCTGAAAAACGTGACATCACAGCAGATGGTCGGTGCACCAGGTGAAGCTTTGGCCACAAACAGAGGCGGTGATGTTGCACGGAGCAGCAACACAACACGGAGAAAACAGTGGTGCTCACTGTTAGTGGTGGTGACGTCGCACGAGACAGTGATGAGGTCACTGTACACATTCACAGTCGGGATGGTATTTATGTGTTAGCCCACAGATATCAAAGGTATACAAGCAAACTGCATTATAGATAAAAATGTAATTAAACACACTTCTAAACCTTTGCAATGGGGACATTCTTTGCGATGCAATTTAAGTCCTCAAAGCATTGAGACCACTGATAAAACTGGCTTAATTTACTTTTCTGAGTAGTTACACACAGGGAATACCTCTCATTTGTGAAGGTGGATTATTTTCTCAACAAGAGGGATGCAAACAACAGCCACAGGGAGATACTGCATAGCTTCTTGGCTGCTGTATAAAACAATGGATCACAGTGAAATATGGAAACACTTTACTAGTGATAGGTACAACTTTAGGCTCGAGTGGCCCACTGACACTTGGCGTTTCTTTAATACCACAAGAAACAGAAAACAGCTGAATGCATGGAAAAAGACCTGAGTAGAACGATTAATTGTGCCGATAGAAAAAATGCAAACAGAAAATGGAGAAGCAATTGGTCTGAAATGTGTAAAGTGTTTGCTCTTGAGGCTGAGCAGCATGTGCAACTTTCAACTATGATTGCACATAGTCTATCAATATGAAATCCTATTCTAAGCATGTCCACTGGATGTGCTGTATGACTGTTCAAGCACTATGCTTTTCAAATGATTTCAAATGTTGTTTCCAGATGGTTTGCAGACCATTACCGTTATTCATGCATACAGAAAACAAATCTGCAGCTCATTTATCAAAAGATACTTTTTTTCGTTTGTATCTGTACCTTCTGAATAGTGTATATTAGCAGAAAGAAAAATGTAGTTGTGCTGTATATATGCTTAAAGACGGAATCAATAACAAATGAACACAACATTACATATTAATATAGGCTTTGCATACATTCAAAAGTGAATGTAGCCCTTCAAGCATGAAGCATGAACTTTGATAATGTGGCCACAGAGCCAGTGGACATTGGCACACCAGCTAGACTGGCAGCAGATTGTCTGCACCACGTGGACATTCGGGGTAAGAGACCATTGATATGTCTGTATCACACAAAACAAGAAGGACAGAAAAAGGAGAAAAAAAGATGCAAAGAAATCCTGCTCTGTACAGCATATCATGCATCTTTTAATCTGTTCCACAGTATTGGGGTCAGTAGTCAATAAATGTGAGTAGCAGGAGTCATGATACCTCATGTGCATGTATTCTCTCTGTCTGTCTCTCTTCAGACACACACTTCCTGAAGGTGGGTTCAGATTAAGAGCATTTAGCAGCTGCCATAGGATCTGAGTGTTTGAGGTGCAATTGTGGTGAAATTGTCTTATCTGATGCACAATTCAAACTAATTGTAATACCAACAGAGCTGTGTAAAATTAATTTACAATGGGATATAGTGTGGACTGCTTTTATCCGTGGCGATGTCGCTGCGTAGTATGCTAACTGTAGCTCCAGGGCAGCAACAACTGCCTCAATATGTTAATGTACTATTGTAAGAAATACACAAAAGAAGTTCTTAATACTGACCTCTGACTGGGATGAATGAGTTGCATTAAAAGAAATTAAAGCGGGGGAAGAAGGGAACAAAGAGAAATAAAAGAAACACAAAGGAAACTGTGAGCTGCTCCACAGTCTGTGATGGTTAATGAATTAGAGCTCGCCTCCATGCTGAGGCCAGAAACACAGTAGCATAGGTTAATACTGACAGGTTAAAGAGGGCAAACTGACACTTACAGTAGGACTGACGGAGGAAATGTCCATGTAACTGACTAAACAACTGACTGGCGTGTTGGCTGGAATAATGACTGGATTACTGGCTAATTACCATAATAGGTAATTGAATAGACTGGTTACTTGCCTGGCCAGCCAGATGACTGTTTGGCAATGTGGTTCTTGGATTGGTACTTTCTTGGATGGCTGATTAACTGCAGGGATGAGGCAAACTGATTTAAGGGCTGACTGGCCCGAGTGACTATTGTAGAGTAGGGCCGTAGTTATTTGGCATATGGCGGATGGTTAAAACTAACTAGGATGGAATATATCCGCCTCTCCTTTTTTTTCCTCCTAAGCCACAGTCAACATGTCATCCACTGCTTTGGACATGAGCTTGTTCTTCAACACTTCAAACTGAAAAACATGCATGCTCAGATTGTTTTTCCAAGCCATGCATCATCTGATAATAAATCCTCCCAGTGGTCAATGTATCTATATGAAAAATGCCTCAAATGTGACCACAATTATTTTTGCTCTCTATGATATTGGGACCAACGAAACCCTACTGTATTGGGAAACAGCTCTGTCAATGTATTGCTTCCTCTTCACTTAGATGACTTGATGACATGACTCTGTAGCATCATTCCAGCTCAAATAGCCAAAGGTATGTGGAGTGGTAGCGTGTAGAGCTGAGGGCTCCCTTGTTTGGGTTTACAGAGTGTGGCTGACAGGTTGAGGTCCTTTGGTCAGGGTGATGAGGAGAGGGTAGTGGATGTTCTCATCGTATGCGTCTTTTCCCTCTGTCAGCATCTGAGGAACACACAACATGAAGAGCATTAGCTAGGCCCATAACATCTACAGAAAATATGTATCCAATATTTCAGTTTGGAAAAATATTTCATTAATACTTATAATACTTCAGGGTGTCCTTGTTGCCCATGGATTGCACATCATCGGCTGTTTGAGTAATTGGTTGCATATGTAACCCCCTCAACTCCTGCCACCTTTCCGCTGTCCTCTGTCATGGTTATGGAAGCTATAAATGTATTACTTTAATTCTAATCTAATTTCCTTGTTCTCCTCTGTGAACCTTTCATTTGAAAAGCCTGTCAATCATAATCATACTTGCCACCTGAAAGATCAGGTCAAGATAATTAGTGATAACATTATGTTGTAAAGCTCATAACTGGATAATATTGAATAGGATGTGCTGCTCATCAGCTGAAAAAACACTGACGCGGAAAACCGACAGACAATAAACAACTCTAACCATTGAAATTAAATATTACCACTGCAGAACTCTGAAAAGCCGTTTATAGTTCATATGCCTTACCTTATTAAATTGCTGATTAATTTTCTGTAAATCAATTAATTAACTAATTGTTCCAGCTCAAGTGTGCATACTCCTGCACACACACACACACACACACACACACACACACACACACACACACACACACACACACACACACACACACACACACACACAGTTGTGTGGGATGCCCGTGTGCCCTTTTAAGCAGACTTGGCAGTTTGGGCATGCACCTGCTAATTAGCTCGCCCAGCGTCTGGCCAAATGATCAGAGACTTATGAAAGTGAGTTTAGTGGGTCTGCTCATGTGAGTGTGTGGTGAGACCAGGATAGGGCAGAACTGTGTGAAAAGCTTTTTTTTTTCACAACAAACAGAAACTCAAACTGACCCCAAATTCACTCCCGTCAGCAGCATGTAAGTAATATGCAAGTGACAGTCCAACCAACTCAAACCTACTTACATCAACTCAAATGCTGACTTTGTGCTTGTTTCCCAACAAATAGGCAATTTTTGTGTCAATATTGCTAATAGTTTTCTACTCCTCAATTAAAGTGACTGTAGATAGTTTTATTTTCTTCAGCTCAGAGGTCGACCTTAGTGAAACTACAATCCCTGGAGATGTATTGCTTTATTCAGCTGTATTAGACACATAATACGTTGAAAAGACAGTTAAAACACAGTTATAAATGCATGTAATCTGCAGGGTAGTGTGTCTGCAGGTAGCGTGCAGTGATGGGGAAGTTCAAGAGGGGAACAGGGCTATGGACTTTGGGTAGTTGTTAGGAAGTGTTCAGGCTGACATTAGCACTGCATGATTAAACGCAATCCCCTATTCATTTCAATGAGACCACTGCATTCCCACAGCAGGGGCGCCAACACAGACAACGGCAAAAAGTTAAGTCAAGTCTCATTTACAGAGCACATTTGGAAAGAACAGGTGTTGATCGAAGTGCTTTGAAGGGTATCTAAAATATTTAAATATGACATATATATTACATTGTTTAATACAATAATTAAAACAAAAAATAAATAGATAAATAAATAACAATAACACACAAAATAAAAAAAAGTCCTCGTCCCACAAAAAAGTTGAGGCTCGCCTTAACACATTCCAGGTAGACCTTTTATTAACATTACTTAATTATCGATCCATTATCCATATAAATGTACACGCATCTGATGGAAGTATGAAGGTGGTGGTCCTGAACATTTCTTATGAAAAGAATCCACAATGTCACAACACTAGTGTGATTTAAGTTGCTCCCTCACATACAACCAGTCCTCCCAGTGAGACGCCTTCACCGATACACCGCCTCTCCTCATTCCGCCTTTTTCAAATGTCTCCCCTTTCCTGCTGAATATGAACAAACTGCTCCCCCCCCACCCCCCAGTACCCTTCATGTGCGTTATCTTCCTGTGGCCGTCCCTCCAGGCACCGGCCGGTGGTTGAACCTCTGACCCCCAGAGAGAGAAAGAGCAGACAACCCAGGGGTGGTTGGGCGTGGAGGGGCAGCTGCCTGCCCCCTGTGCTAAGCCCGGTAAGGGGACCACAGCCAGCATTCACATTCAAATTCTACCAGGCGGAAGGAGCAAGGAAGCGATAGATGGAGGGTTTGGAGCGGGAGGGAGGGGGCCTTAACACGGTGAGGGCTAAGAGCTTGCAGAGGTGAAAAGTTTAACAAGCAAAGCTGTTCCTCCTGATCGCAGGCTGCCTAATCAGCTTCATGGGTGGCTGGCTAAATCGGCTCTCAACGCGACCCCCCACCCCACCAACCTTTTCTCTTCTTTTTTTTTTCCTTTCCTAGGTCATTTATTGTATTGCCACTTTCGCCCCAGCTTCTGTCTCCCTCTCTCGTGCTCTCATTTTGCCTCTCTATTTCTCTGCCCACTTCTTTTTTTCTTCTTCCGATTATTCTTGCCCTGCTCGTATAGACCGGAGAGAAAGTGAACACGCTGGAAATAGAGAGAGAGAGAGAGAGAGAGGAGGGGGGCTTTGAGACAAGGGAGGGATGGATGAACCGGATGTCTGGGGTCTCTCTCTCTGCAGGATTAGGAAACAGAGAATGAGGGATTGGGTGGATGGAGAGACGAGTAGAAGAAGGGATAGAAGGACAGGCTTGAATAAATAGAGAAGTGGGTCGTGATGTAGGAAATGGGAAGATAGAGGGGAGCAGAGGGTGGGAGAGTGGAGAAGGGTGAAGGAAGATATAGGGGGGAGGGAGGTGGCCGGGCAGCTGAGGGGGAAGACAGGAAAAGAATAAAAGAGGGAAACAGAACGAAAGAGGCAGGGAAATGAGTGTGAGTGCATGGACACAGTGGGGATACTATTTATGCATGTGAGAGAGACGGGGGAGGTACACGTGTGTGTGTGTGTGTGTGTGTGTGTGTGTGTGTGTGTGTGTGTGTGTGTGTGTGTGTGTGTGTGTGTGTGTGTGTGTGTTTGAGAGAAATTAAAATTCATGACTCTCTCTTCACAACCATTTGAGTAACAAGATTAAGATGGCGGGTTAGAAAATAGCGCTGGCATTATCAGGCTGCTTGCAGTCCCTCCAGCTGCTTGCCTCTCTATTCCACAACAGTGGGGATAAGAGGATAACGTGCAAGCCCTGTCTACCCGTCCCAGCACACGCCTTATACACACACACACACACACACACACACACACACACACACACACACACACACACACAACACCACTGCACATCGGGCCTGCCTGCTGTCTGTAGTCCTTCGAGTGTGTTTGTGTCACAGGGTGAAAGTGTGTCTATGTTTGGAGAGTAGTGAGCTGGGGGTCTAGAGACGGTTTGTAAAGAACTGCTAAAAACACTCCCTGCTCTGTCTTTCTCTCTCTCTCTTTTTCCACACAAACCCGCACAAAGCAAACATTAAGATAGGCAGCATATTCCAAACTAAATCAAATGTGACTCAAATCTAGCACAGCGAGGAATACAGGGATATGCACAGCCACTGCAGGAGCTTGTGATTAGAGCCCATGAAAAGAAGTACACTCTGACTCATTTAGAAACTCAACCAGTTACAGGATATTGTTGCACGGCTGTGTGAATATTTAAACAAGTTTGGATTTTTATTGGAGTTGGCCGCAAGCTTGAGCCGGAACTCGGTATTATCATTTTGCTACTTCTCAGTGGTATCATATAAATACGTTGTCCATGCTAATGATCCAATATGCACTAGAAAACTTGAGGGTTTTGTCGGATGTAAGTGCTAATTTACGCGGGTTACAGGAGATAATGTCGCTCCGACTGACGGAAGAGAACCGTGTGGAGAACCTTTAACATCAGAACACAGTTTATTTATTCAACAACATTGATATCTTGATATTAATTCAACCATATCTGTAACATATCACAAATATTTGAACTACACTATGCAGTGGCCTATAAACTAATGCTCTATATGTGCTTCTAATTAAATGATTAATTATCATATATTTAGTTGTTTGTTAAAGTTATGTAAAGCAGAATCAGAATCGGTTCACTATTTACAAGTATTTACAAAATAGAAGATGTGCAAGCTCAATTCATTTTGACAATTTTCTCATAAACATAACAAATTAGACACATTTTACCCAGTGACTGAGGCAAAGACTAAAAGTGAATTGTGTGTAATATAAAGATAGTGTTTGCTTATGAATTATATATATTTTCACATCTTAATTGTCAGTATTAAAAAAGTTTACTTTTCAGTTTCCTGTATTTCCTCAAAAGTACTACACCTGCTTTTGGTGGAGACTTTTTTTTTCTTCTTTTTTTTTAAGCTATTGTGAGAGAAAATCCATAGTGTGTGTTCCACTGCCGGTTCTGATATGCATTTTTCTTGTGTTCTGGTCCACCAACTGAAAGTAAATATAGTTGAAGAAAGCTAATCTGTAGTGCAAATGAGTAGCAGCTGCTAATTTGGCTTTATATATATATATATATGTGTGTGTGTGTGTGTGTGTGTGTGTGTGTGTGTGCCCGTTGGTAGTGTATGTTTCACTGTGATATCATCATGTGGTGTGTGTTTGTGTGTAATGTCTAGCCAATATGCTGTCTGAGTGATGTCTGGTCTGTGCGGGATTGTGATATAGCTTGTTTCTTAGCTGTGTGTGTGTGTGTGTGTGTGTGTGTGTGTGTGTGTGTGTGTGTGTGTGTGTGTGTGTGTGTGTGTGTGTATGGAATGGTCAGTCAGGCACATACAAGCACACACACAGAAAGCCACACAGGGGTTGTTCAGAGTGTTCATCAGAAGATAAGCAGAGGAGACTTAATCACCTTCTGATGTGAGGGGGGCACTTCAACTTGTCCTCATATCCACACGCAGCACCTGACCCCACTGTGTGTGTGTGTGTGTGTGTGTGTGTGTGTGTGTGTGTGTGTGTGTGTGTGTGTGTGTGTGTGTGTGTGTGTGTGTGTGTGTGTGTCAGTGTGTGCTGTTTGTGTCAGGCAGATGGAAGTGTGCATTTCACGTGTGAGCCTAATTGTCTGACATTCCCCTTGCATGCCGAAGAAAAGAAAGAAACACCAGCATAATTTACCAGTGTTTCATTTTATTATTTTTATATCCCCATAATTTTTATTATGAATTTCACTGGTCACATTCTTTTGTTAAGCAACTCTCATCACTAAAACTGATCTGAGTGGCAATTTTCCCAAGCGGTTGAGGTGCTGAACCACTAGAATTATTCAATCGCAGGTGTTTTTTTCAGTTTAGAGAGATTCTCTCTATATATATTCCTCCCCTTGTCTGAAATATTTGTAAAGCAACTGTTTGTGCATTTGTTTTAACCTGGCGGGGAAACTAAACTGAATATTTACATGTTTAACTAATCCTCAATTAATCAGGGTTATTTTAAAAATACAAATATATATAAATCAGCAAAAAAATATATTCATATAATACTTCCAGTCCAGGAAAATCTGACGGTATTGTACTGTACACACAAGTTACAGTACTGGTTTAGGGACAGACTGGTTTAAGGACAGGGAAAGATGGTGGCTTTGGTTAATTACTTAATGCGTAATTGAATATCATCGTGTTTCAAATCATGGTGGATTAAAACAAAATGTTTAACCAAAACCACTATCGTTGCCTGACCTAAACTGAATGCTTTCATTGGCCTAAACATAAGCAAAACATTTTAAACAGTTTCCTTGTTATGTTGAGAAAAATGTAACCTGGTTGTCTTTACGTTTCCAACTAAATGTCTTTGCTAATTTAAATGAGTTAAATGAGTTATCTTAAAAGGCACAGGGTTTTCACAAACTGGTGACAGACTGTCCAGAATACCACGATCAGAAAAGCCTACTGGTACGTGTTTGATATGGACTTGATTGTGGTCGCGTCATATGACAGCAGATACCCTCGACCCCCTCACTGCAGGATGGGGTCGATTGTGACTTGACGTCAGCCTGCCTTAAACCCGTCTTCAACCTGTAACTGTGTGCTCACCCTAAATGTGGTTTGAAAGGGTCCAGAGTCCCTTAGATATAACATGTGTGAGCAAGTGTGATGTTAAAATCTAGTGGAGGGATAATAGTCAAGAGAGAGAAGAAGAGGAGTGAGGTTTTTCTCTGCTGAGGCTCCAGCCACTTTAACAGGCACTTTAATGGCCGGTCTGTCCAATTGTCCCACCAGTGTAGGTGAGCGTGTGTGCACCAATTTAGCCCACTCCTTGCTGTCCTGTTCTTCTGTAGCTGTGTATGTAATGGAGTTAACAGCTGGACTCTACTTCTTTAAACACTGCCTACTTGTGTGCTTTCTGTCACTGTCCTTCTCTCTCCTTCCCTCTCTCTCCCTCCGTCTTCCTCACTGTGCCAAGTTAAGGCCGCTTGTTTTAGCTTCGGTGTGTCTCACAAAGTGTCCCGAAGCATCAAACCACCGGCTAATACCATAGTCTGTATAAAATACGGATGCAGTCCTCGAGCGGTCACCCATAGGTGTCTTAAAAACTGCTGTGAAGCTCAAAGTGGGTGGCTCCGGCTCTGAAGCAATGTATAAGAAGCAAATAAGAGGGTTCATCCGTGTCAATTAACCACCAAGAATAATTACATTTTAGCACAGAATGAGGACTGCTGTGGATTCCCTGTTCTTCCCTGTTCCCTCGACTTGGAATCCATCCTTTAATTTACACCAAACATGTTTTTACAACTGCTGCCTTTGTTAAAACATGAGGCAAGAAGATACTCAGGTGCGAGACATGTAGTCATCACAGAAACTGTTGTTTGGCTGAGAGTCAATACAGGAAACTTTAAGACATTCTTAAAAACTATTGAAACACAAACAGTTGCACAGATCATGCACGCTGGTGTGGTGTTATCATACTAACTGTAGTTATAGTCAATAATCAGTCAGTCAGTAATTATATGAGCCTTTGACAGCATCATTTTTTTAAATTTATTTGGATACAGTGCTTTGGTGTCATGCTGACTTGAGGCTGGCGTCTTACCTTTAAGTGAACATCCCAGACCTGAGCATCATACTGCTGGTGTTGAGAGGCACAGAGTCCGGCCTGCTGGGCCAGTTGACAAAACAGTCTCAGAGTTTCACCTCGCAGTGGAGCGAACACCAACGCCATGCCCTGGATAGAGAATGAGAGGATGGTGAGTATTTTTTGGAGTTGGATGGTGAACATCGTGGCATAGAGTACTTCACAACCCATTTCTCATAACATGTGTTGTTTAGCTTTACAAACACACACAGTTAGTTGCCTGTATGTCTCTCTTTCCTTTGATTTGTAGGTAAATATTAACAAAGCTCCACTAACCCAACCAACCCAGGAAATGTGAACACACACACACACGTGTCGGTCTGACTCATGCGAGGTGTACCAGTGTTTGTGTGTGCGTGAGAAAGACAGAGGGACGGTTTGTATGTGCACATTCATCACAGACAAATACTAAGAGGATTACCAACAGGTTCAAAGTTTCTTTGAAATCCTCCAGCTTTCAGTTGTATTTCATGTTGATCGTGTTATTATTGTTTTAAATAAATGGGCCAAAGAGGCCTGGTCATGCAAACACACACATACAGGATCACGCTCGACAGATGATTTTTCATCTGTATATCCAGTTGCATCTCCCCTTCCCCCACACCTCCCTCTGTCTGTACACATAGCAAAAATCAAACAAACAACTCCTCCCAGCGCTAATCAGCTGATTAAGGGGATCCAGCCCACCGGATGGACCACCTTTGTCAGAAACAACAAATTAGTGCCATTAGATAGGAGAATTAATTGCTTTGTTAATTGCTTAATCAGCTTAGCAAATTATTAAATATTTGGCAAAGCTGGTTGTGGCAGCGACAGTCTGATGGCCGACACTCAAATCATATTAGCCCCTGAATTATCTCCGCTGGATTAAAGAGAGAGAGACATGAAGAGAGACTTAACACACAGATGTACAACAATGGCCAGATGTCATGTCTGTCATTCGACAACAGCAGCTTCTGCATTCAACTGCAACCGAGACACATATTCACGTTGTAGGTTGTACTGCAGATGTCACAGTGGGAAATGTCATCTGAGGGAACGCGTGTCACTGCTGGCAACAACCCGAACATAATATTAATCATATAATCCTTCTGTCGCTTGTAGAAAAATGTAACACAAAAACTGGATTTTAAAGGGTTAGTTAACCTTTTTTTGTAAAGACATTTTCTCACTTACGGAATGTGGTATCAAACCAAGTGGACAGTTTTATGTGCCCGGGTTTTATTATCTGTCGCTGAGTTTTCTGCAGAAAGAGGTCCTAATGAAAACAGTTCAAAGCGGGGTCTGTTTTCTGGTTGCTGTTTAATAATGATTTTAGTGTCATTGTTTATAATTTGGGTGAACTGACACTTTAATGACTTGCTGCTGATCTGCAAACCACATTATAACCTGCATGTTTGTGTTTCGCCATCTATAAAAACAACAAGAAGAAAGTCAATGTTGAGATTCTAAATGAAGAGAAATGTATCTTCCTCCATTTCTCTCATTTCGCATCTCTCCTCACTGCACTTATTCACACCTTTTCCATTCCTCTCCCTCCTCATCCCTTCCTGTGTCCTCTTCTCCTCCTCTTTCTTCTTCCTGCTATCTCCTTCCCTCCAGTCCTGTTTTCACCTCTTTTTCATAAACAGATATTCTGGCCTCTGTACTTAAAACGCTCCCCCTCCTCCCTCAGATGAATAGAAACCTCAACCCGATCTCTTCCAGCCTTTTGCTTTCTTTCCCCCATGTGCTTTGGCTGTCACAGCGTGGGGTCTTATCGTGAGGCCAAAAGGGAGAAGTTGCCTCAGATTTATGATTAAGGGAAGGCAGGGTAGAGAGAGACGGAGATCAGAGCGATGCATTCAAGTTGCTCATAATAAGCATTAAAGCATTACATGATATTAATCCTGTCAGACTATTAATGTGTTTAGGGTTATGATTGAGAAGAGTGGGGTGGTGATTTAGAGGAAAGGGACACACACACACACACACACACACACACACACACACACACACACACACACACACACACACACACTTACGTTGGGTCGCAGTAATCTCCTTATAGCATCAACCAGGCTGGCTCTGTACTGGTCGAGAAACAAACTGGGAGGAAGAGGGAGAGACGGGTTAGAATGCATTCCTATGATAGCAGCTCCAGATAAAGCAGCAGGCTATTTATTTTCTTTTGTTCACAAATAAATCCTCCGACAGGAAGAAGGGAAAAACAATTTGCATGAGTAAGATGCTCTTCCTTTTTGTTTACGTTTGAGTTTCCGTGTGTATTCACCTCAGTCTGTATTCGAGGCATTGAGAGGAATGCAGAACATCAGAAAACCCAGCGGCACAGATACCATCGCCTCCAGTAAACACACACGTGCGTACGCGCAGACATACACACTATTATGGGGCACTTCAAAGTAGCGCCAAAATCACCTTGAATTTGTGGAATTAATACCTGCAGTGTGCACTCTGAAGTTTATAGCAAGATATGAGTAGAAAAACAACAAACAAAGGAAAAATAAATCAGAAATGAATGAGTAATTAACTGGCTCCATTGTACACTAAACACAAGTGTACTGTAACATGCATGTGTCTATGGGAGAGACTGTGCACATGTGAATTAGAGCGCTCGTGTTTTTTTTTCACAATATGTGCAACTTCACAAACAAAATGATTAGCACCACCAAAGATTAATTTTAGGACAACAAACATTTCTGAGAATTTCAGTGGACAGAAGAGATATGTGAGTTATATACTGACCAAAAAAAAAAAGGTTTACACGGTCACTTGTGTGTTGGGGATGCCAGCTCCTTGTAACATGTTTAAACCCTGATATAAACACACACACACACACACACACACACACACACACACACACACACACACACACGACTCCAATCATTCTAAACAAAGTAACACCTGTCTCTATTTCCACAAAGACAGATTCCAATCCATTATGCAAGTAAGTAGAGCGGTGTGTGTTTGTGTGTACCTATTATCACAGATGAGAGTGGAGTAATTTGACTAAAATGGAACAATACAGTGCAGATTTGACATAATCCCTCACATCCGTCCAACTGGCCAGCGGAGTGACAATCTGGACGTAACTTTCCATCACAGCCTCTGACCTGTCCTCACACGAAATCCTCTGATCCCAGTGAGGAATGAGAGGTGCACGTCATAGAACCTCCTCTCGGCATCTCTGCCTACATCTACACAAAAGACAGGACTTACCAACACAAGCTCTCACCCAAACCAGGATGTGAGTACGCCTGTGTGGAGTTTGTTTTTCTTCCGAGGTGAGACAGAGGTGCAAAGTTTATTTGACTTGAAAGGTGAGAGGTTTGTGTTTGGTTTATTTTGCCACCGATATGAGTTCACGGGAAAAGTGAGTGGTGAGAAAAATAGGAAGTGAGCTAAGTTGGGTGGAGGCAACAGCTGAAACACGCACGCACGCACACGCACACACACACTGAGAGGGCAGGGGAAGGACATCATGTCATTAAGAGGGCAAACAAACAAAAAAAGCCACAATCATTGCTGAAAAAGTTTTCCTTTCAAGAGATCTACAACCACTGCCACTACAACATTGTGACATGACAAATAAAGCCACAAATGTTACATGAAGTAATCATAATAACAAATACCCTTTAAGTCATGTACTGCCAGTCATTCAGAAAAAAATCTAAAGTTTAAGATTAGTATTACAATGGCAACAATTTGTAATATGAACAAAAACAGGGCAAAACAAATGCTATGGAATATGGAAAACATGGTACGAATACCCAAAACATTTGGAAAATGTATCCATCAAGAGGGCAAGACAATAAACAGTGGAATCTGAGCAATTGTAGATATCTGCATTGATCAAAATGAGTGTATCTGTTATGTGAGACGTGTGAATAAAAAACGCGTCTGATACACTTACGGTCTAGACAGGGTTTTGCGTCGTTTTCATTTAAGTCACACGATACAGTAGTGGTCGTTGCAGACACGCATGGCAGACTGAATGCACCTTTCTAGTTTCAATTTGAGACCTCTGTGACATATTTGAATTTTTTTAAATATTAGTTCTACACTAAATCATTTAAATAATTCTGCATTTGTGGATATGTTAGGGTTCTGTTAGCCTTTGACTTCTTTTACAGCTGACAAATGGTGCTAAATCACTTAAATTAACTTTTCTGGCCTATCTTCACTTTACACATATAATAAAATGGAGACAAAGCAAAGTGATCTTATTGTGGGACTTTGCCACTCAGAGTAATGTCTCTTAGTGTATTACACCGTTTGGTCGGGAGTCATAGGTAAATAACGGCAGTGCAATAATCTCATATTGAGTTGCATTCCCCTTTAAAGTCGCTTCTGAAGCCCCCAGACTGTCAGAGACCTATTGTCTCACACTGACCCGACCCCCACCCAGAACAGCCCTGCAGACTCCAGTCAAAATTTCCTGAAGGTCAAAGGTAACACAACGGCCGTGTGTGTGTGTGTGTGTGTGTGTGTGTGTGTGTGTGTGTGTGTAAGGGCGTTGCTGCTATATTTGTATGCTTGCACACATATGTGAACATACAGGATGTCGATAAGAGTTGAGGGTGAGTCCATGGAAAGACATGACATCATCTATTAAGCATTCTTTAAGTGGAAATTCAATGGATAATATGTACATGTTTTTCATCCCAAAATTCCTCCTAAATGTCCAAATTTGAAATGACAAACTTGCCGCTATTAGTCAGTAAGTAGTAGGCCTTTCAGTATGATTCATTTTTTTTGTAAATTTTGTTGACGTGTATTTTTTTTAAATTTCAGATTATTTAATTCCAGTCCATCCTGGAAACTCGTACTACTTGTTATGTCATGTGGGAAAACAAGAATAAACCAATTAAGATTGGAGTATCAACCTTATGGCCATGTAAACAAAAAGAAACAGAGCAACACACACAACAAATGCAGTGTGTTAACCTATATCCTCTTAAAAACTCAGTTAACACCAAAACTATCATGCAGCTCAACGCTGGTTTCACTCTTTCATCCTATTAAGCAGTACACAAGGGTGTGTGTGTGTGTGTGTGTGTGTGTGTGTGTTGAAGGTCACTCTTAGAAAGCGACTTACACTTTTCTTGGCAAAGACATTAAGTGTGGCTCAAAGAACAACTTTGTTGAAGTGGTAAAAAGGCTGGACACCTCTTGTTTTTACTCATATTAACTGAAACTGAATCTAAAATAAATTAACATACCATACCTAGTATTTTTGTGGGCAAAGAATTATGTGAATACTAAATATTTATTCATCTGAGAAACAGATGAATAAAAAAAATGTAGCACTGACACAATTAAGGCCTGATGACGCAAGGTCAATATATTTATATTATATATATATATATATCTCATTACTTTAGTCTGGGTAACATTTTTCTCTCGACCTCAGGCAAATATTCTAATCATCTTAATTTGGAGTCGTATGTAGAACAAGTTTAGTGTCAGAAAATGAAAAACCAAACCAAGTGCTGCTATAGAAGATGAAAAAAAGAAGGCAATTCTGAGGAAAATCATATAATGGAAACAGATAAAAGACAATTATGGTTCTTAGAGGGAGACAGAAGTCTTCTGTGCATAACACAGAAGAAAAAAAACAAGAAATGCAATAAATCATGCCTTAATCAAAATTATAATAATTTAAATTACTTGATGCAATAATTTGTTTGACAGTACAATATTGACTTAATTTGTATCAGCAATGTGATATTGATTTCCAGAATCTCATGAAGCATTAACCTTGGCTTAAGATCTTCCAGAATTGACATATTCTGATCAATCATGCAGATGAAAGTAAAGAAAAAGTCCCAAAGAGGGTGAGGATGTTTTTGCATAATAAATTAAACATAATGAAATGTTTCTTGATCATGACCTGCAAGCAGCACCCGCTTTATTGATTTTCTCATTGTCGCCACACATGCAACAGACTGCCATTACATATTTGTGACCAGCCCAGGCCTATTGTGCCATGTCATCACATGAAGATTTCAGCAGTGATGTGTTTGTGTTTGTCTGAGGAGAACTGCTCCATCCAGCTAACTGACAGTCGGCTCTTAAATGAAACACAAAAAAGGTGTCCATCAAAAGTGCCGTGTGGATTTATGCAAATTACATAGATACAGTGCAAAAATAGATCAAATGCACACACGCACAAACTAACACACACATAAACAGGGCTTTATCTCAGAGCCCACACATGGACAGCTTTTGGAGAAAGCAGACATGCCAACATCCCAGCCAAGGATCCTCTGCCACACACATGCACACTGCAGGAATCCCTCCCTCTGCCTAAGTCTCTCTCACACACACACACACACACACACACACACACACACACTACTGTTTGTCTTTCTCTCTCTGAATCGCTTAGATTTCGACTGTCATGACTCCTCAATTTACTTGTTGAAAATTCATCAAATTCTACCCTCATTTAATATTCTAGAACAGGGGTGTCAAACATACGACCCGCGGGCCAGGACTCGAACCACTGATCCTCTGATTGTAAGACAGGGATGCTAACCATTGAGCCACAGTCGCAATTGATTGCAGCACTGACATTACTAAAAATATTGCCCAACTGCGAGGGAATCTGCAGAGGAGAGCCCAGGCAGGTAAACAGTGGGCTGATGTCTGAATTTTTGGTCTTTATGTTTCTAGTTTATTGAAGAAAGACCGTAAAATAGGGTTTATCATCCAAAAACCTCCACCAATGATTTAAACATAGAGAAATATTGTGGTTATGTATGCGTTATTCTGCTGTGATTTTACTGGTCCGGCCCACTTGAGATAAAAATGGGCAGCATGTGGCCCCTTAACTAAAATGAGTTTGACGCCCCTGTTCTCAAATCTAGAGTCACGGAATATGCCAAAATAGTTGCTTCAAGGGTTTCACTGCTGGACACAAGGATTCCCCTAAATGTGCAGGGTGTGTGTACTGGAGGTTTCAGGTTTCAAGTTTCCACAAATTAAAGTTGAAGACTGGATCATGCAACTGAGATTGAAACTTTTCTCGCTCAGCAGATGAATGTGACAACAGCCCTCAGACTGTGCACAGTGGATGGAGGTTAAACTTCCAAGTGGAATAACAACAAGCTTCACTGGTTTTGCGTTTCTTTGATTTTTCTTTTAGCCGCATTCTTTTGATCGTCTACTTGTTTTTTTTAGCCATCTCCTTTCTAGCATCCTTCACAGCTCCACTGTGCACTCCACCACTCCTTTATCGGTTAATGTGTCTTAATCTCTATTTGCAAAGGTAAAGGAAGAGAGTAGGAAGAATAAGAAGTGTATTACAATTCAATATTTACAGAAAGTGGTTGACTTTCTGTACCACTCAAGACTCAACAGTTCTTCTTTTGCATAATACTCTTCAAGGATAAGCAGGATATTCAAAGAAGTTAGCCCGTAATGGACTGCTGACACACAATGTTCCATCAAACTCTTCTCCTTTTCCTTGCCTCCTTTTCTTCTCTTCTGCTCCCCTCGCTTCTCAGCGGTGGTTCAGCTGCTACCGGTGGGAGCTATAATTAATCGGAGTGGAAGCCGCGTTGTTGACCTTTTCGCAGGTGATCATCGCCACGATGCGTCCAGTAATCGGTCAGCCATCACTCTTCAACCATCCCCACTGCAATTATCACACTGTCAGTCACTCACGTACACACGCAGAGAAGACGGCACCGCAGAGAAAAAGCATCTCGCGGCACACCCACCGCTCAGACCCGTGACTAAAGCGTGCATCTGCTGAGAAGAACTTGCAATATAAAAAAAAAAAAATCACATGCAATTTACTCTGTTCTGCTTCTGTCTGTCGCACACACTAGTCCGCTGTAAAATATCCTCTATTAGCTGCCGGCTCTCTTTCTCTCTCTGGGTGCTGTACCTGACTATTACCTGTAATGACCGTGACATTACAATAATGATAACGGTGTTTGCTAATGCTGCACTTAGCACACATGCACACACTTGTGCAGATAGATACACACACACACACTGTACACAAGTTACATTTGTTCAGTGTTTGTGAAGCTGGAAAATAGTCAAGTACTTTCACTTCAACCAACAGCATGTCCATCTTCTCATTGTGTGCGTGCGTGTGTGTGTGTGTGTGTGTGTGTGTTTGTCAGTGTGCAGGCGTGGTGGTAAATGGATGTAAATGCTAAGCAGCTCACGGTGGATCTATCCCTGGTACTTCACCACTGCAGATTTTTTTTTAACTACCTCAGTGAGCTCCACCAGGAAGTAGGGTGAGGTTCCTCAAAGTGTTGCTTACATTGTCCGACAATATCAGGAAAGGTCAACAGTTCTCCTCTCCTGCTAAAACACTCACACATAGTCCCTCTTTATGATCTGCGTATACTCCTCCCACGCCTGCACACCCTCTGGCCTACCTATCTGTCTGCTGATTTTAAGGTCTGCTGCATGTGTCAGCCGTCTAAAAGTTTCTACATCGCTGCCCACATGAGCATTGGAGTACCCCCAGCAGGACCCCAAAATGCACTGACTCGCACTTGTATTGGTCGAGCCCGGTTGGTTGGCACTACTTAAGTCTTTCTTTAAATGCTATTAATTTACATTGTTTTAAATCCTAACATCCTACATTTCTGTCAATATTTTTTTTTCAAATAATGATGTGCTCATTTCTCCATTATTTTACTTTTTTCTTTCTAATAGATACTGCGGGTGTGTACCGACTGGGACCAGGATGCAGTAAATGCAATGAGCAAGGTGTACTTACCCTTTTATTTACCATTACAGACCTGTGTGCATGTGTGTGTGTGTGTGTGTGTGTGTGTGTGTGTGTGTGTGTGTGTGTGTGTGTGTGTGTGTGTGTGTAAACAAGTCAAGGTATCACAATCCATCGGCTTCGATTGATTTTCTACAAAGAAAAGTAGGGAATCACAGAGCAATGCAAACTCTCAATTGCTTTCACATCATCATTCTTTCCATTTTTCATGTTTTTTTCCAAGGATGTCGCTGTGTAGGGTACACTACAAATCATGATGCAGTTTACCTCACACGGTACAACTGAGCGATAAAAATATGTTATTCTCAATTGGCCACAAGATCTACATTTCAATGAACGATAGGCTAATTGTTATGTTTATGTTGCCTTATCTCTCCATTTCCATCTCCATTTCTACTCCTCCCTCCATCCGCCCTCAACTCTTTCTTTATCTTACTATGTCTCTTTCCTTGTCAAGGCGCAATTATTTGCAATTTGCCTAAGTCATCCATTTGCTGGGACACCAAGCATGAAAACGAGGCAATTTGGTGTAAAATGGAGGCAGACGGGCATCTGAGCATGTATGTATGCGTGTGTGTGTGTGTGTGTGTTGGTGTGTGTGTGTCTGTCTGTGTCTATGTGTGGACACGGCAGGGGAAAGTCCAGGCGCTGGTGGGGGGCCATGCAAGAACTGTCACACAAAAGTGAAAATGAATGCAATGAACGCACACACTAAGAAAAGTGTGTGTGTGTGTGTGTGTGTGTGTGTGTGTTTGTTTGCATGTGAACCTACCAGTCTGCACACATGACAATGTCAAAGTGACCCTCTAGTGCCGAAATGTCGGACTCAGAGTCCCACCTCACCACCCTGTAAGCACACACATAACACAGAAACCAAAGTTTAGTATTTGCAGACTGAGGAAAGCTCGTGTTCATGAGACTGCACAGCGAGCAAAGAGCAGTTTGTCTTTGACCGCTTCTTTTCCCTCTTCTCAACACGTTGCGTTCCCTGACACCCACTGTTCTTCTGCTTCAGTAGAGACTTGGAGAAAGTGTCAGGGAGGGACGACATGTCATCTGTGAGGTAAAGAGAAGGAGCTTCTGACATGACACTTGACATTTACACCATGTGAAAACACACACACACACACACACACACACACACACACACACACACACACACACACACACACACACACACACACACACACACACACACACACACACACACGTGTTGCTATTCAACATCCACACTTTCCTCTCTCCTCCTCTTTCTAATCTCATCGACAAAGCAGATTTATAATATAGATATAATAGTTAAGAATGCAATAAGACAACTGCTTTGCCCATTACTAAACAACCCTATATACACTATGAAAACACTATCAAATAAAACAAGAATTATGTATATTGTTATATAAAATGGGATGTGCTATTGAGAATTGGGAGAACCAATAAACAGAAAACGTCAAAAAAAAATGTTAAGCTTATGCTTTCTTGTCCTTCAAGTTCTGACATGTGTTGTTACTTCTATGTCAGTTATTTGCGCAATACATATTACATTTTAGTAGTTTGGTGGGGATTGAGTCAAATTCTTGAACTTTCTACGTTGTATTGATGGCAGAACGGGTTGCCAGGTTTGCTTGTGTCCACCAGTCTCAATGGCCAGATGGTTGTTTGTAATTCATTAATGTCCTTCTCATTTACTGGTCACTCGTGGCGCTCAGACAATCTGCCACTTGGTATTTTCCTGTTCAGTGCTAAACAGCATTGAAGTTTACTTTTTGTAGTAGATTACCAGTGGCTAAAGTGGTTTTCTTTGGATATAAAAGCAAGACACTTAACCCCGAATTGCTCCCCGTTGCTGTGTCTATGGTGTATAAATGTAAGTCGCTTTGGATAAAAGCGTCAGCTAAATGAAATGTAATGTAATTGTTCCAGATAGTGTAAGGGTGGTGCTATACCATCGCCAGCGTCCTCCCCCCATCTCTTTTTCCACACCATTTTCCTTCTTTCTCTACTGTTAGGCAGAGTGGGGGGTTATTAATTAGGCATTATTAACACCCAGTAAACAAAACATTAGGCCCTGCTAGAAACACAATCTCAATTCACGGCAGGAGGTCCCTATGTGCGCACACTCATTCGCATGCATGCCCCTCCCTCTCCCTCCCCTTGTCCAATCGCATCGTGCCCTTTGCCCTCTCTTGCGGCGCGGCAATGACAGCAGGCATAATCTGAAACGAAAACAATCAAAGTAATGTAGCCTAATTATACCTTTACTTTCTCACTCCCTTGTCCACTCATGTAAATATGCTCAGGAGGGAGAAACGAAGAGAGAGAGAACGAGGGAGGAGGTAGGGGGGCAAAGCAGTCAGTCAATGATAAAATACCTTTTTTGAGGCCGCGACAACAATTAAATACGTTTTAGCCTGTCCTTGCATATTAGGAATGTGTGTGTGTGGGTGCAGGAAGTGGAAAGTCCTCTCAATGGTTTCTCGATCTCCATCAGAGGAAATAATTTTGCTCGGATGCGCATGAATGTACACAAATACACACACTTACTGGTACGCAGACACATTCTACATGAAGAATGGATATTACAGAATAAGCTTGATCTTTTATTGTTCCAAACGAAAGGCATAACATGTTTTATTTTTATAAAATTGACATTTTTTCAAGATACAAATCAGATTTTATTGTCTTTTAATTCAGTGATTCATAGAACGTATACAAGAGATTCGTACAGTACAATTGTATAAAATATAAAGATGTGTTGGTCCAAACAGGAATTCCCCATGTCAGCCAGAGGTCAAATACTGTACTGGACATGACTTGATGAATAGATTTAGATATCTAACATCGAAAACAAAAACATTTTAGGAAAGATAAAGAGCCAAGGAAATAGTCTCACCTGGCAGATACCTGTGTTGACCCAAACTTTCCAGCTTGTCTGTTTCTTTCGGCCAGCCCTCGAACATCTGACGCACCGTCGGTCAAGGATTCATCAAAGACTCACAGATAACATCCACGACTGTATAGTAAGGCTTGGTTATCGCGTATGAAATTAATGTTATCTCTATTTGCATACAGTAGAAAATATCTTTACAGTAGATAAAAATACATTGTTAAAAATTACTCAATCCTTGCAAATGGGCCTCGAGTGGCCTCCATTCAAAATAAAACCACCAGAATTTGAAGATTTCCATCTCTGAAAACTATGCACAATGAGTACAGGTACAGTATATATATGTTAACATGTTGTCCATCTCACTACGGGGAGCATGCACACCAGAGACTCCTGCCTGTCGAGCAGGCTAACTTCCAGGCGCTAACTTGAATGAGGATAAAATACTTAAATTGTGCGGCTCTTCTAGGCTTCCCACATGTTTCGGACCAAACTGATCAAATTCTGATAATGAAATGAGGCATTTCAGGGGCGTAATTGATCCACCTTTTTAACTGCCACAGCAGATCCTACTATGCAACCACAATTTAAACTGGAACACGCATGCAGCATGCACTCATCCTTCACCTCAAATCACAGGCAAACAGACAGGGCAGGACAGCTGGTAAAAAATATGTATGGATTTTTTGACGGTCCGCCTGCCATGATTCGTGTAGCTGGCAAACTGTTGGCTGTGGTAAGTAAGTGGTGTAACTCTCAATTGAGCAGAAGAACCACAGATGCTCTGTGCTCTAGTTTTCATTTCATGTAAAGGGAGGCGCTATGCTAAGGGCCGCTCCAGTGCCTCATCGAGTCATGGCCCTCCAGGCCTCCCCAAATAAATCCAAAACACTCAAGTTTAACGGTCTAACTCCACAATTCAATATTATATCGTCTTTTTACATATATTCAGCAATTATCTTCTCACGTGTTTAGAAACAAATCTCAAATTTTGCTTTACTCTGACTGAGGGTTTTTGGAGTGTGCCGTGGTGAATGAGCCACGTTTTTTGTTTTGTTATAAAAAACATAGTAGACACCCACATAGAGACAGCATGAGTGAGCAGAGATGATCTCTAGGGATGGAGCGCCAGCCTGCAGAAGCAGATCACAGCAGCCTCTAGCAGGATCAATGGGAAAGCTTTTAACCACAGATTCACAAACTCACACTGTCCCTCTCGCACACAAAGGCAGGGCGATTGATGTCAAGTTGTCTAGTAATACACTGGCTTGTGGAGTTGCAAAGCAATTCAATTAGGATCTCCTTGTCTTAAAGCCTGCAAAGAGCTGAGGCAAATCCAATTGACAAAGACAGAGAGCGAGAGAGCAGGAATGCGTGATAAATTGATTGATGGATTGATATCTGGAGAGCTGATCCAAAACCAAAGAGGCCTCCCAGACACACTATAATATGTAGGTTAGTACACATTTATATACAGGTGCACATACACAAGCATACGCACACAACACACACACATGCTGGACACCTGTGCATCAGTGTGTTATGCATAGGGATGACAAGGTGAAGAGCAGAGCAGCTTACAGTAATCTCATCACCAGCACACCACTGGGGGAGAGGTCAGCGCATGCACGAACACACACGAAGAAATAAAGAGGAAAAAGTGAAAGAGAGAGTGATTTGAGTACTATTGAACATTAAAGTGGAGGAATATTTGCTCCCATCACTTGAAGTAGACATGCATCAATCATCCTTAATGGAACATTTCAATTGATTTTCAACATGAGTATTCAAGGTCAGCAGAGTGTCTCCTCTCCATGATGTGTGTCTGTGTGCGTATGTGTGTGAGTGTTTCTGCAATAGAAATGAGTTCAACAACGTCTAAGGAAGGGAGAATTCTATTGCCTGCATATATCAAAATGTCGTCTATTCACAACTTCTCCTCCCGTTTATCTTCTCATCTATTTCACTGTGTAAAACTGAGCCATATCACAACCCACTATCTCTTTCTATTGTAACACTGGTAACACAATCAGGGCATGTAAGACAAACAGTGGCCATTAGCACAAGGCTAAGACCAACAGCTTCCTCAGCGGGACTGCGAGAGGAAATGGCACAGAGTGTCTGTAGTATGGGACAATTTGGCTGAGCCCAGAACAAATTATTGTTCTCCCTCTTTCTCTCTCTCTCTGTGTTCAATCCATTCTTGCATTTGTTCTGTGAAACAAAGCAGTCGGTCAATGGTGTATTATTTTTTGTGCCCAAGTGTGTATGTTTTACAGGCTCCATAATGCTATTGTTTGGGTCGTATTGTGATCAGTCGAGGAGCATTGTAGCCAGATGAGAAAGAGATATTGTAAGCACAGCTAAATATGGAAGTGCCATGTCGGTCAATGGGGAAGAAATGTGTATTTATATTTCCTGCTTCTATAAAACATCTGTAGCGAGTCCTTATTTCTTTTTCTTGTCCGTTAAGATATCGAGTGAATAAAGCAAAAAGCGGGGAGGATGGGAGAAAAAGGACAAGAATGATAAAAGAAGATGGGAAGAAACAAAGGCTAAAAAGGGGATTGGACAAGGAGAGGTGTAAAATGGGTAGAAAAGAAGAGCAAGATGGTTTGTAAGCTGACAGAGTTGATCAATAACCCATTCAAAGAACAAATGTTGACCAAAAAAAAAAAACTCACCTAAAGATTTGTCTTTAAAACTTAATTATAGGCATAAAACTTAACCACACAAAACATTTCAAACAAACCTTGATTGTTCCTGATTTTAAAACACCCATCAAGCCCTAACCCTAGCCTTAGCGTTCGATTAGATGAAGTCTCAAACAAAATCTGACAGGATGGCAATTACTGTGCTCTTAACATGGCATTGTGGGCAGCTAGGATTGGTAGATGCCATGTTGAGCGCTAGTGCCGGGTATTTGTCACTGTGGGTGCCCCATCTGCTGCTCTTGCCTAAAGATAAAAGAGGTGGATGGCTATTCTTCCTTCACTCCAACCCGATCTCGGATTTCAAGGCAGAAACACCAAGCACACAGCTCTACTTTTTGTTTATGTTACTGCCTACAAGAGACACTATACAGCAGGGCAACTGACAACATTTATCACAAAAGAAATTAATTCAAGCATGGAAGAGTTTAAAATACAATAATAATGGCTTTAATTGCAAGATGTTCAATAGATGATAACAGCTGGCACAATGATGAAGCAGTGCTATTACAACTTCTGAGGTTGAAACTATTTTTTGGTGTGTATATGTTACATACACAAACAGTTGCCTGGTCATTAGGTACACCTAGCATAACACCTACAACTAGTCTAATAGTCCTCCAATAAATCTGGCCATCGTCAATGTTAAAATGTTTAGTTTTTGTTGAAACTAGAAGATGTCGTTTGTGGCATTTGAGTGTATTTTACACACTTTTCACATGTGAAATCTTACACTGCACATGTAAAGATGATATATTTCATGGGATGTGTGTGAAAAGCACATGTGCCTGAGTCTGTGATTTCACATTTTACATTCAATATACCACCCTGTGCGTTTCTGTCAATTTATCACATGTTAAATTCTGTTAAACATGTTATGTTAGACAGGGCATTGTTTTCCCTTACTTTCATACAAAATTCACTTTTGTAATCTAGATCATTGTACCATGTTACATATCCTAAAATTGTATGCCTCTATATGAAAATTCACGTGATTGTTATGCACAGGAATGCACAGATAGACAACACATTTTCCAACTGAAACCCTGATAAAAAACAAAGAGAAAAGTGTTCACATAAATAAATCCATATGGATGCATATAAATAAGTGTGAGCTGGAGGAATGAGTTAGAGAAAGAGGGACGGACAAAAAGAGGAGCGACGACGATGAAAGGATACTCTGAATGGACTTCTCGTTCCCATCTGATAGCAGAACTTCCCTCACGTCAGCACAAATGGCAACCTGAGAGACAGAGAGACAGAGAAATGACACAACACAGAACAAAAGAACAAAACCAAAAGCGGCCTTAGATGAAGCAAACATCTGAACACACACACACACACACACACACACACACACACACACACACACACACACACACACACAGTAATGACATAACCATATCTACAAAGCTTCACTCTTGGCAGCCCGGCCCAGCCCAGCCCGCCGCACTCTCTCTCTCTCTCTCTATTGCTCCCTCTCCTCCCTGCCATTTCCCTCTCTATCTTCACCCCATTTTTATGTCTGCATTATTTTAATCATTCAATCAAATCAGTCAATACTTTTATCATTGTGGCTAGCGGTGGGGGCTGCTATCTTGCTATCACTCTGTTCAGTAATTGCATTGTGACAGGGGATGATGGCAAGCGTAGAGCCTTTTCATTTGACGCTGGGTGTTTATCGGGCCGAGCCATCACTCCGTTCGCCGCTGTCACTCTGCACTCGGCTCGCCGGGCCTGCCTGATGCCCTTCATATAACTTTGCGGTGCAGACTGTGAGAGACGAAGAAAAAGAGAGGGAGAGGGAGCGAGACGGGGAATGGATAGAAAGCTTTGTGCTCCGCTGTGTGAGGGAGATATAGATAGAGAGGTGTGTGCTTTACTATAACCTCATCATTTCACATTCTCTTTTCTTTGCAGATGCCTTTTTTTTTTATATCAGAAAGTGTGTGTCAGGCTGTCAATTTATGTTAAGGAGGGTGTGTGTGTGTGTGTGTGTGTGTGTGTGTGTGTGTGTGTGTGTGTGTGTGTGTGTGTGTGTGTGTGTGTGTGTGTGTGTGCGCGCCCATGGGTGAGTGTAAGTGCAAGTAGCTATTGTGTTGGTATGCACAAATTCTGTATGGCTGATTCAATGTAATCTTGACTTGTATGGCATATGGAAAATACATGATGTAGCATATCAAGTGGATGAACATTTCTAAACAGAACACACACACACACACACACACACACATGTTAAGGACCTGCAGGGTGTGTGAGGGGGTCACTGAATGCTGTGCGTCCCACCATCTGCTCAAATGGAGGAAGGGACCTCCAGGCTGAACCCGAGCATCGAGCTGAAAGATCAGGAGCCGAATGCTGCAACAACCCTCCACTATACATACATGCAGAGTCAGCCTCTGTCAAATGCCCACTAACATCTTGATCAAAACAAATGTTATCAAAATGTCAAACTCTGTCTGCCGCCGTGAAGTACGTAATCTGATATCAAGCCAAAATGCATACATTAGCGGAGTTATCATTTAAACGCAAACCATGGTGTTTCCGAGTGATTATCACCTGGCTGTGCCTTTAAGGAAGGGGGGGATGAATGACAAAGAGCAGTGTGGAAGGGAGGGAAGATATTCAACAACTGCAGGAATAATTAATGAACAGTTCAGTCGCACATTAGAGAAAAAAAGTTGAATGTGGTGTCAGTGACGGATGACGGAGGGATGAGGAGAAGGAGAGGTGTGAAGGAAGGATTCCATCTCAAGCCACCAATGTCAAAACATGGTGTATTGACTGCCAAGAGATAAAACCAGGCTCTCTCTCACACTCACACTCACACACACAAACACACACACACACAGAATGGCATCCAGCAGATCGATGGGACACTGACGCCTGCTATGTGGAGGGGCCCTTAAGACCCTGGCTAATAAACCCTATGGCTCACCGACTGAGGTATATCTGAGTGTCAGTATGTGTGTGTGTGTGTGTGTGTGTGTGTGTGTGTGTGTGTGTGTGTGTGTGTGTGTGTGTGTGTGTGTGTGTGTGTGTGTGTGCTGTGTCAATATAGCTTTCAAAACCCAAGCTAGGAGAAACTACTCAGGTGGTCTGATGATTGTTTGAGTGTGTCTCGTTAAAAATAAAAGAGAGAGCATTTTATTTTCATTGTGTGTGATAGAAACATTAATCTGTTAATCAGAAAAACTAGTTTCAAATCTGTTTTTCATCTAAAATACCTCAAATATAATGTGTTGCAGTATTAGTTGTGTGTTACATTTTACATCATTATTATTGTGTGATTCTGGTTTTCATACAAATGTGATTATGCAAATTCCTTCACCTGACACTGAAAGAAAATTAAAATTTCTTAAAGTATTTTATCTTATATTGAGTCTACATTAATGACATCTGAAGTTACTAGCTGAAGGTTTCTCTTAAGACAATTAATTAATGAATGAGTTATTACTACACAGAGAACTTCTAAGCTCAGAGAAAAAGCGCGGTTGACCTTAAATGGTTAATGTTGTGTTTCAGGAATGAGCTTAGTTGAGTCTGTGTTGCTCAATTAAACATAAAACACAATAGAAAAAGGTACAAATACTGTTGTCATATTAACAATTAGGGAATGTGTTTGACCAGTATAATTCAAACGGGAAAGCTAATTAAACCTAATGGACAAAACAAAACAAAAAAACTGGAAGCTTACATGCTGCTATAAATTAAATGTGTGAATGAGACACAAAGAGGCAAAGTCTGCTGAGCAAGTGTTGTCCAGCCTGGAAACGTAGCTTTGTGTTGATTGGCATGGATATTTTTCCCAGTTATTAACATGTCATCATCCTTCAATGGTGCAATTCATCTGAAAGTCCACCTCCAGAGTAATCAAGTAATGGACAGGATGCAGTTTTTGTTATTTACTGTGTAACTAACTCTTCCGTATGAAACCCACCACTGTGCATATGAAACCTTTCACTTTTACTTTAAACAATGCTTTTAAAAGCTCAAGGTTGTTAGAATCTCAAGGCAGATTGACAGAAGTTGGTACTTAACAACCAATTGTGATTAGGTTGTACTAATAGTTTCTTCATAGACTTGAGAGCTGTTTTAAGCACTAATATGTTGTAAATAACTCTTAGACCACACACTTGGGAGACTTACTATGGATACACTCTGGATTTTAAGACTTATTCTACAAGTAGGGGGCCAACTACAGGCATAAGACGTTCTGTGAATTTGGTGGGGAAACCCGAAAAGATGACAAGTGAACTACTGTGAATTTATTGTGGGTAAAGGCGTGCATTCATACATTTGAATGAACGATATGTATATGAATAGGTATGGATACTGCTTGCATATTGATTGGTGAGGGTCAATTTCATTAATGAAGCCAAGCCACTTCTCCCGCAGATATGTGTGTGTGTGTGTGTGTGTGTGTGTGTGTGTGTGTGTGTGTGTGTGTGTGTGTGTGTGTGTGTGTGTGTGTGTGTGTGTGTGTGTGTGTGAGACTTACCATAAGCCCAGCAAGACAAGTCATACCTCCTCCTAACTCACACACTGCACCCCTGAGAGACAGAGAAGAGTGGGAGTGAGATTCACCTTGCTGAGCCAAACCCAGCAGTTTAGCACACACACACACACACACACACACACACACACGCTATCATACAAACACATGCACTTACACACACAGTAAACCCAGCGGGGCAAGAAATATCAATTCAACCATCAACCTGAAAGCTGAATACTGAACATTGAGAAGCACAAGCTCAATCAGCGGGAATCTGAGAAAACACACACACACACACACACACACACACACACACACACACACACACACACACACACACAGTCCTGTAGCTTGCATGCTCAATCAACCCCTCTCTCCATCCTCTTCCTCCTTTCATCTCCCCTCTGCCTCCATCTCTACCCCTGTCCTCTTTCATCCCTCTCTGCCTCTCTCCCTCTCTTGCTGACCTTCACTACGCTGCTCTGATCAATACCCCTCTCTTCCTCGCCTCCTGCCTCTTGAATGTTAAAACAGGAAATCAAAGGGTGACGTTCCACCTTGAGTGGAAATCAAAGGTGCCTGGGTGCTTTTCAACCCCGTGCCGCAGGGCAGGCCAGTGCTCAGCAGACGAGAGCAGGCGAAAGAGCAACACAGGACAACACAGCGCGGCATGGAAAGGTCCAGAATGACACAAGTGCCAGGCGTTTACACCGGGCCCCAGTCAGATCTAAATCAGAGGGATCCAGCACTGTTCCACCATCTGTTCTTACAACAAACACAATACTTTCAATAAGTTTGTGCAGGAAGAATAATGGCCTTTTTATTGAATTGTATCATAAAGCGATTTCCTGTCATGTTGCAGTTTTTTTGTGTGAAATCAAGCGTGCCATTACATGTTGCGAAATATCTTTCCGATCGTCTCATTTGTATACACACACACACACACACACACACACACACACACACACACACACACACACACACACACACACACTCTCTCTCTCTCTCTCTTTGCCCCTGTGTACTGTACTGTATAACAGTAAATCATCTGTGTGTATTCAAAAGCGTGTATCGCAGGTAAATATCTTTCTGTCAAAGAATAATAATAAACTCCTAACAGTCAGAATTATAATAGCAATGCTAAAAAACTTGCTAAACATAACTTAAAAAAACTATGTAGATTCTGATCTGTGTAATTAATCTCAGCTTTTACGAGTGGATTTAAGGAGAGGAATAACTCACTTGAACATGTGACGTTTCCGCAGACAGTAATGAGCCATCACCTCTTCAGACGGCCACACACCTAAATGAAAAAGGAGAGACCAAGGGAGAGTTAGAGACTCAGTTACTAACTGATGTTTATCCATTTCCACGACAGATCTTTATTTGCAGGCATTCATAGCATCACTGATGTGACAAAGTGCTTTGATTGCAGTGTCTCAACATCAAAACACCTTAATATTGATATAAAAACAATGAGTGTTCAGTGAAACATAATTGGATGCATTGTATTTTCCAGTCTGTGTTCATTTGCTTCTCTTGTGGTTTCCACCTTGCCTGTGATCCAAGGCTTCTCTGTCTCGGTCTGTCTGTCGGTCCGTCTGTCTATCCTAAATCCTTGCAACACACTCTCTCATTGGGCACTGTGTATGCATGTGTGTGTGTGTGTGTGTGTGTGTGTGTGTGTGTGTGTGTGTGTGTGTGTGTGACAGGGGGTCCAGTGGGTGATAATCACAGCGCGCAGGCCTGTCTGGCTTATCACCTACTGTCAGCCCTTCTCCTTCTACCGTGCATGTAACACACACTAACGCACACACACTTGCATACTTGGTGCTATTTTCCCTTTCTCTCTCAACACATATACACATATACACACACACACACACACACACACACACACACACACAGACACACACACACAGACAGACACACACATGTTGGCAGTAGAAGAAGTAAACATTCATTTGAATAAAACTTCAGCTTTTCGCTTCTGGCTTTGAACAAGAAGGTTCGGCTTGGCACCGCCTGTGTGCGTTTGTGTGCACACGGGCATCTGTGTGTGTGTGTGTGTGTGTGTGTGTGTGTGTGTGTGTGTGTGTGTGTGTGTGTGTGTGTGTGCGCTTATATGAAGGAGTTGTTGAGAAAAGAGAATGAGGGGATATAGAATGAGTTGGAGAAAGCAAGCGAGGGAGGGAGACAGAGATAGAAAATGAGCGAGGTAACGAGAGAAAACTGGGAAAGGGCGGGAGGGTTAGAGGAGGAGAGAGAAAAGGTGGTAGTCGATATAATAAGCGGCTTACAGGCGGTCTCTCTTCACCTCATGGGGCAGACATCACTGCTCCCTCACTCTCCCTCTCTGTGTCTATCTCTCTCACTCTCCTTCTTGCTCGCTCTCTCTCTTTCCCCTCGCTCCGGTCCGCCAAGATTAGCTCAAGCAAGCAGGATTTAATAATGCCTATTGATAAAATGTCCAAATATTCCTTTTCCCCATTAGAAAAAAAAAAAAAAAACTGCTTTCTATGTCTTGGCCTGACAGCACACACACACACACACACACACACACACACACACGCACACGCACACAAGCACACACAGAATACAATGACAGCCAGAGTAGCTATACTGTGTGTCTAGAGAGTGTCAAGACATGTAAGGCTTAAATAAGGTGACATTTTAAATTTCATCTATTATTCCCCTTCAGCCAGGCGCTTGTGACATAGTATGACAAACTTTACACTGCCAACTGGCCCGGCGTTCAGTATTGCAATGGTTTACGGTCGTGTAATGCTGGATAATATCTCAAGATGTTTTATTTTATCTGATATTTCTGGATTTTTATTCTTTGTAATATTCTTTATAAAGCTATTTTATTCTCCATTAGTATGTGTTTAATGGATACAGCTGGCGTTATTCTATTTATTAGAGTTCAACACCAACAATGCATTTGTAGAAATACCTTTTTCTGTGGTCACCTTGCAAACCCCATACCTCACATTTTTAAAGTGGATTTGTTGTACATTGTAGTTTGACTAAATAGTGCATTTGTTGGGGACTATTTCCAGCTGTATTAATAAACTTTTGGTGCAAAAGTGAATAGCTCCAGCAGCAGAAAGATGTAATCGATATTGAATATAAAATAACGAGTGCAGTGCTGCAGTCAAATGTCACCCAGTGCAACGGTGTGGCCTATTTGTTTTGGTCTTGGTCAAGGGATTTGGTGACAGGAAGTCTTTAATAGCCATTGTATTGTAAACATGTATTAAGTCATAGGGGCCACTGCACTGCAGGTACAGAACAAAGACTGATGTGCAAATTGTGTTACCCTGATAAATATGTATTCACCAATCACACCGGAGCATTTTCATTCGCTGTTAATCCTCTAGAATAAGTGCATGTGGGGTATTGTGTGTCTTAAGCTGCATCCTAATTCTCCCCTTCATCCTTAACTTTGACCCCTACCCTTGTGATTGCATGTTCACATGAAATGTAATGGTGTCCCACGACACACCTTTGCCTTGTACAATGACAGTTTAGCCCCTCCCCTCTATGTACACAGATGTGTGTCACCGTGACACTTGACATCAAGGGCCACCCGAAACATCTTGGGCAGATGAACAGTAGAGGGTGGTAATGCAACATTAAACTGGTTGTGGTCTGCCACTCAACAGGACAAGCAGAAGAATGAAAAATAGATGGCCCCCACGCTCTCATCTGCAGCTTCATTTGGTTTTCAGTCTGCTGTTGACTCCTCGTGATGTGCACAAGTCATGAGTGGCATCTGGAGTGAGTGCAACATCATCCCTAAAGCTGAAAGGAAAGGTTTCCGGGAGAGATTTCGGACAAAGCCGCACTCTACCATTCTTTCAGATCGTTTCCTTTCAGGGTGTCGGCGCATGCCTAAAAGGATTCTGTTCAACCAAGATGCCTCAAGGCCATATGTGATTATAATATCCCGAAAAGATAATGGAAGATAAATATGTGCTAAGAGTTCAGCACAATACCAACTGTGTCAAATTCTAAACTTGAGATTTCTTGTCATGTTTTCATACCTACCGAGGGCGTGTTTCAGATTAACTTTCTTCAATATAAAGTTATCCGCCTGTGTGTGTGTGTGTGTGTGTGTGTGTGTGTGTGTGTGTGTGTGTGTGTGTGTGTGTGTGTGTGTGTGTGTGTGTGTGTGTGTGTGTGTGTGCATGTGCATGTGAACACATGCAAGTGTGTGAGACAGAGCAAGACAGACAGCTCTAAGTAATAAAGCTCTGTAAAGCATATGTGAATCTGATTGTTAATCCCCAACTCCAATAGCATTAATAGCCCAGGGTGATAGCAACTGTGTGTGTGTGTGTGTGTGTGTGTGTGTGTGTGTGTGTGTGTGTGTGTGTGTGTGTGTGTGTGTGTGTGTGTGTGTGTGTGTGTGTGTATGCCTCCCAGGTCGAGGTGCACTGTAGGAAATGAAGGGATCAGGAGTAGAGAGCAGATTACTCTTCCTGAGGATAATGAAATTATTTCTCACCTTCAATTACTAGATGAGGAAAGGAAGCAGTGTAGGTGTGTGTGTGTGTGTTTATGTGTGTATCAGCTTAATGCAGTTATCTGTTCCAGGCACTAAACCTTGTCAATGGTGTTACCCCGAAAACCATATGTGAAGCTTATTGGTGCTTTGTGCTGGAAACATTGCTGCTGGGTTGTTCCTGTTCCTTTTAGGAATAACTTCAAACCTGTGAGATTCTTTCTTTTTTTTTAAAGTACTCGTACACCATGTGTGGTACAGCAGCATAAATAAGCCACTAAAATGTTTGTTGTACGTGATCATGAGGTGATTTGTCAATTATTTGTTTGCAACCCCTTTTTTTAGTGGCTTATTTATGGTGCTGTGCCATACGGCTGCACACTACTCAAAATACTATTATTAATAATATTCAACCACAATCTAACCAATCACTTGTGCCAACTTAAAACCCACTTTAGTCTCTGCACAGCCAACCTGCAAATATAAGCAATCTGCAATTGGAGGGAGTAACGTTATTTCATGTGGTTGCCCGCTATGGTAGCATTATTATTATTACTATTATTGAGTCCAATTTTATCCATGTACTGTACAACTTTAGTAAGACACACCGATTTCATGTTAAAGTCATATTACTTTAAAGTATTGTGCAGGTTTTATGACTTAAATGTGAAAGTAGTTTTCTGCCCATATGGAATATTAAAATGTTGTAAGGCCGTCTGTGCAGTTTCTGCTTTATTGACTGACATTTTTCAATAATTATAGATTTAAATTTGAATCTATATTTTTGTTTATTGTATCTGCCGAACCTGCTCAGGATGTCACTGTTTTCACGATAAACATGCATCTTTTTCTCCGATGATATGGCATAATATGTGATGCAGGGTTGAAAACAAACGGCTGAACACAAGCCGAGAGTATTTCACGTAGTCGCATGCTGTCCATGTTTCTCTTCATCATGGGCTTGCTGAAAGACACGCCTCATTCCTGGTGTGTTTTATAAACTCAGACACAGTATGAGCTGTACTGGGGATGGGAGGCCAGCTGAACCAATCAGATGTCTTGGTTGCAGCTACCCTTTGAATCTACTGTTTAATGTCATGGTCCTAAACCCTCCACATCCTGGTAACCCAGGGGTGACCCTTTAAAATCCATGGTTTATGGCAGCGCTAATCTGGCCTCAGTAGCTGTCAGTAATCTCATGCACAGGGATGGAATTATCCATCCATCCCTCCGTTTTCTGCTGCTTATCCAGGTTTGGGCCGCCGTGGCTGCAGGCTAAGAACGGTAACCCGGTCATCAGGGCAGCCTTCTCCCTGCCTACCTGCTCCTGTTCTTCCTGAGGGATCCATGGCCTTTGAAAGCTCCGGGATCAGACAGCGGGGATGGAATTAGCTAAAAAGCCATTTCTAATATCTGAAGGGGGATCCCGGTACTATTTAAGAGGTCTAAAATAACTCAGCTAATAGGAATTGAAACAAGGCTACTACTCAGTCTTTGGTACCAAGAATGAATTATACACAGCCAGAACACTTTTGTTAAAAAGATAAAAGGATCTGCTTACGTGATTTTGAGCTGAAAGCAACATTGATGAAGTGTTTCAGACTTTTGAAATGTCTAAAACCCTATTCATGTAGTCTGAATGTTCATTACAGGTCCGACATATTCTAAATGGTGTCTGACAATCATCACAAAGGTCAGTTTACATATGAGACCAGCCGATGGCCTTTGTGTTCGCTTTACAATTCACTGATATGTAGTACTGATGCCAGATGCTGTATTTACAGTGACACTGGAGGGGTCTGAGATATGAGGTGTTGGTCAACAGTTTTCCTTAACAAAGCAAGCTTTGTTTCTTTTATCTTTGGAAAATAAAATGTCAGTTTTTTGCCTTTCTATCATCAGCCTCTGTCGGGTCTCCTGCTGAGGACAGAATGCTGCTGTATAGAAAGGATGGGATGAGTAAAAGAGCCAGAGGAGAAGCAGGACGACGAGAAAGAAGAAGGAGATGATCAGAGTGAAGAGGAACCGTTCAAAAGGCGTGCAGATGAGCAGTGGGGAGGAAGGTGTAGGGAGGTATAGGAAGGGGAGATGGGGAAGTAAAGCAGTGTGGAAATGAAAGAAAACGAAAGATGGGTCTCAGGATATGGGCTGAGAAACGATGGCAGGAGAAGAAGGAAAGGGGGGTCAGAGGGATGAAGATGCAGCGGAGGAGGAGTGATATTGAGGCAGGGGGAGGAGTGACAAGGAGGATGAGGAGGAATGGGAAAGAGAGGAGTAATAGGAGGATGGGAAAGGATGGCAAAAAAGAAATTGCCTATGGAAGGGGAGAGAGACGTGTCAAGATGGGGTTAAGTGGGCCATGATGTTGCTTCGGGCACGTACACACACACACACACACACACACACACACACACACACACACACACACACACACACACACACACACACACACACACACACGTGTCTCTATCACTACTACATACTGATACACACACCTGTTTGTTGGTTTCGTTCACACACACACACAGTGTCTTTCTCTCTGCCCTCCGGCCCAGCGTGTCTTCAGGCTCCGTGGCTCTCTGGCGGTGATCCGTCTCCACATTAAGCGAGGCCTCAGATAATTCCTAAGCCTCCTCCATGGCCGATCCAATAAGGGATAAGACTCTCGCCTGGCCATGATCAACTGACAATCTGTCCTCTCACACGGCTACTTTAGTGGAGGCCCGGGATTACCTCGGCCAGCCTAGACAGGGTACACACAGTTCACGAGACCACAGAGTGAGGTGTGCATGTGACTGAGTCAACGAGAAAGACAGGGATTGAAGAAGAGTGTGTACAGCGGTGTGTGCGTTTGGGAGTGTATGTGTATGTGTTTGCATACATGCCACCATAGTGAGGTACGAGAGAGCGGGTTGCTGCATCTCGTCCGTGTTACCACTTGTAGGTGAGGGGTTTCAAAATGACAAGCAGTGAGATCTCTGTGACAAAACACTATGATACTTGTAAACAAATACGGCACTTTGTAAAAGGGTAACACTTTTACAGATTAGACTCTGTAGTCAAAAGTCTGTTTTCCAAACTGCTGTGCATTTAGGAACAAACATATTGATATCCGTTATCAACATCAATCTACAACAAGAAATGTAAAGCAAGAAGATGGGCACACCAAAACTAGCAACTGTGTTACTGCTCTTAAGACGTACGTTTGAACAGTACCTCATACAAATACGATATACTTAAAAAAAAAGGTCTATTTCGTGTAATTGAGGAGTTGTATCCGATAATCGAAATGCCACTAAATAAAACATCAATGCTTTATAGAGGTACTTCAGCGTTTTAGAAGCCGTGCAGTATATTAAGCAAGTGCTGACTCAAAAGGGATAAAGAACAAATATCACTGATTTCCTAGTATTTCAAAATCCAAAAAAGTGAAATGCTTTGTGGCCTTTGAGGAACGTTAGCCTCTGATGAATCAGATTAGGTGAGATTTTATAAAAGCTTGAACTATTAATAGCAGTGTGTTAATAATAATAGCAATTACGAAATGATCATTCTGCCTAGCCGGTATGGTAAATACACACGCTGTGAATAGGCAGTTTAGATAGCCTATTCGCCTTTCACCAGAAGAGCCGGGCAACGTATGATAAGCATCGACATTCTAGCCAACAGAGTCTGCCTTGGAGACACTCCTGATCCCTTTTTTCCATTGGAATAGGCTCATTTTAACACGTACTCTCACACACACACACACACACACACACACACACTCGCACACACGCTTGGAGGACTGTGCAGGGCTTCGATAAGCGTGGCCCTTCTCTCTCTCTCTCTCTCTCTCTGAGTAAACATCGTTTTGGATTAGGCAGAGTATAATGAGAGCAGGGGGCTATCTGCCCACCACGCCTGCATTGTGGCCCCCCGCTCCTCTCTGAGGGGGCCGGGACCAATCTTTACTCTGCTATTTATCCCCCTCCTCTGATAGCTTACTTATCTGCTGCAAAATGCCAGGGCTGACTGCCTGTCTAACTGCCCCTATAACTGTCTGCTTGCCTCCTTGTCTGCCTGGTTCCACGCCCTTCTGTCTGTCTCTCTGTCATCCCGTCTTGAGGCTTGCAAAAGCATTAAGACAAACGCGCGGCTATGTCTCATTTTATCTCCCCTCTACCTGTCTGTCAGCATGTCTGTGTACATGACAGACTCCTTTCCTGCATCTTGCAGTGGGACAGTTCTGCAGTAGGAGTGATGTTGTAAAAGCAGAGCAATGATATATGCAGAGCAAGTAGGACCAAGCAGCTTGTGGCTGTGTCTGGACTTATCTAAAGGGTGTGTTTTGTCATTTTATTAATTTGATTATGTGCAAATAGAACCACATACGGACAGCTGAAGCTTTGTCCTTTTTAGTAATCTAGGTGTATATATATATATTCATTTCATTTGAAGAAAGTATTACCTATTGAGTGTGCAAGCATCAAACCTGATACAACAGGTTCCTTTATATAATGTCATGAATCAAATTAGACCAAGAACTCACCTCAGTCTTATTTAATACCAACCCTTACAAACCACAAAAAAGGGGTGATGTACTCTAGGGAATTATATTCAATTATGTTTGTATCGCCTAATATCACAAATCACAAACTTGCCTCATAGAATTTGACACTCAACATCCGGTGTTGGACCCTCACAACCTCAGGGAGAGCAACTGAGGAGGGACCCCTCTCCAAGGATGGAACAGAAGTGTCAGGCGTACAGAATAAACAACATTATCAAATAGTTAATCCTATGACATAAATTATACATATAATGAGAGTAGGAATAGCCATAGTAGCACTAATAATATCAGAAATGATAAGAGGAAAACTACTAAACACACATGTATACATCTTTCCATTTGTATTTTTGCTGCCCACTTTTTCTACTCAAATATGAAGCACAACGGAGTCAAAAATTGGTTCTCAAGTTTGTAACTGGTATCCTTGTTTACGTCACATCAATGTTTTACATGAACCGGTTTCCATCACCACCGTTCGCTGCACTTCTCGTTGACAATGAACAGACGTAGAGTGAACACTTGATGGAAAGACATCTGCAGAGTGCGCACAGGAACAAAGTAGAAGTGAGGGTTACGGGAGGAGAGCCAAATAAAGTATGGAGATAGAAATGGAAGAAGGGAGTGAGAGAGACACGGCAGCGCAGAATTACAGAGAGGAGGAACGATCGAATGAGAGAGGAGGGAATGAGATGTGGGGAGACAGAAACAACAAAGAGGGAGTTTGACATGTGGCTAATAGACATATCAGCACTGAGGTGTGGGGTTTAGCTGGCAGACGAGAGCTTTGCAGAGCTTCATTCATTGATTAGCATACGGAGAGTGGCATGGGGCCGTGTGACAACCCCAGATTACGCTACACACACACGCACACACACACACACAATGTAGATTGCCACAGATTGCATCTCTCTCCTTCCTTGGAGAAAGGCAAGGATGTCAAATTACAGGGTGTCACCTGCTCCAAGCTATCTAGTTTCTTGAATGTTAATGTATATAAACAATTAGGACAGGGGAGAGAGAAAGAGAGGGGAATGGGGGTGATTGGAGGAGGGCAGAGATTGAAAGAGAGGGAGAAAAGAGTTGGGATAGTGTGGTGGGGGGGAGGAATAAAGACGAGACCGGGGCGGTGAAAGTGGCAGGAGTCAGTGTAAAGAGAGGGGAAGGTAGAAGATGAGAAAAAGGGCGCAGGGAGGACAGGAAGAGGACAGTCGAGATTAAAACGACTGATGAGAGCTTCTTCTTTCTTGGATCATGGGAAAGAGAATGACACAATATGAGAAAGCATGACAGCTGCCACTGAGCCCCTCCCTGCCTTCAATGGTATTCCCTATACATGTGAACTGATGTGAAATGAAAAAAAAAATGAATCATCCAGGAGCAACATGCAGCGATATGACCAGCTGATCATTCGATTCATTTCAATGTATATTTTCTTTTTACTTCCTTTATTTTTATACTATCCACGTCTGTGCTAGCTTTGTTTTTAATTTAAACGAATATCCAAGCTGCTTAATATGTGTGAATACTGTTATACTTCGGATTTACTGTCAGTATCCTGTGAGGAGATTTGATGATGTCCACCGACTAGCCATTTTAATGCAAGTGTCACCCTATTTGACATCAAAAACACCAGTTGTTTCAACAAAAATTGGTGCCCTTGGTAGGCTTCGCTTTAAAAAAAAAAAGCACTTCTCAAACAAGACCCATCTTCAAATAAATGTGATTGCGCAAGGCAGTAACGCCGTACCTGCTGTATCAGTGGGTCTGCTGCTCTCTAAGTAAGCCTCCGACTTCTCCTGCTGCGATTTTCCACATAATACGCATGTATAATGAGTACTAATGTTAAGTTGTAGTTTATTTATCTCTCATTTGCTCGCCCACGTTGTGGTCTTTTTTAACTTGTCTGGTAGCCTGTTATATAAATGTAATTTAAATGTCAAATCCATTAAATTGAATTCCCATCTGAAAATGAAACCAGAACAAACATGTGAGTGTATTATGATATGCACATTGTCCTTCCATATACTAATAATAATACTCACTGTCTTCATTCAGACCATAACTGCTGAACCCATTGCTTATTTAACCACCAGGATGAGATCAATGCTGACCTAAACACTTCTACAACTGAGATCAGTTTAGAGAAAAATGGAAATGATTCCAGTAATGTGGTCTGGGATGCAAAGGTATCACCTTATTAGTAAAAATCCACTTTTAAACCGACCAGGGCTGTAACTCTTCCCTCGATTCATCTTTTGTTAATAAAATGTGAGGAAATAGTTTGTGTAGTTAGTTAGCTGTGCTTTCATTAGATCAGTCAGTCACACAAGACAGTCACACAAATTTAGAAAAACAAAGTTTGGTCTGTGACCCTCTGACGCCGTCATCCAGTTACACTTAGAAAATACTCTACACCCACTCTACTATGAGTCAGTATGATGTTTGTGCATGGGTGGGTGTGTGTGTGTGTGTGTGTGTGTGTGTGTGTGTGTGTGTGTGTTGCTTTGGGTGAAAGCATGTCTGCCCCTGTGTGCCCCCTTTCGTGAGCACATCAGTGTAGCAGTGAGCAGGGGGTAGGATATATTCAGGAAGAGTGACAGAAAGGGGGAGTGGGTGACAGAGGAGGGAGACAGAAATCACATCCACCACAAGAGCCTCCAGGAGTCTGCCCGACAACTGCACTGATGCCTTAAACATTAGACCCAGATTCCCTATCTCGGTGAAGAGGGGCTGAGGTGAAGAAGAGAGGAGCGGGAGATGGGGGAAGACATCATATAGAGTGGAGGTTATAGGAAGCACAGGGAAGGGTGAGGGAGGTAAACAAGGAAGGGGGGGGGGGGGGACATCGGTTTTGGATACAAAGACAGCGCTGCTGAGGGACACACTGTCAACCTGTGGCTTACGTGTGTGAATTTAATGTTTTAAATGTAATGTTCGAACCTACAGCGATACTTCACACATCCAAGCCCTGGTGTGTTGTCCAGCAGCTGCTAAGCTTTCACCAGACATTTTGGTGAAAGTGTGTCTTATCGAAGAATGCCACTTAAGATTGGCAGTCAATTAATCTGGCATTTATTTATTTAATTAATAAACTTATCGTTTGATCTGTTAAATGTAAAAAAAAAAAGTCAAAAAACTCAAAAATATTCAGTTTACTAAAACATAAGAAATAGAAAAGGTTTGGCATTTGGTTTGATTAAACTACTTTACTCTGATTCACTTCACCCTCTCTCGGAGCACAACACCTTTGAAACAATCTGGATGTCGGAGTGACGGATGAATGCTGATGAGCAGTTCTGTGGGACTGTTAGTGTGACTGGAGGAAGAGGAGAGTGTTCAGGATGGCGACAGCAGCAAAGACACTTGCTGTGATCACAAGTTAGCAAACATTATTAACAAAGGCAGCTTGTTGCATTATAACTCAATAAGAGATTAGATGCATGTCTGATATGGTGCTGCACAAAGCTGTATGCCTCTTGTGGAGCGTCGTCATGTACTGTGTACGCTGTGCTGATCCAATGGAATGATTGGCTGCCTGCAGGGTCACGCCAGCCCCTGATTGGCCACTTAGGTTCACGGTCCAACCAACATCAAGCTGGCTGATTTAAATTTCCTCAGGACATATTTGGTGGTTTAAATGTTCAGTTGAGCAGCTGCTTTGCTTGTTTGGTGTCACCTTTATGATGTTTCGTTACGTTCAGTCTACTTTTCAGTTCTATTGTGAAAGCAATCATGCTGCTTAAATTATATATATATATATATATATATATATATATATATATATATATATATATATATATATTTCATATTGAATTACACATGAACTTACTTTATATATGTGAAAAATAAAGACTTTTTATTATTATTCTTGAACGCATTTAAACTTCAATAACGTGCAATTAATTCAACCACTTAAATTATATATGAATATATTCCTTTATATTGAATGACACAGGAACATACTTTATATGTTTGAAAAAATAATAATTTTAAAAGTATTCTTCAATGCATTTAAACTTCAATAACATTTCCAATTAATTCAACCACTGGATGCACGGCCTTGGCTGCCTGTGTGAGAACAAAATAGCTAAATTGACTTTGATTTGACTTTAATAGTTTGAGAATTGAGTCCCCTCGCTGATCCCCGACTGAATCTGTTCCCAGTCCAGCCAAGAATATGAAGCAACATTGGTTTTGACAAGGATGACAAGCCACAGTACCATGTATGACTTGATAGTGAGTAAACTGAAATGCTTTCAGACTCAAAAAGATGATGCTGGACTTGTGAGTAAAGATCGGTGTTGAGGGCAGAGTGAAACCAGGATGGAAAGAAGGTTAATGGGGTGGATGGGGGTGAGTTTGCGGGCTCAAGTATAGATGATTCTAAAGGCTGTAGGGAGCGGTGATTGGAAGGAGTGGCGGTGGTGGTGGCAGGGTGTTAATTTGGGAGGTTCAGAAGAGGAAGGAGACCCCCGGGGCACTCTGTCGCTCCGTCTCTCTCTCAACTGAAATAAACTGCACTGCGACAAACTCGCCGAGAGAGGCCAGCGAGTGCGTGCACATGTGATACAGAAGCACCCGTGTGTATTTCTGACTGTGAGTGTATTTGCATCTGTGTGTGCGGGCGAGTTCACATGTGTGTGGCGGGCTGCCTGCAGGCTCCCTGTGTGCAGGCGTTTCATTGGAGAGGCAGATGAGCAGGGCAGATATCCTGGGGCGGCCTGGCAGTGGCCAGAGCTTTATCTGAGCTGAAATGATTTTAGCACTCCGTTTTGGAGCACTAACCCATGAGCAATGTCACCCCCTCCTGCTCCTCCTCCTCCTTCTTCTTCTTCTTCCCCTTATCTCCTTCCTTCCTTCTTTCTCTGTCACTTTGTCATTCTCTCCTCTCTCCTGTCATTTTTCTACCCTCTGCTGGCTACTGGCCAGTGGCTACTTGGATTAGGAAAACAAGAAGAACGGGGGGGGAAAAAGAGAATGACAAGCAAAAAATTACTTTTTTTATTTACAGAATCAGTTCTCAATATTATTGATGTTTATATTTAGTTTATTCTACCCTTTTACAGTGTAATTAATAGTGTGTTTTTTAAGTAGCGATGATTACTATTTTAAATACACACTGATAATTTGGGCAGATACTGACTCAATATAGCTGGATCGGCCTATCGGTAACAAGAGGCCAAATCTATTCAAATCAATCCTATGTTTATTTAAACTATATTCATTATATGCTGGGATTCTAATATCAGTTTTTGATCAATTTCTTGCTAAAATTGTACTTGAATTAAATTACACTTGAATTGCAATTCCTTTACATTTTAAATATGTTTTACTTTTGCTGGTGTAAGGTGTATTATTTAAATAAAATTGTATTTTACACCTATGTATATATTTGTTAAATGTAGTTATTACCCAAGTTAGGAAATAGATGTTAAAGTGAGGCTGGATGTTAGCAAAACAGAAAAAGAATGAGCCCAGTCATTTCCACACAGTGAGGCATTGCAGTTCATAAATTAAACAAAACAAAACAAATGTTTTAGCTTGAATCAAATTGAATATAGACAAAGTTGCAGATTCATTTTCAGTAATTTATCCTATTGATCAATTGTCGTCATTTCAGCTTTATGGAAGTCACCCACCTCAGCAAAAAGAAGAAATAGTTGTCTGTCACATTGCATAGTATCATTTGTGCACATCTGAGATGATGTCACGTGACTGTCTAGTACAGTACAGTCAGGTGGAGGATCCCGAAACCCCACCGGACTCTGCTGGTTTCAAACACTGGCAATAAGTAGCGTTCCATTGCAGTTTCCCCAGAGTAGGGAGGTTGGGACATTCAGACATTCCTGGATGCAGCATTACAGGAGGACTAATCCAAGTGGAGCCTCCCTAACCGTCCAACTCCCACTTCCCCAAAGCCCCATGGTGTTTATTCCTTACAAAAGGTCCCATATTTTACACAAGACTTCAGGCAGAGACACACTGGTCCTCTGCAATCAGAACCATTATCACACTGGGTTAATGGCTGGGGGGGAACCCAAGCAGCAGCATACAGTAAATGGTACCTTTCCTTATCCTTGTGTTCTCTCCTCTCTCTCCTCTCTCTCTCTCTCTCTCTCTCTCTCCTCTCTCTCTCTCTCTCTCTCTCCTCTCTCTCTCTCTCTCTCTCTCTCTCTCTCTCTCTCTCTCTCTCTCTCTCTCTCTCTCTCTCTCTCTCTCTCTCTCTCTCTACTCTCTCTCTCTCTCTCTCTCTCTCTCTCTGGGGAATTAAGTAGTATTACGAGGAAATGCTCCTAGCTGAGCTTAACTGCATTACAAGAACAGGTAATATACCACGAGAGAGTGTGTTGTGTGTGTGAGAGAGATTGACCAAGGGGATAGAGGATGGAGGGAGAAGGAGAAAGAGAGAAAGAAAGAGGGTCTTAAGTGAATTGTCAACTCAAACGCTCTAATCACAGTGAAAGCTCTGGACAAAGAACACCCACGGACGCCGACGGAGGACACCCTGGGGGCAACGAAAGGCCACTTAGCCCTATCGGACTCCCTCTACCTCAGTCTCTCTGCTTCTTTCTCTCACTGTATATAGAAGTGGATTTCTTCAAAATAATACCTTCCACAACACCTGAGAGAGGAAGGTAGAGAGAAAGACTGAGGAATGGAAGAAAGTGGGAGAAAACTATATATAATATATATATATATATATATATATACACACACACACACACCATTATAAATACATACCATACACAGGTAGATTATTCATCGGGCAGAGGGACTTGGCAATAAGTTATTACTGATAGATCAGTCCTCGGCTTGTATGTAGTTACGGAGCAGTAAACTCCAGTCATAATGTTTTTTTAGTGGCGGCATTTTTTTATGCAAATTTATTATGGTTGAGATGGTTGATTGACAGTTAATTCGAGACTCTGGAAAACAGCAGTTGCATATTATCATGGGAGGGGGACAGGGCACAGGAATATTACACAAAGATACTAGCTCCTGAGCATCTCAGAGGCCTTTATAACAGGGGCCTCCATTCTGGCCCTCAGGGGGCTCTGCAGGACCTCCAACTTTTTATAAAGCCTATAGGCAGATCACCGGCTCCCCTAGGGCTAGGCAGCCATGATGGCTCTATGCAACAGTCCTCCTAATGCTATGCTGATTGTCTGAGCACAGTAGGGCTGTCAAAATTGCTAAAAAATGACGTTCGAATATTCCCTTTAAAAAAACACATATATTCGAATATATGTGTAAATTACAAAATTCTTCAGTTTAGGTTGTTCACTCCCCCCCCCCCCGCACCGCACCGTCGGTCGCGCATAGCGGTTTTTAAATGAACGGCAACAATAAACACATGCTGAGTGCTGATCAGGGATAAGGTACCTCGGTTCCAGTTCTTCACAGAACTCCCTGAAGCCCTCATGTCCTTGCATACGAACAAAATCAATTTTTGCGTGCAGGCCTGCTGTCGTGCCGCAGACAACGAACTTGTGGCGGGACGGCGCAAAATACGTATCCAGACGGGGCTGTTTCTCTGAAGTTCCACATTTTATGCCATATTCTCTTGGGTAGCATGCCGTGAACCTACATTTACGTTGAGATCGGTCGACCAATGACAGTTCTCTCTACAGTCAGAGCTTGCGCAAGAAGGTGGAACGTGAGGGAGATACCATTTCCAAAAACTTGTAAGGGGGGTAATAACTATTTTCCCCCCCGACGTAGCAAAATCCCCGGACGTTTTTGGAATCCCTGCCGGACCGCTTTTTTTAGGTCTCGAAAAGAGGACATGTCCGGGAAAAAGAGGACGTCTGGTCACCCTATTATAGGGTGTTTATTAAGGGAACATAGAACAGGCTACTGTGGGCCGCAGCCTACGCCACAACAACAGCAAAACCCCGTGAAAGCCTCAACCAGCTTCACGTCTGCTCCGGGTCAGAGACTCTACCCCGAACGGCTCGTCACACACACACACACACACACACACACACACACACACACACACACACACACACACAACACAGAGGACACTTCATCGCGGCCGCGGCGGGGGTTGCCAGATTCACGATAAATTATCCTCCGAAATATTTTTTATTTTTTTTTTACATTCAAATATAAATTTTCACATTCGAATTCTGTTTTTAACAACTATTCGAATATATATTCGAATTTCGATTATTCGTTGACAGCCCTAGAGCACAGCTAGCATGTTGTGTGGCTAAGCACGGGTCATTTCCTCATTTCCCCCCATGTCTCTTTTCAAATGTCCATGCAGGGGAAGGCCTTTACTGGGCCGATGGGGAGCCACCAATGTTGACTAAAGATGGAGGATTTCACAAGTGAAAAGTCCAACTGGAAATCACAATGCTTTTTGACAATCAATGGCATTCAAATGTAATAAGTATATTTGAAATAAGTGTGGAGAAGGAGGTATTCCTATGGTACAATAAGTAGTGGACCTTTTGGTCCATGACTTATTACCATGGCATACCTATTTTTCCATATTGAGTGTGTGTGTGTGTGTGTGTGTGTTGTGTGTGTGTGTGTGTGTGTGTGTGTGTGTGTGTGTGTGTGTGTGTGTGTGTGTGTGTGTGTGTGTTGTGTGTGTGTGTGTGTGTGTGTGAGTGAGTGAGAGAGAGCCCACACTCATATGAGTGCTCACTTAGAGCAAAATGTTCACTGCACATGAAGCTAGATGAGCCTGTCAGAGAAAAAAATGATATTATCATCCCATCTGTTTTTGGCACTACATTCTTCTTCTTGGATTTTGATACATTGCGTTCTGAATTATTTTCTCTTTACTTACTCCGTCTCTTGTTGAACAAATGGGCGGACAGAATTCCCCAAAGCGATGTCTCACATACAGATGAATAAATCAGAAAATGATGAATGTATAATCAAGACTTTTGGGGTGATACATTCCGTCTGTTTTTAAGGTTGAGGTCCATTGCCTGTTAGTTTGCTCAGTACACAATAAAATGTTTCTAAATGTTCTAAATTGCCTTTGATTATCAGTGGATAAGTGAGAATTGCCTGTACACATATATGAATATATGTGTTCACATATATGAATACCAAGTGAGAGTTGCCTTGGTCTCTGTGACAACTGACTGTAGAGGAGTGCGCTTGAATTAGTGATTTGATAAGTTATACATACGACAAACTACTGTTTTCCAAAACCTAAACAATAAGAGGGGTTTTGTTTGCATGCCAGACAAACACCCACCTTCATGACAAATGAATTGGTGGAAATAATGGTGAAGATCAGAAGAAGAAAAAATGTTTTTGGGTTGTGCACGTGTCCTGAAGGCAAAAAGAGTGAAAGTGAAAGAGGGGGGAAAGGACAGCAAATAGAGAAAAGGAGGAGGGAAGACGGGGCATGAAGAGGAGAGAGAAAGACTGTCTGAGTGTTGCAGAGCAATGGAGAGTGAAATGGAGAAATGGAGAAGGGGCAGAAGGTGGGACAACAACAAGAAACGAATACTTTAACACCTAGTGTGAGTGAGATTGTGCGTGTATCACTGGCCTGACACCAAACCCAGGCCACACACAGAGAGGCATGGCACTGGAACTGGGCACAGGAGGTTGTGATGAATATTTCATAGAGGAGATTGGAACTTATTGAGATGGCTCCCATGACGTGTGTGCATTTGTGTGTGTTTGTGCAACTGTCTTGCCCTCTGGAAAGAGGTGCATAGAACGGACCACTTTACTACTTTACTTAGTGCAATGAGAAATTATTACATTTCCTTTAAAAATGTGGCATTCATTCAGCTCCACTAAGAAGATATCAGAGGAGAAAACAGATGTATCTGTAAAGTTTTAAACTGAGAGGAGAAAAAAGCCGGTTAATATTAAAGTTCTAATGATCACACACACACACAGGGTCAGTAATTGAGTGGGAAAGATAAACTCTTCATTCTTTCTCTTTGCCTGCCCCCCCCACCCTTCTCTACCTCTCTTTCTCCCTCTCATACATACACACACACACACACACAACACACCAACCAATTTGTTGCCACGAATTACCAACAGGGGCCGGGACAATGTCAGCTGTCAGCCAGAGCAGACGAGGCCTGTCATTGGTTTGGTGGTCACCAGTGGTTACAGATGGAGCTGCTTCGTTAGTGAGACGATTTGCTCTTTAGGCAGTGAGTCTATACACACACACACACACACACACACACACACACACACACACACACACAGCTTTATGCACACAAAGTCTAAATTTTCAGAGCACAATTTCCCCCCCCACATCCACACAAAGTGCACATCACACAAACACAGACCACACATAGCCTTGAATAAAAAAGCAATATAAGATAGAGAATAAAAATGCATTGGTGCTGCCCCCGTATCAGACAAAACCCGAGCGACACTGAGATTAGCGTCACAACGGCTGAAAGAGAGAAACCAGAGATGTGAATAGTGAAAGGCCAAGATATCATACATTCATTTTAAACTGGGGTAGTTTGGTGATTGAGTGAGCCAGGCTGTGAATGAATCTGTGTGTGTGTGTGTGTGTGTGTGTGTGTGTTTGCATTCCCTACGGCCCTTGGTTCGCAGCGGACATATTGACACAAAATAAACAGCGCTCAATCTCCCGGCCTGTGATTGCCGCTCCCGGTGTCAAGATAAGTCCTGGGGCCGGTGGCAGCTGAGACCGGCCGCTCGCTCAACAATAGAGGAAGAGCAGAAAAGAGGAGAAACACAGAACATCAACATTTGACGGACTTTCTCCTCGGCCCCTGCACGATAGCTTCTCGTCACCGATCCAATATCAACGTAGGAACTGTCTTGTTGCGCTACAAACACATTTTTTGTTGTTGATTTAAACAAATCTACAAGCTCGGCTTTGATTACATTTGTTTATTTATGTTTTAAGCATTTATATACTCCAAGTCAGTATCCAGCTCTTCCAAAAAAAAAAACAGACAGGGTCTATGCTCAGCATATTTTCAAAGAAATATTTTTACAGCCCAACAACTTGTATTGCACTGCTTTATTTGAATGAACCTCCACTCTGTGCACCGTGCGCTGAACAACAGAATACCACACAGATGGGCCAGGCAAATGTCAAGGTCAGGGAAATATCAAACGGTTATATCGAGCACTGCTTGCACCTTACAGCCTTTTATCTTTAAATCGTTCACATGAGCTGATTAGTGTCAACCAAGGCTTTAGGTTCAGATTCTTTCCCCGACTGTTGAGAAGGACAGTTCTGGAATTAATTGTCCAGCTGATATGACATATATATGATATGATATATAAAAACATTTAAAAAAAGAAAAAAAAGGCACAGAAAACAAAGTGTGACACCACAGACGAAAACTGAACTGTGATACAACTACTTGTGAAGTGCTCTTGAGCAAGGCACCTAAGTGCCAAGTGGTCCTGAAGATGAAGCCAAAGTTTGAAGAACGATATGAAACTAGAACAAAGTGTGAATGGAGGAATTGGCACCGACAACCTGAACTCATTTCTTGGATGTTTTGGCCCAGGGGGCGAGAAAAAAAAAATGAATAAAAGAAAAGAGAGAGAGAGAGAGAAAGTCAAAGACAGCAGGAGAGAGACAGGGAGGACGAACAGGGCCGAGGGACGTGAAGCAAGAATTAAAGACAGGTAAGGGCATCGACGCATTACAGCGGAGTAGGTGTCAGGGCTCCGAGTTCTTCGCCCGTCTCCTCCCCCCCCCCCTCCCCCCACCCCTGGGCCACCGCCAACACCTTCCACCCCTCTCCTCCAGAAATGAATATTTCTCATCAGCATATGAATATTGCGGGCGTGACAAGTGCGTGTAAACACACAAAGGCGGAGTGCTCAAATCCACTCACTGGGAGCTATTAAGTCGTCAGGCGGCACAGAGAGGCTGACAGAGGAGAGAAACAGTGTGCATGTGTGTGTGTATGGTGACAGGGAAGAGAAGCGATGTGGCGGGCCACTGAACAGAGCAGCCGCAGAGAGAGAGAGAGAGGAGGGAGAGAGAGTGGACAGGCAGTCAAAAAAAAAAAAAAAAAAAACAAGGAAAGAAAGAAAGAATTGCTGGCAGACTGCTAATTTTACTTGTCGCAAGAAAAAAAACACCCAACCCGTGCTCAAACTGTCAACGTCACTGTCACCCCTCAAAACCCAGGGGAAGGTGTGTGTGTGTGTGTGTGTGTGTGTGTGTGTGTGTGTGTGTGTGTGTGTGTGTGTGTGTGTGTGTGTGTGTGTGTGGAGAGAAAGGCAAAGACAACGTGCAAGAGAGCCCTTTTTGAGATATTGTGGGGTCAAATGTGTGTGTGGCACACATGCAAAACACGCACACACACACACACACACACACACACACACAGAACAACTAAGTTGGTACTTACCAAGTTACTCATGTGTCAGGTGTGTTAGAGAGACAGTGTGTGCGTGTTGTGGCTGTCTGGGGAAGGAGCAGGTTGTTTCCTCTGATCAATGGAGAACCTGCCAAGGTGACCCAGCTCCATCTGCATAACAATGTCTAACTCTTCAACTGTGCTCCTCTCTTTCTTTTCATCTCACACTTGCTCCATCCCTCTGAATTCTCTTTTATACTTATTAAGACATCGTTTTTTCTCTCTGAGATGTATTCTGTCAACACAGGACTTCTTCTCTGTATGATTATGTTCCCGTCTATCCATCTATTTAGCACAGGGCTGTAGGGACAGCAATGTCAGATGGTTAGTCAGTCTCCTTTATTTCACTGAGTGACTAACCCTGAGAAATAATTAAAGGTTTTCAACCCAACCTAAAGTAACTGAATGGGGGTAGAGCTTATAGAATTAATTGATATCATTCATAATTTACTTTAACCTTCCAGGTGCTAGTTTTTACAAACACAGACTTAATGAAAATGATTTGGTATCTGGCCTTGTGAGCGTGATCCTGAAAGATGTTTTAGAGATTCAGATCTTTCCACCGATTGTTAAGGCTGATTGTTCAAATGTTTGCAAACTGAGTCCAGCGTAAATGTGACTTTTCCAATAATAGGGTTTCCACACAAATGACAGGAGAGAGTTTAGAAAGAGAGTGCCCAGAGAACAAAGTGTGACACCATGGAAGATACATTTTAAACTGTGATTCCAACTATTTGTGAAGTGTCCTTGAGCATCCATCTATTTAGCCACACTAGCACAGGACTCTGGGGACGGCGATGTCAGATGGTTAGATGGTCTACCACTTCGGAAATATCTTGCCAAATACTGAAAGGATGGCCATGAAATTGGGAACCCGTGCTTCCCACAAGATGAATTACCTTTTTGAGTCCCTGACCTTTTATCTGGCTCCACTACCATCTCCAAAGTGAAATTTGTCAAATACCTGAAAAAGTATCCACATTCTCATCTGTATATTGTGTTTAATAGGCAAAAGAAGATGGTAACAATGGTAATAAGTACACCTGCTGACATTAGCGTGTTGATATACTCACTTTGGGCATGGCAGCGTACTGAGATTAGCATCTAGCTTGTGTGTTTGCTACCTCACAGTCAATAGCATGGCTGCTGAATCTCATCGTGGGGGTTTTTGCAACACAAGGAAACCCACTAACATAGTTGATAGAACCGTTTCTCATTGATCCGAAAACCCACTGCTGTGTTTCTGGAGGAACTGGAAGTCTTGTTCTTGTTTAGGTTTCAACCACTGGGGCTGAACCACTGCATGGTTACATTAGCTGGCCAGAGCAAACCCTTGAGCATGTTCGGCAGCTTAAAAGACAAATTACATTACGTTTATAGAAAGTCAAGGATGTTCTAGATACTGTACTACCATTTGAGAATATGGTACCAATGGTACACAGCAATTAAGGTTGTACAAAGTCACCCCAGAGAAAAATATATATAATTGAGCGATTGTTTCAGTAAACTACGTTTAAGATAAATACAAAATCCTCCTTTAATCAACTCATGTTTTTTGTATTCGACAGCCTCTCGTGCCTCCATCTTTTAATTTTCCACCCGAGAGTAATCACAGAGCAAAAATACCTTTGAATGAATGCCCAGTGACATTCTCTGATTTAAGGGTCAACTCGGCAGTTAGACAGATTTCTCAGACCGAGCAGATACAGCTGTGACGTCAGCCGCTAAGTGGGCCAGGGGGTCTATCAGTGAACGGATCTGTTGGGCTTGTAACCTGCGGCGACAGGTCCTTAACGCGCCGCGCGGACAGAGCCGTAACAGATGCCCAGCTAAGTGCCTGATTAAAACTTAATGTGCAGAAGGAGCCTCTGTGCGAGTGTGTGTTTTTTTGTGTGTGTGTGTGTGTGTGTGTGTGTGTGTGTGTGTGTGTGTGTGTGTGTGTGTGTGTGTGTGTGTGTGTGTGTGTGTGTGTGTTGCACAGCGTTAGGGAGAATATGAGATTGGCATACGAGATGGGCGCCAGCCCTCCAGCGAGAGAGAGGCCATGCCAGCTGCTTCTCTCCCCAGAGACGGAGCCCTGAAGCTGGGGCAGCGAGGGCAGGGTAGTCAAGGGAAGGCACTAGGGGGTGATGGCACAGTCACAACACAAGTGGCATATGTGTCGTGACACTCCACTTATCAAATGAGAGTTCATTTTCTAAATTATAATGCACCAAATTTATGCCGATTTCGCTATCATATTTTCCAATGCCAGTTTGATTGCAACGTACAGGTGTTCTCAGCTTCAGGAGCCACAGTTATGAACGTCGTGTTTCATTCAGTATTATAACGAACATAACACCGTAACCGTTCAATGAACACAGGTTTTTAACCACAGATATTTTCTCATGTATAATTGCACCCGGAAATTAACCTAGCTTTTATGAATGAGACTGATGTGTGTGTTTGTGTGTGTGTATGTGTGTGTGTGCAGGCAGGTGGTATTCGTGGGTCAACAAGCCAACAGCCAATAATTTACCCACTGACAGAAAATTTCATCTGCCTATCATCCTTTCCCTCTCTCCCTCTCCGCCTCTCCCTCCATTCCTCTCACACTGATTATGCTGTCAATACGGTGCGGATGAGAGGAGCTGACAATTGACCAGCCTGGATCAATATCAGCTAATAAGCATGTCAGGAGAGAGGAGAAAAGAGCAAGGAATCGACTGAGAGAGAGGGAGACGGAGAGAGAGAGAGGATGAGTGAGAAAGTGACGGAGAGAAAAAGACAGTTTGATCCAATTCGACTGCTTGGCGTGTGGAGGTGTAAGTGGGATGATTGGCCTGTTATTGCTGGTTTAATGTTAGGCAATCAGAGCCCTAGTGGTCTAGATATCAACAAACATCCATCAAATTGTCCCTTCTTCTTCTTGATACCACCACCTCTGCCTGGCCCCGCCTGGCCCCTGACAAACAATACAACAACAACGAGAGCCGAGCAATGGTGCCGTTTCAAAAAGAAAACCCAGGGAGGTTGAATTGATAGCCTCGCACTCGCCGCACGAGCGAAAAAGAAAACACGCTTGTTTGGGCGTATTTGTTTGTGTTGGGCAGATCTTTCTCATTAAATTCTTTTTTTTTTATTATTTTCCTTTCTTTCTCGGCTCTCGCCGGCTTTCCCCCTGGCAGAGGAGCATGCCGTTGTTGATGGTGATATAATAACACAGTCAGGTGTCTGTGACCAATTCCCTGTCATTTGGACTTTTGCGTAAATCACCATGCATTTTTCTCTTCTTTTCTTTTCTACTTGCTTTCTCTATTTCACAGCTCGATCTTCCTTTTTTTTCCCCCCAAGGTGTAATTTTCTTTTGTTCAAATTACCTTTTCTCGTGGCCTCCGAGGCGCCACAATCGCTGATGTTGTATGGATACTGATGGGAGCTGTTCTGTGTAAATGCAACACTGCGACTAGCACAACTAGTCAACACTACTTAGTGTAATAATGCCTATTATAGAGGAGCAGGATGATACATGGATGGCTCAAGATTGACTGAAATGTTGTTTGACTAACTACTTGATTAACTGAATATGAAAGACTGCTTAGTGGCAGAAAGACAACAGGCATTTGGCTGACTGTGCCTGTGGTGAAGCTGCAGCAAATAAGAAGACAGAAAAGATAAAGTGCCAAGCTGTAGGGGGCCAAGAGGCAGATTGTGGTAGATTTGTGTTAAGTGGGTTTATTGCACGTTGAATTATTTATTTATTTTTCCTCGAGATGCACCAATATTGATACCGACTCAAATAGCTAAATGGGATATCAGTCACAATAACCCGATCTGATTTTAGATACTATAATAAATAACAATGTTAATTTATATCTGTGCATGTATTTGTTATATTTAGTTTTACACAGTTAAGAAAGCAATGTTTAGCCTGATGGTTCCTTACACATAAAAGAATGATACACAGTGAGACATACAGCTTATTAACTAAACACTGGTATCGGTGGACTATGTTTTTCCATTTGTTTTCTTTACCGATACAAACAAATTGCTGAGAAGGTCAAGATTGATTCTATGACTGATCTGTAACAAAAACACCATTGACTTTCTGTCGGTGTTAAAAACATGTAACACCTGCAGACAACTATGTGTATATACTGAGCTATGTATTTTAGAAAGAAAAATAATAATGCCAGGATTTTTTTTTTCCTCAACACAACGAGGAAATGTTGTAAAGCAGCCGTCTACAAAGCAAAAAATCTGTAAATAGTGAACACAAGCAAAATGTTCACCGACAACATATTTCGTTGCTTTTCCCTCTATTCTCCGGCTGTGGCAACTAAAGCATGTTGTGTTTATTGTTATGTTCAGGGAACTCAAAGCACTGAGTCTGGGTCAAGGAAAGAATGTGGTCTTGTTAAAAAAAAATTGGAAAAACTCAAGATAGGTTTACTTTTGCAATATTTAACCAAAACCAGAATCTTTCATAACCTTTACCAAAGTGTTTTTTGTGGACAAGACATAACAACTCAAAGGACACACGATGCTAAGCCGTGTGTTGACTTCTGTTTAACATAACACTTTGTGAACTGAAAATCATATTTCTAATGTGCATAATATATACAGCAATTGTGTTTCCTTCAAAACTGTTTAGTAATGCATGGACAATTGTTTTAAGTAAACAAGGTTGCCACAATTTTATTTATTTCCATTTTTTGTTTGCCTTTTATCATCCTCCTCCTCCTCTGAGCTCAGTAGAAACTGCCCAGGATTGTTCTTGTTTTTCTAACTCCAACAGATGAGTTGTCCATCGCCTTCCCGTCGGTCCTAACACATGCTGTCCCCTGCCAGACACGTTAATCACCATGCAGAGCCCCCTGCCTACATATTCAGTCAGTGTCCCTGCTAGGACCAGACAGACGACATGTCCTGCTCCCCCACACATGCTGATTGCGGCGTGGACGTAGTGATGAGTGATGGAATGGAGGGGACGGACGAGCAAGTGGAAAAAGGAGAAGAGTGGCGTTGTTCTCATTTACATGTTTATAGCTCCGCGGTGGGGAGGGGACAGCGCTGGTTTGTGGGTTCGACGGACATGTCCAATTATCAACCCTGTTGTTTCCTCAACAACGCCCTCTGACTGCTCAACATGCAAACACACAGACAGCAGACGCACACGCATTCATGTGAGCCAGCTGTGCTTGCTGGGAGAACGAGCTGGTTAGTGTACTGCGGGCTGCTTGTGAGCATAAGGGTCATGTGTCATATGGCAGGTATGGAGTCAGCTGTGCTTTAATGACAGCTGTGTGTGTGTGTGCGAGTGTGTGTGTGTGTGTGTGTGTACACACACACACACACACACACACACACACATGAAGAGAGAGAACGGGGTTAACTCATAATCACCAGACACACTGGATGGGACATAACATATGCCATATGGCAAACATACAAACTCAAGCATACCTAATGTGTTATTTCCATGTTAATGCAATCCTCTCCCTCACCATGGCAACAAGAATGATTGACAGAGCAGGAAAGGTTACAGCGGGCCAGAGAGAGAGAAAGACAGACATTTGTAGTTTTTTTTTTTTATACCAAATGCATCTTCTTAACCCCTCCAACCCACAAACGCACACTCATGCACAAAGATAAAAATGAAACAATTTATTCCAATGTCGCCCCCCCGCCCACCTCAAAAAAAATAATCGAAGACCCAAAACGGGAGCTGCAAGGAGGCTAACCACACACTCATGTGCCATCTGATAGTCAGCCTCTCATCTCCTTGTTCCTCAGACCCCCACCCTTGCAACTCCAACACACACACACACACACACACACACACACACACACACACACACACACACACACACACACACACACACAGAGAATATTAAAAACAAACAAACAGAGAATTGACTTGCTGAGAAGAATTACAGAGGTGCTGATTACATCTGACCCCTCACCTCTGCTGTCAAAAAGCGGTCCTCTCTCCTCTCTTGTTCTCTCCTCCGTGTATGTGTCAACTCTCATCCCCCCTCATCCACCTTTTTGCCACTTTGTTTTACTCTCACGTTCCTGCACCGGATTTTCTGCAAGAATGTTTTGTTACAGTCGAGGCTCTTGGGGACTATTATAGTTCATGAGACAGAGACTTCCCCAATAGTAGCTTCCAAATCTTTCTATCTTTCAATTTAGCAGAGGGTAGAGCCATCCATAATAATTTAAACAAGAGAGACAGAACGGTTAGGATCATCGAGATGCTAAAACTGCATTGCGTTGTCCTCGTACTTGTGCAATGCCAATCAAATTGGATCTGAATTAAACATGAAAACATTTGTTTTATTTTAATGTCTCAGCTACCAGAAATTGGAGTTATAGTCCAACTCTGTGTCTGAGACCGGTGTTATCCTACAGGGCTTGTGTGGGACATATAGGAGAGCTGTCTGATCTGTTAAGGGACTTAGTTGTGTAAAGCCACTTAGGGCCTCTGATACACAATTGTCAACAGACAAAATACCTGGATTATGAGCTGGTTAATAGGAGAGGTCAAGAGAGGAGGTGCCCCCTTAACCCACTAAGTCGCCTGTTTTGGAAAAGTTACTAGCGTAACAGTTGGATAATGCGGTGCCCCATTAACCCTTCCAATTCCAATCCAACTGAAACTCTGAGAGGTTCACAACAACTTAAAGACAATGAAACATAAAGCTATAACTTAAACCCCTAATTAAACCATCCTTGACTTGCTTAACCTCAATTGTGTTCGGCAGATAATCTGTAAACTGTAGGAGGACTCCTAAGAAGGTCCAAATGTGCACTTGCATGACCAAAATAATTTAATAATAATAATAATAATACAATATATGAGTGTTTTTTTTTATCAAATCAAACTCCTTTAATACATATCAGTAAACATATAAGTTTTACATAAAGCAGATATACGTTATTATTAAAGGATGAGGATGGAAAAATTGGATAATAACATATACCATAAAACGACATGCATTAGTCCGTCTCTAAATACTTGGTCTTTCTCAACTATGTGTAACATATCACTGATACCTCTGACAACAGAGGTCCATGCCACAGAGGAATGAGCTTTATCAGACATTTGGTCGGGACAACTGTGAGTATGCAGGGTGCGGGCTACTGTAAACAGTGTCTGATTTTGAGTGGATAAAGCCAGCCTATGAAACACCACACCTTGCCCCTTTCTCTGAACCTGGTGCTCACATGCAAGGGACTATCCGGAGTGTTTCCTTCGTGAGTGATGAGGGAGTTTACACCAGTGGACCTGATCAGAAACATATCACTGGTGCTCAGCCGCTTGAATCCTGTGACACAAATTTTTGGGTCTGGTATTCCTTTCTCCCTTATCCTCTACATCTCTCTTTCTCTCTCTCACACACACACTTTCTAATGACAGCAGTGGGATAGTTAACTGGTGCTGGAGTGGCGCTGCGGTGGTGTGGCACGGGTTGATTTGGCAGCAGTCACAGCTGAAAGGCTTTTATCCTGCATGGTAGAAAGCACAGGGATGGACATGCACAAGGACCCCTGAGGGTCTCACACTCTCTCTCACACACACACACACACACACACACACACACACAGAGAGAGAGTGGTGGCAGTCGAAAGGAGTCTACTCAAGTGTTTGTTGGGTCTGAGGAGGCAGAGAAAACGACTCAGAAAAAAGAAAGAAAAACCTCCGGATGATGGTACTGTATGTTGCTAGGTGATAAACTACTGCCACTTTTTCATGTTTTTTTACCCAGAGGGCTTTGCAGCAATCTCTAGGTCTATCGGTCAGCGTACAGATCAATGGAGCTCTTCAGACCGGTTCTCTACTGTATGATACCACATCAGGTCACACAAGTGCACAGAGGCAGACAGAATCCTGGAGAAGGAATCAAAGGTTCACACACACTGCTCCGGAAAAAGCTTTACAGTTGGAAAAACAGCACTTTATCCTAACCCTCCATCTATCACATTTGAATCCATCTCTCTGTGTCGGTTTCATGAGTAATATCATTAATCACTCACGGGTTCAATGCCATATTAGGACTCTGGTTGTTATGATATTTTGTTAAGTTTAGTGTCACATTTTTCAAGCTCAGGAGGGTCAGAAAAGTGATCAGTTTGGTTTCCAGGCAGTCCAGATCACAATCGTTTTGATGCGCCTCAGTCTAAAGGTTGTTAAATCTAACACATTTGGTAGCAAGTAACGAGTCGAAATATGCAACTGTGTTGACACAGAGATCACAGGCTAAAGAGAGGCAGAACAACGATGAGACTATAAAACAACAAACCAGTTATCTGGCTATTACCGAGTTCATTCTCATTATCGGTTGTTAGCAGTCTGGGGTCGTCCTTTTAATCCTTGTCCAGACAGTAAACACATGATTATACAAATAATGAGGGGAGATATGGATAGTCAGGAAAAGTAGGGCAAACGGGCAGAATAAGATGGACAGAGAAGGGCACAACATGGCAGGATGCAGAAATGTAGGGCCTATTATTGCACACAAAAGACTGGTACCACAAAAGCTTTTAAGCTCGGAACATGGCAGAACCACTTTGGGTGGTACGGTATGAAGAACTGTGCACAAATGATTAGGAATGCCTCGTGCAAAGCTGCCTCTTTGCTTTTTATTGAAAACAGGCATTTAATAAGACTGCGTGAAATAGGATGCCAGAGAAAAGGATACGGGTTGAGAAGCTGAAGTTCAGGTCACACCCATAGACTATATAAGAAGTGGACGTAGTCATCGTGACGTCAACCGCTGATTTGTGGACTGCCGTTATGGCTAAACATCATACCTGCTGGCAATCAGGAGGTTCCCCCTTCAAAGTGCTCCAGTGTGTTGCTGAAGTCTTCCTCAACCTCAATACCCAATAAACAAGATGTCATGGATGCAAGCCAAGGCAATCAACTAGATTATAGCCAACAGACTTTGCACACATCAATAAGGCCACTCACACAACAACCAAGCAACAACTATGCCCTGCAACAGAACCCACACAACACACTCACCTCTCTCTCTCTCTCACCCGACACACATGTGCACACACTCAAACCTGACACTTTGACCTTGGCTGGGCTTCTTCTCTTCTCGTATCAAAGAAGTGAAGGACTCTCTTCAACCTGTTGCAGCTCTGGCTGGATGGCTGAGTCATTTAAGCAGAAAATCCTCTCTCACATTCACTATTAATATTTGTGAGTAAATGTTTTTAATATGAACAATGACTACTGCTGGACATAGCAGCCTATGATTTTAAAAGACATTTTAAGTGACAAATATTAATTTGAAGATTTTAGAGACCCCCTCCTCGCAAAATGTTGTCTCAAGTGTCGATTAGTATTTTGCATACTGCTTTTGGTAGTTACTGACCATAATCAGTTGAATTGTCAATACTTTGGTTCTTAGTAAATGCACACGCAAGTGTGAACAAATAAGGAAGACTTGAAGCTCCCGCTCGACTCTTACAAGCAGTTTTCATTTAACGTTAAGATTAAAATTTGACTGAAATTCAGGGAGAAGGATTTCCGAACATTTCCAAATCCATTTCTGCTTCAGTCCCTACAAACACAAACATGCACAGAGCCACTGCAGGGAGTATGGAGTGTAGCTGCAGGGCCTATCTAGTACAGTGTTTCTCCCTCGCTGGTTTGACTATGGCACTTATCAGCCTACTGCAGAGAGAAGAGAGCAGATACCACACAGATGAGCTCCACTGCCAGTGTGTCTGCGTGTGTTCATGTATGTGTGTCTTTTCTCGGTATGGGTCTATCTGTGTGCATGAATAAGTGTTTATACGGGTACGTGTCGTGCGTGTGTGTGTGTGTGTGTGCATTTGCCATTCAGTGTACTGCACAGGAGTGTGTTTGTCTTCCTTTACCTTTTCCACTTATCTTGACATGCAAACCCCTCTGTGCGAAGGTGTGAGATGTGAGTAGTGGCGTCTGACTGGGAGGAGATTTGAGCTGCGGTAATATTCAGGTTTGGGATCCCTCCTCTCTCTGAAGGATTAACCTCAGATGGAAAAGATCTGGCCTGCTGTCTGTTGACAAAGCCACAGTTATGTATGATACAAGAGCTCAGCAAACGCATGCCATGTTGAGGCCAGACCTTTCATAGCTATATCAGAGGTGCAGTACATTTTTCCCTTCATCGATTCATAGACAGTGCAAATATTATGCACTGTAATCAGTAAACTGTGTATAGACACTATGTTTGTTGTCCAGTTTTAACGCTAACAATGATCTACAGAAAGATAGTCAAAATAGCAACTATTTTCATAATCTGTTGCTAGTTTAATTCTTTTCAAGCAAACATGCCAAACATTCCCTGGGTCCAGCTTGTTAAATGTGAAGATTTACTGCTTTTTGTCATCGGAAATTGAATATTTTTGGTGTTTCTTTTTTACTATAGTCAATCAATAGTTGCAGCTCTCAACTATTTTCATTCTTAGTGCACAGAATATCTCTGTGATTATTGTTGCTCACTTTTGTTTAGCTGAATGTCTTTATTTGTATCTTCCTACAGATTTGTGTTTAATGAGAACCACGTAAAATTCCTTGTGTGCGTCAACATACTTACTTGGCCAGTTAAATTGAACCGTTTACATAATGCATTAGAAAGTGAACACACTCATCTAATGTACTTACAAAGAGCTATGAAACCCACTTCATTGAGTCTGTGCATATTTCTAGAGAGAGAAGGCAGGTAGAATTGAGGCAGTTGTAAAAAGTGGAAACAATTTATGTTTTCTGAAGAGATATTTGTGTTCTTGGAGAAGCCCTATGGGTGTATCTGTATTGTGTGTGTGTGTTCTATGTGAGAAAGAGTAAGCAAAAAAGAGAGGGACCACCATGGGTCATCCGTCCATCTGTCCAGCCAATGGTCAATTTGGAGCCAGAGAATAGAGGCATTGAGTCAGGTAAATGGGTGGCGAATACAAAGTCTGAGCGTATGCGCTCATGTCTGCCTGTGTGTGCTCGCCCACATTGAAAGGCAATGGCAACTCGGACCAACTCCATCACTCTGGATGAATAGGGACACCCAGGGATGAACGGATGGAAAAAGAGATGGAAGAATGGGAGAGGAGATGCGGAGGAGGAGTAACAGGTGGAGGTTATCTTGCCATGGAGAGAGAAGACGGGCGGCACACACGGGAGGAGAGGGAGCTATTGTACATTATTAGCTGGCATACAGTAAAAAGACCTTATACATGCACAAACACACACTGGGCTTCAGTAAATAGACAGTGCCATCAGGGATCACAGTGTTCTTTCAATAGTCAGTGCATGTGCACAGATTTTGTAGCTATTTCATAGGTCTTGTTGACTTTAAAGATTGTCACTACTAAATCATTGGAACACAAACACTTCCCATGTGCACAAACTGAACGTTGGTCAGAGACATGGTCATTAGAAACCCACCTTTCATAGATAGATGGTCATATTTAGTATGTGATGTGAGTTTGGAGTCATCTCATTTCATGCTGTAACTGAAATGGTTAATCAATAACAGATCGATAGTTAATTGATTGCTAATATTCTTTCTAAACATTTAAGTCATTTTTCGAGCAAATTTGCGAAACAGTCCCTGGTTAAAACTTCTTTAATGTGAGGATTTGCGCTTATTCTCTGTTTATACCATTGACTATTAAATACCGCTACGTTTTTGACTGTTGGTCAGACAAAAGAAGCTATTTTAGGACTGCACCGTGTCATTGTACCAAAGACAGCTGTCATGTAATAGATTATGCTATACAACCCTTCACACCAACCCTAACCATGTTTATGAAAGCATTGCTTTACTGTTCTAAACGTCAAGTGTTGTGTTTGTTCTCTCTGGAAAATAAGACAAATAGATTTCCACTCCAGTGTGGGCAGAGAGAAGACCTGGACAGCAATGCCCACTGTGGCTGAAAGGAAGAAGAAAAGAAGCAGCTCAGGAAAACCAAACGTTGTCCAGAAAGTCCAAGGAAAAAGATGTGATCTCAAATCACCAATTTATGTTAGAGACATGTAGTGAAACCATAGGTTTGTGTGCAAATATAAATGCTATAGAAAAGGGATTTTTAAACTAAGTAAATTAACAAAACTCTTTCCTTTGGGATTTTCAAAATCAGTTCTGACGAGTCCATCTGGCAATGATGTCTGCACTCTTAATCCCACCTAAAAACTTCTGATTGGTTTGGTTGGTTCAACTTTAAGACATGTGAAAACACATATAAACAAGCTCAAACCAATAGGTCTACATAAATAGACTGAGACATATACAGTGTATTCACACAAATATCCCAAGGTTAGCAAAACACTCATTTCAATTAACAATTAGCACGCTTCAAGGGCAACTCCGAAAATTAATGTGCTTGCCATCTCTTTTACTCTCTTTCAGAATCAGTCTGGCATCTCTCTCGCTCTCTCTCTCTCTCAAACGATTTGTGGCCCTCGCTCGGATCTTCCCTCATTTCCTTCTCCTCCTGCGGGGTAGTAACTGTTCATCTATGTCATCTCTCGCTCGCTCCCTCTCTCTCTCTCTTTGCCTCCCTCTGTCCCTCCCACCTCAGGGCCACTCCAGTCTAAATGGAGTGATTAGTCTAAAGTGGGTGCTGTCAGTGAGATCATCCTAAGATAGAGTCCTATCTGGAATGACCTGAGTCGACAGCGGACCAGCTCCAGAGAGACAGAGAGAAAGAGAGACACTATTAAATGTTATATTTGTGACAGCTGGCTCCAGGCTCTGCCACAGCCATGCCTCGTCTCTGCAGAGCCTCATCTAGACCCAACCAAAGATCTTGCTCTGAGCTGTGTCCATGTCGCCACGTCTCTCTCTGTAGAGTTAATGTGGAGAGTAGAAACATGAGTGGAAGGAAGGAAGGAGGAATAGAGATGAGGAGAGTTTAAGTGAGGTGAGGGTTAAACCGGACTAACACCCAACACATTAACGAAATAAATGGAGACATATGATCATAAATAAATACGGTGGCTTAAAGATTAGAAGGCTTTGGCCTCCACCTGTCTCTCTGTCGTCCACCCACACAAAAGGACAAGGACAGAGCATTGCAATATTCTGCAGAGGGCACAGGCTGACAAAAGCCATTTCATCACGGGTTAACCTCATTCACACATTAATCTGCCACAATAGCTTCCTAATCACATAATCCACAGAAATTATACAGACAACACCTTTAAATTATGATTGCACAGCTGGAGGGAGGGGGATTAACTAACAGGAATGAGAGATGACGGTGTACGTGTGTGTGCAAGTGTGTGTGTGTGTGTGTCAACTTTGTGCTCATAACGCTGATGTAAAACTGAGATGCGAGCTGGTTGCGCGCGCACACACACACACACACACACACACACACACACACACACACACACACACACTGGTGTTAAGGTTTGTCTGTATTATTTGTCAAGTGAGCATAACACTTTACCGCTCAAAAAAATCCCTCTGTGGGATGCATTGTTGTTGTTATTGTTGTTGTGTGTGTTTGTTGGTGTGTCCGTGTGTGAAAACATCATTATGTTTGCACCTGTTTAGAAATGGAAGTGATTCTTTCCACTTGACAACACATAACTGCACTAATCATGACGGTGTTAAAACACTCCACGTTATGCATGATCTTACACACACACACAGGAACAAATACACACACAGATTTGCACACACACACACACACACACTGTAGGATTAAACAGACGTATGGGTGCACTGAATGATCAACAACTCAAGTGTTTTGTTATACAGAGAGCCACTTTCCAAACACCAATTGACCTGCCAATGTATGTGAATGACAGTAAGCGTGCACCTGTATATGTGTGTGGGTGCATTTGTGTGCATGCGGTAATGCAAGTGCATAAATGAGTAGGTGCAACCAAACGGTTGACGTGTGAGTGTGTGTGTATCCTGTAACATGGTGCCAATGAGAGATACGTTCCTCTCCCTATGCATGTCCTCTTGAAGTCAGCTGCTCTCATCCAAATTGTGTGTTGCATGTGTACATCTGTGTGTGTGTGTGTGTGTGTGTGTGTGTGTGTGTGTGTGTGTGTGTGTGTGTGTGTGTGTGTGTGTGTGTGTGTCTAAAACTAGGCTCTTCAGTTAGACAAGGTAGGATTAAAGAGAAGGGATAGACTTTCAGAGGGAGAGAGAGGGAGAGAGAGAGATGCTTCAGAGAGCCCATCACGTATGCATTGAAAATTTCTCCCTCGCTGCAATTATTCAAGAGCTGCTGTTTGCCAGAAAGGGATGAGCGACAGGAAGAGAAGCAGGGAGAAGAGTCAGATGGTGGATTAACACGAGGTTAGATGGCGTGGGTAGGTTTACCAGAGCAGTGAAGTCACACTGCAGGACACGGGTTTACGCGAGTGAGTGAGTGAGTGAGTGAGTGAGTGAGTGAGTGTAGGTGGATAAAGTGAGTAAAAGATATATAAGATAAAGAGATATGCATGTACATAAGAGAAACCTGGCTGCTCCACCAGATAAGTGTCAGTAGGTAATGAAACAATTGGGAATCGTAGTGGAGAGAGAAGGAAAGACTTCACAGGGAGGGAGATCAAGAGGAAAGAAGTAAGTGAAATGACAAAGAAGGAATGAAGTCTCAATTTAAAATGGTAAAAGGGAGAATGGGAACAGAAAAACAAGGACGAAGACAAGAGACTATACTGAATACTGAAAATATCACAAGTATCATGTGACTCTGCCATGTTAGTCGATAAAAAACAACAACAAGGATTTAGTTTTCACACTAGATATTTCCTACATGTATGCCTGACAATACATGTACAGTGTAATCAAAATGTTGTTTCAAAGAATTTCAATTTCATTGGTTCTGTGCAGAATATGGAGTGTCTTCCTCTAATTTAGCAGCTTTCGCCAACTGTTTGTTCGTCATGCAATGATGAAGAGGTCCCAAAACATTCAGGGGGGGGACGCAAGAACAGAAGTAGCACCAAGGAGGGAAGGTGAGGACAAGAAAGACGAATAAGAGTAAAGTTCATAGAGAGAAGGAAGAAAGAAAGAAAATCTGCCTGGAAATAGGCAACAGACGAGGAGATTGAGGAAGGTTGGAAAACAGGAGGAGCAGAATCACAAAAACAGTTCAGAGTTCAGTCTTTGCCATTTGTTAACGGTTTCATCTTTTACTGCCAAAGCAAGAGGAGAATGCTTTATTTGTATAGATTCATTATGAGTTATAACCCTTTGTTGTCCTTTGCTACAGCACAATGGTTTAGAAGGCTTTCAATGGGTTATTGTCAAAGAAAGAAGCACACTGCATTGTGATATCACAGGAGGGAATAGTGTGTGTGTGTGTGTGTGTGTGTGTGTGTGTGTGTGTGTGTGTGTGTGTGTGTGTGTGTGTGTGTGTGTGTGTGTGTGTGTGTGTGTGTGTGTGTGTGTGTGTGTGTTAGTCAGAGGTGGTTGACACAAAGCCTCTGGAAGAATACACACCTCAGCCCCCGCTCCGACAACCACTGTAACACAGACACTTCTTTTTGAATCCGTGCGACAGGTCACACTTAATTATCAAAAAGCAAAACTGAAAGGAATCAACAACAAAAATCACACACAACTTCGGTAACTGTGAAGAGTCAAATACAACTGCCATTCTCAACATTTCATTCAACACATGATTTCCGCACGGTTTCTCACTTTTCAACCCTCGCAGATAAGTTGAAAAGGAAGGAGCATCTTTTATGACGGCACACATACACTTTAAGACTATACACACACACACACACACACACACACTCACATAAAAAGCGACATGCACGCAGCCGCACAAGCACATCAAACACAATCCTGAGCAGTGAAAGCTCTCGCTTGTTAGCTAATCAGATTGTTCTTGCTGCAGGCTTGCCTCTAAACATATAGAGCCTACACCCGCCTGACGCTAAAAGCCTGACTTAGTCCTGTTGAATATTGCATGGCGCTAATGTTTCACCGCCTGGCACAGATTGGTAACACACAGTCTCCTGGGTGAAGTGTGGGTGTAGGGGTGGGAGAGGGTCTGAGATTGGAAAGACGATGGCAAGATACAGTTGTCTCTTTGTCATTTTTTTTTTCTTTACAGTTCTTTTTTCCAAGTGTTTCTTGTTTTCATTCCCGTTCATCTTCTGTCTTTCAACACATGACCTCATCTACTCTGTTTGCACCCATTGACTCAAAATGACTCAAAATAGACTAAATAATGGCAACACCTCAGGAAAAAAAGGACTCAACTTTGTAAATCTATCACAAAAACGACTTTATATGTGAAGGTCTCAAAAGAATAATGCTGCATTCAGCCGGATCGACCTGTTTTTTTTTGTTTTTTTTAAGTAAAATGACTTTTCAGAAATTAAAAATATTCTAAAGTTTACTCGTTTCAATCAGGATATAGCTGAGGAAAGAATAAGAATAAGCCTTCAGCTCCAACTTTCAATGGTAACCACTTTTCGATTCTCGATGTTTTTTGGTAGGCGCTCAAAAGCATTGAAGTTTGATACCCAGCTCTATTAGCTGGCACAAGTTCAAACTAACCAACTAGTGAAATGATGGACAGGTAGGGGGAGGACAGATACTCATGTCAACCAGCTTTAAAGCAGGGTTTGCAGTGGCAGTTTGGTTTCTTTAAACTTGAGTCACTTGACAGGAAGTACTTTGACTCTCGCTCTGTAACGACTCCGTCACCTCTTTCTTCATGACCTTTCAAATGTACATCTTCTGTCACTTTCTGTCCCTGTATAAATATCTCTTCTGACTCTACTTTCGCTCTTTATTTCGCTCGGCCTCTTTCTTCCTCTCTTTCCCTGTGTGACATGTCCTGTTAGCATTAGTGAGGCGGCTGGGTGGAAAACCATCTGTTTCGTGTACCTCTTTAGCCCATTATGTGGTTGTCTGACTAGAGCACTCACAAGGTATGCATGTGTGTGTGTGTGTGTGTGTGTGTGTGTGTGTGTGTGTGTGTGTGTGTGTGTGTGTGTGTGTGTGTGTGTGTGTGTGTTACAAACGTATAATAGTGAAGTAAATCGGTCCTGATTGTTTCCCAAGACAACTGTACAGTGTTGAACAAGGATCTGCTATGAATGTGCTGTGTATCTGGCCCGGAGTGTGTGGGAGTGTGTGTGTATATCAGACAAAAAGGTTTGTCTCTGTATAATGGGACAGCGGGATCTTGACAATGTTGATTTGGAAACCCTGAAGGGTGCCTGCATCAAACACACACACTCTCTATCTCTCTCACACACACACACACACACACACACACACACTAGGGGGGAGGCCCTCATCAGAGGAAGGTACGTTGTTTTACCAACACAAATCACATCAAGTGATTAGACACAGCACAGTCGCCGTGGAGACAGGTGGGAATGGCAACAGATGATGAAACAGGGCTTCCATCAGGAAAATCACACGACACAGGCACACACACACACACACACACACACACACACACACACACACATCCCATATGCAAGAATGCAAGCACACAGGCTCTCAATCAAACACAAAACACACACACACACACACCTACACACCCACACATACACACAGAGGGACGCCATCAGGAAATCAGCAGCCAATCAGAATAATTTGACTGGGATGATGACAGGTCTGTCCATGGAACAATCTGCAGCCGCTGTCCCCAAGAGAGAGCATCGTTACCACCCCCCCCCCCCCCCCCCCACACACACACACACACACTCTCTATCTCTCTCTCTCTCTCTCTTTGCCCGTGTGTACTGTACTGTATAACAATAAATCATCTGTGTGTATTCAAGCTGTGCGCGTGTGCATGTTTTTGCTCGCTTTCATGTTTAGTAACATAGCGAGCATGTTGCTGACCGCTCGAGTGTGTTCGTGCTCCTGTGTATGTCATTTTGCATGTGTAGGTGCTCGGCTGTTCTTAGCCCTGAATACAAGTCCAGCGGCGTGTCAGTCAAACTGGCAGCGTTAGTCTCCCTGGCAATTTCCATGAGATTCGATTTAGAGGGCTAATGTATAAAAGGCCCTCGAAGGGAGGTGGGAGAGTATTAATTGAGATGGACTGAGCGAGGAGAGAGGGCGGGAGGAAGAGACACGGACAGAAGAGAAAAGTTACAGACAGAGAGACAGAATGTGATGTTACTTTGAGCGGAGAGTGGACTCTAGCGGATGCCGTCATTCGCGCACGCACACGCACACACACACACACACACACACACACACACACGCACACACACACACACACACACACACGCACACACACTTCAGAGAGCAACAGAAAAAGGAAAAAATAAAAAAACAGTCCAGACCCACGCTGCTGCAGAAATCACTTACTTGTACTCTGTTTTTCATCCCTTGTTTCACATGAGAGTGAACAGAGGAAACTCTTCTTTGTGACTATGATACTGAGCGGGAATATTGGTTGGTAATCAGTTAATTGTAGGTAATTTCTTAAGCAATATTTTTCAAATTCCAGCATCTCCAATTTGAGGATAAGCCACTCTTTGTTAATAGCATAGTTAACAAAATATATTTTAGTTTCAGACTGTTGGATGGACAAAGCCAGACATTTGACGACGTCACATTGGGCTTTGGGACATTTTTATGTGCATTTGATGAACAAAACCATTAATTGAGACAACTCTCTTCAGATTAATCAATAATAGAAATAATCATTAGTTGCAGCCTGAACCCCCCTGTGGATCTTGCTCCACAGCAAAGCAGCAAAGTGGACGACGGCTAATCCTCTTCATAATCACTACGACACCCTGCAGCCATTAAGAACGTGATGTATGACATAAAGATGCCAAAAATAGAGAAATTAAGATGTACAAATATTTCTGTATCTGCACTAAATATGTGCATTAAAGGATCTTTCACAAACTGTCATTTTTCACTTTGTTACATCACCAAATATAACAAAATATGTGACAGAATGCATTTGATATTGAGAGAGTACTTGAGATTGTAGATGTTGATCTGGAAGATCCCTCCGTTTTTAATATCTACACAACGGATTTCTTTCCCCTCGATCTGTGACTCAAACATGGCAGAGTAGTTGCTATTTTTGCAGCAATCCTAGTGATGGCCTTCAGTGTGTGTGTGTGTGTGTGCGTGTGCGTGTGCGTGTGCGCATGCGCATCTGTTGGTTCGAGTCTCCCTACGACCACTTTAATGCACTAAGATGTTGTCAAGCAGGAATGTTATTGATGTTTCTACGGCAACCTAGGGGCTTGAGCGGAGGATTATGTTGAGAGAGAGGGACAGGAAGACAGAGAGAGGAAGAGAGAGTGAGGCCGGGAGAGGAAAACACAAAATACACTGCAGATGGAAGTGAGAGGGGAAAAGGAAAGAAAAGATTAAAAAAATTCACTCCAATACCCTTTTTCCAGCAAAGAAAAGGCCAATCGGATTATAAGTAGGGATGAGAGAGGGATGGATGAAGACTGTGCCTCAGAAAGGCAAAACGATGGAAAGTTGGAAACCCACAGTAAAATACAAGCAGCTGTTTGAAATTCAGAATTCATAAATTATATGAATTATGAATATTATGAACAGTTATTTGCAAAAGGTTAACAAGGGGGCGAAGTCAATTCTCTCACATTAGAAAAAAAAAAATCAATTTCCTCACTTACGTCTAGTGTAATCTAGCCATGCAGATGGCTTTGATTTATTTGGGTTAAAATAATTTGTACCATGTTGGATCCAAAATTAACCCTCAACTCAAACCATATATTGTAGAATGTTCTTACAGATTATAAAACAAGACCCAAAGTGTATCAAAGCTGCTGCGACAATAAGAAGCATACGTGCAAAGTGTTTGAAATGATGCGAATTAAACATGAACGCATCAGAAATGCTAAATAACGAGGATATAAAATGAGGTGAAATAGGAAAGTGGGATTGGTCACATGAACAATGACAGCACGAAGAGAGACAGAGAAACAGAGAGACACAGGGAGAGAGAGAAGTCCCAGTTTGAGCATCATTTAGAGTCCAGCTGGCACAAAATAATGTTCTTCATCATACATACCCTTTTCATTTTTTCTCTCTCTCAGACACAAACACACAGAGAGAGTTAAAAATACAGACACACTTCTCTCTCTCCATCTCCCTCTTGTTCGTTCGCTCCTTGTCCCACATCAATCAAATCTACTCCCAAAATGATCATCTGTTTAAGGCAGATTATCTTAGGGAAAGCCATCTATCGAATTACAATAGCACTACTTTATCCACCTAGCCAGACATCATCCCTGGAGTGTGTGTGTGTGTGTGTGTGTGTGTGTGTGTGTGTGTGTGTGTGTGTGTGTGTGTGTGTGTGTGTGTGTGTGTGGACAGAGAACAATGTCCATTGCATTTGTTTTCGCATGCCAACATCCATGTGTACACATACACACCGCTCACTCTCCTAAAGCGTTTCCGCCGAATCATTTGCGTGCAGTTTGTTTTTAAGTGTGCATTTGCATAATTGTATGGTATCATTGGACACTGGTTTCCCTGTGAAACCACCAGACTTGCCAATGCATCGCTCTAAATCTGGTACATGAGCAAAGGGGTTCCCATGGGAGGCCTCTGAGTACCAGGAGGACGTTGTTTGTATCTCATTATAAGTCACTAGACTGTTAATGAAAAGAAAAGTGTGTTTTTATCATTAATATCTGCATTAAACCTAAGTGTGCAAATAATTTCTTGGGCTTCTTGCACCTTAGTATGCATGAGGTGATTGTATTTATATGATAAAAGTAAGTGTTTCATATTCATACACTGACTTTAGTTCTATGTGAGCACCACTACATGTAAAACACACACTCAGTCTGTTAGAACCGCTTTTGTGTACCCCTCAGAATTGACACACTTAACCCTAACTCTGAATAGTAGAAATTGTATAAGAAATAATCAAAATTCAAAAATATCACTTTGAGTAAATTAATAAGAGGTGGTAGCCCAACTAGTTTGTCCTTAGGGTCAACTCGAAAAAAACGCACATCTCTGGCATCAAAATAAATTTCATTCATATTATTTGAACTTTCATGACCATTATATTTCAAGATATCATTCCACATGACTCTATCCATTTGAAGACAAATAATATTACAAATAACATTTTCATCTATTAAGTCATCTGATGAAAGAGCCAAATGAATTCTTGACGACCAAATGTCTTCAGTTGAGGACGGCTTTATTGCAGCTAATCTTCAGTCACGTTGAACAAAACACAACCTCCACATAGTTAGCCCTAAAGCCAACCCATACCCAAAAAACAAGACATGTAAACCCCTATTAGTGCTTGTGAGACATTAAGACATGCAGGAGGCTTTTTTTCAGTGTTTTGTGTTAACAAGACGCCTGCTTCATCCCAGAGACAGAAAGTTATTCTGACTAGAAATTAAAAGAATTTTCACTACTGTTGCCAACACCACTTAATAAAAAAGCAGGGGAGAGCAGAGTGACTGGAGCGGGGCTGTAGAGTGAGTGTGTGTGTGTGTGTGTGTGTGTGTGTGTGTGTGTGTGTGTGTGTGTGTGTGTGTGTGTGTGTGTGTGTGTGTGTGTGTGTGCTCCTCAGCCGAGGGGCCTTGTGCTGCGGGCCCTCTCAGTGAACAATCAAAACAGCTCAATTTAGGCTTTATCTGCAGCTCAAGCATGCATACACACACACACACATAGAAGATATGGACGCTCACTCTCACACACACACACACACACACGTATGCACAAATCCACACAGGACTGGGACGAGGAAAGCAGGAAGAGAGCGAGCGAGAGAGGAATGGCCATCACTGGTGATGATGGCAGCAGTTTGGAAGGTCAGGTAAACTTGGAATGTGATGCACACGCCAGCTGATCAATATCTTCCCTCTCTCTCTCTCTTTCTTTCTTTCTCTCTCCCCCCATTCTCCTGCTCCCTCCCTCACCCAGGAATACTAAGACCTGGCAGTATTGACTGGTGCCGGCCACAAGGCGATCCATAGCAACGGGTCAATCAATTAAGAGCACACATAAGGGCGCACATCAAGGCAAATTCGTAGAGAGTGACAATGTGTAATCAACTGTTCCCTGTACCCTTTTTTCCCCCCAAGACGTCACTCCTGGAAAACAGCGTAGAATAGATCAGAGCAGAATAGAATAGACCCTTAAGGATACGGACAAGTTGGCTTAAAAAAACTAAACAAAAGAAACTACACTCCATTAAATCTATTAAATCCCACAGCAACAGATGAGCAACAGATGAGGTAAAACATACAGAGACCAAAATGCAATTAATCCCACGACCATTTGAAAAAGGTTGTTACATTTTGTAATTGTATCCTCTCATTGTATGTTTTGTTTACTCAATCAAGAAAAGTAGACAGTTGTTTAGGAGCTACTCTTTGTGTACTGTAGGTCTTCCTCTACTACAGCAGAGCTGTCAAACTGCAGCCACTGCTCCCACCTTCAGGCCAGAGGCGGTACCACAGGTCAGGGGAGCAGCACTGTGGCCCTGAAAGGCGCTCTTATACTTCCCCAAGGTCTGCCCCGCTTGTTCTGGCTTTAAGTGCACGATAAAGTACACCGCTTTAAAGGGAATCATGTACAGGTACTACAAATGTTATTGTATCATCCATACATTTTAATGGTTTTCTGTTATGTTGTTTTCATTGGTGACCCTAATGCATGCAAAAACAATTACAAGGCCGGACATCGTTCAGTCTAAAAAGGCAATAGAAATAAATAACTATCACTCATTATTATTTGCTTTGCTGTAATCAAACAAGCATTGATGACATTGGTAATGATATACTTACTATGTAAAAAAAAAAAAAAAAAGGGTAAAGTAACTGATCATACAGATATGCTGCTTTATTGTCAACAATATTCAACATGTTTTAAAGTTTTAGTTGATGTTGTTTTTCCTTTTGGACTTTTGTTGTTATTATTTGATAGTAGAGACTTGACAAGAAATAAAGGGAAAGAGGTAGACAGGCTGACAGCCAGATTCAAACAAAGGATGCAGCAATTACATAGTACACACTGGCCACCCACCCATGCTTTTACTTTTACTAAATATTTAAGATGTCAAAGTGTTTTCCAGCAGTTTCAGATTGATGTGCTTTTGTTGATGAAGAGTAAGCTGTGTAAAGACTGACACCACTTAACATGCAGCATGAGGCTCGCGAAGGTGAGGGATATTTCACCAAATGCAATGTGTATGCAACTGAAAGACAAACACGCAACGTTGAAACTGACTAAATAAGAGGGAGATAGAAAAGAATGAAGGAAGTGAGATCAGGAAAAAGACACACAGACAGACAGAAATGCACAATGCTGCTAAAGATTATGTCAATAAACCGAACCGAACAGTTTGGAGCTAACAATAGTGCTTGTGCTTGTGCGCGTGTGTGCGTGTGTGTGTGTGTGTGTGTGTGTGTGTGTGTGTGTGTGTGTGTGTGTGTGTGTGTGTGTGTGTGTGTGTGTGTGTGTGTGTGTGTCTTGGCTGTGGTCAAGGTTGTTATGGCGAAGACATCACTTCTGGAGGCTCCTGGCCTGTTCCTGTATGATTGTCCTCAGCAGGAAGTGACATCACCTGTTTGTCTTCATCCCCTCCTGACACAGGAAATGGACTAGGAGGGATATTGGCCTGTCTGTCTGTCTGTCTGCGTGTTTGTCCGTGATGTGACTTTTTATTTTCTGTCTTAAAGCCATCTCCTGACAGGACTTTGGATCGACCAATCAGCTTACTTGACATGTTGGTAATATACATAACGAAGCAAATATGTACACAGGTACATAGTAACATAACATCATTACAAAAAGTCCAAAACATTTTTATTTAAAGTTTGAGAAATTAAAAGAAATCTAATTTAATTTAAAAGAGATTTGGTCAATATAATTCCTCTTTCTAGAGAATTCCGCTCTTGCTCCTTTCCGACGCACACAATTAAACGATTAAAAACTATTTTAGAACTTAACCAGACCAATAAGATCTATAACATCTGCGGTCCAATTGTCCCATCTTACCTAAATACCGTTCTGTTTCCAGAGCGAAGTAATTCTTCAAAACCTGTTGGGAATTTTCAACACTGCAGGGCTCCTAATTTCATCAGCAGACTTTGTGTCTTTGTTCACAGTATTATATGAGAATGTTAATTGAGCACCATAGATAGTGAGCAAAAATATTTTTCCACATCTGCGGTACCCACTCTGTGAATCTGCCCTCTTGTATCTCTGCGTGTGTGAGTGTGCATGTGTGTGTGTGTGTACGTGTGCTGGGATCACCTACTCCGCTCAACAAATGACAATGCTGTGGCTAACAAGCACTCCGGCCCGTTTTGACTGGACAACAAGGGCTTAATGACAAGTCACATAACAATGGAGAGGAGAGGGGAGTACAGTGGAGCGCTCAGCCAAACTATCAGTCTGTCAAACAATGGATTGTCAGCCCTCATCTTCTCTTCTCGCCCTCATTGTGGGACAGATAAACATATCAAACACACACTCACCTATGGATGTATGCCCATATACACAAACAAAAACAAGTATACTCGTTAACAAACGCAGGTGTATGCATTAGCACACATGAAGATGTGGAAGCACAACAAAGTGCAAACTCTCTCTATCTCCCACACACACACACACACACACACACACACACACACACACACACACAGTATAACTAACTGTACAAGCAGGGTTTGATGACAGCCCCCTAACAATAGGGAGCAGAGCCGCCTAGCTATCTGCCTGTCACACAATGAAGGGAGTACTGCTGAAGAGGTTGTCACCACCAATACATGTAAACACACACGCACAAGCACACTGAAAAAATCATCACAAAAATAAAAACATGAGCTGTGGAGTGTGCGCACGTGTGCATGCCAGCGGGCACACACACACATAAACGGGGTAATTCAGAGCGCTGCCATTTATGTGAAGAGTGCTCCGTTTTCCAGACTGTGAGTGGAAGTGAATTTGCTTTTTCTGTCGAGTGCAAGTCAGGTTGGATTAAACAACACTTGGCCAGTGCTGATGGGTTATCACTGTGCATCTGTGTGTGCATTTGTGTGTGTATGTGAGTGTGGGTGTGTGTGTGTGTGTGTGTGTGTAAGTGCATGTACTGTGATGATGCCCACAGGCGTCTGGATTTGATGCAGGCACATCTGTAGACAGCCCCCTTCTCCTGTCAGGACCCATCTTCCTCTTTTTCTCCTTTTCTCAAGGTGTCCTTTCACTGTTTTCTCGCTCATCATGTTACACTTTGCTTTCACTCTTCCCCGTCTCCTCTACAACTCTACTCGTGGCCTTTACACTAACAGCACATATACACAGGCTTTCTATCAATTATAATTACCGTATTCTTTTCATCTAATGTGGATTTGCTCCAAATACCATCAAGAGCTTATTCTAACTTGTTACACTTTCTTTCCCCCCCTTGTGTTATTATATTATGTGCCTGTGGTTTCTCTTAGCTCTAGGGATGCCTCTTTATTGTGCTGAGCCGATAAAACAAAGACTCCGTTGCAGTGTTGTGTAGTAATTAACTGGTCTAATGAGGAATTCATAGAGCACAGATACCAATATTGGAACAAAACCAGACTTTTCCTGTTGCTGACATCCATGGATACAAAGGGCTGAATAAGATCACAACCCTATTTAGGTGATATTCTCTAAGTATAATGGCTCCGTTTTAAATCAAATTGTTGCTATACATAAAAGCCGCCCACTCACTCAGGAGAAACGTAATATAACTACATTTAAAAAATCTATTGGTAATAACAGCATGCAGCCAAGCATGGAGATAAATGCCCTTCTAATCCAAACAATTTAACATGTACAAAGAAACTTCCGTTGCATTTCCTTATAGCACTTTTACTGATCCTTTAAAGGCGTGTTAATCAGGCCTTCAAAGGATAACACTGGCTTTAGTTAATGTTCATGGTTTATTGTCATCAATAAATCCCCTGAAATGTATCTATCTAAACAGCCTGATATACTCTAACTTCTGATGTAAACTCCATCAAAACACTATCAAAACATACAAATTAGACTGCATTGGGTGACCGTCATGAATAATATAGTCTGAGACAACTCCAGGACTTCATGAAGCGAGTGATATATCTTCTTTTTTTATTTATTGCATAAACACACCGTGAAAGGAAAACATGCCCGTGACTTTAATGTTCTGTAACCTAACCAATATATAGCTCAGTGTTAAGCTAGTTTATTTAGGCTGAAAGACAAAATGAAATAAACTTTATATGTAATTTAATGGACTTTTGAGTACATTATTGGGGTATGTCCAATGAGGACTGCAGCGAGCTGCGTCTTAGATCCGTATTAGATTAGTATGGTGTTTCCTCTGAATGATAAAAAAACTCTTGGGGCTACCCAAATACAGCCGATAAATAGAAAACACTGGTAGTTTTACATGTGATAGTGGGACCAGGTAAGGGCACGACACCTGAAGAATTCAAACAGATGAACGATCTTCACTTCATCCACAGTAGGGTCTCCTAGATATCTGTTCTATCATCTCCCTCTCTTCAGCACACCTGTTCTTCAGCTAATTCACTTAAAGAGGTCCTGACACTCAGCGAGTATTACAGACCTGTGAGAGTGCATTCAATTGGATGGATTTGAGGGAGCTGCAGAAGCGAGGGTTCTGGTGCTGAGGAAAATGGAATGAAGAAAAAAAACTAAACTAAAAAGCCACAGTAAAGTAGAGGAGAGTAAGCACTAATGGTGTCTGGATTGAAGTTCGGTGGATAGCAAGGCAAAGGATCACAACATAGCACTTGATTCTGCAGCACTCTGGTGATTTCAGCCATGTGAATGTGACGACCTATTGACCCTATACTGTCTGGCTCAGGTCAGCAGAGAAGAGGTTTGTGTCGGACGACACCACAAAATACCACAGCAGCAAGTCACGGTGGCAAATGCTGTGTACAGTCCCCGATTTGCAAGAAATAACTTCCTTTGTGAAAATTGACCACATTCATCAAAGTGACATGTCAATCTAATTACTGAAGCAATTTTCTAAACAGTGTATTTATCTAGTTGTTTTACCAGTTTTACTCCCTTTAATATGCCGTTTGTTTCCGTGTTTACTTCAAAGTTGCAGGTGATGTTTGTTGGACTTTTTTTAGGACTTTTACGTGGTTCTATATCTTAAATAAAATGTGTACGTATTATTTCCCACCAAACTGCACTATTCTAAGAAGACACATTAAATGCAGGTCCATCATTTGCCATATTTGGTAAATCAACAAATATGCATTGTTACAGAGCTGTTCAGAGAGTCCAACCTCTATCCAACACTAATGTGAGTTTCACAATCTCAAAAATGTGCAGCGCGTCGAATACACTGACAAATGCAAATGCATGAATTTACTGTACGTACATGTATTTGAGGAATTAGAGCCTGTGAGTACTAGTATACTGTGTGTTCATGCAAGTACTAGTAAGGTTTGTTTATTTGTTCCATGTTAGTGCACTGATGTGTGTTTGCGTATGTGTGAGTCTGTCTGTGTCCCAGTGAGTATAATGGTCCCTGGAGGCAGGCCAGCGTCCATCAGCAGACAGCAGGCATTAGTGCTCTGCCAGCGTATCGATGGACCACCGGTGCTTGACAGCAGGCCCCTCCCTATGGTCACCGGACAGGATGGGTATATGTATGGCTGTGTGTGTGTGTGTGTGTGTGTGTGTGTGTGTGTGTGTGTGTGTGTGTGTGTGTGTGTGTCTCTCTCTATATATGCGTGTGTGTGTGTGTGTAATATAAAAAGAGTGTTTTTGATACGTATATACACGCACACAGAAGTAGCGAGAGAGAGCTGTCCGTGTGTGTTTTAGAGACAGAGATGTCTGTGTATGACCCCTGACCCCGGGCTATGTGTCACAGCTCTGTGTGTGCCGATGTGTGTGCGTGTGGATGAGGGGCCGCCCGGCTGTCATCGATCTCACACACACCAGGCCAGCACTTAACACTTGGACTGTAGCGACTAATACACTCACACCCTCTATTACTGCCCCACTGGAGGCACAGCGTGTGTATGTGTGTGTGTGTGTGTGTGTGTGTGTGTGTGTGTGTGTGTGTGTGTGTGTGTGTGTGTGTATGGCCTACTGCCAAACTCATGCTGCTGCTGTTCAATGGCAGCACAATAGATTACACGTATAACAGTGTAATGATATATCTCTATTAGACATCCTCCTCTCCTCCCCTCTGTCCTCGTTTCATCCATGTTTTACTGTATGGTGCATATATGGGGGACAGGATCATCAGGACTTTTTCTTTTTACCCATTTACTTTAAATAAATACAGAAGAAAAGTGCAGAATTCAGGACTACATATTTATATATATATATATATATATATATATATATATAAAAAACATGAACACAAGTTAATAATTGCAAGTTTTTTAATCTTTAACATGAATTTGAACTTTGATTTTTTCACATTATAAAATGCTGAGTTCAATTCAGTTTATTTTGTATAGCCCAAAATCACAAATTAGCCTCAGAGGGCTTTACTTACAGTCTGTACACATAAGACATCCCTGTCCCAGGACCTCACAGGGAAAAACTCCCCCAAAACATAGAAAAAGGAAGAAACCTTCAGGAGAGCAACAGAGGAGGATCCCTCTCCCGGGATGGACAGAAGATGCCATGTGTACAGAATGAACAACGTAACAGAGTTACAGCACATTAAATGAGAGATGTTCTGATCATCAAACATTTTTTGGATTATTGTTAGCATTATGGATATTTATGAGAGCTTATAACTATAATTATAGAGTGCTACAGGCAGATTTTAACAAACTATATGTATGTTTGCAATGGTTTATAGACATAGAAAATGTTACCAATTTCACTACCAACAGTGGCTGAGACGAACACGGGAACTTTACATTTCTTTCAAACAGCAATGCAGGCTGTGTGGGTCACACCAGCACGAAGACAAACATACAGTTCAGTGGAACATTCATAACAGTTAATAGTTGTTTTGATCCTCTGAGTGGTCAGGAGATGGCGAGGCTCATGGGTGTCATGGAGATATCATGAAAATACATGTGTCTAACGGTAAAGGCAGAGGAACAGAGGTAACATAGAGCCTTGCTTCACACTTGCAGACAATACATCTTCATGATACAGTATAGCTATATAATAAACAATAAAACAATGGAGGACAGTTGGAAACAAACGATGTATTGGACAATGTTAAGCATCTCTTTGATAATGAGGACGTGTCGATCAGACACATCGTAAGTGCCTTTTAAAACACTTCTGGTTGGTTATAGTTTGACTTGTCTTTTTGGTTTGTTTACACTGTCTATTACTGAAAGCTCCTCGATATACAAGTAGAGCTAAACTGTTCCGATCAGCTAGAGAAAAATTGAATATCTTTGGGTTTTTGGTCACGAAAGATAAGCAACTTGAAAACATCAACTTGAGCTTCTGGAAATTTCTCACTATTTTCTGACATTTCATAAACTAAATGATGGATCAAATCGACAAATTAGAAAGTAATGTATAGCATAAATAAATTAAAAAAAAATCTTAAATGTGGCCTTAGTTAGCTAAAAACCCAAACTGCACAAAAGTATCTTACATGTGGTGATACATATCAAAACTGTAAGAATGTCACAAACTGAAGTGTCTAAAATGGTCAAAACATAAAAAATAATTCAAGATACAATATAGATGAAGCTGCCTTTCTGTCTTCGTACCTAATGTGGGTTTGATATGGATGTGTATTTGGGAGTCTGGACTACAGCTCCTCTGTCTGGAATGGGTCCATGGGAACAGATTCATGGGTTTCACTATCAAACTCCTGAGTGTCACCGGGGTTAAGGGACCGCTCACTAAACAGCCTACTCAAGTGCACAGGGTTTATGTGCAGCACAAAGAGCTGACTCTCGGTGGTAATGTTGTCTCCGTCACTGTGCATGCATGGATGGAAACAGTCCACTAAGCATGCTGTCAAGACACACACAAAAACCTGTGTGTGTGTGTGTGTGTGTGTGTGTGTGTGTGTGTGTGTGTGTGTGTGTGTGTGTGTGTGTGTGTGTCATGTGGTTAACGGCCCCTGAGACCCAGTAGCATAGGCATTACTTTACTTACACATTGCTGGTGTACTGGAGTATCGTGCAATACACACACACACACACACACACACACACACACACACACACACACACACACACACACACACACACACACACACACACACACACACACACACACACACACACACACACACACTTCTTTCCAGTAATAGCTTGTCAAAGCAGCCGACTAACTGAAGCTAAATAATGCCTTATACACAATTGGGCATTATCCGCAAGGCTAGCTAGCCTCTCACCACAGCCGCCCAGGGGCTAATGTCCAAATGAGATGGTTCATTTCAGCTCTCTCTGTCTCTCGCTCGCTCTCTTCCACTTTCACTTTTCTGTGTTTATCTTCATGACCTTGTCCTGTTTCCCCCATGGAGGTAAAGGACAGGAGGCAGGAGTGGTAGAGAGGAGAGACAGGGTGAGGAGAGGAGATAAGGGGTGATGGCCATGGCTTCTGGGGTTTTTTGTGTGTGTTGGAGAGGGGCATTAAAGGATGGAGAGAGAGAGACGCATACAAGGAGAGACAGTAAGCTTTAGGCCATAGACCATAGACCAAGAAGCCTCTTAAGTGATCTGATTGCCTTGCTAGGGAGCTACAGTGACCAACACAGAATGGTTACTAATAATACATCTCCATTTAGACTGACCCTGCAAACACATGCATTCACCTGAAGACAGACACACACACACACAAAGAGAAAGGCAAACACATACACTTACGTTAACAAAAGAGATCACTCTCTTGTTTCGTGATTCCAAACAAAAACTAAACACATAAGCACACAAAGAAAAGTCTAAAAAGAAATAGAGACAGACCATCCTGGCTCTGTCCATATCCTTTAGCAGACAGTGAATGACACTTATTTTCAATTGATCAGCAAAGCCATGTGTGTGCGTGCGTGCGCATGTGTGTGTGTGCGCGTGTGCAGGATGAGAATGGGCTTAAATGATGTTCATTGATCAGCTTTAGGCCTATGGCCCACTTAGGGCACGCCATGTGTTTGCACTCACACAGAGGTACCACACACACACACACACACACACACACCCACACACACACACACACACACACACATCATAAGTGGATGGTGGACCGAGACTGAAAGAGAACTGCACAGACAGAAAGTAAAGAGGGAAAACAAATGGATTCAGTCGAGGAGGAGGAAATAGAGAGTGGACGAAAGAAAAGGGAATGAAAGAAAATATTTAGAAAGTGGATCAAACTACTCCTAATTCATTTAAAACTGTGTTATTATTTATTGTATTTCTTCCATTGTTTGTCATTTCACGTTTTACATTCAGATGGGTGACAAATTAAAAGAAAAAAGTGCATTTGTAAGGGGTTGGGCCTCAGTGCTCCTTGTTATTGTAACTAATAATAATAATAATAATAATAATGTATACTATATATTTTCCGAGATTTTCCCATTTCACAACCCTACAAGTGTCAAAAGACAAATAATAGCCAGGCATCCGTGGACACACACACACACACACACACACACACACCAGCAGTGAAGTCATACAAAGACTTAGAGCACCCCCAACTGGGGGATGGCACCAACAAAAAGAGACAGAGGGAAGCACATGTATAACAAGCACATGTGCAAACACAAGTTGTGCATTCACATAAATGCTTTGCCCATACAGTAGCTTATACTTATTATAAAAAGGCGTACTATTCATGTATTCTTTCTCTGTCTATTTTTTTCCCTTCCGCTCTCTGTACTTAGACACTTCACAGCCCTTATGTGTGTGTTATGTAGCTTATAGTGTTTGTGTAGTGTAGTTATAGCTGAGCAAATGTTTTCCCACACACAGTCCAAACAAAGGCCAGGTGACACTCACATTCACACACACATCCACAAACACACACGCACACACACACACACACACACACACCATGAAAGAGGTGCAATTAGAGCATCCCACTCCAATTAACCAGCTCTCTAAACAAATCCACATTAGGCCCTCCATTGTGCCTGCGCTCGAAAACAGCCACTTGGGAAAGCAGCATAAAAGCTCCAACTGTATTTCTCCTCCAGGACACGTGCATGTGTGCGTCAGTATGTGTTTTCTGTGTGTGCAGACTGGAAGTGGTTACACACTGGCACAGAATCCGGGCTGTTATGATTATGGTGGAGATGGGAAGATTGTGCAATCACTGGTGGGTGGAGAGAGTGAGAGGAAGGCAGTGAGGGTGGAAAGAAGCACAGCAGAGAGGAAAGCAATGAAACCGGGAGGGAAGATGTTACCAGCAGCACAGGAAGAGAAACTGTCATAGTAAGCGACAACTGTGCTGCTGAGTGAACCATCTTAACAATCTTCCAAAATGTATTGTTTACTTTAAAGAAAGCTTTCCCTCATTATATTCAGTTGTTGTTTTTTACAGCTAAGATAAAAGTTTGTAACTAGACTCAAAAAATCACAAAAGGGTGAAAGAAAGAAAAATGTAGGGTACTGAAAAAGATCACACACACACACACACACACACACACACACACACACACAGAGAGAGAGAGAGAGAGAAAGGCCCAGTGGGGCAGCACAGAGAATTTGGAGGGGACCCGTCTAGCAACCTGGTTGCACACCAATCTTCCTGTAATCCTTTCAGTCCCTACTGAGACACACCCACTTACATGTTAAGTACACGCACACATGTTTGCTGTGTGCATGTGCATATAAGCCTTAAAAAAAAAAAATAGGTTTTGTGTTCGGCAACATCAGAACCTAGTGGTATATCAGGCCTCTACCCCTGTATCTTCAGAGATAAGGGGTACAAGAAAAGAGTTCAAGAGAATAAAACATGATGTTGGAAACTGTGTCATTGCTCCTTCATTTCTACCTGCGCCCCTTCCTAATCTCCAAAAACAAAACAAAACAAAAATCAGCCCCCAAATCCTGGGGTGTGAAAATAACTATTTTAACCAGAGAACCAAGAATCATGTCATTTTGATCCAGTAATCCAAGATGGCCACCATCCAGTAGAGTGAAAAATTACTTTTGAACAGGAAGGTAAAATGGTTTTCAGTGAAAATTGTTCATTTAAGTTTGCCTTTTAAACTATATTTGATTATTTATTCGGAGTGACCTGTAGATCATGACATTACCTTTCAAAGTATGTATAATACGGCGCAGTGTGGCAACATTTTGCCTTCCCTACGAGCTACATAAACAACAAACACTTCATTGACAGAAAAACTACTGCTTGTAGGCTGCAGAAGATTTAGAGACTCCAAAAAAAAAAGTGCTCAACTGTTTTTGCAACTTCAGCAGCACTATCTCTACTTAAAATGGATTGCTTTGTACGGTAAAGCATGTGGGCACCGACAGAAACTGCCCATGGTGCTTTCAGGTGTACCTCGTAAACTCTGACAAACTCAACCTCCTGCCATCTACTGTAGTGGATCTTCTTTTTGTTGTTGACTGGTGAAAAAAAGTTACTATTGTTCCATATTAATACATTATTTAAATGTCACTGTATGGACTTAAAAACATATCCATCATTGAATCTTGGTTTGAGAGAAAAAGAGAGAGAGAGGGGGAGGGAGAGAGCGAGAGAGTTTCAGCCTCAGCTGGCAAACACAAAAGGTCTGTGGCGCCATGGCCTGCTGTGGACAGAATAAGAGAGTTAAAGAGGTGTGTGTAAAGTGGGTGAATATGAAATAGGCCTAAAACTCATCAAAAGCCATATAACCTCATAATTAAGGTTGCTCATTTTGTAGCGTTTCATAACCTTTACATCACAAAGATATATTTGATCATTGTCTTTAACTCTATCTAACTTCTTCGGCTAAAATCTAATATTTGTCCTATTATATGCTGAAATAAAGGAGTAAAGCCACAACCCAATATGGCAGTTTGCCGTTACAACAGCTATAACAGCTTCAGTCCCTTCAGCCTGGAGCCCCAGAGAGATGCTACAGCTAGTTAGCGATTAAGGAAGTCTCTCAGGGGGGCACTTGAAAATCAGTTAACTTTCCCCTCAAAGGCCCACGCTAGCTCCCATTAGCATTCAGCACGGCCATTAGCAACAACACCTACTTTAGCATTAGCGCAGACAACTGGCCCTCTGGGGCTATTTAGGGAGTCTCCAGACAGAAAGAGACTGACAGAGTGAACAAGTACTGGAGCAGTTTGTGCATTAAAGCTGTAGAGTGAGTCACTAAGAAAGTTAATGGCTCCTTAGCTAAATAACCAACACATCAGCAGTTTCAGGACAAGTTGACAGGCTGTTGTGGCTTTTTGAAAACGTCACATCAACTAAAGATCAATGTATTGATCATATTTGATAAATCTCCACGTTTGCAACAACTAAATATATTTTTGCATGCCCATCTCACGCTGTAAATTAAACAGAAGACAAAGTTAAAGCCATTACCTCCGGTACTAGCTTAGGAGTTGGTACATCTTTCGGGGGCAAGAACTAAACCTAGAACAATGTTTCTGAGCTCTTAAAATGTTTCCTAGGACCCATGAAAGGTTTTGGTGATCAAAAAAAGCTTTAAGTTTCTATTCTTTCAATGGTTTAAAATAGAGACATGAACCCTTTTGTGAGAGGAAACTGCAAGAAAACTGTTCCCCGTCAAGGAAATTATGCTTTTTTTTTTGTTGTAAATGTGTCAAATTTGTGTAAATGTGGCAATCTGGAAAGAAAAAAATATGGAAAGAAACTGCAGAAATATGCTTCACATCAGATGAAAAAGGTGAAACCAATGCAAAGCAAGGTATTCTGAAACACACGCACAAACACAAATTGAGTGTTTTGGATGGAAGCCAAAGCCTATTCCCATATGACCGTGTAGCCATTTACTAGAGCCGTTTACCTCCCCGACCAACACACTAATCACATTAATCATCTATTTGTTTTAAAACATCATCAGGGACATTCACACATTGCACACACATAAACAAGCACACGCACGCTGCACTGTGTGCACTTGTGCCTTTGGAAGTACACATGGTGCACTTGATGGGAACAAGAGGGAGGAGAGCCAAATTAACTACCATGCACTAATCACTTAGCTCTCTAATGCAAGCTTGCTTCGCACATTTGTGTGCGTGTGCATACATTTATGGTGCACAACAATACTCAGACCGACACAATGACAAAGTATGCATGGACAGTAAGTGTGACAGCTATATCTTGCTATACATGTACTGGGTAAATGCTTCAATCTAGTTCAATATTTAATAGTATAGCTCTAATTCAACAGCTTTCTAAAAATGTGTGAATGTAGATTTCTTACTTAATACTTGAAGCTCCATAAATTTGTGCCGCTCTCCTGTAGTCTACTATTGTGCAGTTATACCCAAAGGGGTATTCATCATTGTGACTGCAGGTGATGATTTAAAAGGATTATTTATTGCCTGCCCAGGCTTCTCCAATAAAAAATAAATAGCCTCTCAGTAGCTACAATCAGAGAAAAGAATATCTTTGAGATTTTTAGCTTTGAATGAACCATTATGCTTGTGTACTGACCGAAATGTTTGACTCAGAGTTTAGTGATCTAAAAAAGAAGGATTCCTAGCTATGATACCACAAAAGTTGGCATAGCAACTTATTACCCATATACTTGTGCTACAAAAGTATTAACAGCACGGCGGGAGCCCTTCTTTGTCCAGCCTCCTTAGCTTTTATTACATCTTTTATACTTTCTTAAAATACAAAAAAAAAAAATTGCATGAATAAAAGCTTAAAAGATAACATGATGAGGTAGAGTATATTGGATTTAATGTGATTTGGTCCACTCGATTGCATGATGTTTCAACTGTTAATCACAACTCAATGATATACTCTCTTTTTCTTTGTGTGTGTCTGTGTGTGTTACATGGTTGGAGGGACCGGTGTATGCTGAGCTTAGGCACCATAGGGGACATTGCCAGGAGGGGCACATAGGGGTTGGGTGACTTAAATGGAGAAAAATCCAATAATTGTATCCGTCCAGAGGGGGGGGGGGGGACCCTGTTATTACTCTTTCTTTTTTCTTTCTCTCTTTCATTCCATCTCCTAATTCTAGGGTGAGGGGGTAACCTAAGAAAGGAAGGGAACGAAGTGGAGAGACATGAGGGTTACGGGCTGAGCTTGCTGTTAAAGTATGTCCTTGTAATTAGCTGAGTATTAGCAGCGGTGACAATGCAAGAGCACTGGGCAGGGAAGCACCCTTTAACGCTCTACTCATTTCCTGAACTTAATCCCCACCGCTTACTGGTAATAGTGCAAACGTGCACACGCATCTGGACACACACACACACACACACAATCATTCAGTCATGCACAAATTCACATAATCAACTGCTGGATATAATAGGAGAGGACTCCCTGAGCAAAGTTACACCAAGCAGCTCACCTTCAATCCCTATTATGATAAAAGTCACAATGGTTTAATGCAGGGAATTTCAGTGTGCACATGCATATGTGTTCATGCACATAAACATTTATGTCTGCATCTGCACATTAGCTTCAACTTGTGTTCAGATATAGCGTGGCGACTGTTTACTTCTCAAGTGTCAAGATGCTTCCAACACCCAACAGTACTTCAGGCAAGTCCCTGTTTCTTGTTTCCTCCAGTGAACGGATGGAGGAGACAAGGCCACAGAAGCGAAAATCATTTACTTTCAATTAAGTCAACCGGCAACTCTTTCAATGTGCCCTCAAGCCACACAAGTCTTGCTAGCACTACCTTCAACCCCCATTCCTGCACCACAAAGTGACACACACACACACACACACACACACACACACACACACACACACACACACACACCATGTACATGTGCATACCCACTTTAAAAGCTAGATCCACTCACTGTGTGACTCTCTTTGTGTTTAGTGGTTATATTAGTTTAGAAACAGTAACTGTGGCAATGGCTAAAGATTATCTTAAACAACAGTTATGAAGCATTTTAGTCAAGAACATATTACAGATAGCAAACAGCATATGAAAATAGCATTTACTTGTGCTCGGTGAGATTAATTTGTGTTGCACTATGAGAAATAAACTCTACAGCCCAGTTGGGGTCATTAGCTCATTGTCGTAGAATGTATTTACATATTAAAAGAATCTCTGATACCACTGACATTACAAGGTACTTACATCAAATGTCTTGGAAAGTTTAAAGTTTAAAATAAGCTCAGACTCTATTAACAATATACATATGTTTTCCTTTCTAATAGTGACAATGTACATTTTAGTTGCAATGCACTTTGGAAAATACATTCCTTTTATTTGACTGCATTATGTTATCTGTATTTCAAGAAATATCTATTTCTTCTTTAAGTAAGGGTCCTGGACTGACTCATAATCAAATCTCATGGTCAATCCAAAATAAACTGAGGTGTGCGTTATTGGTTATCGTCACAATGTACAATGATAAACACAAAATATAAAAAAGATTGCAGGCACAGTAGCAATTAACAACCGCTCTAAAGAACAGAAGAAAATTACAGATTGGGCATGGACCAATTGTATTAGATTGTGAGGAGGTTTGTGTGGCATTCTTGTTTCACATTGATTTTTGTTCCATTAGTTTAAATCAGAATTGTAAGAGACACCTGAGCTCAGTCCAGAGCACACCAGTAGAGAACAATTTCTATAGAGAGCACGGTATAAACGGCGCAGAGGGGGACCACAAACCTTGTCATTGACACAACCGTCTGAGAGAGCGTGTGTCTGTGTATGTGTGTGTATGCCTGCCAGCTCCCAGTCTAGCTCTATTGTCTAACAAGGTCTAATTAGCACTATGGCACAATGAATTAGCATAATTATGCAAACAGGGCTCCGCTAAAGGCTTGGCACAAGGGGAGGCTACGGGGGGCACCTATTACAACACACACACACATGCTAATATGTGCATGCACACACACAGTCACTAAGAATGCTGAGACACCAGTACAACAAATTAAACATGCATACATGATTGTGACAGAAACACTGGATACAGAAAACACAAACACACACCTGTCCAAAGCTGCTACAGGAAGTGACAAGAACACAAGGCTGTCGAGAACATTGATGACTTGCTTATTTGTTAGGGTACGTTAACTATGGTGACATTTATCCTCTCTGTCACTAACGGTCCCATAACACAGCTAACATCAGAGAGAGACACAGAAATGACCAGCTAACCAGTACCCCCCTCCCCGCTCTCCCTTATAACACTCAAGTATTCAGGGCTTATAGCATTTACCAGTGGGGGTGATAGGTGAAGACTGTGGGAGATAATAGGGATGACTGAGAGGCTGAAAGGCTAGTAGCCATTCAGACAATGACAGCTGTAGTGAAGAAGGCTCTATTAGGCTTCATTAGGATGCTTGGCTCTTGATTACCCACACAAAGATGCACACACTGATGCAGGAACAGGGAAAGCAATGCTCTAAATTAGTCTGAAGTCTCCACTACTTCTATGGCTTCCAGTAGAGGGCAGATCATGTTTGCCTGTATGTCAATGTGACCTTTGCCTGCAACATGAACCAAACTAGTAACCCCACAACCCAACAAGCCCCTTTACCAATAGCCCAGCAATGTCAACAAGCTCTTCCTAAACCCTCTCAAACACATGACACACCTCCAGATGCATTCTTGGTCACCTAACCCCAAGGGCCTGTATTGTGTCCTTAAATCCTGATCCCTAGCAGGAAACAAGCACCCCTAAAACCCCAAGCAACGGCCGTACAAAGCTCTCTTAAAATTACAAGCCCCCACTGTCAGGTAGACAACCAGGAAGGTCGAAAGTTCAGAGTTTAAATTGTTCAAAGTGATCAAGACCAGTCTGAAATAGGCCCAATTATTCATTGACGACATACAACCAGTTACAAATGTAACTGCCGTTCCACGACTTTTAAATGACCACAAGAGGGGGTGCTTTGTGTAACTATATATAGTATTTATATCACAAAAAGTCACCTGTCAGATGGATGTGCCCTCTGGTAGAGGTCTTTGTGGGTCCAAAGTGTTGGACCCAATCCAAAACACACCCGTAGAAAATTTACCTCAATCTGATATGCATACTTTTGCAGACAGAGCGGATCAGAAGGGATAAGAGCAGTCAAACCTGATGCAAATAAACCAGAGGATGATTAGACCAGAAATGCTGTCGACCTAAAATGCTCGGATCCCTTTCAGATCCACTTGGATATTAGACTTATCGATACATAGATCTGAGACCCAAGTCGGCAGTAAAACAAAACCCGACCCGATTAGACTGCGTATAATCTGAACCTGCTCATCAGAAAAGTCATTAAAGAAAATAGTTATTTGTACAAGAGCATGCCCTGTACAGCACAGACTGTTAGGCAATGGGCTGTAAATTATACACACACTCCATTAAATATGGTTTCATTTGGGCTTGAATCTTTCCTAAAAAGAAAAAAAATGCTTATTAGATTTAGGTAGAGGTGCCCTATAATCCACACATTTAAAACTCTATGTTGCCTGAGTCCCCTCAGTGATATGATGTCATAGGATACACTCCATTTCCTAAAACACTTTCATTGAGACGCCTTGTCAGCTCCTCTGGTCTTGAAATAAAACCATTGACTCCAGCTTATCGTCACCTTAAGAAACAACATATTGTTCACATACGTGCACAGTGGTGGGACAAACACAATAGCCGGGTGAGAGGGTCATGCTGGGAGGAGGTAGCAATTCTAAGCTGAGTCTACACATTTTGGAGGCAGTGGACTAATCCGGCCAGGCTTTTTAGCCTGCTATTCAGGAGGACAAGGACCCCTAGGATTTTGGCTTGTCCACACCTCAGGGGTGGGGGATTATCAAGATAGCAGGAAAGGTGGAGAGGATGTGATGGTGGGCAAAGACGTGAATATGTGTTCATTAGCAAGACTGTGGGGAAGTGCATGGCTGTAAATCTTTGTGAGGAGCCGATATAAGCAGGTGTGTGTGCATTTGTGTATTTAGAGGGATTTCTATCTGACTCCCATCCCCAAAAATATACCCCCAGAGCTCTGACAGGGTCACCTCTAGGCCTTTCAGAGCCTCCTCTCAACCAATCCTAATTGATCTCACGCATTACTAGTCCCAAACATGGGATGGAGAACAGGAGGGAGATGGCTGGCTCATTGTTTGAGGAACGAGGTCCCGTTGCTAGTGGCTCTCCACTCCTGACACACACACACATACATATCCACACACGCACACACTCCACCTCTGGCATGCCCACCCACCATCTCCCCCCTTTCTCCTCTCCCCACCTTTATGCTCTCATCTCCGGCTGTGCTAATCCACCGGCCAAGTCAGGAACTCAGTTACCCATCTGGCCAAGCACGACTCCAGCTGGGAGGAAAGAGGGATGGAGGGGGTGGAAGAAAGAAAGAGGAGAAAGGGTAAGAGGGGTAGATTGAGAAAGCGGGATGAGGGGGTATACTGCAAGCAGTCAGGAAATGTCTGGTGTGAGGAAAGAGAAATGTGGGAGGATATCTTTATATTAGCTTCTACTTTATAGAAACAAGAGGAAGAGAATGAAGAAAAAACAGGGAGTGAGGAATCTTCAAATCAGAAACAGCACAGTGAGAGTGCCATGAGGTAAAAACATTATGACTTCTCCATTTTTATCTCTACAAAGTAAAAACTATTGATCCTATTGTGTCTTTGTAGAGAAAAGGGATTATCCATTCCAGCAGGATGGAATGAGAGCCGCCACAGAGCTATGTCATGACTTATATAGTCTGATCCCAGTGTTCAATGAAGTAGCCCTCGGCATAACCTTCACCTCTGACCCTGACTCCAGCCATCTGGCTGGTTAACACTAGCCTAGGACTTTTAGCATAACCCATCACATGCCTGCATTGACCTAGACAGAAAGAGGTATATGATAACTGCAAAGGGGCCACTTCTAAATCAGATTTGTATCATTGTATTAACATGTGTGTTTTTGTTGTTGTTTCTATTGATCCATGTCGTTGTTGCAATGTGCTGCTACTGAGGTGTAGCCAAAGACAAATTTCCACTAAGTTGGACAATAAAGTTGTATTGTATACAGGTTACAAATTAACATTGGTAATGCAAAAAAATACAACTGCAATTACTCATAACAGAGAATAAGTGTCTGTAATCTCATAAAGAAAACTACTTAAGTGGAGTGTTCCAAAAATTACAGATAGTGTGTGTAGCTGACAGGACTGGTTTCACTCTTGCAAACAGGAGTCATGTATGTCTGGTTGAAATACCTCCATGACACGATTTATGACAGGACGGAAAACATTTATCTCAGATGTATTAGATCTAAAAAGACATAGAAGTAAACTCAGTCAAGCTAAATGCCTCACAAAAACTTGACAGAATAAAGGTGAAATCAAGGCTCTTGTGTTTCAGGCAATTTTCCACTAAAGGACATTTGAAGGTAGTTGTAAACTGCTTAAGAACCCACACAAGAGACATAGAGATGGAATCAAACATCCTGCATCAAACCCTCAATCAAACACTAACAGCATGAGGCAAACCCAAAGAGAGAGAGAGAGAAGAGAGAGAGAGAGAGAGAGAGAGAGAGAGAGAGAGAGAGTGAGAGTGTGTGTGTGTGTGTGTGTGTGTGTGTGTATATATATATATACACACACTACTGTTCAAAAGTTTGGAGTCACTTAGAAATTTCCTTATTTTTCAAAGAAAAGCACTGTTTTTTTTCAATGAAGATAACATTAAATTAATCAGAAATACACTATACATTGTTAATGTGGTAAATGACTATTCTAGGTGGAAACGTCTAGTTTTTAATAAAATATCTACATAGTGTGTGTGTGTGTGTGTGTGTGTGTGTGTGTGTGTGTGTGTGTGTGTGTGTGTGTGTCAGACTGGGATCAAATCCAGGGAGTAGTGCAAGTAAAGCAAACTCACTCAAAATAATCACATACACACAAACATATTACAAACACAATGCCTTCTAGTAGTAAGATAAAATATGTACTTACAGACATTACCGGTGTTGTCAAAACTTTTGAGCACTTCATTAACTCTGATAGGGCCCAGGTTATCCCTAAAAGACCCAACAAATAGAGGATCACACAGCAGTTTGGAAGAATACTATATTGTACTTTCGCAAAGCAAGACAAATAATCTTTGGCATTGTTCCAAAAGGAAATATGCCAAAAAGTGACTCTAAAACATTGACAATACTGAGTTGTAGAGTGTAGAGACTTTTTTTTTTTTTTGCTTAATTCAATTTGTCAACATTTTTTACATTTGAGATTAGATTAAAAACAAACAAAAGATTCTAGATGTGATCAGGTGATGTTATCACCATCTGCTCATTTACATAATGACACTGTATAAACCTGGAAAGGGTTCAAATACTGACTTTTACTAGTCTGATGTGGTATCATGAAACAACTCCTCGTGGTGCACTGTCACCATGTTTGATCTGTGCCTGCATGAAACTAGAGCCTTATGTGCGTCCATTCAAGTGTCTGTACCTGAGCAAGGCACTGTATTCGGGAAAGTAGACACTTCTGTACTCCACCCAGACGTCATCTGAGTTATCACTGGAGTCTTGTGTCAGAAGCCTTTTCCTGCTGAAAAGGTCAAACGTTGCGAACCTGCGAACAGACACCTGTTTGACCTCTGGAGTGTCCGCCTGCTTCTGACGCAACACCTGTGAGAGTCGGGAGTGGAAAGAAAGGGGAGTTATTGGATTTAAATTTCCACAAAAGAGCTGGTAAATATTCTCATTAGCTGTAAAGTCTCAGCATTCACCGAATTAATCATGTTTTCCTGTTTTGACAGTGTGAGGTTTTATTTCAAATAGACAAGAGGTCCTTTGGGACGACCGTGACAAGCAATGGAGGAGAAAGACATTTTGGACAAATTTTACATTTCTGATTCGTCCAGAAGTTCAATAACAAAGTCATGTTTACCTGAGATTAATTGAATGAAAGGCTACTTTAAACATAACGTACAGAATGAATTTGCATCTTTTCATCATTAACTGTTAAAAAAAACAGAACTCATTTACATTATATATAGTAGTAGTTCTTTTTTTCCTTTCTTTCTTACAGCATCTATCTATCTATCTATCTATCTATCTATCTATGTATTCTGGTAGTCCCCATATAAAGGACATTGCTGCGCCAAGAGGAAGAAATGCAGAATGCAAGACGGCCCCATTGGAGGGAGCTTTTCCTGTCACCCGAGTGTAATGCCTGTGTAATGCCCATCTATGGGAAAAAGCACAAGCCCTACTTGTGCAGCTCCTGCTCTTACTTGTAGAAGGTTCTTGTACATGTAATGCTAATCATAATCTGTGGCCAGAGAGCGAGAGAGATAGATTCTTACTAGAGACAAATAAACTGTAAAGCTGGAATGTATTGTTATACAATTACTCATTAATACAAATTACAGAAGGTAAGGATTCAAGTTATACTACATGCCAAAGCAGATCAGTGTACTAATGAACCAATATTGCTTAACAAACAAACTGCTATTCTATGTAACAGACTAATACTGTTATATTACATATAGGCAATGTCCCTGTCAATATTTTTCCCATCTTGAGTTTGAATAAAAACTATTAGGGAAGAAACATGACAGGGAGAAAGCCTACTACAATGTGTTCCCATCACCCTCATAATGAGGGACAGATATTCTAACGGATGAACAAAAACGAGAAATGCTCAACAAGGCATTTTATGTTGAACATTCAACACATTTTTGTAAAACATGCACGCACAAATAGTCTAAAGCCACATGAGGTTTGTGCTTTCCTCTTTTGAGGATAACAATACCTGTCTCAGTAGAGTCCACCTGGCCCTTGCAACATCAGGAGTACCACAGGTTTCAACCAGGGAGCTGTGGGAATTAGCTGCGCAGGTGTCTTGATTAATATTTTTCCTCAAAGGCGAAGCCGGCTCGGTCGTTTCTGCAGTACCGTTTGAGTCCCTCTCCATTTTATCTTCGAAGATGTGGGCGGGAATAAACCTGTAAACAAATGTGCCGGGTGTAGGGTTTTCACAGTTATCGGTAGAAATGTGGTTGTACAAAAATAACGTTTTTTTTTCTCCCTCAAAACAACTCCGAAGGCGGAAATGGTCGCAGATACGCTTGACTGTAATCACCTGTTACACCCACAATGGAAACATGCTACTTCCGTACACTTTTGGCGTTCGAGGCATAGCAATGGATTATCGAAACAACAATCCCGGATTGTCCCCTCCAAACCGACGGTGGCGCGCGTCTGAATTTGATTACTTTTGTCTGTCTTCGCCCGCTACGTCATCCACAGTGGGCTTTGTTTAGGAAATCATGCACGTGTACAGAATTCGTTCGCCCAACTGTCAACGGTTCGCCGACTGCCGGATGGGTCGATTAATTAACGAAACAATAAATATTTATAATGAAATGCGATGCTTATTTATCATTTGAAACGTGTAAAGGGTCATTTTTGTCGTGATGGCCGATACTAGTTAACTGCCTAACCAGGCAGTGACAGTTGGCTTCTTAAAACCACATAATCGCAGCTAGTGCGCGTGCACTTAACGCTAGATGATGAACCTAAATTAAGGCTTTGTAATGGCCATTCTCTCCTCTCTGTTGCGCTCACCGGCTCGGTTACGGTTTTGGGAGCGTTTTGGGAGTTTCTCGCTGTCCGTCCAACGTTGCTGCACGTCGGTAAGGGTGTTCAGTTGACGTCAGGGCTGCTGTTTCTGCACACCTTTAGGCTCGGTGTGAGATTACCAACCGTTCTGCTGCCTCATCAATATCGTCAACTCATACGTTATTCAACACGGTGTCTTTTTTTACCAGGCGGACAAAACTAGTCTTGTACTGAGCCACAGATGAGGGCACAGGGCTGAAATCCAGCACCATTGGATGTGGCTCACTGCACTCACGCGGAAATAAGCTACCGGGAATTAATAATACAGTAGTGCTATTATGGTATAATACTAAGGGGTAGTTGTTGACTGGAAAGTACGTCATGACACCACCCTACCAAATCAAGGATGTACAACCAACAGACACACTAGGGAATAATTTAGGTATCTTGCAATCAGTGCATTTAGCGATAGTGAAAACTACCATTGTTTAGTACTCTAACATCCAACAATAACATGTTTCACATAGGCAGGCTTCATTAAGCTGCATTAGCTTACACTTAAAAAAAAATCAGCAATGTGTATATATTAGAAAAACATACGTTATACTCATCTTATTTAGACTTGAAGTATCTTGCTCCAGCACAGGATACACATACTTGAACAGTAATGGCCCTTGTGATTTGTAAATGTTAAAGTGTGAAAAAGTCTCTCCATAATTTATAACGTCGTTCTATTCCAGGACACTTCAAACTCATCAATTGATCATGTCAGCTCTGGACTTGATAGGTACAAGGACTTGCAGAAGTATTTCAACAGGAGACTGAAGGCGACGTACCACAGGTTCTCCAACGTACCTGATCACTCACCGGTAAGGCCCGGCCCTCTGCCTCAGCTTCCAACCATTTCGTAATGATTTTGAATATATAACCTCAGTTGTAAAGGACACGCACATTCAGCCTTTTGGTTCCACTGTGAATTCTCTTGACACAGGTCTGCGGTCATCACCATGAGTATTTCATTGAGAGTGATGGCATCTACAGAACGGACCAGAGACAGAGTAAGCCGAAAACATGGATGTAGCTTCACTACTAATGCCAACAATTCATACAGCCAGATAATTGGGGACGGGAAACCTGCATGGAGATTCATCCATGGAGATTTAATTGAAAACACTTTTAAAGAGAACAGGAGGCAAATCAAAAGCAAGATTACAAAATTGCATTACCGTTATCTTATATAATCCTATCCCCACGGCTGCATCTGCAACATTTTAATGCGTTCCATTATGAGAAATGGTGTCATTCCAACTTTTATGATTGGCTCAGTTTCCTCTCCCCGTTTGCAGGTGAGCCGGTGCCAGAACAGGTGCTAAGTCTAGGACAAGTCTCTGGAAAGGAGGAGGAGACTGGACTTGATAATGAAGAGAGGAAGCAGAGGATTCAGTGGACTGTCCAGAGAATACGTCTGTCCCCACAGGAGAAGCATCTGGCTGCAACACTAAAAACTACTCACAGAGAAGAGCCGAGGTGAAATATACACACAAAATATCCTTTCATCAGAAGCAGTTTTTCTTTAACTGGCAAATTTTCAAAAATTGGTGGATGAGTTATTATTGCACTGTGTTTAGGGTTTATTGCTATGCACCTTTCACCAAGTCAAATTCCTTTAATGTGTAACGTACTTTGCAATAATTAGTTCTGATTCTGATGAGTGTCCTGTGACAATCCAGGTGTGTGGTTGTGAGACTTGGGATGAGACCTCTGGATCCCCCACAAGTTGTATTCACACTGGATAAAGTATTGAGCTTTGGTACGTTTTAAATCGTTTTAAATAGCTTGAGGTAATAGTGCCCTGGCTAAAATTAAAGGATACTTTTGTGTCTGCATGTGTGAAGAGTGGGCCACAGACGAGGTCCTGTTTTACACAACTATGGAGGATCTACGCTGCAGCAGAGCGTTTCGGCTGGACTTGACCTCCAGTGGAAGCGGGATAACTTCTGTGTATGAGGAAACGCATCCTGAGTAAGTGTAGGTAATGTTACATATATGCTGCCTCTGCTCCCACAGCATCTCTAATTGACATACTGCCATCTCCCCAGTGTGTTTGTGGAGGTCGCCCTTTCAAGAGACAGACAGATACTGAGCATCAACTGCAGCAGCAGGACCAGTTCAGAGGTGCTGCTAATTGATACAACAGCGTCCCATTTAGAGCCCTTCCTGGTTCAGCCCCGCCAGCTGGACCTCCTGTACCACGTGGAGCACTGGAGAAAGTGTCTGATTATACTGACTAATACGGGGCCTGGACAAGAATATCAGGTAGAGTTTATACACTGTTTAGAGGGTGCATACATTTCACATAAATACAACGTGGAAACGGTGTTTCAGAAGTTACAATATAAAAAATTAAAAAAAGGTTTCTGTATGTTGGCACCCTTTAAGCCTCGTTTACTGTTGTTCACTGGAATTTTGGATGGAGAAAAACATGCTGATAAATGTGGTGGAAATTTATCATAAGTGCTTTATTCTTAAATGTGTAGCTGAACTCTGAGAGGAGAGTTCAGTTCATCTTGACCCAGTCTCATCGGCGCCATCCGTGTGAAGCAATAACAGGTTGATTTCGGTATTGTTTTTGTTCTTTTCGTTTTGTTTTCTTTCTGTGCCTCTCACTCTTGCTCTCAGGGCCGCAGCCAAACAACATCCTCCAGACAGCATCAAGGCTTGTCTGGAGGGAAGGAGGACACTGCGAGGAGGAGCAGGGGGGGAGGGGGAAAGGGCAAACATTTCAATAATAATTGTTGATGTATAAAACTCATGTTGAACTATTTTTCCTGGTCAGACCTCCGAACCATCTGTGGTGACGAGCTCTGCCCATTCAATTGAATTATTACAAGTTTCTGTTTAATAAATGCATTTAAGGGTTTCACATCGCATTTGTTTTCTCTAAAGGAGATTGATAAGGTTAATTAAATTTCCATTACAATAAATATTCAATGTTTTAATTTTAAAATGAAAAAAACTAGGTTGCGCAGGCCCCTCTCTCAGAGCCACACATGGGCTCATGGGAGCCTTTGTTTGTCCCCGGCCCTGGCACTGCAATCAAAGACATGGATGTGGTCGGCGACCACTGTGTGGTAGTTGCGAGAACACCAGCCGGTGAGCTCATCCTGGTCGTGGTCCCGCTGACCCATCCCAGGGAGGCATACACTGTACAGGTCAGTGTGACTGAATACTTACTTCCGTGCTGGCAATCTTGCTGTTAGTCATGTCTTACTTGCATCTTTACCATTTTCCTTTCTTTATTTTCTTGCTTTCTCCTTGTTTTTCTGTTGGATTGCTTTATATTTTTAGATAGTCTTTAAAGTCCCAGAGGGAGATTTTGTTTTCACAGCTAGTGCAGATTCCACACAGCAATATACAGAGACAATACATGAAATATACACTTGGTCAAATCTACACATATCTTGCTTTTATGTATTAATGTCTTACACTCTTATATTTCTGTACTCCCAAGCTCCCCTCCTGGGCCTGTGCCATCCAGACCAAGAAACCAGGTGTGGCAGACCAACGCAGTGTGTTTGAGTTCTTGATTTCATCTCCAGTCCACTTCCCGGTGCCCTACTGTCTATACCCTGAGGACGGGCTACTTTTGTCAGGCACCAAAGATGGGACCTCCCCAGAGAGCCAGGGAAATTATACCACCACACGCTTAGAGGCCTGCAACCAAGTGAGAACACTTGATATAAAAGATGCATGCACACACACACTGAAACACTATCGGCAGGGAGGTAAGCATTTTGTCTTGAGGCTCACGTGTCCACTGATGAAGCTTTTTTTAGTCACCAAAGATAGAAGACCTCAATAGTACACATTCAGTCATGCACACATATATACGTAGAACTCAACATAGAAGGGCCGGTGACTTTTTTTCAAGATAATTTAACACTTTGGGACGTCTACTCATCTCTGCCTCTCCTCTGTAGGATGGTACATTGGTGCCGGTGACACTGTTTCATTCGAATCCTGTGGAGAGTTTGCGTCAGGGGCCACTACTAGTCCATGTCTACGGAGCTTATGGCAGAGATCTCAACATGGAGTTCTGCCCAGAGAAAAGGCTGCTGCTGGAGCAGGGCTGGACTCTGGCCTACTGCCACATCAGGTAACGTATTTGCTCTCCAACAGCCTATAAAGCAACCTGACTGGCTCAGCAGGTTATTTAGTGATAAGAGGCATGCTTAATGTAAGTAATACCTGTGCTTGTATTGATTGTGTATTGATGTTGTGTGGCAGGAAATTGCTTGAAATTGTCTGTGAGGGCTAATTAAGTCTGGAATTCCAACTTCTGTGTTGAAGTGAATCTTTGTCATTTACAACTTCTAGAGGTGGAGGAGAGCGCGGCCTGTTCTGGCAAAGACAAGCTCGTGTCGAGGGGAAGCAGAGAGGGGTGGAGGACCTCCAAGCCTGTCTCCATCACCTCTTCTCTTTAGGAGCCTCATCTCCTTCACTCACTGCCCTCACTGCCTGCAGTGCTGGGGCTGTGCCAGTGGGAGCGCTGTGCAACAGACACCCACACTTGATGCGGGCTGTTACGCTGCAGGTAAGCTGTTAAATCACCTGAGAATGGTGTCCTTGCGTCCTGGAGTGTGCAGCTTTTAGTGTTATTCTTTGTAAGAATGTTAAGGACTCTGTGTCTTCCTCAAGAACACTTTAACAAGAAGGAGTTTGCCAATGTTTAAGAGTTAAATATAAATTGAAGGACAGTCTCCTCACACTCAGGTGTACACACATCCAAAGACATCTCTATTCCTGTGGTCAGGCTCCTTTCCTGGATGTGTTGGGAACTATGGAGGATCCCAGCCTGCCTCTAACTTTGGAGGATAGAGAAGAATGGGGGAACCCAGTAGGAAACCCAAAACATAGACTCACCATCTCCTCCTACTGTCCCCTTCACAACATTACCCCTCAGGTATGGAGAGGAAGAGCGTGAAACCACAAAGAATGTAGTGTGCATTGGCTGTAGAAATGCCTTTTGGAATGCAATTTTGTTGTTGTTTTTCTGTTTCTGCTGTGATTAAGATTGCATTATGTGATTCAATCGGAGTGTGTGTGTGTGTGTGTGTGTGTGTGATTCTGTGAGCTAGTGCTACCCATCGATTCTGCTGACGGCATACAGCGGTGATCCCAGGGTTCCTCTGGCAGGCGTCCTCAGATACACTGAGCAGTTAAAAAACGCCATTCATACACACTTCACCGGGGAACCAAAGTCCGGTACGTACACACACACACACACACACACACTATAACAACAGTGAAGTCACTTGTTGATTACATACAGAAGATGGATATGTTTTGCAGCCAAGCATGTTATTGGATAAATGTGTGTGTTTATGTAAATCTTTCTGTGTGCGCGCATTCCGGAATGGATTTCCTAATTGTTCCCACATCCTTTTTAGGTGTGATTTCTGCATCAGAGGTTTTAATAGTTCAGGGTCAGCTCCCAATAGTAGTGTCAGTGTGCATGTCTGGAGAGGCAGCAGAAACCGATGTATGTCTGTCTGGGGAAACTGCGAACAGCATTTGAAGTTCGTGACCAAAGTATAGCATAGGTCACCTTGTAGTATAGAGCGTGTGTGTGTGTGTGTGTGTGTCTGTGTGTGTCAGTGTCAGCTAATTGCTCTCATTTCCCCTTAGACAGGCTCTTGCTCCCTCTCACTTATAATCTGCCTACACCACATTGGTGGTACTCCTCTTTACACCCCTCTCTCTCTTGCGCTGCCTCCACTCTTCTGGTTTCAAATGCATCTCTCTCACCCTCTCTCACTTTCCTGTTGTACACACACACACACACACACACACACACGGCAGCTTACGTCTCTGTGTATGTGTGTATATGTCTCCCTAATCTGTCTCTCTCTCTGTTCTCCGGAGTCTTTGATAAAGTGCTGATGGCATAGACACATGCAGGCGGGTGGGCAGGCCCATTAGCATGGTAAAGAGATAGTGTATCAGAGCAAGAGATTAGACGCCACAGACTGGGAGCTGTCAAGGTCAAGACCGTACTTGTGAAACAGCCGGCACCACAGAGACGGGGAGGGGGGGGATAATACGGTGGGGTTCGAGAAGAGGGGCAATATCAGCTGGCAGCATGAATGAGAGAGAGAAAAGACAGAGAGAAAGGGAGAAGATTTGGGACAACTGGACAGAGAGAGAAGGAGAGCAGAGAAAGTGGGCATACAATAAGATAAGGGAAGGAAGTTTTAAAGAATGTCCCCCATTTTGCCTTTGACCTCCATCTCTTCCGTGTTCTTTCAGAATGTGAACCAGCGCCAAACGTAGTTCTGAACATTCAACCTGGAGCAAACCACCACGGACCAGATGACTTTGAGTTGATGCTGGAAGAGGTGATGCAGCCTATTGGGTCTTAAAGGGATTTGACGCTTTGGAAAATGTGTTGAGCATTTTAACTATGTGCTATCACAAAAAAATGCCTGATTGATCAGGAGGTTTTTCAATACATTTTGTATTTCAAATGTAGCCCAACCGTTTTCTCACATTGTGAACACTAGCATTAGTTTTATCAGTTGAGTCTCTGGGTACAGACTGAGAAATGTCCTCCGTCTTTTCTTCCCGACACAGGAAGCCCTCACGCTAGCATTCCTATACACAGAGCTGGGCCTGGAGCCTCCTCGGCCCCCACGCAGGAGGAAGAGATAGCACATCCACCAGGGGGGAGTCAGGAATCTCACAGCAATGACCTAAAGATCTACCATTATGAAGACAAATTGTTGACACGATGGTGCCCAAATCAATATCAACAGTGAATGTATCAGCAATGGTCCTCTTTATTATATGACATCGATCTTGTATAGAGGAGACGTGAAAAAAAGAATCTTGATCGTTTGATTGCTGCTGTGAACTTTAATAATTGAGTGCCATCATATTTATAATATAATTCATATTAGCATGTATAAAGTATATCCACGACACTCAAATAGCAGGCCTTCTCAGAGACGTAGCACTGTTCTGGGTGGTTTGGATTAAACCGAGTGTCGGCGGAGTACTGAATCACCAAACCCTCTCCTGCCTCCGTCGGGATACGAGACTTTTGTAACGCCTTGCCGTCGCTGACTTGGTTTGTGCTCTTCAGCACCTTCAACTGGTCTGGTAACTCTCGAATAGACGAGAGATCTGTGATGGCAGATTCTTTACCAAAGTTAAGCACCATGAGGAAAGCTCGGTCCAGCCCGTCCAGCTCCCGGAGGTAAGAGAAGACACTGGCATCAGCGTGGACGTAGCAGAACCATCCGCGTTGAAGGGGGAGCTCTGACTGCCGCAGGGTGTTCAGGAAACGGTACTGAGCCAGAACAGACCCCTTATCTTCCTTCTGGACCTGGAAGAGCGAGTGGCGAGCGGATACACAATGTAAAACAAGGCCAGATGGTTCTCCAGAGTTGAACAGCATTGAAAGAGTTCTGTACCTCCACATTGATGCTTCTGTAGTCAGGGTGTACAGGCAACCAGGTGATGTTGGTTTTGTTGTTAAAGCCCGCGTTCATGTCACCACTCCACTGCATTGGAGACCGCTGAGGGTCCCGACTGGCACTCTGCGGTGAAAGGACAGGAATCATTGAAGCACTTCAGCTTCTACTGACAATGAATGTTTATGAATTTGACTTTTTCCAGTCTGTATTTTGTGATAAAGTTGGATACAATTATGTCACTATAAGAGTCCAAACACATTTCGTCCTGTTTTGTAATGTCATCAATTAAAAGGGCTGTGTCGTTACAGTGGCTAATTTTTTTTTTTTCCTTGAATGCAGAGTACTGACCGCATTGTATTTGCCAGCAGGGTCCTGTGTCTGACTGTCTGTGACATTAATGTTCTCCATGCCGATCTCCTCGCCGTAGTAAGTGGTGGGCGTGCCTGGGAGGGTCAGCAGCAGCATGTTGATGACACAAATGTAGGTCTGACCAGCAGTGGAGGCTATTCGAGGCTTGTCATGGTTCCCAACCTTATACACAGTGGAGGTAAGTGAAATACATGGAAGGTGGAGAGGTGAGAGAGATGCGTTGGGAGGAAGGAAGGCAGGGTGAAGTGGACAGGTTGGGGTTATGGAAGAGAAAAGTTTAAAAAAAAAGTGAAGGATATAGGATGTATAGATAAAGTGAGCGGACTCCTGACTCACCAGCCAGTTGGCCCATTGTCCCTCGGGTATGTTGGCCATCCACAGCTGGACCAGATGTTGAACCCACAAGCCGCTGGTGTTCTGAGGCAGGTCCAGCAGGTAAAAGTTGAAGGGGAAGTCACTTTCTTTAACCAGCGGGGTGCCATAGTACATCATGGTCTTTTCCACCTCGTCGTAATCATAAGACTCCGTCGCCATCAACCTGAAGTGGATCAATAACTTGTTTATGGTGTTGTTTAACATGCAATCTGATCCTCAGCCAGTCAACATTTAAAACTTGAGTTTCATCCTCTTTCATTTGCCTTTAACAAGAATTGAATAACTAAAGTAGAAATGTATACCAGAAAAGGTTCCAGACCTGTAGAAAAGAAGGATATTTTTTATCTGAAAAATGCTCATAATTATGTATTGTTACTATGTGTCAAGTTCATCTTATTGTCATCATATGTATAGACCGTAGTGAAACGCAAGACAATACACAGGACTGTTTAAGAACTGCGTAAGAAATACAATCACGAATGATGAGCTATGTGAACCTTATGGCATCATGATCATCATATGTCAAATTAAGTAGGTAAGAGCATTCCCAGTTCAAATTGTGCAATAATATTATTGTATGTCTCCCGTACCTGTATCTGCCAGGCTCACGGCTGTAGACCTCCATCTCAGCCCTCCAGTCCCTCAGCAGGTCATGCAGGCCCAGCTGACTGGTGGTGTAGTCATGGTGGAGGTCCCTCTCTGAGGCCACGGACTCCTGGGTGGTTGTTAATATAAATAAATATGAGGTAATGTAGCTATTATTGGATGTCAGGCCTATTAGATGAATTGGTTTTGCATGTGGTTTCGGGCACTAGTGGGCCATTTACAGTAAAGCTTCCACCCTTAGATCATCCACCATCGTGGATCAAGAGAGCTCAACTGTGTTTTCCTCTGCCCACTGGGGGTTATGAGAGCTTGGGTGTAAATGTGTTCCTTTGTCAGGCCTAAGCACCGGGTCACAGGCCAGGCCGTTGGAAAAATCAGTAGAAATCAGATAGAGAGAGTAGAGGCCAAGTGATACAGACTTTTTGGTTTAATAATGGAGTAATGTTTTTTTTTTAACTAGGTTTTAAGTGAACAAGCCCGGGACCTGCTTCAGTGCTTCATAAGCTTTTTCAAGGACAGTGAAATAATGCTCCTAAACACCTAATGTGTTAAACACAGGGACAACCCACACGTTTCTGAGGCGGTAGCTTTAGCCATGCTGTTACATGAGTAAACCGCTCAGCACACAGCCAGCAAAGCACAGAATTGGTCTGAATTTAAAGCTACAACCAGCAGTAAAGCAATAACGAGAACACTGATAGCTGGTAAGTTATGATGATCAGATTCAAGGTTGTGATACATTTCTCAATATCCCAATAAACACACAGCTGTGACTCTTTATTGCAATTTAGTGCTTCCACTTTTTTTTTGTAGATTGCATGAACATCTCTGTGCATTGCCCCATAAAGCACCGCTGGGCGTGGGTTATTAAATGAGTAGCCGGCCAATGCAGCGGTGAGTAGAGCTCTCTGTCGACAGTAGAGTCAGTTATTCTCAAGTGGTAGGTAATTCCCAATGACGTGCTAATCCACCAAAATATGCCTCTTTTCTACTAATCTGTCCTCTGTGAGAAATAACTTCAGTCTCCATGGTACAAAAAGTCTTTCTCAGTGAGCTCTGCGCAAATCATGCCCCCTTTGAATTCCAGAAGGGACAAGATGAACCTGACATTTAAGCCACAGCTAAATGAATGATGAATCACGAACACTGTGAACTCTCCCACTCAGCGGGCGATTGTGTTTGTTGTGCCAGCTACACTGGAGTACTGCTTCAGCGGAGCAGCTCGGGCCCACAGGGCTGCTTGTATCCCTCAGATCGTTACAATCTGCACTCTGACATATCAGACGGTATATCATGCAACAAAATAATATGATAGTAAAATTGCATAACTGAATGTTACAACACAGATTGTTAACTAAAACTGAACTTTGAGTTCAGAGGAAGAAGAGCTGCTTGGTGACGAGTGCACAAAAGAGCAGTGGCTAAAAGTAAAAACTTGACAAGCCAGACCTAACAACATGTGACCATCTCAGAAGGAGGCTGGAAATGGGTCTTTAGTCTACATCGCTTCAAAACATTTTTTTTTAAATAAATGTGTATTTTTTTCATTGTCAATTGTCAAAATGATAACTAAAATTGTGTAGGAGTCCAGAATTTCCTCATCCTCGGATGTCACTCACTGAAATAAAATGTGATTGGAGCTAAAGCGTGACCGTACGCGGGGCCCCACCCGCTCTGCCATTTGACACGGATCAATTTCAGTTGGCATTCCAGACAGACCTTACCATCTTTGGTGGCCGTGTCGAGGAACGAACAGCTGCTCGAACTAAGCCGGCAGACATCGCTGCCCGTCACAAACAGCGTCCATTAGAGTGAGGCGCTAAGAGGGGACACTCACTGGTGCTTTGTTTGGGTCCACCTGTGGTTCATCCCTCAAGTGTGTGGCCTCCAGGAGGTACTTCACTGCACCCATCCGGAACCCGTCCACTCCCTTCCCCAGCCAGAAATGAATGATTTCCTGAAATAGAATCATAAGTATCAACTTAATTAATTAAATGCTGTGGAAAGAAAGTGTGCTGAAGGTCAGACACTGCTTAGGTGTCATTTGACCCTCATTTCAGAATAAACATGTATAATAAACAGGCACAGTCTGTGCTGTTCTTTGCGCTCCATGTGTGAATTGGCAGTTAAAAACCCACAAGGGTTTACTAGCTCATGTTAATGTGTAATCAGCTGGCCATCATCACACATTATAACCTACAACAATCATGGGACAGTGGAGAAGACACTGACTGAAGATCCTTGTATGAGATATGTTATATGAGTCATCAAAAACCAAACGCTTTTAGAAATGAGTCAATAGCAGAGATAATGTGCGTGAGGTAAAGAAGCGTGTGGTCGTGTAATCTTACAGTCAACTCTTTGCGGACATGTGGGTTTCTGATGTTCAGCTCTGGTTGCTCCTTGAGGAATTGGTGCAGGTAGCACTGTCCTCGAACTTCATCGTAAGTCCACGCCGATCTCCCAAACACACTCACCTGAGAGAAAGGAGGAGGAAGAGAATTAGAAAGTGCAGAAACAACTCAGACACATACTTTGTAAATTCCAATACGTCACACCTTTATAGTGCAACAGCCCGTTCTCATTCCCAACTCAAACAAAAACACGTAAACGTGCACGTAACATAAGTTCAGAAACTATGTCACAAACATCGCTAATGTAACTTTAAAATAACACTTTGGGACATGAACAGCGGTCTCCTGGATGAGAGTCCAGGTGTGTTTGACCAGTCCGCACTATGAGGATGTTTTGGGTCATTATACTTATAGGTCTTCACACTACTGTAGCATTTTCTCTCAGCGTCTGATAATGACTGGGACGGGTTTTGTCGTTACTTGAGGCCAAAAGGTGCCTTGTGCGTCGGTTTTAGTCGCCCAGAGACGCGACAAAGCGTCGGTATTTGGGAATGAGAACGGGCTGAGGGCAACGCATCAGTGAAGATTTAGTGAAAATCAACACCCAATTATTAGGCCTCGGTGCGGTGGCATTGCAGTCGCTCCAGACGTAGTAATCCTTGTAGTGAGGATCTGCGGCCCGGCTCAAGTTGAACCAGCGGTGACGGTCGCTGGTATAATTGGGAATGAAATCCATGATCAGCTTCAAATCTGGTGGGAACCGAGAGATTAGTAGGAGTCCAAGATACGGACCCTGCCACCAAAACAAGACGTGCGGTGATCCACCGTCAATCCTGGTCATACGTAGAGGAAACAAACGTACACACCTATGCTGTGCATTTCAGCCAGAAGATCTTCAAAATCATCCATGGTTCCAAAGAGCGGGTCGATGGCTAAGAAATCATCCACATCGTAGCCAGAGTCCCTCATGGGAGAGCGGTAGAAAGGACTGACCCACACAGACTTGATGTTCAGGTACTGGAAGTGGTCCAGCTGCTCCCGAATTCCTGCCAGACCAGAGAGACCACAGTGATGAGTGCTGGATACCAGAGGACTTGGTGCCAAAGACAAGTCCGAAGACAAAGAAGTGCAAGAGTTGTATTAAAATATAATAATATTATATAACTAATAATGTCTTTGTTACTGGTTGAACAAAGTCAATGATTTACTTGTGTCATTCAGAACCGTGATAAGACAGAGATAAGAGATGTTTTGATGAAAAGTCCTTCTGCTTGTTGTTTATCCTTTCTATTTGGTCATTAAAAAACAAATAGGTCTACGTGTTGGTATGATAAATGCTTGTGGGCTAACTTTACACTCTATAATAAGCCATCGGATCTAGATTTATAAATGTTAATACCATGTTAATAAATACATTTTTGGTCCAGATACTCTGCAGGTATTTTCTAGAATGCCAACCGGATGAATTAAAGAACTATCCAAAATAAAGTGGCCTGCTGGAGGAGGATTTTTCCAACATAGTCATGAATAAAGCCGTTACAAATGATAACCATTCCCCTAGTGTGGCTATAAATACGTGTAAAGGAGGATTAAAATCAGATCTGTATCAGAGGTCAGGGGCCATCTTTACCTTTGAGGTCTCCGACCCCATCTCCGTTGGAGTCCCTGAAGGACCGCAGATACACCTGGTACACCGGGGAGATCTGCCACCACTTCAGGCACCGCGGGGACAGCGCGATCACCGTGACGGTGAGCGCCACCAGCGCCAGCGTGCACGCCACCATCAGCCAGAACAGGATCTCCCGGGGCACCCGGTACCGGGCCTTGGAGGAGTGCAGCAGCAGCACCTCCTTGGGCATCCCGGCGTACGGCTGGATCTGCGTGTACTCCGCAGCCTCGTTCAGCCTCAGCGCGGCGGCGTCGCACCTCTCCTCGGGGTCTCCGCCGGCGTCGTCCGCCGCCGACCCGCCGCCGCCGTCCACATCCTGGTACCCCGGGTTCCTGGTGCAGTCGCCCAGCTCCACGCTGCCGGCCTCCTTGTTAATACTCATCGGGTTCGCAGGAGAGGGAAACTCGCAAACAAACGGTGTCGATTTAGCTCTTCTTCAGGAAGTCAGACTGACTGCAAGAGCCCACATTACACAATTTAACTGCTAGAGGCCAGAGTGCACTCTCTCTCACTCTCTCTCCCACACACGCGCACACACACACACAGTGCCACCTGAGGAATGTGGGAAGCAGGAGACTTGGATGGGAATGGGTAGATTAACATTTCTTGTTGCAGTGTTGACTGAGATGTGTGTGGTGGCAGAGAGCAAACACACATCTCCCTGTGTGTCAGTCACAGCTTGGTCCAATGCGCAATGGAGATTTCGAGGTCAACTTGTTTAAACAATGGTGCGACAGAATAAACACGGTTTAAAAATGAAACTTTATTACATACAAAGTCATTTTGCATTATCATAGGGCACAGTGTGCTGTCTTCATTTTTTTTTTTTTTTTCCCATTATCATTTTGTTAATTCGGATGTTCATGAAACTTTTTATGACCGTCCAATATTGGTATTCTTTTGATGTTAACCAAATGGTCCCTAAAGTGGGTGTTTTAGCCACATCCTATTGTGCAGTATGCGTAAACATTTATCTAAATAACATGACATTTAGTCACTTGTGTTTATTTAGTTACACACACACATTTATTGATGTTTTAATGTCGGCAAAGGGTCAAGATAAAGTCTCCTCGTGACTCGACCTCTAAGGGACTTGTTGACCTCAACGCTGTTTGAGGAAATATTTGCTGGAATTGAGATATAAAGTATAACTGTTGTAAATATATTAATAAACACATTTAGACAGCAGAACAAGATCTGCACTTTTGTATGTCCAACTTTATGTCAGCAAATTGTGGCAAACTAAAAGATTATATGGTAACTGGATTGGTTTAATCAACTTTGGGCTGGAGCTCTAGTCGTCTCATCATTAGTCAAAATGTTTGCTACGGGTTTGAAAATACTGCAGCGCAAAACTCCTTCTCTCAAGATGTTACACGAGTAAAAGCAAATTAAGTTGTATCATCAAAATGTAGCTCTACCAATGTAGGAGTATAAACCTGACTTTCCACCACTAGCTGGGACATTGACTGCATATCTACTGCAACAATACAAACATCCCGAACCCAATTACACAGGGACAAAGAGGACTGCCTGTTAAGTACATACTAATCAACATGTAGAACTATCAAAGCTGACTATTCAAATATTGTAATTATTTGCCCTTCAGGGACACCAGGCCATGAGAAAATACTTCTTTTCTGAGCTCCATGGTGACTTGTTCTTCTTTACAAAGCCTTGTTATGCTCTCTGGCACTGAACAATGTACACCACACAGGGCACAAACAGTCGTTGGATAACACACACAAAAATAACAGATAACAAAGACAACTTTCTATTGTGTGGTACTGAACAGTGAAAGCTTGCAAAAAGACACAAAGTCGACATTTCAAGTTGCCACTGAAAAAAAGAAAAAGCAAAGCAGTGTAAACTGTTTTAAACTTAAATCCATCTTTTATTGACGTTTATGTTCACTGTATGGTCTGTAACATCACAATAGCATACTGGGAAATGAGTACAGGAAGAAGGGATGGTGTAGTCTCATAAACCTGAAGGTGAGTGGGTCACACATTACTCTGAAATGCACACCAGCTTATCATTAACTTATTCGGTCTTCAAAATACAGCATTTTTATAAGAGCTAAAAAGCACTGGAATAAATAAAAAACAAGTGTGGAATTTATCAACGCCATTGTAAATCTGTCAACTCTAACAGTATGTATGTATATAAAGAGTGCCTAGACATGTCAGAGGGAGGTGGCAACGGGTACTAGGGTTAATTTCCATCCTAAAAAGCCCACATGAGGAATGTCACGTCTGTCTTTTGCCGTTTCCGATATCCCGCCTCCCTTCGGGGGTCCTCGCGGTTATTTCAACCCCAGCGGCCCAGAATATCGATACGCTCGGGAGGCAAAATTCTCTTTGCTTAACATATCCTAAAAGGCAGGGTCAAACTACTAAGGCGTCACCCAACTACCAAAGTCTCCTTTGAAAAAGAGAGAATTCTTCCCTTGAGATTATATTCCACAACAATAATTATTCTCACATACTTATTTTTTTTTTAATGAAGGGAGCAAAATGAGCTTGTTTTAGTCATTACATGACTGATGAGGAGAGACTGTGACGCTGCAGTGCTGCTTGTATTCTGTTCATGCAGTGGAATCAGTGTGAATCATGAAAATTACATACAAAAATAATAATTAATGTTTATCCTTCCCTCCCTTAATTTCTCTCCTAGCCCAGTGTCTGATTTATCTTAAACATAAACCTTAAAAAAAGAATAGTGTTCAGTGTGGTGAAACCTTATACAATATTAAAAAGTCAGGAAGTGTTAGTGTGAATACATTGTAAGAGTCCACAATGGAAAGGATTCAATGTCAGAACAAAACAAAACATCAGACGCAGTAAAAAACAACAACTGAACTTCAGTCCTAAAAGACAAATAATATCCATACATGTTCCACTTTCCTCCATCTTGTTCTTTTATCATCCCCCTTTCCTCTCTAACCCTGGGTTTTCACCACACTGAACATGCCCACATTAGTACATCTCACACACAAAATACACTCCTCCCTCAATCACAAAACATGCACAACTATAGAGATCCCACCCCTCCCGCTCCCTCCACCACAAACAAAGAAGAAAAAAAGAAAAAAATCAATCATCCCATTAAACGCAACTGCAAAAGAACTACACATTCAAGTACCTATTTGTCATATGGCATCAAGAGCAAGGGTACCACAAGAACATTAATCAGCCAGTAAACTCTGTTAGGTCTATTCTCTTTCAACACTACCACTTCAGAAAGCACAATTGAATGATTAAAAAAGAAATGTATATTACAGTTCTGTTATAGCCTATTGTAAAAGCATCTACAGAAGAAAAAAAATACACATGCAAAGTATGTGTATCTACGTTGTCAATGCCCACATTGGTTTCGAACAGAGTGAAAAAGAGGAGGCTTTTTCTGAAATATATTTGTTTCAATCACTTATTAGTGCTTGGGTTGAAAGAAATGAAATGGACTCCAGGTCGATAAAAAGAGCTTCCCCAGCATCCACGCTGTGCCTCAGAGGCAAGTCCATGAAGACTGGGAGCTGTGGAGAGAATTAAGGACATCTATTTCAATGATGACGCGAACGCAGTTCTGGGCGGGGTGTATTTTGTTTGTCCCTACAGTGTCTCCTTTACTTCCTACAGTGAAACACCAAAAACCTACACCTCTCCCCCAATCTGCTGTACAAGGTACATGTCATGCTCCCCTTCTTGTTTTCTTATCCACGGCCACAGTACTCTAAAAAGCCATATACATAAATAAAAAAAAAAGAACATTAAAAAAAAAGGAAATTGATGGGGGGGGTTCCAATAAAAAACAAACAAAAAAAAGGCATATTTGTTTTGTTACACGTTAATTGACAGATAGAAAAGACAAGTTGTAGCACAAGCAGGATTGTGTGTGTCGAGGAGAAAGGGGGAGAAGAAGGTGAGGCTGGAATTTCCCCTAACCCCGTCTTTGGAACGCTGCTGTGTGCAACTTTGACTTTTTTGTGTCTTAATTTGTCGACACGCAAAAAAAGGTGCACACACACACACACAACCCCGCAGACCCCACACACACACACACACACACGCAGACCCCACACACACACACACACACACACACACACACACACACACACACACACACACACACACACACACAACGAATACCATGGTTGGGAATTAAGTGGAAACAAACAAATCAAAATATAATTTCATATATATAAATATGAATTTAATATATAACTATCTTTCTATCTCTTAAACAGTAGGCTCAAAAGCTTATGATTCTGCAATATCTGCCAATGCAAATGATAGCGGTGTCTCTTCTGTCATATGAAGAGACAGAAAGCGAAAAGAGAGAGAGAGACAGAGGGAAGAGGGAGAAATCAACTGTGTAACAACATCCTATACGGGAGGAACGAAAATGAGCGGGGACGTGCAAGAAGAGTCGTCACACTTGGGGTTTCAACCATCTTCGTGTAATTCCCATCTGTAGCCAGGAACATCAGCCCATGTCCAGTTTTAGGTCAGACGCAGCATGGAGGAGCCAGACAGACTCCGCCCTCTCCCGAGTGCTCCCCTTGTGTTCAGGTGTGGGGCGATGATGAACTCGAGGGTTTAACTCATAAGTCTTTGGATAGCGTGGGGCTTTGGGAGTTTCAAATCCAGGAGTTCTGCGAGGCTGCCAGGTGCACGGCCAGGGGACGTGTTGGGCCCTCATCTAATAGAGTACCAGTAAACGCCCAGAACCCCGAGCTGGACCGAGCGCAGCTGGAGATTTGTGGGAGTCGCGGGCTTGTGTGGTCGATTGGCTGCCAGTCAGGAGCAAGTAAAGTTCACACTTCAAAACAAATAATGCCACAAAAAAAAAAAAGCCGCCGCCAACAAACCACTTTAGTCCGTTCCGTATCTTACAAACTGTTGATTTGTGAGGGCCTCCCTTCTCTCTCAGCACCGTAGTGCCTCAAAGCGTTCAGAGCAGGGCTGCTCCTGTGCCTCCGTCAATCCACCACAAAAACAACCACCACAAAGAAAGCAAGAAGTCAAGGGGCAAGAGAAACTGTGCTTGTTTGCCTCTCTTAAGTATATACCGTATATATAGTTCTGCTTTCAGATATTAATGCAGTTGTTCTTATTTCCCCCCCGTTTTGTTCTATAAAAAGAACCGACTAAACCTGTTTTGCAGTCCTCCACATTGGCTGTGTTGTTTGTTTCTAAATCCAGGATTTCTGCTTCGATTGATCTCGGTGTGGGGAATAAAAAAAGAAAAGAAAAACACCCCAGAGGAAATTAAAAAGGTGACTATGAATGTGATCTTGTGTGGAAAAGTGGTCCTGTTCTTTTGAGATCAGGCAGTTGTGCTGGACGGCTACCAGTGGTACTCCAACTCGGCTCCGCTCTGCAAGAGGGAAGCCACAGAGGGAAGGGGAGGAGGGATGGGGAGGAGGGATGGGGAAGAGGACAGTAGAATACGGAAGGAAAGGAGGGATGGAGGAAGGAGGGAGAGCAGAAGGAGAAGAAAAAAAAGACGGCACACCCGTTATCAAATGTAGAAAACAATCATTAGTCACATTCACTTGATTTCGTTCCCCCAACCTGGACTTCAAGGACAGGTTTTCCTTCAAACAACACACCAACAAAAATAATTGAACAAAGTTGAAAAGCAGTGTGAGCCAGGGAACACTTTCACTGCAAGTGTGTGGGTTCTTTCTGTAATAATAATAATAATAATAATAATAATAATAATAATAATAATACGCCAACACAACAAATCCAAGGCCTTTCGTCTTATTGCGGGAGCGACACAGAAACGAAGACTGCCAGACACGTGCGTGCAGTTGTGGAGAGACCGAGTGGGACAGAGATGCATGCGTGTAGGGCGTGTGACGTGAGAGGGGGACGGACAGGACCAGAAGACGACGACCATTCAACCTCATCAAACCTGGACTGTCATGTCTGCACACAGACGTCCACGCACACAAACACAAACACACACCTTAAAGTCATGGAGCTCCACATGCCAAAGAGTAGATCAAACCAGGACGTAGAGACTGATGGAGTGACAGGGGGAACATGTGTAGCAGGTCACCACTTACATGCCTGTAAGAATTGATGTGGATGTGTGTGTGTGTGTGTGTGTGTGTGTGTGTGTGTGTGTGTGTGTGTGTGTGTGTGTGTGTGTGTGTGTGTGTGTGTGTGTGTGTGTGGATGAGGGGTTGGAAGAAGGGGGGAGGGGTGTAACAGTTATATATGTGATCACTTACCAAATGAAACAGGAGGGCTGCGTTAATCAGAGGGTGAACACACAGTTAGACAAATCGATACATCCCTTATCAATGTGTGTGTGTGTGTGAGAGAGCGGGTGAGCAGGTGTGTGTGTGTGTGTGTGTGTGTGTGTGTGTGTGTGTGTGTGTGTGTGTGTGTGTGTGTGTGTGTGTGCGTTTAAAGAGTGGAACAATTCTACTGCTTGTACTGCTGTGATAAAATAGTGTCTAAAGAAAGGGGGAGGGAAGAAGCTAAGCTCATTTTTATGAAAATAATAATAATAATAATAATTAATTAAAATGTTGTTATTGTTGTGTGCCATCAGTAAGTATTTCCTAAATGGTGGATGTATTTTATAGACATCAAGTGTGTGTTAAAGTTTGATGAACTACTATGCTGATGCTAAAATTTGCTACCTGAGATTGTTTTGTCAGTTTATAAAGACTCAAATTAATTGGTGATAAAACTGTTACCGTCTGCACTTTACCTGGGAGTCATTCTAACTTTAGGTTTTACGGATAGTTGGAGCTCCTTGTGACCCAATTCATTCAGTGTAGACATGGATACCTGCAAAATTTCAAAATGATGGATATATACACACTAAATACACTAAAGTGCTAGAAAAATTAGCTAAGCGGTGAAATCTAATATGTGAATTGAGAACATGAATCTAATAAATATCGAAAGTCATTGATATTGTTGCTTCTCAAAGCAGTCAAAAGATTAAAAAGCCATATTTGCCTGATAGCACCTTTAATTGAATAAGTTTGTTGGAAAATGAATAAGTGTTATTAACAGCGTTCCTTTAAGATTGCTGCAATTTAGATCAAAATTAACTGAAAGCTACTATATGTATAACATAATAATTATAATAAGAAAAATGTGACTAGCATCACAGATTCCACCAGGACTTTTTTTTACTAATGAAAACTTCAATCACAATAATAATTTGGGAAGAACCACAAAAAGAGCTCTACAAAAGGCAGCTTTAAGCAGAGTAGATGAAATCCTTCAATCAATCAATGGAGTGTGTGTGTGAGTGTGTGTGTGTGTGTGTGTGTGTGTGTGTGTGTGTGTGTGTGTGTGTGTGTGTGTGTGTGTGTGTGTTCATAAGGCAAACAATCACAGTACCTCTAAGTCTTTACAGACACACAACGACAACACAACAAGGTGAACATCACCTCACCTCACCATGATCCACCAAACAGCAGACCACACACGCACACGCCTCAGGACTCCATCACTAGCAGACACATCAACAGACACACAAGAACACAACAGACATAACGGCTAATAAACAAATGGAAAAAGCTAACGATGATCAAAGTGGCATCTCATTGGGTCATTCCCCTCACAGACACATCTGGTCATTTAAAAACATACGCGCACACACGCACACGCACACACACACACACACACACACACATCCACTGCAACAACAACGAGTGACAGGGTCACACATTCGACTCCCGGTTTTCAAGCCATTGTGTGAGAAACGGCATGTTTCAGTAAACCTCTGATCTCTGCAGAATGCCAGAGTGTATTTCCACATCTGTGTGCAGGACTACGTCCTTAAGGCCTTTACACAGCTCAGGAATATAGTTTTTAATCCATGCGATTAATTATTTGAACTGTTGTTGACACGCAACAAAAAAGCAGCCGATTTTTCGGAGCTTTCTCAACACAAAGAAAGACGTCAACCAATCATGTTACACGGAACGGCCGTTAAGTCACAACACACTGGCTCCCTGGTCCCATCAGGTCCCATCAGGTCCCATCAGGTCCCATCAGGTCCCATCAGGTCCAAACCAGGACCGCAAACTGCATTACCCTCCTTCAACCTTGACAAAGACAGGATACCAGATCCACTCCTTCCATTCTTACCTTTCACAAAAAAGCCCCTGACATATACACTGCATAACCGTTTACCAGAGGGAGCTCAAATAAAAAATGTCGAAAAGGGAACTCTATAAAATAGATGACAGTAGCTTACTGAATTAATAGTTTCAATGCAAAAATATTCGCAGGGGAGTATTTTCATGCCATCTATGTTTTGTGTGTAAAGGCCTTTCAACACAACCGGTTCTGTACAGACTCCTGAGTGCCAACACTTCTCAAATAGTGGCAACAGCATATATTTACCTCAACTAAATAGAGAACTACAGGAGGCCTTTATTTTAATTAGGATACGATTAGAAACATGCCTTTTTTTTTTCTTCCCCATTTTATAGTTATACGACATTGTAGATCGTTGTTTGCAACAAACAATTGCATGCAAAAAAAAAAAAAGGTAAACAACGCACAAAGCAGACACATAAAAGCTGCGTACTTGGGGCTCTGCAACATACTGAGCATACGGACAGAGAGCAAAGATAAGGCTAATCCTGCAGAAATAGTTTGAAAAGTATGTTTGGACATTTTGATACTTTGCATTGAAATTCAAACTGCAGCCACCGTCGTCCGTGACGGAGAAAGCCACAAACCTCACAAGGCACACTATGCGAGTGTTTGAGACATGAACCTAAGGTTGTCAGTGGACACCTATAGACTTTACTTGGACTAACGTCAAAAAGGCTTCTATAAACGCTTCCTATTCTAGTTGATTCAGCTTAAAACCTATGCATTGTTATTGTCATTGTTTGGGTGTGTGGGGGGGTGCGAACAAATTAACTGCTCAAAGAAATCTTGGAGCGCCTCATTTAGAAATATTTCAAAAAATATAAAAATCAGGAGAAAAGCTTTCATCCGCAGCCACTGAATTTGGTAAAAGCGCAAAAGTTCTCAGTTCCACTCGGAAGACTTTTGACAAAGCGCAGTTGTCATGCATGCATAGCCCATTACGAAGGCTGACAGAAACTGATGTTTATCACAATGGGAGGGAGGGTGTGCTGGGCTCAAAGACACCTCTGACGTCAATTAGAATCCTTCATCTGCTACGGTTTTGAGTGTGAAAATGCACTAAATCACATGAGCTTGGTCCAACAGACGGGACGAATCAACATAAGAGGAGTAGGAGGTTTTCAGAGGCCACTGGAACTCAAGATGTGTTGCATGGCCTCGAGACTTTCGCATAAGATGCCTGTGTGAGTGTCGTCGAAGAAGGACAAAGCTCATCATTACATATATTGATACTGACCCCATCTTCCTCCCTGTATGGGTTCAGACGGTTGTATACTGCTTCAATAACACTGCGTCTGCAGGAAGAACAGAGGCACAAAAGTGTGATTAGGTCTTTTGAGCTATTCAATTCAAACCATCCATCAAAGCAACAACAAAGGGCGTATGTGGAGAAACGTGCAATGTAGTCTCAATGACATACAAAAATCTACACACACACTAGATCAGTGGTTCGCAACCTTTTTTCAGTGATGTACCCCGTGTGAATTATTTTTTTGCCGACACCAGTGCGAAGCATCTTTGGTTGAAAAAAAGATGTAATACACAGCGCTGTGCCATCAGTGTCTGATTTAATATAGAATATATACAATTCAGTTTATGAACTTACACTTATATTTTATTGAATATTTATTAAATAACTATTTTTAAAAGGATTTTTTTAATGGATGCTCTTTTTAAATATATATATTTTTTAAATCTCACGTACCCCCTGGAGTGTCTTCACGTGACCCCAGGCGTACACATAACCCCCATTTGAGAACCACTGCACGAGATAACCACCTAGTTTATTTACATGACTCTCCTTATAGTTAATATTATTACTCCAGATGCTTATGACCGTGGAATAACGTACAAATCCTGTGTTAAACTAAGAGTATCCCGTTTTGAAGGTGATTGCCCTTACTTGCTGGCAAGGCCCCCCCCTGGTGGCAACGAGGGCATGCCGATGTCGGTGGACAGGTTCCTCATCACTGCTACCAGGTCCGGAAACCCCTCCTCCCCTGGCCGAGACAGCAACTCTAAAATAACACCAGACGTGTTTTTACACAAGTCAGTATTAACAGAGCTGGTGTTAGCCAAGAACAGCCGAGTAAAGACGGGAGAGGGAGAGAAGAACGGAGGAGGGTGGCCAGAAATGCGACAATTGAGGAGATAAGAGGTGAAGACAGAAGACACACAAGTGAATTTGTGGGAATGAGTGCATGTCTGAGACGGAGCGAGAGGGAGGGAGATGGGGACAGACGGAGGCCCGCAACTCAGTTGAGAGTGGCATGAAGCCAGGTCAATGTTCAGCCAGAGCATTCCTCTCTCTCTCCCTCCTTCTTTTCTTCTCTCTTTCTCTCTATCTTCCAGTATTAGACAGTACCTAATGCCAAACACCCGGACACACTTTTGCACAATAGCACTTTACCCCGGAATGTGAAATTAAACCCACTATGGAGTACCCATCAAACCATGCAACATGAATTTGCAGTTTTATACACAATGAATAATACAACCAGTATCTCATATCTGAGTATCTTACAAATATTAGACCAAGGTTTTTCCATTTTGTGGATCAAGAAAGAACACAAGAGAAACAAGACAATGGTAAAGATTCAAGATTTCTTGTTTGGTCAAATCCTGAAACCGCTGTTTTTTCCCCTGTTCCTTTCCCTGGTTTAACGGTAGCCAAAGGAGAGCTGGCGTAACCAGCAAAGAGTTAAAAACAAAGTCACACTGTGTTTATCGTTTGGCCTCATGCCTCCTGAGATTTTTTGGGGGGGATGAAATGAGAACGAAAAGGACAGAAAGCAATACAGGAGGAGACCAGGGAATCCATCCAAACAAGACAGTGAATGTTTGAGCGAGGAAGGGGAGAGAAAGATGCGTTGAGGAGAGGAGCGAACGGGGAATAAAGGCGGGAGATGCTTGCTGAAATGGAAAAGGGGGTCACGATGGTGTCATTCCTCTGCTGTGAGCCGGAGATAACTTGGCTGGAGGTTAGACAGTAGAGGGTGGCAGGGTCAGTCAGTGGAGAAACCATACATACAGATATGAGGTTTCATATGGAGAAAGATCTTGTGTCGACAAGAAAAACGTTTGTATCCTATTTCCATTGACACCGTTATAAACCATCTTTTGGGATGTAATTGAGATTTATAGTACTAAAATTTACTTCTTTTTTTTTAAATATAATCAAGATGAATTTCTAATATGAAAAAAAAATATCCCATCATGTTTGCACATAGAGTAAAAAATTGGTTATTTTTCTCCATCCATCCACACTCACCTTCCACTCGAGACTCCAGATATTTGTTAAGCTCAGCGTCTTTCCTCACAGCTTCCTCCGACACTTTGGGGGCGTTGGGCAAACACACCAACACAACACTCATGTTATCCCGACTCCCCTGAGGTGGACGGCAGGAGAGAGGAGCAGAGAAAGAGTGGGTAAGAGAAGGAGCTATTGTATAGTTCTGAAACAAATAATGAAGATGATTTCGCCGGCACTGAAACACAGCGAGGCAGTGTTGATGCAGCCTGCTCCATTTCAATATGTTTTAATATACATTTGCAATTAGTTTCTTCATCTGAACACTCACTATTTGAATGTATTGTAATAAATTGAATTAAAAATGACAAAAGCTCTGCTCGGAAACTGGGGAATTCTGCAAGATTGCTACAGCAGTCTCAAGCCCGAAGAGATAAATAAAACGTTGTAATTGAATTGTTGCCATTTTTACTATTTCATGTTCTGAAAGCCGCTAATTTCAGTTTTTCCTCCTTGCCCATTTGAGGGACAACTCAATGTTAAGCTCAGACAAACATGTTCATAGCTCATTTTTAAAATGATAAATATATTTGGAGAAGGGAATTCAAATGACCTTCTTGGTTACACAATAATCCCCTAAAAGATTATGACAAACTCGTTGTTTTGGAGGACTTGATTGTGCCAGTTTCAACACGTTTCAGTTTCTATGAGCCATAAGCAAATCACAGTAAAAAACACACAAAAGTCATGCTCAAAACCAGATTTGCACACACCTTGTGCAGGCAGGTGTCCACCACTTCGTTGCAGACTCTCTCCAGGTCGTCGGACACCTCGAGCCTAGATTTCACAAACTCGCACAGCTCCTCGTTGGACATGACGTCCCAGATGCCGTCACACGCCAGGACCACGAACTGATCCTGTTCCGGGGCCCGGGCCATCTCAAACACTTCTGGTTCGGGGCTAACCAGCTGCTCCGTGGGGCCCTTGCCATCCACGCACTTGTAATCGAAGTCCCCCAAGGCCCTCGATACGGCCAGTGACCCGTTAACCCTCTGAATCATCACCGAGCCGCCGGCATTCTGGATGCGCTCTCTCTCGCGTGGGTTGCAAGGCTTGTGGTCGAGTGTGGAGAAGCAGACGTGGGAATTGCGGAATAGAACGGCTCGAGAATCCCCACAGTTGATGAAGAAGAAATGATCGGGCGACAGGAGGATTCCCACTGCCGTGGAGCCACTACGGTCCATGCCGTTACGGAGGTCAGAGAAGCTGCGCATGTGCTCATCAATCTTCAGGAAGCCTGTCCGGATCCCAGATTTCACAGTCTCCACTGTTGGAGGAACCAGTGTTGGGGAGTCACAGGCGGAGCTGTCTGAACTGGCCTGGGAGCCTTGGGTCCCTCCGGCCCCTAAGCTAGCAGGGCACATAATGATGTGTTCCAGAAGGTGCTTAGAGCAGTAGTTGGCAACCCTTGAGCCGGCGTGACCGTCGTACACAGCAAAGAAAGACCAGTCGGTCATACCGGGACCCGGAAGTCCCAACACAGCTGTGTGAGCGTCCTCCATCTCCACCCGCCAGCCCTGCATGGAGCTCAGCCCGTAGCGCAGGCCGTTGCCCTCAGCATGCAAGTTGTGCTTCTCCGTCCTGGGCTTGTCCAGGAAGGCGCCCATGGCTCTGCCCTAGAGAGAAAGAGAAAAGAACAGACAGACACGGGACAGAAAGAAAAGGACAGACACTGAATTTGAGTTCAACAGTTGAGTGACTGCGGGCCTGCACTCGGAACTCAGATTACAATACAGAGTTCAAAATGTTAACAATCATAACATTTTGTCGACTAATCGATTAGTTGACTTAAGCGACAGATCTGTAACACTGAGTTTCTCCACAAAGAATCACACAACCACTTTAAATCTTGTGTCTTACCAGAGATGTGCTCAAACGTTTCTGGGATGATTTAAGCCACACTAAATATGTTTAACAAAACCCAATGTTAACATTTTATTGATGAATGAAAGCACCCCTTGTGCTCAACAGAAAGTCCCCGTATTACAAAGAGTAAAATGTAGAAGTGCTGATACTGTGTGTACTGACCCACTTCAATACAAACAGGTACTGCACTAGTAATACTACCGTAATACCTACTGTTATATATTCTCTCAAATATTCGGCTACGTAAAACACTGTTACAGAAAGAATACCTGCCTACTTAGCTGTGTTCAATAAGGTGAATAGAAGAAACAGCAAAAGAGCACCAGCAAATATAGAATGTGATTATTTATACAGGCGAGGTTACACTTTTACGTGGTAGAATCAGGTTGTGAACATAACCTAGGCATAACTACATCTTCAAGGGCCTGAAAATGTGAACCCTGCAAATTGTTAAAGACTTGGACTGCTTAAAGCTTTCAAGCATGCGTGTGTTTTTCTTGTACTGTTTACCGAAAAATAATAATTGAACCAAACAGTGACCAGTAATATCCAGAAATAGCACGGCCACTTTGGTTTATGCTTTAAGAGACTGAGGAGCCAGCTTAAAAGCTTCTTTGGCCAGCCAGAGCTAGCTACTAACAGCATTAACAAACTCTACGGAGTGGATCCACAGGATGTGTTATCAGTCTGTAGGCGCACCTGCATTAGCTTAATGAACAGCATCAGGCTGCTCGATAGGACAGAATAATTCTGTATCCAGCCATGTTAATTGGTTATGTAATGCGAGAACATGAACGTATACAGTCTTATTGATTGTCACAGTACTTAATGGCCTCTAAGCCTCGGAAGTTGTACTCTTAACTTGGACCTAAATACCTAAAGAAATCAATAAATGCTACTTACGAATAATGACATGAGCATTTTTAGTCTTACATCTCTGACCATACAGATAAAACATCTATTCATAACTGAGGAAGCTTTCTACACCGACAGTTTATGTGCGTCACTGACTTTAACACGCATCCTGTAGAGATGTCAACGGTTAACCGTTAATCGGTCAACCACAAAGATCTTCTTTCTTTCTTTTTTTAACAGGTTATTGATGTCGGCCTATAATTAAGTTTACAGTCTACGTGTTAATTAAATATAACCTGTTCAAACAGGACGCCAGGCCCGATGTGTGTGTGTGAAACAGCTGGACAAGCACACACACACACCGAGTCCAGCGACGCGGAGCGTGTGTGCGTGTGTGTGTGTGTGTGTCGCTCTTAGAGCAAATTAAAGAGCAGGCGACAAAGCAGATAAATGAGCATTACAAATGTTTCAATTGATAATCGATGCGTTGTCTGATCGGCTTTCATACAGACCACCGATCAAGCGATTTAGACAGAATAAAAATGCTGATAGATATTGCTGTCCGCTCGATCGTAAATGATAAAAATGCGGCAAGAAACTTCAGCGAAGCCAACAGAAAGTAAAAGGCACGATATAAACAACACAAAACTCAAATTTTCAGCAACTCTAAATGGATAGTGCTTCAAAATGCGACGCCGAACCTCATGCAGTGCCAACACTGCTGGTTTAAATGTTGGAATGCCTGAAATCATTCAACAGATCTATAAGTAACATGGGCATGAGGTGAAATTAAATGTGTGAAATGAGTTACAAGTATAAGGATTCCTCTCGCAATGTATTTCTACTGGCCTCAAGTCACCACCTCACTGCTGGCGTTACCATTTTCCCCATAACGTGCACGTTCTTCCGTGACGTTTGTTCTTAAAGACTACAACATTGCGTAGGAAGTGCAGGCTCCTTCATGCCCCGTTTTGAGTGTACGCAGCTGTTATGAATGAAACCCCAATCGGTGTTTCACAAGAGCAGTCATCACAAGCACACTTTACCGAGGCAAGGGCCCTTTTATGTTCAGGCCGATGATGTCATCATCGACACAATGCGTTTTCCATATCTTGGTCCTGTATAATAAATATATATATATATATATATATATATATATTTATTATATATATATATATATATATATATATATATATATATATATATATATATATATATATATATATATATATATATATATATATATATTATATATATATATATATATATATATCTGCAGCATACATAACGTGGAACGACTGATGTACGCACAGAGAACTCATGGGAGTGACGTCACCCAGTTTGATGTCTCCATGGTTACACAGCTTGGAGTGGCAGCTGAGTAGTTGCCATAGCAACATACGCAGTAGGTGTTGGTGGTTGCAGTATGCAACAAGAGAAGTGTACAACCATGACTGTCTGTGTGTGTCTGTGTGTGTCTTCATGTGGCCATTTATGGAAAGCCTATGCATTTCAGTGCGATTGTCTCACTCTCAACAAAGGCAGCGAAACTGACCTGGCTCTGATTTAGTGACACCGCGCAGTTGATTCTCTCGCATTGCACTCTCTTGGCAAGATGAAGTAAGAGGCTGATTCTGTTTGAGAGTCCAGGTAGGAAGCTGGCAAACAGACAGGCCCACAGGTCTCAGACTTCAGACAAGCAGGGTAGCTTTAACTCACTAACTCAATTTAACAGTCAGCTGCTGATGGGATCCACGCAGGGCCAGATTAGCCTGTCAAACACAGGAGTGGACTACCAATAACAAAACAGCTCTTGCTCTCTCTTCTTTTTTTTTGCTGACATGCAGTTAGGGCTTGGTATCGTTTATAAAATCACGGTGTCAGTACCAATACCAGCACCCTTAAAGTGTTACCGATACCAATAGAGTACTTTGTTTGATACCTTTTATTTTCTACTTTATTTGATACCCATCATGTGAATGGAAGCATTCAGTTCTGTAGAATGCCACAACCACCGCATATATTTATATCAGTGTGGTATAGCCATACTTTTGTCTAGGCACAACATTATTAAATTCAGGTATCATGTGCCAAATGATCTTTAAATTAACACAATATGATCAGTACAATGAGTCACCTTGTGAACGGGCGGATGGGAAATGTAGCATGGTGGTGTAGGAGAAAACAGGGGCTGGAGTCCTATGGATAGAGCGGCTGAGTGAAATTCTTAATAATCAACGCATACATGATGTTTTTTCATGTGGTTCCCAAAAGAAAAAGAAAAAAGAGTGAGAAGGGGACATATAAAGGACCTCCTGCCTCATCCTAAAAGTAAAATTGGAACTGTAGTCAAACGGCTCATTTTGGGGTACAGCAGCACGTACGGCTGATTGGCAATAAATGCAACTTGAGCTCTTTATGAGTATGTGTAGTACTGTTACCTGCATATATGGTTAGACTTGTTGTATATTGCAAACTCAAGTGCTAACTACCATCATGGACAGAAACGAGAATGCTGGATGAAAGAAATGCCTGAGTAGTGTCCGAATATTGGTTTCCTGATCTGACAAACTTCATTGTTCTATTCAAATTATGTCCTACATAGTGACAAACAGCAAATAAGTGAATAATTTGAAAACACACAGCCCAGGTAGGAGTACCTTTAGCTGATGGCGATCTTCTTTGGAATACATTGTATTCCAAAGTGGTTGGTTCGCCCATGACACTGACAAATTCTCAGATGTATATCTTGGACTGTTACTTGAACAGGTTTACCACAAATACAGAGATGCAGGGGACTCTTCAAGTAAGACGTTGACTACTAAACTATTGACTACTGCTGGGATTCAGTAAGTCAATTGGCAATGAGGAGCGCTTCAGTGATAGAAACCTTTTTTCAAAATTAGGCTTCGCTAAAAACCTTTGGGGCTTAAGGCATGTACGCTGCACCTGACGCTGCTTATGAGCACATTTCCATGAGCCACAGCCACATTTGAAAGAGAAAATGCAACTAAAATGGAATCAGTTGTACTACTCAATAAGGGCTCTCTTCTTACAAAAATATATATTTCAGTACCCCCCCCCCCCCCCCCCCCCCCCCCCGTTGATGACTCATCATTGAAGTTGCATCAGAAGCAGTCAATTTCCCAAAACAAGTGCTCTTTGAACAGACAAATTCAGTCATCTTCAGTACTGTGACGCCGGGGAAGCTGCGGTCGTTATTTGACCAGTCAGGAGTCTATCAGACTATAGCCAAAGAGGAAATGTGTCATGTTATACTAGACTACGAGTGGCTTCTCTGTAACAAGAAGAGCATGCGTATGTACCTGCTCGCTCTACACAGAAACCACGACGGCCTTCAATTTGACTCCAACAGTGGGATATAGTGACAGGTGGAGGGAGGAATGGCATGCGATTGCATGGGGTTCAATATTTACCATGTTTTAAATGCTTTAAAAGGCCATTTGAATTCCTATAGGACAAACTGGGGGCAACACATGCAATGTGTTTGAATATTACAACAGACAATAAAATGTGTCCAGGTGGCTCAGCGAACCCGTTTGAGTCTTGGTCAATAGTCTACTGTCCAGCTGACATCACTGATAAGAGTCACGAACAAGATGTGTGTTTCTCTTAATCACAAATGTTGTGCAATGGATTATCCTAGATTGCATTCTTTGGACATCAGTGTAAACAGAGAGTATGTATGCTGGCCACCTCTAAAATAGATAACTGTGTTATCAGAAAATGTATCTCCAACTCTTTTCTTTTCTTTCTGTTCAGACACATGCACACAACTCATCCATCCCCCCTCCTCTTGGCACTAGACAAATTCATCTTTGAGTTATTTCGAGCTCGACCAATTAACACCGTCTGTATCTGTAAGTGATTCGATCAACAGACACGACATAAATGGTATAGATGAATGCCTTTGCACAGGCCAACAGGGGTCCCAGGCTAAAACAGCAAGGCTAGTGCAGGATTTCACATCAAGGTGCCAACACAAACATGCCACTGATGATGCTGCCATTTCTGGAACACACCGTCACACAAACCCAAGCACACAGCCACATACACACACACACCAACAACCCAATAAAACTACCCACGACCAGGCAATAAAACAAGTTCATTCCTATACTGGGGTTTCACTAGCACAGAATGGGAATACAGAGCACGTGGGAACTTTACTTTTTAGTAACACAAGACTCTGCTATGCACATTGACAGGAATTAATAGACTATCCATGTCATAGTCACAACATCTGGGAATAAAACGGTGTAACGTCATGTGTGCTTGTGGCCCTTTGTGGCCTCAATAACAACCTCAATTCCTTCCAATGTGGTAGATCTTCACACAAACCGTTAGTGGCAATTATTTACCTCCACTGGGCCATCACAAAATGAAAACAAGGACGTGTTCAGTCGCAATAGGAGGGGTGAAAATATGTTATCTTAACATAAAGCGACACAAAATGATGCTGTGATTACGACAAATGTTGCGCATTTACAAAATGAACTGGTTTAACATTTAGTTAAACCAGTTAGATTATAAACTGGCAGATCGATGCTAACGATACATTTACCAATAGTCCAGCAAAACCACAAGGTAACTAACAACAATTCACGTCAATCACTTTACAAAATAGGACCCCAACATCAGGGCTGATGATCATAATCATAATTAACGTAACAGTTACACACCTTTATCTCACTAACCCAGTAAATCGTGAGCCGAGTGTCAGTTGTCAGTTGAAAAAGGAGGCAACTTGTGTTGCTAACCAGCGAGCGTAGTTCCCAGTTGTCAAAGTGTTTGTCTCCTTGAGCCAACGTTAGTACGACATGTTAACTAGCTAGTTACTTACTTTGTATGGAAATATATATCTACCAGTCCTTCTTCCTGTGGCTTCAGTGGCGAGTGTGTTTACCCAGGCTTCTCAGGAAAGGCTTATCCCTCGTTAATGTTCGCCACTTTCGCTCCTCGGCCCCTCTTCGTCAGCTAGCTTTGATTAAGCTAGCCCGCATTTCACACGACCAGTTCTGCTTTCAGCATGTCTCTGCATCGGAACAGGGCTTTTATGTACATGTTTTTGCACCGTAAACAGAGGGAGCCCCGAATAAATACCCGCTCCGCTGGCTGTCGGTTGACGTGCGAAGACAACTCGTTTCGGAAAGATGGATCTAAGCTAATTTAGGCTCAAGCTAAATGTATGAGGAGGCAGATGACGTTATTTTTTAACATGCAGTTCGGGGGGACAGGAGATCGTCTCGCTCTCGTCTGTGATTGGTCGAAAGCTGATTTCGAGCCGAGACGCGATTGGTCACAAAATACGTCAGGTAAACCTAGAGCCGTGTAAAGAAAGAGTCGCGTTAACCGTTAAATTCAAAACGCTGGATTGTCACATGATCACGTAGCCTTTTGCTTCGGTCAAAAAGGCCCAATCTCTCAGGTACTTAACTGACGTCACCTATTGTATGGTTGAGTGTGAGAGGCTATTGAAATGGTGTCAATGCAAATGGGAAAGACTTTGCTGCGTTCACATCACGTCAGCACATTACCTATCATGTGTTTGTATGTACCATCTTTAATCCTCAATCTTTCTGTGTACATTTAATATGCCAGGCTAAACATGGAATCCTTTTAGTTTCTCTTCTTTTTGGGGGGCTTCTACGCTTTCACTGATAACTATATATATATATATATATATATATATATATATATATATATATATATATATATATATATATCAGAATCAGAATCAGAATCAGAAACCGTTTATTAGCCAGGAATGTTTTCACACAAACGAGGAATTTTTTGAGGCGGAAGGTGCATACATTGGACATGGACATGGGACGTTAGACGAGACAAACAACAGTCAACAATCAACGATATATATATATATATATATATATATAAATATATAAGAGAGTTGTGTCGACGGAAGTTCATTGTCATATGATTCACAGATAGTTCCAAGAAGTACATATAAAGTAGATGCGATAAGAACAGTGACAGAATTGCGTTTTTTTGCTAATTTGTAGTCAATAAATTAATCGATTTACAATATCCATGTAGAATAACAGGTCTACATACAAAAAAATAAATATGATATTAAGAGATATATACATTTTGTGGGGGTTTTCTTCAGAAAATGTTGCTAATATTTGAGGATTAGCCGTGTTCACACCAAAAGCGTTGCGAAATATTCGCGCGTCCAGATTACATGTTAAATCAATGCACAGGCGCGTTAGGTTGCGAAAAAGCGGATGTTTCGCCGGGCGGCGCGATAGAGGCGAAATGGCTTTGCGAATATTCGCAAATCCGCTTTTTCGCTTTTTCGCTGGCGTTGAAATAATTAATCTCCAGCGAATAATTCGCCCGACGCGGAATTGCGAAAGCCAATCGGCGTTGAGAAGCTCCGCCCGGCATCACCGCCATCCTGCCGTCACTGAATCAAACTGCGGGTCCGCTGAAGGAGCGCTGGAAGCGGCTTCATTCAGACACTCGTCCCGGAGGAGTCGGAGCTGTGTGCGACTACGGATAATATTATGAACCCAGACACGGGGGCGTTTGATGTTCCGACGTGTGTGGGACTTCCTCAACAAGTATAAAGCAGAACTAGTGGTTTTTTACATGGTGAATGGCGGAAATAGTAAATGTTTTCACGGACACAGATATAAGCCCCGCCCCCTTTCCCCAGCGAATGGTTGCGAAAAAATTAAAAACGAATTAACCACATAGAGCGATTTTTTCACCGGGCGGCGCGATATAGGCGAAGTGGCGTTGCGAAAATTCGCAACTCTTTTGGTGTGAACACGGGATAAAGTTCCCTTGTTTTTCGGCCTGCTTTAGGGACATCTAGTGGTGATGTTGCAGATTGCAAGCAACAACATACTCATGTCACCGCTCCATTTCCAAGTATGTCAGAAAACTACGGTGGCCATCTGGTCGGGATATATCTTTAGGATTGCATTACTACAATACGCTGTTCTTTTTCATGACTAAGTAATTAAAAACATATATAGAATTTACAAAACGAATTTCGATATAACTAAATATTGTTTCTAGAGCAGCGGCATTAATGTTTACAACAGCAAAGGCAGCATATATAGTCATTCAAATCCTGTCCTTTTGGCGGCGTTGTCTCAGCCAGCAAAGAAGTTTACACAAACAAATAAAGATAAATAGACTTCAGACAGACCGTAGGTTGGCCAAGGTTGCTTTAATTTACATGTTTATGCTTGTTGAACAGATGTATTGATAAAGTATTGGCTTTTTACTCTCAATGTTTTATTGCACTAACAGTAATCAGCAAAGTTGTCATCAACTCAAATAATCTTCACTTCACCTGGTTCACTTCAGCCTCTCTACCTCTGCTCTGTATGCTCACTTTGTTCTGTGTGTGTGTGTACTTGTGTGTATTTATATGTGTGTAGTTGGAGGAGCTCAGCCCGACAGCTGAGGAGATGCTCACTGCAGCGTGATAAGAAATTACACCAAAACATTTATCCATCCCATATTTACTGTTAAAACAGGAAAGGCTCTCGCTAACTTCTAAGCCAACAAAAAAAAAGTATTACAATTATTTGTTTCAGGACATTATAGACTAATTAAAAGTATTTACCGAAAGTATTCAGCACATCATAATAATATTAATAATAGTCCTTTATTAAGGGAGCAGTGGTCTGCTGGGAAGCAGCTGGGAAGCAATTGGGTTCAGTGTCTTGCTCAAGGACACTTCGACATGCAAACTATGGGGAGATTCAGATTCTGCTCTCAGACTGCAGAGCTGTGGAGGAAAGGTTGAAGGAGCAGCTCGCCGAGACAGAACGGTTGGAGCTGGAGAAGTAGGAACTGGTTCAGAGACAACAGAGTCCAACAGCTTAAAGACCAAACAAGGTCCTGGAGAACGTCTGTCTCCGACTAAAAAGGAAGACTCTAGGCGTCTTTGGGAGGAAGATGCAGGACAGAGTCACCGAGGTGGAGAAAATTAAGCAAAACATGCAAGCCAAGAAGGATAAAAAGAGAGGGAGGCACGAGAACATGGAAAATTAAGAGCAGTAGGAGAAGACGGCGAAGGGTTTTTCAACCGGATGCACAACAAAAAAAATGTGTGATGGCGAAATACAGTTGGAGGATGCTGATTCTTCAGCTGAGGTTGCACCTCGTAGCGCCTCTTCCTCCCCGTGAACCTCTCCATCCTCCATCTCCCTCACCTCCCACCTCCCATGGGCGACTCCCCAGCTCCGCTATCCAATGTCGATGTGTCCTTGGGCAAGACACTTAACCCCAAATTGCTGCCGTAGTTGTGCCTACGGTGTAAGAATGTAGTCCTGATGGGCAGGTGCTACCGTGATGGTAGCTTCTCCCATCAGTGTGTGAATGGGTGAATGTTTTTCTAAACCTAACTAAGTTACAACGTGTTGTAAAATGACTTGTGAAAAGCCTAAAATTCATTATTGTTACACGCAGAATGTCAATAAAATATCGTACTACCCATACACCTTTCCATAAAACCAGGTTGGGATTTTTAGGTTAGAGACTGCAGTTGTTAACCAGTATTATGTCCTCACTACTCACCCAGTTGTCGACTGGATTCGATTATTTCTAATGACCAGTAGGGGGCGACTGCTCTGGTGGCAAAAACAAGTGCCAATGTATAGAAGTCTTTGAGAAAATGACCGTATTTCTCGATTGATTTATTACTTCAGTTATTACCTTCAACCCTTTCAAATGTGTTTTTTCAGTTCATGAAAGTGAATTGTAATCTTTTTATTCAGCATTTGGTGACGACGGCCAAAATGACAAACTCGAGGCAATGTTAGCCTGCGAACATGCTAAACTGAGATGGTGAACAAGGTAAACATTAAACCTACTTAGCATCAGCATGTTAATATGTTAGTATGCTCAGGTTAGCATTATAAAAAACCCATGCCCAAGTGCAACCTCACAGAGCCGCTAGTACAGCTGTAGTCTTGTTTAGACTAAACTTGGTTGTATTAAATAAAAAAAACGTAATGAACCTAAACAGTTAAATGCATAAAAACACTTTTATTTTTGCCCACCTTCTATCCCAGGACACAATAATGTGGCTGCAGCTTCTCCACTGCATGAAACTCAGGCCCCTTGGAAGAATATTGTTCAAAGTGTCCTAGAGTTTGAACAAAATAATCCTGGCAGACTTTTTAAACACGATGATTTGACCTGTGTACCACTTTTTCCTGCATGTTGACTCCCCTGTATACCCATGCATATTCATGCGCTCATGATGATGCATTAATTTACTGATGGGTTCAAAACTCCTGCACCAGGCACTTGTTTATTTTGCCACCTACATTATATAAATGAGGTGAAACACACGCACGGTTTGTGATGAAGGAGGCCACAAGCTGGAACGTCGAACTGTATTGTACATGTACTATACAGACGTTTCTTTATCATTATTTTTCTCTACAGATCAGCGCAAGTTAGCAGAGTAAACACTGAGTTAAGTGCCTTCGCCGCTTTTTCTCTGCTTGCATGAAATCACCCCATGTCTGATCCTCTCTGCAGAGTGCAGCAATCACGCCTTGCCTTGCCCGCCACTCTTCAAACACGAGAGCACTTGAAAAGCTGATTTCCTGCTCCTCAGAGGGAGCAAGTTTCTTTTGTCAACTGAGGAGCCGGGTCAAAACAATAATTGTTGGCAAATCCTGCCTGAAAATATTCAACGCTCATTTGTCATGTCATTTTCACAAGTCTTCTCCTCAAGCCTCCTTAAAAGCGTGCGATGCTACACCAGGGCTTTATCGAATGTTGGTGAGGGCAAATCAATTTCATCTCCTGGATAGAGAGTGTTTCTCCTTTGAGAACGTGTGAGAGAGAAAAAGAGAATGTACACCACAACCACTTACATATACATTGGCCCATTAATGCACGTTCTGTGAGGGGGCAAGCTGCGCCCCATGCTTAATGGGATTACGGTCATTAACCGACTGTTTACTTAATGGGAGAGGACCTCTCTCTCTCTCTTGTTTTGTTTCCAACTCTCCCTCTCCCTCTCTTTCTCTTTCTCACTCTTTACCACTTCTCTCTCTCCTTTCTCTGATCCCTAATCAGCGAGACGGCCTAGAAGTGCCTTGGGGCTGAATACAAATGAGCGCAGCTGCCCAATCCGGATTACTATCACACACAGGCTTGCGCTCGATGTACAAATTCACACACACACACACACACACACACGCACACACACCAGAAAAGAGTGCATGTAAATAGTGGCCGATGCATGGACATATTTCATTGGCATGCATGGCCAACACTTGCTGACGCATGTATTTTCCAAGCATATGTCACACCATGAATACATCTCACACATGCATGCGCTCACACACACATGCACAGACTGTTGTGATCACATGTAAAGTCCAGTAGCAGACGTATGCTGCCACAGGAACATATGTCTACATGGTCTGTATATTAGAGTCAGGGTGGCCATATATTGCCAGTCATCAGCAAGTGGCGTTGTGGCACCAGCTACATAAAAGAAAAAAAGACATGAGATGAATATTGTCATGGTGAAAGTTTACATTTTTTTAATTAAATGCTGGACTGGTGAGCATGCTCAATGTCACTGCATTTGTATGCAATTAATTTGTATATAATAATAACATATTCTTGTATTCTTGTGGTGAACTCGATTGATGCCTCTCCTACTATACCTCATATTTGAAGACTTATTTTAATGCTTGTAACACTTTATTTAGAGCGGACATTGAGGATTTTATTCTGTAACCTGGAAGCTGCCATACAACTATAGCTATTATCCACTGGGCAGCTCCACTAGAGTAGTTGGACATTAATGCCATGCTCAAGGACACCTTAACAGGAGGTAATGAAGGAACATCAAGCCACTGGTTCACTTTTCCACCCAGATGTATCCTGCCAGTCTAACATTAAACCAACAACTTCAGGCCACAGTGGCTGGAAGGCCTGAGAGGATATAGAATCCCATGCAGCGCGGCGCGGTTTAAGTGTAATTACAGTGCTGTGGAAATGCCCTGCAATAGAAGGCTGGCCTGAGTTGGTAAATTAGAGCCTGTGCTAAGTGCACCCACTGTGCAGGGTCAGAGATGAATGGCTGCTGTTGATCATCAGTAGTATCACACCCCCATCTACTGGGAGAGAGAGGTACTGCTACCAGACGCACGAGGAACTGAGGGAAGATGATAAAAAGGGACAGAGAGGAAGACAGGAATGGTAACAACCACTGCAAGTCCTGGTTCTTATACCAACTGTTTGTGAAATAGATGCCTTCAAATGTCTGCCAAAAAGGTTTATTCTTACGTTTGTTTTATTGTGAATCCACTGCGGTGACTAAGCATATACTGTACGTTAAGACACCTTTGATTTGAACTTAGAACTTTTGATTTCTCTATGTTCAGTCAGAGGTTTAGGTTCTTTCTTGATGGACATCTACTAAAGACAATCTCCTGGAGGCTTTGTCCACACACCATTGTGTCTGACTAAAATGTTTCCCCTGTTGGAGTGGAACTAAACTCCTCTTCTAATTTACTAAGTCCCTCCCTGATATGAGTGTGGTATTCATAATTCATGTACATCTGTAACTGTGTTCTGTATGATTAGGCTTTCATCATTTATTTTCTCGCTCTGCAGCTATAAAAATATCAAGCATACTGTGTGGGGGTCTGACTGCTACTTGGTCAGCGCACATCACAGAGTGACAAAAACAGCCTCAATAGCTATTGAAATGGCAATAAAGGGATTGATTTCTTGAGTGAGCTGTATGCCAAGGTGACCCTGGGAACTCTGGGTATACTGTACATGCAATCTTCATTTTCATCTGAGATCGCTCAGTGATCTATCTCTCTTTGACTGATATTGGGGGAAGAGTTCAGCTGGAAGAAATCGTTTAACAAAGCAAGGACAATCTTCTCCCTGAGCGGGCAGAGAGAAGGCCACCGCTTCTGTTTTCTGCATCCACCTCGTCCTCCCAGCTCTTTCTCTGTCTGCATTGCTGCTTGGCCATGAGTTTGTGGCGTCACGCCGATCTCACCCAAGGAAACACACCAAGGAACAGTAGATGTGTATGGGCATTACAGAAAGATGCTCTTGAGATGGAGGGTTCAAGGAAAGGGGAAGGTGTGTATGCATGAAGCAAACAAGTAAGAGTACTGAGGTGTTGACATCAAAGCTCAGGGGAGGTAACAATTTTTTTTCTGCCATCGTAGATGACCTGTGTGTGTCATCTCTGCGCCTCATGTAAGAAAGCAGTCCCCCCACTGAAGTGTCCTTGTGTAAAGACACCAAATCTGTACCCTTTCTCAGCCCAAGTCTCTGATGAATTTGCTGGAGCCCAGCAGAGAATACATCTGCATTTCTTCACAGCAATCAATTCCACAGCCATAAATCAAATGGTGTTCAACAAATATACATAAATGTAGTTTTACTTTAACATATTGTATTTTGGTATATTTTGTCTATGCAGATGTTGGGATTTTTATTTTTTTGCAGAATTTGATCTGAATCACAACCTGATTCTGTCCTACAAAGTCATTACATCACAGAGCAACTTGTAGATGATCAGCGAGCATAACATTTCTGATTCAACTCTGCAATATTCTACAGGGAGTAAATCTTATGATCACAAAAGCATCTCACTTATTGCATTTTGCTGTTTTATACGTCATTATGTAACCATTTGGAACTTGTGCTAAAATGTATGTTAAAAAATGTTTATGGACAAAGAACCTTGATGGAAACGGAGTGTCTTACTAGTATCAGGTGAAGCTTAGCCCTCTGTTCAGACATCATGTTAAAGTTAAGTGGCAGAAACAGAAAGAGGCTCACTAGCAAACAGCTCATTAATGGGCACACTAACAAACCAGTCAAACCAGAGATTGTTAATTAAAGATCTAAAGTAAACCAGTCTGACCCGCATATTGTGTGTGTGTGTGTGTGTGTGTGTGTGTGTGTGTGTGTGTGTGTGTGTGTGTGTGTGTGTGTGTGTGTGTGTGTGTGTGTGTGTGTTAGCACTGTGAGATCCTAGCTTGCCCTACCACAGAATGGGTACATGTCCATTATTGATGATGTAATTAAAATATGTACAAGGACAAAATAGGCAATGCTGTGGAGGGTTCTGGGTGATAATGCGATCAAACGGTTACAGAGACATTTGAGAAACTTTTCCACAGACACACAGACACACACACACACACACACACACACACACACACACACACACACACACACACACACACACAAACACATTTGACTTATATTTGATGTGGTTGTTATCATTTTGTTTGGATGCATAAATACCTTTTACCAATCTTAATCCCAGTGTAAATTTGCATTCAAGTATGTGTGTGTGTGTGTGTGTGTGTGTGTGTGTGTGTGTGTGTGTGTGTGTGTGTGTGTGTGTGTGTGTGTTTCTTTGTGTGTGTTGTGGTGTCGGCCCAGTGCAGTGTGTGCTAACAGCAGCTGACAGGCAGGTTTGAGGCCTCTCTCTAGGGTCCTCAGTGTGTGTTTGTGTATGTGTGTGTCTGTGTGTGTGTGTCTTGCTCTAGTGGTGTGTGCTAATTGGAAGCTCAGCGGGACAGGCAGCAGGTCGTCAGTAGTGTCCATGTGCAAGAGTAGAATCATACACATTCGCTCTCTCTCTGTCTCTCTGTCTCTGCCACACACACACACACACACACACACACACACACACACACACACACACACACACACACACACACACACACACACACACACACACACAGCTCAACAGCAGTCTGGTCCGTTAGCCTTTCTACATTTAACATGAGTCCAGTCTGCAGCGTCTTCACTTATTCATCCCTCTCCACCTCCTCCTCAGCCACCTCTCGCCTGCACTAACCTGAAACGACAGCTGTGCTGTGGCCGATGGAGACCTGCCCGCCTCCCTTGTCTCACTGGACATCAGAAACACACACACACAGACACACACACATACACATCACCAACTAGCTGTGCAGGCATTTCCAAATGAAGAGAGGAGAGGAGAGGAGAGGAGAGAAGAGGAGAGGAGAGAAGAGGAGAGGAGAGGAGAGGGATCAATGGTGTAAAAGAGAAGGAGGTGATGTGGTGTGTGCATGTGTGTCTGTGTGTGTTGAGGGAGATCGATGGTGTGCCCAGTGGTGTGTGAATGTGTTATTTACCTGAACAGGCCGGGGACCGAAAGAGATGAGAGATTCACCTTCTCCTGAGAAATCACACAACACACACACACACACACACACACACACACACACACACACACACACACACACACACACACACACACACACACACACACACACACACACACTTACATGCAGACGTGAATACACATGCATTACTTTACACACACATCCACATAGAAGTGTGCATACACATTCCCACACATGCACATACTGTAAAGAAAATGACAGAAAACAAAATAAAACACTGAGCAGGCTGGAGAGGAGCTGAAAACACAATGCTTATGAACCGGTATTGTTGACATATGAAGACTCTGCTTTATCGGACAGGCATGAATAATGAATAAAAATCCTTTACTAATCCTTGAGGGAACTCCTCTCTTCACTTGACCTCTGTCAACAGATGTTACAGAGCAGGGTCAGTGTCCCTGAAGCTGGCACATTGGATGCATCACATGCTTTGATTGAGGACCATCCATTTTGGGGCTTCAACATGTTAAAACATGTCTAAAATGTTAGTGAATACTCACTTGAGTCATTTTAAGTACGTGTGTCAAAAATATCTAAGTTGAATTAGAATAGAAGCATTTTTTCTGAATGCCACAAGTTCATTGAATTTGTAAAATAAAGATTTTGGTACCGTCTTCTCACATGACTCTGTGGTGTGGTGTGTGTGTGTGTGTGTGTGTGTGTGTGTGTGTGTGTGTGTGTGTGTGTGTGTGTGTGTGTGTGTGTGTTTTGCTGGTTGGATGTCAGTTACTTTTCCGCATGTCTGACAGCCAGCATATGATCCTGAGACAGCGTGACAGCTTCCTTCACACCCCTCTCTCCATACGCACACACAATACCGTCCACATGCACAGTGAATGACAGCTTCGCCACCCTGTGACCGACCTGCTACATCCACCTGCAGCCAACAGGCCCAAGGATAGAGAGGTGGAAGCGTTGTGGATAAAACGGAGATTGGGATTAAGAGTGTGACTTGAGGCTAGACAGGAGACAGATACATAGATGGACAAGACACCAAAGGGCTGGCGGATACATGGATGTCAAAGGTCAGGGGGAGATCTAAGCGAAGCCAGGAGAGGGAGGATAAGAGGAGGAAGTACTCAGTACTTAGAGTGATGGGTGAATGAGAGAGAATCACACAAATATGAAGTATTAAAGACAGAAAGAGGACCATGTCTACCAATAAGTAAGTGAAGGAGAAGTATTTGTCAATAAAAAGAAGCCTGGGTGATGCTGAGGCTCGCGAGCATGGCCTGTAGATTGAGCTGAATCACAACACAGCTAATTGCATGCGTGTGACCAATGAGCAACAGCACAGAGGCAATAAGCTGCCAACTGAAAACACTTCACGTCATCACCGCCTTCAGCGCAAAACTGCTTTCCCGTGTGGCCTCCATCAGTTCTTGAAAAGTTGTCGCTCCCACATCGCCTCAGGCCAGATTCTTTTGCAAGCAAACCCCCCCCCTCCCCTCCCAATCCTCCCTTCCTGGGGGAACGCAGACCCTCTAACTGATAAGTGCCCAGGCTTTAGGGAGGGGTTGAAGGGTGGTGGGAGCGGAGTATCCATTGTTGAGGCGCCTTCATCGGAGCGCAATGGCAGGCAGTGTCCTCCTCCCCGCTCCCTAATGCGACGAGACATGCCTGACATTCCACACCACATATATCAAAAGAGAGTTCTGGACTTCATACATATGTGCTCACACACACACACACACACACACACACACACACACACACACACACACACACACACACACACACACACACACACACACACACACACACACACACACAATCACACACACAGAAGACAACAAGAGAAAAAAAACAATGAGTGTTAGCGGCGAGACAGATTTCAGATGTATGAATTCCTTTCCCTATTAGTTTGCTCTGTATCATTTTGTTGACCCTTTCATCTTTTCCTGCGTATCAATTGCGTGTCACGGTTGAGAGGGTCTGCATCTGCTCGGACGATGACAGGCATGTTGTTGACATCGGCGTTGGGCTATTCATCTACGTGCTTGTTTGTTTGCATTTTCGCCGTCCTCCTCCGTTCACTCAATCCTCCAGAGTTGGCATGGTGACAATTTGTGGAATATCAAACTTGATCGGATTTGATTTCGGTCCAGCCGCGAGGAAGTCAACAACACTCTGAGGAGGCTGAGGCTCCTTGTGCTGTAAAGCTATTATGCAAATGGTTGAAATAAAAGATTAGAGCAGCGAGAGGCTTTTAATACACACGCACAAACACACAAACAGGTAATACTATTAATGATAATAGTAATAATAACTTTATTCAGAAAGCGCTTTTCAAAAACAATGTTACAAAGTGTCATGTTTTTACAATAAAAAAAAAGGAAAATAGAGACTAAAGAATATACCACCTGTTAAGAAAATGTATTGAGCTAAAAGTGAGTCTTAAAAAGAGAAAATATTGAGTTTGCCTGCCTGAGAAAGGTAAATCTGTTCAGGCAAAAGCAGGTGCTACAGTGTAAATGTCTGTGGTGCTTTTACTTTAACAAAGACTGTAAATATGCAATAAAACCACACACACACTCACACACACACATCCAGAGACCCCGTGCTGTGCTTGAGGGCAGGCTCACCGTAGGCCTTTTCCCGAAGCAGAGGTGATGTGTCCTGGTCCACTAATGTCAACATCGCAGCCTGGGTCGGAGAGCTGTCAAACACACTAACATACAACCTTTTCCGGCTAACACTAACACAGTAAGAGTGTGTGGTTATGTGCATGCCCAAAATGCCAAGTGTTCCCTTGTCCCTTCGCAATATTTGAGAGAGTTCCTCTATTGTGTTGTCTTATCTCTGCCTTCAAGGTAAACAGGATCCAGTGTTCCGTGTGTGTGAGTGGGTATGTGTGTATGGTGTGTGTGTGATCTTTGCTTTTGAATTACTCCTCCTGATGCTGCTAACTCATATTTAGTCTTTTGTCCAACTGCTTCACTTTATTATACAACATTTGACAAGAGAAATAAGAATATTATAAAGATGCAGGTGTGTATCGATTAATAGATTGTTTCATGGTTTTTACTTTGTGATCAGCTTCACAATATTAAAATGCATACTGCATAATGCATACTGCATAATGCATACTGCATACTTACGTACTGCATACTTACATACTGCATACTTATGTGCTGCATACATACTGCATACTTGCGTACTGCATACTAACGTGCTGCATACATACTGCATACTTACGTACTGAATTCTTACGTACTGCATACTAACTTAATGTATACTATATACTCAGTTTATGTGTACTGCATACTGCCGACTAGATTAACGATTAAGTATGGCATTACCAGGAGACTTTTCAAACTGAAGTACACTCAAGCAAGTTGTCTTCTCTGCATCACGACTGTATCGATCACAACATTACCAGTCTGAGCTACTGTTTAATAAAATGTTTATCACAAATGTAAATCAACATCACCTTCTCCACTCAATAAAATATTGTTCAGTATTATTTGTATTTATTTTGAGTATGTCCAGTTTATAATGGCATGTACTATATTAACCACATATAAAATGTAACGTCATACTTAGTATGAATAGTATGTTAGGATACAATTTCCAACACATGTCTTAGTCTAGGATTACAGTAAATGCTCGAACAGCAAATGTAGAGAACATACTGTATTGTGATTATGGACAGGCTCTCAACCTCTATACAATAACTTACTCATTTAAAAAACAAACATTGCACAGCATTGGGATAAACATATTATGCTGAACATACCATAAATATGTATCGCGCTTCATCTGTCAAGCTATAAAAAAGGACAAACGCGCACACAGAGTGAATGAGTTAGAACACACATCGGACATCGGAGATAGCATGCGGTGAAGGCATGTAGGTGTTGGAGCGTGAAGGCCTTTCCCTGTTAATACGGATATAACGATGTGACTATGACTATATCAACGCCACTGTGTGAGAGTGCTGTGGGATCACAGGAACAGTTGTTTTGTTGATCTGCAATTCTTCGTGACTCACACCTCATAAAAGAAAGTTAAAGATAGAAGCAACAAGCGATAGATGGAGGTTGATAAACAAGAGGTGACATCGGCTAGTGTGTTGTTTTGACTGCGCTGAGAGGGAAGTGAAGCCGACAGTGAGTTGGCCTACATTCGTGTAGCTTTATGTGTGAGGGGAAACAGAGAGACAGCCCTGTGTCTATCTAATTATTCATCCACACAATTTGTGAGTGTACATATGCCGTGGATACTGTGCATGATGCATAATATAGATGAGTGTGTTACAGACAGGGCTACTTGTACTCCAAGAGGGGACTTCAGGGCTAGCCTACGTGGAAAGATTGAAGAGTAGCTGAGCGAATTGAATAAAATAGAAATAAACTCCTGGATATGTGTTGCGAGTGTGAAACTAGTTTGCAAGCTAGCAGAGAAGTAGTTAGATAAAAGTATCGCATGTTTGAGAAGTAATCGCTCAACGTTGAAATAGTTAGCAAACGGTAATGGATAAATGGTTGAATCATTTATCTATAGAAGCAATAGACAGCCAAATTAATTGTTGAAAAAAGTATGCTAAAAATAGCTAATTTATAGAACTAGCTTGCATTAAATGTATCAAATGAATGTTTGAAATATTTTTGCATGCAATCTTAAAGATCTCTGTTTCGGCATCTTTGGCGCGCCCAAGGGCGATAAGAATTTTGGGTGTCACTTGTGATCTTTCCCGTGAATTCTTTTTACCACAAACACCCAGTTCGTGAGACACTTAATAGTAAATTAACTTGTACTTGTATAGTGCTTTTCTAGTCTTCCGACCACTCAAATCCCTTTTACACTAGATGTCATTCACCCTTTCACACCCATTCATACACTGATGGCAGCGGCTACCATGCAAGGTGCCACCTGCCCAGCAGGACTATCTCACCACTGACACCCATTCACACACTGAAGGCACAGCATTCGGGAGCAATTTGGGGTTAAGTGTCTTGCCCAAGGAGATATTAACATGGACTAGCGGAGGCAGGGATCCAACCACCGATCATTTGATTGAAGGACAACCCGCTCTACCACTGAGCCACAGTCGCCACATTGTGTAACCTCATTCAGATATTATTATTAACAGCAATATATGAACATGCAAATCTTTGAGATTATTACTTGATAAGTAGTTGGAAAAGACGAAATAAATTATCTAAAAGGTAAACTAAGGAGAAACAGTCTGTCACTCCAACCTAAACATTACTTCAATTGTATGAAAAATGTCTATCTAGATAATGATTTAAATAAAACATCCAGTTTGTAATCAATTCAAAAGAACACATTTGGAACACGGCAGGTGATGTCGACAAAGATGACAAAAAAAACATGATATAGAGTGTGTGTGTGTGTGTGTGTGTGTGTGTGTGTGTGTGTGTGTGTGTGTGTACATCAGGCTCTAGATGAGAAGATGTCACTCTCTTTTTTTCCAAGGTGACATGCTTGAAAACATTTTCGCTTTCAGACTCTAAAAGTGGTATTACTATAATCTCCATCAAATGTCCCAAAAGACACACACGCACACGCACACACACACACGCACACACAAACATGCACACAAACACATACTCACACAACATATCACAGCACAGTTGTCTTTGGCATTTCAGTGATTTAGAGCGTCATCCCTGGTTGCCACTAGCTTGAAACTGTGATCTTCACATATATGACACCTCAGCTCAACAAGGTCCATACAAAAACACACAAGCACACACACACACTGAAGGGATGTCTCTGCTCTGCCTCTCCTGCCATCACATTCTCACTTCCTGATATAGACAGACAGACACCAATCCTTTGGGACACAGACACACTTCTCTCTTTCGCTCCCTCGCTCCTTCCTCCTTTTTTCGTGATCCGCTGCTCCCTCTCGTGGGGATGGAGGGAGGCGGGGCCGGAGGTTAGACAGATGGAGGCGGGTGATACACCGATACACAGTCAGTCTCAGGTTTGCTCCTGCGGGAATGGTGTGATGGAGAAGGGGAAGTAGAGGGGAAAACATGGCAGTCTCACTCTGCTTCTTTTTTTCTTTTTTCTTTAGCAGTCATGAAAAGACAAAGAGGCCAGACTACACAGAATAGAAAAGTGCAACATAATTCATTTTTAAACATTCTTTTGGTGATATCATGATATTTTTATTCCATACTGTATATTGTGTACCAAATCATAAAATATAAATATTCTAGATGTCTTGGGAGTCAAAGTGGATCCAATTCCTCCCATCAGCCTGGCATATTTGGTATCTTTAGAAACGTCGGGAGCTCCACTAGAATTCAAAATAAAGTCAAGTGCGTCTCGTGTGTTAAGCTGCATAGCATGAGTTTGTATTGACTGGTTGCTGCTTGTAAAGGAGTTTGAATGTCATCACTCAACGTGCTTTCGTCACATCTGTCACTCTACTGACGAGGACATGGACTGTCGCAAGCACTATTCCCAATTTCTTTTTGCTTGTTCCTCGACCTGCTTTTGTAAAACCGTGCAAGTTTTGAGCAAAGCTCTGTTTTGTGCCATACACCGTAAAAAAGAAAATACTTTTAACATAATTCAACCCACTGGCATTAATATTGATGGTAGAGACTGAAACATACTGCCAATCTTCTCAGTGTAGATTGATTTCTTATATCTCTTGTTTTTACCAAATAATGTTCTCTATATTGTCTTTTTTTCTGCAGGTCCGCTGTATAAGCCTAATAGAATTCAAATGAACCAGGAAAGCTTCATTGAGCATTGCGATAATAAAATCATGAATCAATTTTCTAAAACAATCAGAAAAAAAGATTGCACCATAAAAATATCCTAAATAGCACTTTTAAAGACCCAATAACTCTTTGAACCCATAACATTAGATATAAAAAAAAACAGCTTGAGAACCAAGTTTCCAATTTGAGATTTAATCTAAACTGTGTATTACACCCTCATAGATTATCACAATAATACAATCTTTGTTAAACAAATGCACAGCAAAAGGGGGAGGTAGGGAGTGAGCAAGAAAGAGAGAGAGAGAGAGAGAGAGAGAGAGAGAGAGAGAGAGAGAGAGAGAGAGAGAGAGAGAGAGAGAGAGTTGGCAACAACATATGTTTGTTCATATAATTGAATTGAATTAAATTGAATTGAGAGAGAGAGAGAACGAGAGAATGACTGACTAAGCACTAGAAAAAGTCTTGTCTGGAGCAACAAAATAACAGAACAAAAAACTCGCTGGTGTAGATAGTACATGAAATTACTGGTATAGGCTACTGTGATACATCGGACCCTCTATTTCCTGCCTTAGTCGACAGAAACAGAGAAATAGAGATGGTTGACTTCTTGAGTGCTGCAAGGTTTCTTTTTCCTTCTTCCTGCTTGTTACCGTCACTGCTGTCAACAGCCGCTTTAGGTCACCAAGAGGCTACCGCTCCATCTACCTGTGTTTTAGCACATCACACGCCGCACTGCACACACACACACACACACACACACACACACACACACACACACACACACACACACACACACACACACACACACACACACTCAAAGGCAGAGTCCACTGGTCGAGGCCGATCAAGGAGCTGCACAGGAAACAGGGATTTGTTTATATGGATTGAGTGACCCGGCAAGGGTTGTCAATTAAAGGAAGGAAGACAGAGAGGAAAGAGGAGGGGTCTGTGTGTGCACAGTGGAGCCTCATAATAATAGGTAAATAATAGATCCTGGAGATGCATTATTGAAGGAGTACATTGATGCTTTCATGCTGGGGAGCTGAGCTTACATTCCTGGGTTCATTCATGAAAAAGGGTATATGTGGGATATCTGAAAGGAGGACGAGAAAGAGAGAGTGAGAGAGAGAGAGAGAGATGGAGAAAGAGTGTTGTTGCTATGGGTTTCAGGACACCTTCCACCTCCACACACTCACCTCCACACATCTCATATTGTTTCATATCTTTCATGCTGTGCACTACAGGTGAGATTACAGCATTTCATATTATGGTCACAAAGTAAACATTAATTTCCTTGTGTTTCAAGTTTGATTGCATGTGCAAATGTAGAAACTGCTCATGAGACCCCCCCCCACACACACACACACAAACACAAACACACATTGTCTCGCTTTTGGGTGCCCAATGCCAGATCCTTTTGGGCTGACAGGTGACAGAACAGTCTCCATCAACATGGGTCTATACTCTCTTTTACCACACACACACACACACACACACACACACACACACACACACACACACACACACACACACACACACACACACACACACACACACACAGTACAGTAGACAGCTAGACATGGCAGGGCTGGATATGCCCAAAAGGCAGTGCATGTTCCCTGTCACCTATCAGCTGGTGGCAGACAGCGGGATGTGAGTGTGTGTGTGTTTGTACTGCATTTTCAATTTTTTTTCAGTGTTTTGCACTACAGCCCCATTTTAAAATATGATCACTTTCAAAACCCCTGCAATTAGTATAGTAAGGATAAGGAACGTGGACTGAGCTCCACATGGACTACACTGTATATCAGAAGAGATATTTAATGCGCATCATGCGTTGGATTTTGTTGTATACAACTAATGATTTGCATATTATCAACTGATCCCACAGGGTGTGTGTGTGTGTGTGTGTGTGTGTGTGTGTGTGTGTGTGTGTGTGTGTGTGTGTGTGTGTGTGTGTGTGTGTGTGTGTGTGTGTGTGTGTGGCTGCCACATGTGTGATGGATAATTGGTGATAGATGTACAATATGTATTTTTTGAAGGACATGACACTATGATGGAAATAATCAAAATTATTATGTGATTATATTCATGCATAAAGCTATAAATGTAGGTTTTCTAAAATGTTCTGACTGGAAGTCCTGGTGTCTGAGTGGTTACTGTTTGATCCACACCATATAACTCGTTGTTATAACCATCTTTTCCCTCTTTGATTAGACTAAAAGCAAAAAAAATTCAAACCTGTGCCAAAACCGATGCAAAGAGGACAAAAGGCCTGGATGAGACTCCGCTTTACTACATATCATCAGTGTACTGGTCAGTAAGGAAGCTTGTGGATTCAGTGTTGGGGGGGTGCTAACATGTCACAGGACATGCCATGGCAGAACAAAGGAGACACGAGGAGGCAGCAGCCCACCCAGGACTGCTGGCACGGCAGCCAGGGGCGGGGCCAAGACAGCATGGCACACGTCAACCTCGGACCCCCCTCTCCTCCCCCTTTCCCCACGGGCTCTGACAGGCGGCACGGGAACCCCTTGGCCCAGTGAGGGGTGGACAGCCATCTGACAACTCCCCACCTGCGTGACCTTTACCATGCTTGACCCCCTGCAGGAGACAATCACCTCATAGCAAACAGCCCCACGGGAGATGTAGACACACAGCACAGTCTGGAAGACCCGCGTGTAGACAGACACGCATGACGTATAGATTGACAGAAAGTTAGATGGAGGGACAGTTAGTCAGACTCTGCGTGTGATGAGTCATTCAAATCTGCCTGGCTGCTTTCCCACAACAAGGAAGCTTAAAAAAGTCACAACTTTTCATCACAACAACAGTTTGTTCAGTCATTTAGTTGCTAGGCAGGTCTACAAATAAACTCATCTCTGGTATCAACCGTGTTAATTTGGACTCAACAAGCCATTCAAGTGTGTCGGCAGTTCCACTGCTAAACCTCATGAAACAGATAGATTTATTCAGTCAACAGTTTGCATCAATAAGACTTTCTTGGTTTGGTGAGCGAGCATTTAAACAGATTCAGGTTTCTAGACAACTGCGTGGATGCAATAACAATCCATGGCAGCAGATTGAGACCGGCTCTACATGGTCAAGGTGTAGAAATAGATTACATTAATAGACCAATTGTGACCAATTAATCTATATGGCAAAGTAAATAAAAGAAAGGTACACAAATTGCAATACACTGTTTACTGATTAGACTTTGTATTTGAAAGCTTGTGTTCTTTTCACCTGGATTCTCCTAGATTATGAGCCAAATGGGTATTTCCAAGTTCAATTGACAATTATTTTTTGTAGGGAAAAAAATTGCTTTAGAATTAGGCAACATTGTATCAGGATATCAGGATATCAGGAAATCAGGGTTTGTATTGGCCATTTGCTCATTTTTCTTTTGCAAACGTTTTAATTATATCAAATATGTTTAAGTAATGATATATGATGCTGCTGATGATATTATGAAACATTATTATTTAAGGTTACCAAATTCTTCACAGGCTTCAAATTTCACAGATTTTCAGTTTATTCCTGATCTTGAAAACGGAAGTTTCATTCTTCAGCATTAAGTCAACCTGAGCAAGATGTCCTTCAAGACTGGGTCAACTCCATCTGCTGATGAAGATCATGCAACATGACTGAAAGCTCCAGAACAGCTACTTAATGGACCTTGTGCTGTGTTTTATCACAAAATATGCATTTTAATCATTTCAAGATACATTTTTTTGTATTTAATTTAATTTAATAAAACCATCTACTCAGATTGGACTGTCTTTTTAAATCTGTCTGTGAGAGCTGTGAAGAAAAGGAAGAGAAAAAAATAAGAAAAAAAACTCGCGCCTGTAAACCGACTCTACGTCATCAACAGGCGACGCAGCGCAGTGGGATTTGGACAACAAACGTGAAACGTACGTGTTGGTGTAAATGCTGGGAAGTAAGTAGATTTTGTTCTTTAAGATAATAACACCGAGTAAAGCTTGTCGCATTGGTGCCGACTTTTAAAGTGATTTTAAAGCTTTGGGACGTTCACGTAACTAAATATTACACCCGTCCCTACTGACTAACTACTATGGTTTTAATTTCTTCCATTCTTAGATTACCTCTGTTGAACTTGAGACCACACGGCGCTCTCCTCCTCTTGCTACGATATTGTGCTTCGACCCGTTCAACCTCCCCATGAATCCATTAATTAGACGGAGACTTCCGGCGTCCGTGAGGAGTCTTCTCACAGACATCGGCCCAAAGGAGGAGTGGACCGACACGGAGCCCGACACGGTGTCCAGAGATGGGCTTCTGCTCCCGTCCAGAGGCGCTGCTTCTGGGCAAGAGGAGTTCCTCACGCCAGCTAAGACCCAAGAGGAGGCAGCAGTGGATGGCAGTAACGTCAGAAGTAGTGCAGTGTGCATGCTGTGTAAACGTAAGCCCTCTTGTTACACCTGTCCTCGGTGTAACCTGCAGTACTGCGGCTTGGCTTGCTACCAGAGCCCAGATCACTCCGTGTGCTCGGAGGAGTTTTACAAGGAGTCTGTTCTGCAGGAGCTGAAGGATATGGGGAAAACAGAAAGCGAAGGGAGAAATAAAATGCAGGAGATCCTTGTGGGACTCAGACAAAAGGCGGAAAATACAGATGGGGGGATGGAAAGTGTGTTAAAGGAAGCTGGTGTTGTTTCAGATGACACAGATGAAGGGGAAGCGACAGAGAGCGTGCACGTTGTGGAGCTCCTGTCCAGGTTAGCAGAGCTTCAACAGTCCGGGGAAGAGAGTACAACCGAGATTGAGGCCATTTTGAGAGAACTTGAAGAGATAGGAGGAGGGGAGCCGCTGCATGGAGACACGGATGAGGACGCTGAAGGTGCTGAAGGTGCAGAAGGGGAGCTGGACTTGGCGGATCGACTCTCAGGGCTGGATATCGACACGCTTTCTGAGGAGGAGCTGTGGGAAGTTCTTAATAGTAAAGAGAAAGACATTTTTATGGGTCTGATGAAGGGCGGAGCCCTTGGCGGACTGATTCCCCTGTGGAAGCCGTGGTGGGAGGAGCACGAGGATGGAGGGAGAGCACTGGTGGAGGTGCTGGAGGAGGAAGTGAGCAAACTGGAGAGTGAAAATTCGACAACTATCGCTAAACAGGATGCTGATAATACGGTCAAGACGTCACAAGAAGTGGTTCAGAATCGGCCGAAATCTGCTACAAAGTTGAGAAAGATTAAAGGGGCAAACAGAATGGACACAAGCAAGGAGAAGGGAAGTTCAGCAGTTCCCGGTGTCCCTCAAATTTCTGCAAAAATCCCCAAATTAACTTCCTTATGTGCAAATCCATCTCCGCTTGTATGCTATGGTTTGGTCAATGCACTTTTTGGCTACACCTTCACCCTGAGCCTGTTTAACAATGACACTGATTCCCTGATGTTCGAGGTCTGTGACATGCTTCTTGCTTTGTCTGAGGCACTGAACTCCAGCAGGGTGTTCAACTCTGTTCAAGAGGCCTTAGACTGTGGAGAAACTCTCATTTTGAGCGGAGGTTACCTGGATAAGGAGGATCCTCTTGCCGCTGCCAGGGCGGTGGAAGCCGTGGCTCACATCACGACCGGCCGAGACAGAAAGGACGCTGCGGGATACTGCCTGGCAGCCTTGAGTCAGCTTCGCTCGGTGCTCTCCCAGGCCAGAGCAGCTCTTTCTAAAGAGGGAGAAGAAGGAGCGAGAAGACAGAAGTACTTCCTGGCAAGCAAGAAGTGTGAATTCTTTCAAGCTTGGGTGTTGGACAATGCGCACAGGATTCGGATGCTAGCCATTGAGTTGTGGAACGAACACAGTAAAAGAGAGAGTGTAAGGAGCAGCATGGCGAGAGAAAAGACTGCTGTTGAGGAGAGCTTGAAGAAAGGGAAGCGCAAAGGGAAGAGTCAGTTAATTGAAGAACTGAAAGATTGAAATGTTTCTTGAACATATGGATTTTTGTAAAAGTCCATGATGTAATAAACATTTCATGAATAACTTCTCACTGCAAAATGTCATCCACTAAAAGGTCATTACTGTTCCGATCCTTTATATACTGTTATTTAGTAATGTAAATAAAGTTAGAAATTATGATTCGGTCAAAAAATTTGCTACAATAAAATATAAGCAGGTATCTTTTTTTGTATTTCATTATTTCTTTCATTATATATTGGAAAACATGTTTTAAAAGTTTAACAAGCACAATTTTTATTTGGTTGTGTCACCAAAAATGTCAAGAATTTATTTTGACAAAAACTTCAGGTCTACTAACAAGATTAGCTTTTATATAAAAATTACAATATACTCGTGTACAACTGTTTTGCAGCATTATTCATGGCACCTGTGTTGGAATGTATATAATTACATATACTCAAGTACATTATGTAATACGTTATTTTTTTTCAGATTATGCCACTTCTACTCTACTGCATTTATTTATAGCTTTAGTTACTTTAGTTACTATCCATCAATGTATACGGTCGTAGAACCACCTTTACCAGCTGCAACATTATAGAGACACTTACACATGAATGTATCAATTATAACCCACCAAATACAGACCTATATCACCTTTGTCGGTTAATGTCATTAACAATACCACAAACTGGGGGACTGGACATTTAAAGCATCGATCGTCGTAATGTCATATTATGTACCCGTTGTGCATCCATTTTTAATTCCATCAATGTCATGCGACTCACTTTTAGTATTATTAGTAGCCAATAATGTGTATTTCTGTTCAAATTTCACTATTTGTATTGAATAGTCTATAATCCCAGGGGGATTTTGTGTAATTGCAATTTATTACATGGTACTTGTGTAATAGTAACAATTGTGTGAGTACTTTTACTTTTGGTACTTTTAAGTATATTTTGATACTACTACTTTTGTATTTTCACCCAAGCAATATTTTCAATGCACGACTTTAACATGTGAAATTTGTATACACCGGTATTGCGACGTACTTGCACGCGCTAACGCACGCAGCCCTCACGTGCTCTCGCGGTGCTTGCTTTGACCGGTCACGTGGTGCGGATGCCCTTCCACACAGTGCGACAGAGAAAACATGGCTGCGCTCTTGAGATCAGCACGGCTACTCAAGCTTTCGCCTTCGGGCTTGCTCCAGATCACAGGGACCAAGAGAAACGGGCCGCGGCTCGGTCGGCTGTACAGCGGAGCTCTCGGCGGCGGGAGGCCCGGAGTGTGCGCCCGACAGACCGGCCCTGCGTCGGGGAACACGTCCAGGTATCACGCAGTCTGTTAGCCGGGTGTCGTTAGCTGTGATCCACGCGTGAGCGAGAGGCGGAGGATGTCATTGAGGCTCAATGACCGCTAGAGAGACGCGCACTCACACACACCCACACTAGGCCGTTATGAGCTGCAGTATTACATGTGTCGTGCCAACATGTTAGAATAAGTTAGCTGCATGGTTAACCGTTTGGTAAACATGGCTCCTGGCTTACACAAGGTGATGATCAGACCTTGTGTAACCTCACAATCTCATAATTAGGTCAATGACATTAACGTGGTTCGTAAATTCTGATGTAACTGCTGGCAATACGTTTGTTTGTTGCTCTATTTTTTATTTGATAAATTATAGCTTTTTTAAGAAAATACCCATCATTTTAGACCAGCAGTGCACGTTGTCATGCATCAAGTTATTGTCAAATTTGGCATTTTCTTATGAAGAAACTCAGCTGATGTCAAAGCTAAGGGGTAACAGACAGGGGTCACTCTGCGGGGGCTCTTTCTCTCAAGGTCACGGCTCTCTTACCAAAACTACAAACAGTCTTTAAGCCGGCTTAGATTGATTTGTGTTACTGCTTATTTGACATGTGTATTGTTGTGCACTCAACGCATTCCTTTGCTGTTAAGACAGCGCTGATAAACGTTTTCAATCTTACATTCACCGACAGAAGAACTTTGTTTATCTCTCTGTGTTTCTTCCACTTTATTCATCTGTGACTGTCCCCCTCTACCATCACAATCTCTAATCCTCTACAGTCGTGCGTGGCCATACGCAATGGGGTGTGTGCGTAACTACGCTCTGGCCACCGAGCAGAAGGACGAGGCCAGCAGTGTGGTTCGGTCCAAGCAGGCGCAGCAGTTCGACTGGGCTCTGGCCAAGCTGGACAGCTCTGTGAGGAGAACGGGTCGCATCACCAAGACCCTCCTGCTCCGCATCTTCCATGATATCTGCAGAGCAGGTGGGCAGCTTCAACAATGATCAGGGGGGGGGATGCAAGATGGAGGCAGTGCATTGTTGTTAACCAAGTAATCAAAGTGCTTACGCCTTAGTCATACTTTCCCTTTGCAAATCAGAGTTGGCTGGTCTCAAGTTTGCTGCAGCGTCACAATCAAGTGGTATCATCCATCAGTAGAAAGGATGAGCTCAGCCCTGTTGCAACTGTGCTCATTGTATCGTTAAGTGTGGTTAGCAATGTATGAAGATTTCAGGAATATTGCTTATCGCTTTGCCTTTTTAATTCTCTGACCTTCTGACCTTCCCTTGGTATTGTACTTGTGTGCATTTTCTGATTTGCTGTTGTGGACAATTAATGGAAAATAAAAGGCCTCTTTGATATTATTGTAGTATTCCACCATAACTCTTGAGGTCGTCCAGTCCAGGCAGACTCCTCTTATGAACATGAGCAACATGAAACTATAACATAACGCATATCGAACTGAGAGTGCTCCATGTTAGACCTTTTGACACTTTGCTTTTGTTGTCATTTTTTCTTCTTCTCCTACATCCATTCTCACCTTTTGGTGTCTGTCTGCAGGTTATCCCAGTAGTAACCAGGCCTTGTTACTGCTGCGTAGCTGCGGCTCGCTGCTGCCAGAGGTTCCCCTGAACGAGCGCAGTGAGCTGGCACACCGTGTGTGGGAGAAGCTGCAGGAGTTGGGTAAGAGGCCGCACCAATGGCAACAGCTTAACCATCTTATTGAGAGTACTATCTTGCTGTTTGCTGCTGCTGAACTTTAAATGATTTAACCATGACTGCAGACATTACAAAAACAATGCACTCTATGCTCTATGATCAGCTGCCTGTCATTCAGTCAACTGTGACGGCAAATTTGACCTGACCTGTTGAGTCTTTTTAAGCTGAAATAACGAATATCGAAGAAACAGAACTTGTCTATGAATAATTTATTCCCTTCGCAGAGAAGAGGCACTGTTATAGTCACTGAGTCTGCATATGGATACACTGGAAAGGTTGGTGTTACAAAGGAACATATTGTTTCAGGTGGTAAGAACAAAGGACTGGGTCAGTATGGGAATCAAAACATCTAAAGGTCTTCGCCCTGCCCTTAATTTATGACCTATCCATACAAGTGATTGATTACTACCCCCTGACCAGGTACAAGGGGCAGTAAACCCCCCAGTCCCCCACTGCAGGAGAAGAGAGGATTTGCATGATAGAAATATAAAATATAACTAAGAATATAAAATTCCCATTACACAACGTTTCACAGAATTGTTCTCACGTAACTGGTTTCAGCTGTATCAATCATGGCTGCCCGTTTTCAATGAGGAGCTCAGGATCTAATGTATTTTTTTTACAGGATCTGGTTGGTGCAAACGGTTTATTTGGGGCAAAAGTTTAAATGGCACATGAAGAATACAACTTTTTTATAAACATTTTAAACTTTGATTTGGTTGCTTTTCCTGAAGGAAGCTGTTCCTCACAAATAAAGTGTCAAGATCACACTAATGCATTTTTTGCTTGCTATAATAAACGCTCTAGTTTTGGCGATTGTTTCAAGAAAGCCAGCTTTTCAATCATGCTAGGGGTTTTGGGGTTCATGGCGTTGAAGCATAGTTTTTTTTTGTTTTTTTTTAACGGTATGTTGTAGATGTTAAAATATTTGTTGATACTATATATTTGCACATTGTCCTCCCCAGGTGCACAGTATGATGTTAGTCACTACAACGCCCTGCTGAAGGTTTACCTGCAGAACGAGTTCAAGTTCTCCCCCACTGACTTCCTGGCCAAGATGGAAGCAGCTAACGTCCAGCCCAACAGAGTAAGCACTGCAGTGGAGAATACAATACTGACAGGAAACACCCGGTTTCTGCTTGCTTGAGCCCAATTGAAGAGAAACAGACATCCCTTGGAAGATTGTAGTTGATTATGCAGATTAGTTCTTCACATCCGTTTGACTTTTTCCTCTACAGCTGGGGATTTTGATCTGTCTGATTCCATTTTTATTTTTGTGCACAGGTTACCTACCAGAGACTCATTGCAGCCTACTGCCAAAATGGAGATATCGAGGGAGCCAGGTGAGCAAACTTTGTGTTTTGTTCATGAACCAACCAAACAACAGTTCATCAAAAGCTGACTTTCAGTCAAACTCATTGTGTGAAAAGTACAATATCCTTGCATTTTATGATACATATTGCTTAATTATTTATTTTCCAACCATGATGGTTACAGCTCTAATAGCTATGATAAGACTTTTTAAGCAAAAATATATTATGGCATTTGGATTTACCTAATTTTTTCCTTTCTCAGCACCATATTGGGTTTCATGAAGAGCAAAGATTTGCCCATCACTGAGGCTGTTTTCAACTCCCTGGTGACCGGCCATGCTCGTGCCGGGTGAGTGTCACTGCTTTTGCTTCCAGCGTGCTGTGTTTAATGGCCCACAATAAGTGTTGGTGTTGAGATGATTTGATTCTAAACCGGCTGTCATCTGTCACTGTGCAGGGACATCGAGAGCGCTAAGAACATCCTGTCTGTGATGCGGGGCGCAGGAATTGAACCGGGTCCCGACACTTATATATCACTGCTTAACGCCTACGCTGAGAAGGGAGACCTGGACAGTTTGAAAATGGTGTGTGTATGCATGCTTTTCCTCCTTCTTCATCCCATCTCCCTTCCTTCTCTACTCACCTCCCTCCATTCCTTCTGCTTCCCAAACTCACACTTTCCTTGTTCTCGTCCTCCTCTGTCTCTCTCTCTGTGTCAGACTATGGAGTCAGCAGAGAGTGCAGACTCCAGTCTGATGGACAGGGACATCATGCAGGTCATCTTCACTCTGGCCAAAGCCGGACACAAGCAGCACATCCCAGACATGGTTGAGCGCTTGAGGCATGAGCGGGGCTACGTTCCAGGTACCAACTCGCACACCTGATGCTTTTCCACATCACTGTAGTGTTCAGCAGCTAAACGAAACTGATCTGCCGTATTTGCAATCATCTCGACAGTTTTATGAAGCGGAGCAGAATCATTATTTGTTTTTCTTCCTGTAGATGCCATGAACTTGTGCCTGAGCCTCATCACCCACAGCCAGGAGGACACGGCTTTTCACATCCTTAAGACTTTCCCCACACTGCAGTCGGAAAGCTTCAACACAGACGCCGCTAACCTGGGCAACTTCTTCCTCAGACACTGTGTCAACATGGACACGGTAAAACGTTTCACCCATTGCTCCCCTAACCTAGTCCTATTGCACTGTATGTTGAATGTTCACTTTGATCTTTAAATGTCATTTCTGATGTGTTTGTGTGTGCACTACAGCCACTGGAGAAGATCGGCAGCTTTTGCAAAGAGCTGCAGGATTCAAACCTGCACACTGCGGCACTCAGCTTCACTCTGTCTTGCGCTCTGGATGCCAAAAAGACTGGTACGGCACACCCTTCTATTAACTTACCTTTACGTCCACTTGCATGCATATGGGCCTTCATTCACTATTTCTGTACACGCACTGAATTGTGAATATAATATATTTATATCATATTCTTTTTTTTGCAGGTATGTCTTTAGGGCTGATGAAGATGATGAAAGAGGGGCACTCACCCGTAAGGCCGCACTACTTTTGGCCCCTCCTCACTCAGCATATGAAAGACAGCAACACAGCTGGTACACGCACACACACGCACACCTTTTTCATTTATATCAAGGCTTAATGTGCTGATTTATGACTTTGACTCTGCAGCTTCACTACAGGGATAATTTCCACATGACCATTTTCTTTTGGATGCTTTTTGAGTACTTGGGAATTGTTTGCTTCTCTTTTTGATTCACTACTTAAATATAACTGAAGCTTTGCTCGGTTTAAGAGAAACGAAACTATAAATATTATTTTTTGTATTGCGGTTTTAAATGAATTACATCACTTTATATGTGCTTATTCTATGCTGTGCTTAAGCTATCAATTTGAAGGCAGTAGCTTCAGTAATAGATATTGAAAGTGAATATGGTGAGCTGTTGTGAGAAGCTTGTAGTTTGATCCTGAAACTACTCCAGCTCCATGTGAACAATCCCATGTGTATGTGAGAACTTAATGGGTGCCATTGAGCCCCAAGTAGGAAAACAAGTGCCCACCAGCTGTTTGTGCATCCTATCTGAAATGGAGAGTTTAGTTTTTTGGGGAGCATGATATTCGCAGTTTATAAGCATGTCTGTTATTTTTGTGGTGTACAGGGGATTATGACTTCCTCTGTACCAGAAAGAGCTTTTAAAGGAGTGTTTCCCTCAAATATTAATGCCCGACAGAGTGGTCCAACTGGGACAGATTTCACTGTGCTGGGGCAGTCAAGGGCAAGGAGGTCTGATCCCTGCGTGAGAGAGGTTGGAGCAGGAAGAGATGAAACAACACATACATACATACATACACACTCACAAACACACACACACACATACAGGTCTCTCTGGAGAGCTCTAGAAATAGCTCGCAAAGTTTAGAGCTCCCCATGTCAGCCACTTTGGACAGACGAGCCAAAAAGACACCCTGACTTTCAAAGAGTGCGCTCGGACATGAATGTCATAGTTTTTATTCCACTTCCTGATCTACAAATTCTGCCCTCTTGTAGCCTCCTGGGTGCACGGCTACAGGACATTTCATTGACTTATCAAAGTGAGTGAGGGCTAAATTGTAACAATTACAGTTCAGATAATATTCTTGTATTATTTACTCAGATGCCAGTGCCAGAACTTTCCGGCAGTATTTTGGCATTTCCTACACAACTCTGAGTAGAAAAGTAAGCTGCAAGCACAGTACAACCAAACTCTGTTTATCCTGATCACAGACTTTATTAGAGGCATGTCTTAGTTATAGCCGACACGGTGTCAACCGTGCGGAAGCTCCTGAAAGAAGAAAGTAGTGGATGATCAGTCGACCTTTGCCCCAAGCTGGGGGGCACCTAAGGTTCCTTGTTGGGGACGCTGGGGTGCCGAGTAGCCCGAAGCACATGCGCACACACACATCCATGGATGCACATACAGGCCTGGGGCTGAGAGGCCAGAGGTCATTCTGCTCCAGTGGCTGTCCTCAAATCCTTTATCAAACCAAACTTGTTTCTCAGCTCAATTCGTCACCTACATCTTCCTCCGTCCCTCGTTTCCTTTGCCCATTTTCTTTTTAAACAAAAACAAGATTTTCAGGTAGTATAAAGTCGCTACTTGTTTTTAAATTGAAAGATCAGTAGCATTGGCAATACATCAAACGAGCTAAAGGGACATAACAAGATAATTTATTTAGTTTCTGAAAAAATGGCTCATATTACCAAAAGAAATAATGAGGAGTATGTATGTTTTAAATTTTGTAAGAGCAAAATATTGGACTATAATATATGGAAAGATAATTTCGTTTTCCCACTCTTATGATAGTGATCAGTGGAGTTCACAGTCCGTGTACATGTTGGGCAGATTATTGCTCATCCCATTGTTTCATTAAGCGGGTGGCTGGACATAAGGCAGTACTTTTCTACGGAGCCCTCGGCCCGTGTCGGACACTCTTCCAAATCTTGGTGTAAAACTGGTTTGTATGTCTTTTAAAGTTTGTCTTCTCCCATCTGCCAGCGAGGACAGTTTAGAGGGCCATTTTCTATTTCCAATATCTGTCTCTGCTGAAGGAAATGGGTATTTTCTTTTCCTTGTTTTTGTGAAGGAAATCGTCTCGGTGACAGATAGCCGGCATTAGAAGACTTGTCAGAATTCGCAACTCATTATGAATGTACCCTGTCAAATGCGCTCAGCAGCGGCTTGGCTTTTAAGTGCTTTATTTATGCTGAGCTCTGGCTCTCTCTTTGGGGTTTTTTAAAACGATTAATAAATGATGTACTTTTCCCCTGTCGGCTAATTGACAGCATTTGAGCTGGCAGGGAGGAGAAGCTGGTTAGACCAGTGTGGCGTCGGTGCAGATTGACTTCTGTGTGCGGTCCAGACGGATTCTCAGTTTGAATGGTGAGATGCCTCATCGCCTTGCTTGGCAGCATGAAGAAGAGGACTAGACATGAGTTTAAACATGCACAACCACACACATACTTTTACTTGAATTCCCCAACCGCACAGTCTCAAAGCCACTCGAACACATCAGGCTGCGTCCATTTAGTTATCAAAGACGGGAAAGAAGGACGGAAGGAAGGAAGGAAGGGAAGTGGGCAAACTCCTCTTTCTAACACAGTGGCTTGTTTCCAATGGTGTTAGCCTTAACCCTCATGAAAAATGCAGCCTCTTCCCCCCCAACCCCCCTCCTCTTTCCTTCCTGCTCTTTCACACTCATTGGCTGCAGGAGGTGTGTGTGTGTGTGTGTGTGTGTGTTTGCGAGGGAGGGGAGGGGCTTTCGGGCGGCAGTGCAGGTGATGTGACTGATGAGGAGTGACTTGATTTCATGTAAATGCAAGCGCTCTGAGGGAATTCACTTTGGATTACGCGCCCCACTGTGCACGGCCCATAAAATATTAAGCGCCGTGTCACTTTTTGTCCACAGGTGTCACTAGCGGGCAGAGAGGCCAGATCCGTAGAATTGGTGGAGAGCAACGGGGGAGGAAGAAAAAAAAATCCCTTTCGCATTTTGATGAGGTGTGGATTTGGCGGGTTTAGCAGAAGCATATGCTGGGCCATACTTCCCACCTGCCGCCAGCTAGTCACCGCTTGTCAGTCCTAGCGACGCAGCGCGCTCTTATCACTTCTGACACGGGGAACCGGGAAAGAGAGGGAGGGAGAGGGTGAGGAAAGTGCAGAGGAAGGGGCCGTTTCTGGTCGTGTGTGTTTTGGGTGCAAAAAGGCTGCCTTGTTCATGTTTAGTCTGCTCTCCTTCCTGGCCGCTCCCTTCCCACCCACACCTGCCTCCATTTGTGTGGCCTCATTTTCAACCCTTTCACTCTTTCTTTAATGCGGCTCTGTCAAGTAGAGTGGGGCTGCATTAAAGAAGCACTGCCACAGCAATCCGTAACGCAGCCCTCCACGAACTGTATTTTATGGATGACAGCCAAGAATGACTTACTCAAAAAATGTAATGATGGGAGTGAGGATGAAACTGCAGGTTTCTTTTAGCCTTAAAAATTGAAATTTGTCTTCGTACTCTTTCTGTTTTCAAACAACAAGCCGTCAATGCCTCGCAGCAAACACATTCTACCTTTAGAGAGTCATACGCGGGGAGATGGCGAGACAGATGGTGTCGGAGGAGAGAGAAAAGGAGAAGTGACAGGTACTCATGTCCAAGGACGGGAGGAGATGACAGCGACCGGTTCGCTCCACTCCTCTTTTCCTCTCTTTTCTCCATCCTCACTTCTCATCTGTGACAGTTAACCTGAAGACATGAATCTGATGATGATATCTTGTGACCACTGCCATGCTTAACTCACTACTTTGATACTTCTTGCCCTGGTGGTATGTCAGGCTTTATGCTGACCAACCTGGATGGCCTCTGTGCCAAATCTGTATTTATATTGTACAGACAGGGGAGAGGGCAAAAAAGTGTTTCTCACATATGTGGATTTATGGAGTGAAAAGTAAAAAAACTAAAGGAAGAACAGTATAAATGACACTTCAGTATATCATATTTTGTGGCGTTTCCACAGTTTTCCTCATTCATTCTTGGTGTAGTTCCCCACATTTTGACGGGTTCAAGTCACCTCAGTCACAAAAGTAATGTGTAGTTATTTACGAAAGAGAATAGTACCTCTTGTATTCCAATCTGAAGGCACCTCTTACGAGACCGATTTATTACTGCTTAGCTACGACGCGCAGAGGCTTTGCCATATACGACTGTATATAATGAGAAAATTGAGCCTGTTCAAAGGATTAAAAGCTCTTTGTCACAGACTTGACTTGACATTTTAAAACACACACACACATAAACATGCTTGCTAGACAACAGAAAAGTGCTGAAGTTCATGAAAGCTCAACGCGAGGAAGCCGGAAAGGGAGAAAAAGGCCAGCTTATGCATTTTATACTTCCAGTTCTCCATTCATTTGTTTTCTGTCTGTCTGGCTCACCGTGAAATTGATTATGGATTATTCAGGAGGAAAGCAGGAGCTCCCTGCTCTCCTTTCATAAAAAAAGCCTGGATGAAAGCGATTAGGGGGTAAGAATGGCCGGATGGACGACAAAACGGATGGATACTCCATTGAGAAGAAAGAGGCATATCGCCTGTTTTACTTTTTCTTGAAAGCAGAGTAGTGAGAGGGGAAGATGAATGAGTGATATCAATGGAGGGGAAGGCTGGCGGGATGAAGGGATGGAGTGGTTCAGGTACCCTTACCTGGGATAATGCAGCTCCAGCCAGGTTTTAATGGCATATAAAAGCCTGGGCCTCATCTATTATTTAGCTAAAGAAAGAGACTGCCAGGTGAACACATGCGTCCCAAGAGGATGCATAAAAACAGAGCCCTATATATACTGTATAAGTGTGTATGTGCTTTAGAACCTGAGTGAGAGTAAATACACACAGCATCTTGAGGTGTGTCAACTCAAGGAAGCACTTTCGGGTAGTTTGCTGAATTCCGCATGGGAACGAGGTGTATTGGTACACTGTATGTGGTCATTTATAGCATATAGGTGCACCTCAAAGCGCATAGCAACACTCACACATGGGGGACCCGCTGATGCCTTCATTTAGATGCATGTCCTTCACGGGCACGCTCCCAGACATATGCAAAGTGCTGCAGTGCCTCCTCCACATGTGCACGCACTCGCAAACACACAGACACTTGCGGGCATTTGGAGAGCGCATGTGTGGCTGTTCCATATGCATGTGGCTGTTTTGGCCTCCTTCCCTCGGGCAGGACCTCGGGGCTCTGCTGGAGAGCAGGGTGATGGTGCAAGAGTCCACTTCAGGCCGAGTGCGTGTTTATGTACCCGCATCCTCCAGTCCAAGGTGGAGGGGTGGGTGGGTGTGTGGGTGTGTGTGTGTGTGTGTGTGTGTGTGTGTGTGTTTTAATGTCTGGCAATTTAACTGAAGGGGTGAGAGAAAGTATGTGCCAGCTCATTTCTTCGACCCATATTTAAAAAGTGCCTCCACAACCCCAGGCCTGTGCATGAGAGTGAGTGGAGGAAAGTGTTTGTGTGTCTGTAAAAGTACAGCATGTGATTGAAAACAAAACAGTTTGCTCGGCCCAAATGGTTATTTTCCTGAAAAATCCACATTCAAGAAAATAATCATAATAATCACTCATACTCGTGTTATGTTTTGACTATTGATCCAAATATTTTATTTTATTACATAAAATACTTATTCAACTTGCATTATCATGAACATAAAGCTGAAACAATTAGTCTGATTGAGAAGTCTAGTGAAATAAATAAAGAACCATTTCAATTTATTATTTATCATCAAAGTAATTTAATACAAATACCAAACCACACTTGTTACAGCTTCTAAAATGTGCAGGTTTGCCGCTTTTCTCTGTGTTATATGATATTAAATTGAGTATTCTTTGGTTTGACTGGTTTGAAGACACCAACTTGGATTCTGGGAACCTTTTCACTATTTTCTGGTATTTTCTAATCAAAAATATTGCAGTCCGATTTCTTTTTTTTTTGGTTATTGATTTGTCTGTTGACACAAAGTTCATTAGGATTTGTCACTCTCTGCAATTAAACTTGTGTCTTCATGGACACAAAGTTGATATGAATTACTTTGTGTGTGTCTTAGGTGTAGTTGAGGTGGTGAAGGGCATGCAGGAGCTCGAGGTGTGTCCTGATGTGGAGACGTTAACCAACTACATCCTCCCGGTCTTCCCCAGCATGGAAGCAGCTCGACAGGCCCTCAAGGTGATATCTCTCTCTCTCTCCCGCTCTCGCTTGCTGTCTCTGTGCGTACGTTCATTCGTATGTGGTCAATGTGCTTTTAAAAGGTTTTTGTTGACATAAAGGTGATTTTGATCTGTTCAGGATGCAGGCATCTCTTTGGAGTCGGAGGGCTTCCTGTCTTCAGAGGTTCGCTCGATGGCTGTTAGCAACCTGGCCGAACTCTACACCATACGTAAGCCTAAAAACATACACACACACTCTGATACTGTCCAAAGAAGCTCTACTGCATCTTGAGCACCCATCATCATAAAAATTGCTGCTTTGCCTGCGGGCTAATTGGACCAGCGTTTTACAAACAGACACACTCTCTCTCACATTTGCCCACTTACTCCTCTGTGCTCATCAGGCCTTTTAAGAGATTAGTCTGTGTGAATATGTAAAGAGCGAGAACGAGAGACTGGCAGAAGGACGGGATGGAGAAGGCTGTTAAATTATGGATGACGCTTCCTGTATTCTGTCTTTCATCTAGTTTTAGTCTCAGACATCCACATCGTTTTCACACACTGTTTTCGTATATTTTTCACCACTATGCAATATTGACAATAACACAGCGCACTCTCAAAAAGCTAACTTCTATAAGTTTATCAAGCAAAACAAATGCCCTTTAGCTTCTTAAATTCTGAGGATTTTCTGCTTCTTTGTGTTTTGATATCAGTGTAAATTGAACAATTTTGATGTTTAAAGATGTGACCCTTGGAACTGGAAACCAATCAGGGCCATTTTCAACAGTTTTTTTGACATTTTCTAGAAGAAAAGTTGTATTTATTAATTAGTTTCCACCTCTGTCCCTTTTTTTTTCTTCTTTTTTCTCCCTAGTCTAAAAGATAATTAGTAGAATAATCAATATGACAATGTCAGCCCTGATCAGTCCTCATGAAGACTTTTTTTACCTTTCATCACTTATCTGTCGGTCTCTCTGTTTTCTAGTGTCTGATCCCTCCTGCCCCTCGATGGACCTCAGTATTTTCCGCGGCAGCCTCATCCTGGGCTTCAGAAAGTGAGTCAATTAGCCCTTCGTCTATTTATTTCTCAATGTGTTCTCCATCATTTGATATTCCATATTTCTCCATATTTTGCCTCATAACTCCTGACTGGCGTTTCAGGGAGGCCTGTAGCACTATGGAGGTCACTGCGGCATATGCTATGACGATGACATGTGCAGCCTATCACACTGTGTGTGTGTGTGTGTGTGTGTGTGTGTGTGTGTGTGTGTGTGTGTGTGTGTGTGTGTGTGTGGGCAGCTGCAGGGAAAAACACTCCATCACACACACATATACACGGCTGCCTCATACATATGGAGGCAGTCATCGCTCAGCTCTCGCCCCAAAGCACCGTGGGAGATATGTAAATTAGCAGATGCCCACCACTGGCCCTGATACCCGGACCCCGTACTACACACACACACACACACAGTTAGCCGCAGGACCAGGGTCTGACCCTTGGGCTTTTGTTGAAGGGGTGTTTATGAATATTTACAGTTTAGCACTACACAAACACACTCCTGCACAGCCCCTGAGCGAGGCTGGAGGTGAGTCAAAGAGAAAAACGCTGAGTTGTCTGCAGGGACCAAAGTTATTTCTTCACTCAAAAGCCCAAATCCTGAGTTGAGCTTAATTTTGTATTCAGCCAATACTCAGTGGATGCTGATGATTTATCTAATATAATGGATAAAGTAAAGATTATGTGGTTTCTTTTTCTTTCTTTTTTGCAAGGAAAACAGGGGCAGTACAAGGAAATGCATGATTGCAGATCGAGATTTATCTTATTCCATAATCCAAAATAAATGTAGATTACCAGATTTTTTTTTTTGTTGCTAAAATTGACACGTGTCTGTCTGTGTGCACCTGGTTAAAAATATTTAAAGTCAGGGTGATCACAAATTGTTTGTCCGTTTTTCTTTTTTTACTGCGTCTGAATTCGCTCCCCCTCTTCAATTTGCTTTGCTTTCATTGCGCACACACACACACACACACACACACACACACACACACACTCTCACTCCTCTGACTGTTAGGTTGCCTGACAGGGTCATAATTGGGCTTGTCACTTGGGAAGTGTGTGTGCGTGCGCGAGCGCCGTGTCATTGCAATGCGGGACCTGCCCCTGTCACAGACAAGGTCAGGGGATAATTTAATCATTAAAGACCCCTTCTTTCTCTCTTCTCCTCTCACCCCCCCTCCTCTGCACCAACTAGCTGACAACGCCAGAAATGTCACACGTTGTCATCATTTAGCCTGTGTGTGAGTGAGAGAGAGAATATGTGTGTATTTTGTGGCTACCCAAGCGCTTGTACTGCCATCTCTCCTCTCTGGTAATGTTGGATTGAGAGTGTCAAACTGAAAACAAATTCTTGCCGTATTGTACTACACTATCTATTCAGTAGCTATGGCAACATGACACTGTCAGTATTATGGTTCCTTCAATCAAAACCCATCTGCTGTCAGATAATTAAGTCAACTAAGGTTATTCATTTCAACTATTTATGAAGTGTGCTTGTATTCCAAATCAGGGAAAATCTTATAGAAATGGAAAAAATAGCTTAGATATAGCTCTCACTGTTTAGAATTAATAATCCTATCCTATTGAAGTAAGTGCAACTACAAATGACATGTAATAGTAGTTCACCAACAGTACAAGCAATCAATAAGAAAGAAAGCTTAGTCCAGAGACTCTTTGCAATATTGTGATTTGACAACTTTAGAGGGATCGTTTATCGGTATGTTGGACGTGTCTGTGGTGGATGGGCCTCTTCTAAAGAGATGCATTTTCATAAATGTAGATGTCCTTTTATATTTTGTGACCTAAAAGCAAAACCTATGAGCAAATTGCACATTTACCCTGACATGTTGGAGTCTTGTTAACCCGCTGATGGTGCATGTCAACTGGGTGCTCATGTCTTGTCCTCTACTGCCCCCTGCAGGTCGTCTGATGTGGAGACCATGGTGAAGGTAAGCTGTGACTGTGCCCACATTAAGTGTCTAGAGAATCATTATAATCAACCAGCAGGATTAAAAATAGTAACAGCTGAAAATTATCTAGAAAAGTGCCTACATGTTTAAAAAAAAAAAGAGAGAGAACACCTGATGAAAACAATCATTAAAGTTGAAAAGTTTTTTTTTTTTAATGCATGAGAATAATCCTGAGCTTTCTACAGTATGATGGCTTAATCCTCGCAACAAAAGTTATACATACAAGTTATATTTAGGATGAATATACAATATGATGAATACCATCTGCTGCCTTTTTAATCCAAAATCTCAGTGTAGCACTCTGAGCGTATGAATATAGAAGTGTTTAGGATGGCTATTCAGTTGACTTAAAAATACTTTATTCACCCTCAAGGTTCAGCTTTAGGAAAGATGGTTTGCAAACATAAAAACACAATTAACTCACACACATGAAGACTCCATGAAATGATGTGATGACAACATGTAGTGTTTTAAGGCTTTATATACAAATAAATAAAATGTTTAAGATTAGATTGTCAATTTTTATACTTTTTTCTCCTGTATGTGTAAAGTCAAATCGTATTTTTTATTTTCCCAGATTACTGAGCTCTTGTACAAAGATGTTCGCTTCTCCAAAGAAGGCGCCAAGACTTCTGGTAAGAAAACATTTTAACCAACGGAAAGTCTGTGTGTCTGTGTGTGTGTTGTCTGTCTGTCTGTGTGTGTGTGTGTGTGTGTGTGTGAGCCATCTATCACGTATCATAATTCAAACTTGCAGTCTCTGTCTCAGTCAGCTTCCAACTATAATCCAGTTGACGGAAAGATGCCCAGTGTATTTGTGTATCTGTGTGTGCGCGTGTGTTTTATGTTCAGTCTCAGTAGCAAAATACTGCTGACCAGCCTACTACTCGTCATGAAGCCTGTGTGGGTTTGTGTCCAGGTTTGTGTGTGTGTGTGTGTGTGTGAGACCTGCTTTCTCCGTCGTAGGAAATAGAGCCTGTCTGCTGACAGAGCGCTGAGTAGTTAAAAGTGTTTGTATGTATGTGTGTGGGGAGCGTTAATGTCACTCCGTGTCAGTGTGTGTGTGTCACAGAGAGTCCCCAGCACTGGAACTGGTGTTTGTGCTGGTGGGAGCGATGGAGACTGTTATCCATGTCACATCCCATTAGACTGTGTGTGTGTGTGTGTGTGTGTGTGTGTGTGTGTGTGGAAGTAGGAGAAAGCTGTCACTGCCAGCCATCGCATATTCACTCACACTCCGGCCCAAAAGCGGCCTCTGTCAGCAGAAAAGAAACACACACTCTGCAGAGGTTACAGAAAAATTGTATAAATGCACAAATGGATGCAGTGACTGACACGGTGGCAAATGAAATTTTATTCCCAAGACAACTGCTCACTGTGTGTGTGTGTGTGTGTGTGTGTGTGTGTGTGTGTGTTTCTGTCCCCTTTTAGAAGTGGCATCTTTCTTCCTGTACAATTTGATCGACAGTATGACAGAGGGTGAGGTGCAAGCACAGGAAGACAAACTGCGGAAATACTTCAATCAACTACAGGTACACACCAAACACACATTCATACACTATTATATATATCCTGTTCATTCATAACTTTAACAGAGCTTACTAAATCTGATCTGAGATGATTTGCAGTGTGTAATCAGAATTGGATTATTCAACACACACACACACACACACACACACACAGACACACAGACACACAGACAGACACACAGTTGAGAAAACCAGACATGTTGTGGCAGAGTAAATCATGTTTTACACTTTTGGCTAAAGGTCACGTCTTAACTGGCCGTTTGGAGTTTCCCGGTCCAATGTGGATCCACTGAAAGGTCAAGTTGTAAAAAACAACAATGCAGTGAACATTTTAGATGGCAGGGCTAATGCTAACCTGCACATGGTGAAATCATCCTCACATACAATTATATGTTGGTTATTTGAGTGTTTCTTCAGTTTAAAAGTCAGTATTTCCAAAAGCAGCTTTATTTTCAGTTTTCGTTTCTCCACAAAGTCAAACACAAGGTCTGGGATCGCTTTTAAACAAAAGCATTAAAGTTGGGTTAAATTGAGTCTAAACCGTATACAAACACAACAAATATAACAGGTTCATCTCCTATTAAATGTTTTTGTGATGCTGATTTTCTCCCGCTTGTTTCTCTTCAGAATATAACCATTTCAGGAAACATCTACAGAGGCATCAAGAACCTTCTGGAGTCCTACCACGTCCCGGAGCTCATCAAGGTGCAGAGCCTGATCTGAGATATAGATCACAATTTCCAAATGCAGCATTACTTTTTATCAGAACTTTGAGATTGTTGAGCCACTTTGTAGAGATGACAAACTCAACAGCCAAATATGATGATGTATTTGTAATATGTTTTAATATGTATTTTTGTACAGTTGCCCTGATGTAGGTGTCAAATGTTAACTGAGTGCGCACGTGTGTGTGTGTGTGTGTGTGTTTCAGGATGTGGTTGCTTTAGTGGATCCCAAAGAACGAGCGTCCAATGGCTCTATGTCAGCGTTCGTCCGTACCACTGTAAGTAGGACAGTGTGGAAACTGGTGTGAGAAATGCAACATGATTGATATTTTTACGTGTATGTATGTTTATCTTTTGGGAAATTCGTACTGCTTGAACTTTGCCTCACATTTTAATTTAATTAACAGAAGAGGAATGAATAGAGCCACGGTTTGCCTCGTGATTTCCTATTAATGTGTGTACTTTTTGTAAGAGTATGTATTTCATGTGGGTAGTATAAACCTAAAGCAGAACTCTGTTGCGTCTATTAGTGCAAGCCCATGTACACACGAGGTCCTGCATGTATGTTTTGGTCACATACATGTGTCTAACGCCTCTCTGCCTCCATTAGGGAATTGAGGGTAAGGTGTTGGCACTTGAGAAGAAACTGGCCGAACTGAAAGCGGAGGACAAACCTTTGGGAACTGTCCTCAAACAAGCCATCCAGACGCTCTGTGCTGAAGAGGTAGGATTTGTTTGGATGCCTCAGTCTCACAAAACCTCCCGTCTTACTTGAAATTAGTTGCTCTGTCTTGCGAGTTTAGTCCACAGGGCGGCCGTTTTTTTTAAATTGTATTTTTGTTGTCTAATCAGAACCTGCAGCGCGCCCTTGAGCTGAAGCAGGAGCACGAGGTGGAGATGACAACCGGCGGCTACGCCACCCTCATCAACCTGTGCTGCCGCAACGACAATGCGGAGGAGGCGCTCAACCTGAAGAGGGAAATGTGAGTGAAGCAGAACACGCACGCACGAGGTAGCGCTGCGACCAGTAGTAGGCCATTAAAGTTTTAACTTGAGTGGTATTAGGGGAGACATTAATGCAGCGTCCAGCCGCTCTGTTGACTTGCTAAAACAGAGGAAACTCTTCCCTTCCTCCCTTGTTTCTCTCATCAGACTGAAGTTCAACAGCAGAGTGCACAATAGATTAGAGTTGTATTACTTCAAGTGGAATACATTAATTTAGTCTCTCCTCCGCTTCGTCTCTTTCTTTAGGAGCCGCAAGGACTCGTCAGTTGTGCTGGATCCCAGCAAATACATTGGACTGGTCAAGACCCTCTCGAAGAATGGCAAAGTGGAGGGTAAGTTCCGCTACTAGGGTTGCAAATACATTTGGTTATTGATCAGTTTGAGTTTTAATTAGTCATACAGCCTCCAAAGTGTCAGTTAATATTAAAAAAAACTCTTCAAACTGCTTGTTTTATCCCAAAACAAAAGCATTTTTTCTTGAAGGATTCAAAACAATGGATCAAAAAAGGTTCTCAACGCCGTGTTGATGGACTTATTGGTTAATTGGCTAATCCCACCGGCACTTTTTTTTTCTACTTTACTGTCATCAAAGTAGATCATACTTGAACCCCAAAAAGGCCCACAGAGGTGTGTGTGTGTGTGTCTGTGTCACCAACTCTGTCACAATCCGTCTTTCTCCCTCCCTCAAACCACATTAACCGGCCATTTTCAGAATGCTACGGTGGGTTTCCTTCAGCCCATCGAAGACCCAATTACCATCAGTTTGGCCGCTTGCTTTTTGCACACAATGACAGGCAAAATGTTTCCCTTGTCTGTCCTCGTCGCTCCTCCCCGCCCCTCTCTCCGTCTTCGTCTCTGTCTCTCTATCTGACCCTCTCTCCCCCACTCTGTCTCGAAGCGTTTCATTCTCTCCTCCACCCCCCCCCCCCACCCCCGCCCCCTCACACAAACATCCGCATCAGTGAGATATGAGACAGGGGGAAAATTACAGGACTGTGTATTTTTCCAGAATTATTGAAATCCGCCTTGATGCTAATGGCAGATCATGTCCGACGAAGTGCTTGAGCATCACACACACACACACACACACACACACGCGTGTGAATTCAAGCAAAAGGCATTTGGTGAGCACGGCGGTTGGTGTGTGTGTGTGTGTGTGTGTCGGGGTGTGTATAGGCAGCGCTAACGCATTTGCCATTAGCCAGAGTGTGCATATGGAGGGGACGCTTGTCAGGCACATTAGTACACATGGCTAACCTTGATGTTAGCCTGTCCCCGCCCAGACGCTGGTCCGCCTGGCTCCTAGCACACACCAGGCCCGGCTGAAGATCATGTCTCCTGGCATCTTGCTTTAGTTCTCACCGTCTAAGCTCTAATGGCTTTGTTGTTTTTGCCCTTGATGCAAAGCCTCCCATCCCACCTCGCCAGGCAACTTTTAGTTTTTACCTCACTTCATCCTTCTGACTTTGTCCTTATGCCGCCTTCCTTCCACCACCTCTTCCACTTCCGCCGCTCACTCCTGATCTCCATCATGGTCCTTTTTTAATCTTCACATCCGTCCGTGCATTCCATCTGTCTAACCGTCCATCTCTTTGTTTCTGTTTATTTTAATTATTAGATTGCAGAAACGATAGCAACACTGTTCTCCAATCATTTCTTTCTTTCTTCTCATCATGACCGGTTGGCGGAGGCATAGATCAGCGAGGCGGTGGTTCTAGTTTGAACTGCCTTTGACTTTAAATATTTTCCTATTTACTACTTGTGCGTATCCCATACCAGAATGAGTGCATCTTGTTGAACCTGCCATACGTATCAACATGGCCCTGAACACTCCCTTTAACTCCTGCTACCTTTGCTTCTCTTCCTCCATTTTTTTTTTTTTTTTTTAATACACCTCTCTATCAATAAGTGTCTCTTTGACCTGCCCTTGCCCCTCTGCCTCCATCTGTCCATCCTCCCACTTTGGTAAACACAACGTGTACTGGCTGTAGTTGGTCCTGGACTCATTTTTAGTGGTGTGTGTCACTAGCAGTCAAGTCATGCAACATTAGATGAACCATTGGGCTGTGTGATGTTTGTTTACCTGGCCTGTCTGCCTCCCCATCTCTTGATGTCTGTGTGTGTGGGGGGTCTGGCTCGCTTTGCTGGCCAGGATGCTTGGCTGAGCTGATGGATATGCATACTGGCTAAACGGACGGATAAAGGGAGCGATGGGTGTTTGGATGTAGGATGGAGGGATGTTAGCTAGTCTAGCTCCATTTGGACAGATTAACTCCAAGCCATTGGTCTCAGTGATTAGCGGGTCTGTCAGAGAGTGATGGAGAGAGGTATGGATAGAAGGAGGGAGGGAGACGTGGAGAGACAGAGTGAGAATAAGTTTCATATGAAGTGATACACATTACAGGTTCCACAGCAGGTCAGTTAATTATAGGGCCATAGTGTAATGTGGATGGCAGCTCCTGATCTGATTGATTTATATTGCCTTTTAGTATTTTTAAAAAAAAAGAAGTTGCTTTTGTTTGCGTTTCTAGAGATACTTTTGTTATCCACTTTAGTTTGTTAGTCTCTCATCTCTGTTTACACTATTGGCTGATATATAAGTGGGCCTCAATTATATCGCAAACGGTCTGTTATGGCACCTGAATAAGAGCTTTGGTGACGGGCACGACTTCATTATGTTTTCCAGTCACCTACTCGCACTCTTCTGACTCCAGGAACAGGCTTTTTCTTCCTGCATAGAGAATATTTTGGCGGCCCGCAAAGAGGTTTTAACTAAGGCCAAAGGAACATCACCAAGTGACGCCAAAAGACTACAAAGGGACACAATAACCAAAAATAGACACAAACGCAGAGAGGTCCGTACGACTACAAAGACACAAAGCGCCAACAAAAAGAAGCCAATTAACTATAAAGTCTATCTGTCTTCTGGCCTTTTGCATGTCTGTGCCCGTTGTCTCATCGTCTGACCATGATCACAGCAGAGCAGACCGTGGTGCGGAGTTAAACGGTGTCTTTGCTTTAGAATTGCTAACTAGTTTGTGAAGTACATTGCTGGGAAGTTATTAAACGATGACTCTGTCATTATTTTTAAATCCCGCCCCTTTCCACCTGCGTGTCACTCATGTTTAACACATCTATGCAGCATTGACATTTTTATTTTAGAATTTGTATGTCAACGTTGAATGAGTCTTCTGTACAGCTCTAACACAATTATGAAATAAATTACCTCTGGGTGAAGGTTCTCGCTGTATTTCATCCCTCCCTTCATGACATTTCCACATTATTGATGTTTGTCCAATAATTGTGGCGAGTCATCTTTTCGACTAAGCGATCAGGTGGTCCCTCCTTTTCTTCTGGTCAGTTTTTTTTTTTAATAACTTTAATATACAACTATTTCAGTTTTTTACCTGGGCCACCGTCCATATTTCAGAGGACACAACATTCAGCGCCTCAGTTATTACAGAAAGTGTGCCTTTCCCGCCTTCCACCTCAGGGCTTTTAAGGGCTATGCTTCTTTTTTCTTCTCCATGATAAACCTTGAGGCAAACCGTTTTCCTTTTATAGAAACATGTAGACTTTCGTATCTCTGTTGCGAATACTGGACTCAAGAATGAGTCTGATTCACTAACATGAGATGGGAAGAACAAAATTGTCCGGTCCGCGCGTGTCATGAATCCAATGGTAATTTTGCGCATATTAACATGCACCTATTATGTGTGCAATGTAAGAACATCTCTACGCACATATCAGTGAATGAGGCCCATTGTTCTCCCTTTAACGCCCCCCTATTTAGCAGTGTCTCCTCCATTTGCCACTGACCCCAGTTCCACCTGTCCTCCCTCTATTTTCCCCTGTCCCATTAAATATGTGACGGCTTTTGGTTCCCATCGCCACAACAACTGGCATAGAGAGATGGAGAGACAGACTGAAATTAGGATGCCAAAGCACTCACCAGTGGCCCCCATCCCTGTGTGTGTGTGTGTGTGTGTGTGTGTGTGTGTGTGTGTGAGAGAGAGAGAGAGAGAGAGAGAGAGAGTGTGTTCCCAGTAGAGAGTGACAATCCTGTTTGAGGGGTTTTGTAATATTACTAGCTACGTAGGTGTTAGTATCATTAGACCCAGATTTTGTTCAGTTTTTTATTTTTCTGGGTGAATTTTAAGCCAAGTTAACATATTGCAGTTGGAAGACTGGCTTAATACACATTTAATCAAATATATTCTGTCTCTTTGCATCTCTCCATCTTGGTAATGCTGTATAGATTAGTATCTGTGGTAGAGAGTGGCTGTATTGCTGTCAGTCCATTAGCAGCTGTCTAAATAGACAGTAAACGCATCTTAATTACCTTATGCTGATACGCCACATCTACACACACACACACACACACACACACACACACACACACACAGAGACACACACGCACACGCGCGCTGCCTTCTCACCATTTAGCCCCTAGTGTTTGCCAGATGGGCGCGTGGCCCGGTAAAAAGCCCTCTATTATCGGCTGGACTTGACCAAACTGATCCACCCCTCAGCCCGCTTACCGAGGTCTCTCTGGGGCCACAGCGGGCCCTTGTCGCCACATACCTATAATTTAGCCCCCCAAGTGCTTTCCACATGGCCACGGCAAAAAGCTGGCCTCCATTGTAGGGGTCCGGTAATTGTAGTCTCGTTTAGAAAACCGCAAGCAGCAATTAGCGCAGAGTTGGCATTATACGGGGTTGGATTTGCATCCCCGCTGGGCGCAAAATGCTGTTTTAATATGGGTTTGTTTTCCCCACATGGAATTAGCTAAAGGGGCCTTTTATCATATTCACACACCCTACTATTCTCCCAGTCAAGCTACGTCCATCTCTCGCTTTCTGTTCCCTCATCTTGCTGCATATTCTCCCTTTTCGCCTCACCTTTTTATTACCTTTTTATTCACCTCTAAATCACTCTCACCATCACTTCCATCTTTTGAGTTTAACTAAAGCGTCATACATGGTGAGTTGCTACCGACGTGAACGCGTCTTCACGTTAACGATGTCTGTCTTTTATCTATCTCTCCATCCCTCACAGAGGCTGTGGACATCCTGAAGGAGATGAAGGAGAAGGACGTGGTGTTGAATGACTCGCACGTCACCATGCTCTTTCACACGCTCAACGCCGTGGTGGCCAAGGGCGGCGCCCCCACCGTCCGACGCCTGCAGGACACCATCTTCACCCTCGGACTGGCCAAGCCCACCGCCAATCTCTGCTCGCCCCTGATTACCGCCTACCTGGACAGGTAAAACCAACTGAAAGTGTTGCCCTTGTAGATTAGAAGAATAAAATAATTCATGGCACGGTAAGTTTTATGGCTGAAGCTCACTTTTGTTTTCGGATTTGTGCCTGCCAAAATCCAGTTGCCAGGTGTGTGTGTGTGTGTGTGTGTGTGTGTGTGTGTGTGTGTGTGCATGTATGTGTGTCTCCAATGAGTCACTCATCCCTCCCTATGATCATAGCTGAGGTTACATTCTGGGTCAGCGATTCAGACAGAGAGAGGATGTGGAAATTGCTCATTTATGTGCGTGCGTGTATGTGTGTGTGTGTGCGCGCGCGTGTGCGGTGTTAGAGACAGATTTTGTTTGTTAGAGGATTCGCCAGCTGCAACCTCTCCCATGAGCCCCCACCCTTGATCTCCTGAAACACCCACTGCTCTACTCCAAGGTGTAAGTGTGTGTGTGAGAGGGGGGGGGGGGGTGAGAGATGGCCATCAATGCTCCTTCCCATAAAGCAAATATGCAAATGTACGTTGCCCAACACTGGCTGTGGGGTCACTGGTATTGCCCCACCCCTCAACTCTATTCAGGATGTGTGTGTTCTATTTGTCAGAGCAGCTTTTAAGTAGATCAACTCATTAGCATGTTAATTATGTACAGAGCACTAATTGCTGGATTTACCACAGTGCACCGTTAGGGGCCCTCCACCACACACATGCTTTCATACACACTGTTTACCTCTAGTGCGCATGCTGCGGTGGAGGTAGAGGCCTTTTGCGCGTGACACACACACACACACACACACACACACACACACACACACACGTTCTCCCCCGCCGCTGTTTGTTTTGCTGCAAGTCTGGTCTCTGGCACCAACAGAGTTTCCAGGTTCACTCGTTAATCACTGCCTCTGTGAGATTAGCAGGCTAATTTACTCCTGGGTCATCAACAGCCGCCAAAACACAAATACAAATACGCACACACGCGACAGCTTACCGCAGCCCTGTTCACAAATCAAGTGCCAGTTGTACTTCCTCCAAATGATACCGCGGTGAACACACTAATGAACAAGCTAACTGCTGGTATTTACGCTGGCTGGTTGTCGAGGCTTGGAAATAGTCAACAAATTAAAGGAAGCCGAGCATACGGTATATTGTTTGTAGAGTCGCTTCTTCAAACAATAAACAGCAGCAACATATTTCCACTCATTTACTCTCTCTTTACCAACTTTGATTTGAGCAGATTCCTGAGTGGCTCGTTTTTACTCTATAACATCGCTTACAGGGACTGAATATCCTTGAAAATGCTTGGGTTGATAACAAGTTCCTAAATTAAGCTTTCTTTCAGCAATTCAACCTGAATTTTCATTGGCATCAATGACAAGAAAGACTAAAAAAAAAACATTCAATAAAGTGGTCTTTTCTAAACAGGTGTGAACTGTTAAGGAATGTAAAGGGGATTTAACATGTAGTTCCAGCAGTGATGCAGCCAAGCCTCGCGGCAGCTTTGAGTACCACAACGCTTGACTTTTGCGCTCCAGTTCAATCAATCTCCCTGCTCTCTTCTCCTCTTTTTTTAAAAATCTTTTTATTTTCATCTGTTCGTCTCCACCTCTTCATTCCGTCAGTCAGGGGACAAACAGACAGTTGGGAGGAGGAGGGACAGAGGGAAGCGATAAAAGAGGACAAAGCCGGCATCACTCCCGCCTGCACCCGTCTCATTGCTGCGTCAGTGCTAATGACTTAATGAACACTTCTCCGGCAGATTAGCCCTTGACAGCCCATCATATGCGCCGCCCCGTTAGCCTTCAAGCCCGTCCGCTCAGTGTCGTGTGGACTAACCTGCTACTACGCTAGCCCAGATTGCCAACTCCTTATTGAAGTGATAAGTGACATGAAATGCTAATACGTCCAACAAAATAAAGAGCTGGCATTATGAAGCTTTGAGACCTTTAGACACACACACACACAAACACATATTCATGTAAATGTTTTCAGATAACTGCATCATGGGAGCATCCACTGGTGTGTAATGACGTAAACATTAGTAAGTGCCATGCCGAAACACATGTGGGCTAGTGGTGTCATGATCAGTCTCATTTGCGTTTCGATACACAGACACCTCGACCTCCCCCACGCAAGGACAGCCGATCTCCCCCGAACAAAAGATGGGGACGGAGAGGGAGAAAAATAGGGAGACGGGGGGGGGGGGGGCAAAAATGAGCTTCCTTGTCTAATCCTTCAGGTTTCCACTGAGCAAAGCGCTCAGTTTTTTTTTCAGGGCTTAATTGGCTGGAAAGTGGCTGACATGCAAAGTTGAGGACATTAACGGGGCTGTGCGCCGCAGTAAATGGCAACGCAAAGTGACAGTTAAATTGTACCTAGGGGAAATTATCCATCTTTCGACATCCTTAGCTCTTTTTTTTTGGGGTAGATTGGTGGGCGGAGAGAGGGGGAGAAGGGAGGAAGGCAGATGGGTATAATTGCAACGCCAGGCTTTTTTTTTTTTTTTTGCAAAGAGTGATGGGATGTGTGTTTTTAAGATGTCTCATTAGGATGGAGGGATTATAAGTAGCTGTGTGTTGAGGAGCGTGATGAAGCAAAGAACGAGGTGGACATATAGGCAGGAGGAAACCAACGTGACTTGGATACAGCGTGTAGAAATGTAAAATGCCATGTGCACCACAACAGTTATGGTAATTGTGCATACAAAGCCACATTACGTTAATTACAAACTTTCTGCAGTTTTCTTTCTTTCATTGTTGTCTAGTTTTTTTGGAGTAAATTGTGTACCCCTCTCCCCCTCCTCTGTCTCATTCTATGTCCACACGTTCTCTCATTTTTCAAATGTCTCTTAGTCTCTCTTCTGTGTTATTCAATCAGACTGTTGTGCGGTTGAATAGCCTCTTGACTGGCGCTGCTGAATAATGTTGTCCCTCTTCATTTCAATTAGTGGACCTCTTTACCTTCCAACCTTAATCACTCCATTCCTCCTCCCTCATCTCTCTCTTCTGCTACTGCCTCACAGAAGCCGAACTCAAGGTCATACCATTTCCTGTTTTTTCCCCCCCGGGTCGTTGGTCTTTTTGGGCATATTTCCCTTATCCACTTGTCTAATTGATTAGAGGAGAAAACACTTCAGAAATTATACCCGTTCACTCTCAATATCTCTCGCGCTCTGTCCAGCCGTCTGTTTCTCATTCACTTCCTCTGCCCCCTACCTCCCCCATAGGTGCCCTATCTGCTTTGACCTCTGTGTGATTGACATGGTAATTACCCAATCAACAGATTGATGGCAGCGCTGTCACAATAGAGGGGATTGAAGTGGTCTCTCTCCCTCGCCTGTCTCTCAGCTTCTCCTTCTCTTGCTTCCTTTCGTTATTTCAGTCTCTCTACTTTTCTTGTTATCACTCCATCAGGCGCACTCATTCTCCCTCTACGCACTCTTTTGTTTGTTCGTCCGCTCGGGAGGGACGGGCAAAGCGAGGGAGGATAGATTGAGCAAGATAAGGATGACATGAGACGAAGAGAGTGAGCTGGTGGTACGGTGGGGGGTGCGGGGAGACAAACTTTAATGTTGTTGCTATATTTCTGCTAAATTGCTCAGCTGGGGGGGCGAGGTCATCCGATGGGGAGTGAGAGCTGACAGCATGAAATCAAAATGAAGATGGTGAGCGGAAAGGGAGAATGAAGGAGAAGGGAGAGGACCAGGAGCTAAGGGAACTGAGACGAGGAAATGAGGGGAGGTTAAAGAGGTTTGGAGAGCACAAAAGAGGAGAACGAGTGAGAGAAGGTGGAAGGCGCCAGAGGAGCAGAGCAGAGAGGCTAAAGATCAGTCGAGCCCTTTTGTCTGTTGTATTGCTTCCCCTCTAAAAGCCTGTCCAGAGAGACATTAGCCTCTCGCTGACAGGTGTGTGTGTAGAGCGTGCCTGATTGTGTGAGAATGATGTATTGGGGCCAAAAGGCACCATCGCATACAGTTGTGCTGTCATGAATTCAAAGGCCTTGATTGTTGCGGAGGGTCATAGTGCTTGAATAGGAGGTCACAGGGTTAACAACCCATGATACACTCTATTCTTTACCGACACAATCCCGTACACGACTGACTGGATGGACCTGACACCTAACTTGCTCTCTGCTCTCTTTCTCCGTGTGTGTGTGTGTGTGTGTGTGTGTGTGTGTGTGTGTGTGTGTGTGTGTGTGTGTGTGTGTGTGTGTGTGTGTGTGGGGTCACGTGCCCGCAGTAAGGACCTGTCCGGAGCTCTTGAGGCAGCACTCGAGTGTCAGAAGCTCTACAACCACCTGCCTCGCATCCACGACATCATTGTTGGTCTGGTGGAGAAAGGAGACACCGAACTGCTGCAGAAAGGTGACACATTTGTACACATCTTTTTGTTATCCATCACAACTAGTAAATCATAAAGACATTTATTGACAATTTTTGCTTATTAACTTCAGTAGTTTAACAAACAAAAGTCAAGCAGGTTCAAGTTTCTCAAATTTGCTGTTTTTTTTTCTTCTGGGATTTATGTTTCTATGCGCATGCCATGCAACAAAGGTCCCCGGTTGGATTTGACTGGGGTAGTTGTGGTTCATGGTCAGCATCTTAAGCCAACAGGATGCCCCAGTGCCATGCTTTTTAAAAAAAAAAAAATTATGCACAAACATCACATTTTTGGAGGATTATTATGTCAAAATGGCCTCATTAGAATAAAAATTGCAGTTCACTGCTTCTCGCAGACATATATGTTTTTCAAACTTTGGGTTGACTCTAACTTTCCACTATTCGTTTCTGTGTGTTGGGCAGAGAGAGCTAATCCGAAGTGGCCGCGCTAGTGTTTGCATTAGAAGCGCACGCAACAAGCGCCAGCAAATTACAAGTGTGTGTGTAAGAGGACCAGAGAGGGAGAACGGTTCAGGCCGCGGTGAAGCACGTCCAACGATCACGTTTTTAAACAGTCGCCGTGTGGGTTGACAGCAACGTGGCGTAAAGGTCAAGGTCAATGAGCTGCAGGGGCAAGTGGCTCTGGAGTGTGTAAAGGTTGAAACCATGCAGTGGAGCACCTCTCCACCTCCTCGCCTCCCCTTTCACCCACGCCCTCATCCACCCTGCCCTCCCACCCTCGTCTCTGACCCCCCCCAAAAGGTGACAGGCCCTTAGAGTCAGGCGCTGCACCCTCAAAAACAAAATTACTTCTACAATGATTTTCTGACAGATGCAAGTAAACTGGATCTTGAAATAACAAATGATTCCGTCTCCCACTTCCTCATAATATGCAGGAGACTTTTGACATAAACCTTGAGGCACACTCGACCCCACGGCATTGTGAGCACATGTTAAGTGCCTGTTAAAAGAGACCATCAGAAATAATTGCAGAAATGTACTGAAACCATCCGAACGTGCATACCTACAGAAGAGCAGTGGCCTTCAGCACTCTAAAAACATGATGCCTCGTCACGTCTGACCTTGCTTTGGGTTCAAGCATCAACAGATAAAATGAAAGGTTTTTGTGAGGTTTTTGCAACCATAGCAACCGCTCAACTACTCCAAAACAAGAAAGTGTCATCGTACAATACGTGCGTTTAACCCAGAGGTTTCTATCGTGGTCTACAGCAGGTATTCAATAAATGTTCAACGAGGTCCAGTTGGAGAGAATTTCCTCATGCAAAGGTCTGGAACATCACAATGATGTCTAACTTGTGCAATGATTTAGTCCCATAATTATTGAAGTAGCCCAGCAGTTGTTTTCCGTCTGTATGTAGTCGACAACTGACTCTCAAACCAAATAAAGAATTGAATAATATCTCAACACTATTTATTTTCAGTTGAACTGGATTAATTATAAATAATATATACTCTAATATCAGGTTTATTTTCTGTGCCTTCATTTCGGATTTGAGTGAGTATGTTTGTGCTTTGTCTCGTAGTGGAGCTTCACATCGCCACTTTTAATGATCGTCACCGTCTCTGAACATATGAGACATGCTGGTTTTGAACCGTCCATTGGAAGAATGAACCTACACGAGTCTGTTCATTCTCGGTTAAAGGATCTGGTTTCGCTGTCAACGCTTCTCTTCTTGGAGGACGCCATGTGAAAGTACTTCTCTGACTCTCATAGTATTCCGACTGTTCGACCTCTCGTCCAGTCTCTCCCATCTTTTTAGATCTCACGCGACGCTTATCGGAATACACTTAGCATCACATTTACAGCGCATATAATTGGTCGGTGTTTTTCCTGGACCGTAAAGGCTGGAAAACCTGCGGCGGTTCAAATAGAAGCGCGCCGTCAACATTTTATAATTTTAAATTATCTATCGGTTATAGGTCCGGGGTCCGGACCGCGGTCCGCCAATTAGTGAACCCCTGGTCTACAGGAACCTGGGATTTTGAGGAGGAAAAGTGCTATTGATGAGCAAATGTGTCGGTCTTCCACCAAAGCCTCAAATTAGGATTTGCATGCAGAAAAGGCCACTTGAATTTAGTCCAACTGGTCTGAAACTTGTCTACAAAGATGTCTACATTAGAGTTGGACCATAAATGAAGTCCTTAATGATTAAAGTTCTTTCTGTTGACTTCAGATGACAGCAAGTAAAGGGCGAGGGATTATTCTCTCTTCCCCCCACTTCGCTGAATATGCAGGTCCATTTGGATAACTGAGAGTCTGCATTTTGTTTGTGTGTGTTGGTACCTGTCCTGAAGCTGCTGGACAGAGATAGCACGTAACGCTGAGCAGAGCGCTTTAGCAAGTTTACCACGAGAGCTTAGGCTTTCATTCGGGACCTGTGTGTTTGTTTGAGAGCAGACTTGATATGGCTGCCTTGTGCCTGGGACATTGTGCCAAATAATGGAATCAGGAGGAAAAGATGAAGTGTGCGGTGTGTTTGTTCACCTTGCAGTCCATTTTATTCTCGACCTTTCTCTGCTCTGTTCTCCCCCTCCCCGTCTGTCTGTCTTCTCCTCTGTCTTTCTCTTCAGCCATGGACTTTGTCAGTCAGGAGCGAGGAGAGATGACCATGTTGTATGATCTGTTCTTCGCATTCCTGCAGACGGGCCGCTACCGTGAGGCTCGTAAGATCATTGAGGTAAACACACACACACACACACACACACACACACACACACACACACACACACACACACACACACACACACACACACACACACACACACACACACACACACAAATGAACTATGGGTTGAGCTTTCTGATACTGCTGGAACTAACAGTTTTAAATTAAGTTACTTGAACGAACAAACTATTTTATTACACCATGTAGTTGTCTGTCCAATAGTATTGTAACCATATTAAGATGTTTCCAATAATAAACTTGATTTGTCGTGTTTCTTTGGGATATCAAGACTAGTTTGAATGTTGTTAGGGGACAGAACATTTTTCATGATCATGTAATGAACTGAAATAATAAATAATGAACAATAAGAGGGGCCTGATAAGTACGCAAACTCGCACAAAAACAGATCTAAAATATATTATTTCAATATAAAATTAGATTCTCAATCTTTGAGGAGCTAACTTGAATAAAAACAGGATAACATCAGCAAGATTGTCATGAGCCACATTGGACAAGCATTATGTAAAAGCCGTGCTCTTTATTGTTATTGTAGCTATGAATATTTATATCTTTGTCATTTTAAGTCCCGCTATAAGCCTTGTAGATTAGTGTGAGGAAAAAGAGAGGGGAAAATGGGCAGATAAGAAGTGATTTTCACATGGATAAAACGAGTCAGGCGATCGGGGACTGGATAGCGGGGGAGAGAGATTGATGAATAAACGAATAGAAGGATGAGCCTGACCTCAGATGAAAGGGAAACAAGGCCATTATGTTGTCTGATCGGGATGAGAACAAAAAAATACCTTAACTCCCTCACTCTGACTCTGCTTTCGCTCGTGTCCTGGTATGCTCTAAAAGAGGGATTTATCCCTCTTGAGGATTTTCAAACCCTCTTAAATATTATTGACATGTGGTTATTGTGGCTCTCTGCTAGATTGTATTGCCGTTATCCTACTTATAACAGAGTCGGCTACATGCCGGTGATGTGTGAGATTGGAGATGCCTTGTAAATGAACCACAGATGTACATGTTGTCCTTGATGTCAATGAGAGACGTGGGTTAGAGACAAAAGCTCAGCCGCATCGATCCCATCTGTTGGGTTTTAGTTGGTCATGGACACACTGCTGTCTCATTTCCCCCTCAATAACAGAAAACACATTTCATTATAAGCCTCTTTTACCTGTGATCGCTTCCTGCAGCTGTGTTTAGTGTATTTGTATTATTGTTAATTGTCAAAATTATTTTAACACACATGTTCAGATTCAGGATTGTAGCCAGGATTTAAAAAACTCTGTTATGAGGGCCATTTACTTTAAAATAACATGTTTTGGCCACTTTGGCGCAGACAACATTGGCTTATTATCACTTGGGTAAAGTTGTGTCAGAGTGTGCGTCGGCAATCAGTTGTGTTTTGGGCAAACTGTTATTCACTGAGAGCAGCTGTATGTGCGCCACTGTGTCCACCAGCTAGTGGCCAACTTTCTCTGTCTGCTGTTTCATGTTGACGGGGTGAAGTACATTTAGTTTCCCCGAGCTTTCTTGCCTAAAAAACATCTGCGTGCTGCGGCTGGAAATGAGAGTGAATCAAAAACTGTAAAGTCGAGGGCCGTAAACAAACAAAAAGCTGAAATTTGCTAAAAATCTTCTTTCTGTAGAGCGGAGGAGACGTGCAAGTCAAGTGATAATTCACCATTACACATCTTTTTCGACTACACATTGAATAAGGAAGGTAGCACCGTAGTAGCACCTTAGTAGCATTTAGATGGCACTTACTGATAACACTTTGTAATTTAACTTTATTGAAATTGTACTTTCTTGATTCTTGTTGTTCTGAGTTTGTACTCATGGTGGAATTGCACATATTGTAAGTCGCTTTGGATAAAAGCGTCAGCTAAATGTAATGTAATGTAATTTCGCATTACACATTTCGTCCATCGTTAATATAATAATATTGATTGATGCAGCTTTAAAGTAATCAACTGAGTCTAACTGTAAATTAACTGTAAGTTATCCCTCAAGACTTAGAGTCTCTGTTGGAGTACAATCAGGCAAAAGTCTCACCTGCATCGATATTTAGAACAGTCTGAGCTGTCACTCATTATACAGTATGACTGATGATACAATAGAATCATATCTATCACTCAAATATGCATACACAGACACTCAAACACACAAATACTTTTTTTTCCCCCTCAGAGAGCGTCAAGTAGACGTCCAGAGTGGTGTCTCTCTTTGGGCTGTGTTTGGTATAATTGGCAGCTGATTAATCACAGCTAATTAAATGTAATGATCGAGAAAGGTGGCCAATTTTGTGCTAAATGGTCAAGGTTAGGTAGAGGATTGTCAGGTGGCCGGGCCTATTATTGCGACACGCGCATGTGTGTGATGGTCAAGGTTAGGTAGTATTGCTAAAGAGTGGTGAGCCATTATGTGTTTTTGTGTTAGGGAGAGGGTTTTGGCCGTGTGTGTGTGTGTGTGTGTGTGTGTGTGTGTGTGTGTGTGTGTGTGTGTGTGTGTGTGTGTGTGTGTGTGTGTGTGGTCTAAGTGGCCAGGTGATTAGTGGAATTAGAACATTAGGAATTGAGATGGAGAGGGTTTGTTAAGTGGAGGTGGGACGAGGTCGGCTCTGTTTCTTTTTGTGTACATGTAACTAAGGATGAGAAAGGAAGCATCTAAAGGTCACACAAGACTTTTAAAGAGGCAGAGTGATGGCCTGTAACGCACTCTGCTGTGTGTGCGTTTGTGAGGATTGTCCCGATAATCCAACCTGACTTTCCATTGTTTCCTTCCGAAAGTGAGAGTGTCTGTGCTGTTGGTTGTTTTCTTTGTATTCTCTTGATCCACCCGTGCGTGTGCAAGTTATGTGCCTTCTTATTTCTGCGGATTTTGTTTTCTGCCCAGATTAGGGAGATTTGTCCTGACGGATTCAAAATCCCAAACATATTTGTGTGTGTGTGTGTGTGTTTGTGTTTGCGAGTAGATGTGCAGAAGGCTGCTTTGAGCCCGCAAGACTTTACCAAGTAAAGGGGAATCGGAGGCAAAAAGATGGAGCACTTTCACTGCGGGCCTTAGTCTCTAAGAAGATTAGACAGACTGAGAGAGAGAGAGTGAGTGCAACACATTTTAATTTGTCCCTTTGGCTGGTTGGGTAAGAACATAATGCCTTTGCCTGGGCAGGATGGAGGGATGCAGAGGCAGGAGGGAAAGACTGAGTAGGAGCTGGGGAGCTTTGGAGGAAGAGGGAGGGAGAGAGGATTGAGAGAGGAAAGGATGACGGCAGTGAGGGACGGTCAGAGAAAGGGATGAAGCCCGTCTTTTCTTGACTCTCCCCACCCTCTCACAGTATGATGGGCTCCCATCAAAGAGGCCAGCGGGGATTGAGCGCTGTTGATCCCCGTTCAGATTAACTTCCTGGCAGATTTTACAGCCCCCCTCTCTCTGTCTCTCTCTTTTTTCTGTTACAGATTAGAGGAAGAGCAAGATTTCTCAATCCTAGTCTTATTCAGATTGTATCAAAGCCCCATGAGACAGATGAAATCCTGATCACTGTTATTCCATGATAATAATCATCTAGTCACTCCACACATCGGGCTAAATCTGAGCGACACGAGCCGGCAGATCAATCTATGTCGACCCTTATTTGACATCCCTCACGCGGTCTATCTGCGTATCATTGTTATCTTACATTTTCTACAAATCTCACAAAAGTCTGACACTATTCAGGTCTGTTGAGACTTTATAGTCAGTATATTTTAAACATATATAAAAATGTTCTTATGGTCTATTTAGATTTTTTTTCGAGTGTAAATTTGCATCCAAACTATTATTTTGCGGGCTAAAAATAAATATCAGACTTTGATTGGCAAGATATTTGAACACCACAATATTCTCGTCATTCATGCAGTCCTGATTTATATGTTGTTCCATCCAATGTCACAGTTTTGAGTATTCATTTTTTTCTTCTTTTTTCTTCCAGCGGTTTTTCTTATCTCAAGATGTGTGTTTTTGATGATTGGTTCATCAATGGATCAGTGTCTATATAGAAGAGGAATTGGCAACTTTGACAATCTGTCAAAAATGCCAAATATTTTCTGGTTTAAGCTTATGAAAATATATGAATAGGCTTCTCTTTTAAGAAAATTGTTGTCATGACCTGGCTCTGAAGCCTTGACAAAAGGGAGGTGCAAATAATAAGTCATTTATTTAAGTCAAGATGATAATAGAAAAAAACTAAATCAACTTAGACAATGATGAAATGTTCAGTAAAATCAGTGGTGATTGTGCGTTTATGCACGTGTAGTGTGAGGAAAAGATGATTTGGATGAAAACAACACCGTATAAAATATATAGAGCAAAACAATCACTTTGGGCTCTGGGAACTTTTGCTGGATGTTCTCATGAGTGTCTGACATTTTATAAGCTAAAGGGTTCATTATTCAGCAGAAAGATAACCTACAGACTAAATTGAAAAATAAATGAATCTTTGGTTGCAGCCCTATTCCGCAGCTCTGATGTCAAATGCATTTCTCAGACTCCCCTAAACACATTTTGGTGTATTGTGTTTCCTGTGTATTGATGCAGCTTTTATGTACTATCTGCTGTAAGTCCACTTAAGGCCACACAAACATTCACTCTGCCCTCATATAAAAGTACAATCACTTACACACAGTTCATTTATTTACACAATGATATATACATCTATTGATTCTCAAATATTATTTGTGTACATCAACTAATAGCAATATTTAAAATCCTTTTTAGGCTGAATGGGTTTGTGTGGATCAATAGGCATTTACTCTATGGATAATGCATTAATGGTTACTTGGCTTATTTTTCATTGACGTAACTTGGACCTTATTTTTTTTTTATGGAATTGTCCGTCATTTCTATCCTTAATAATAACCAGTTAATTGTTTGAGATCTGGGAACACGGTGACATTGCTATCAGGCTTAGAGACACACCACATAACACCCACATAGGTCACATACATCGGCACCCAGGAGATGTTCAGTGCAGCTCCAGTGTTTGAAACTGTCATTCATCCACTGGAATCTTTCCATAGAAATGCTTACCGGTTTTTCTTTTCTTTTTGTAGACCCCTGGGTTAAGGTCACGGCCTGGACGCCTGCACTGGTATGCCGAGAAATGCATTACTTCCAACCAGGTAACACACACACAAACACACCCAAACGCACCATTAAGTTCACAAGAATTCCAGTTTAAATTCTATATATTGTGTTTGTGTGTATAGATGGAGGCCTTGGAGCAGATGGTGGACATGACAGCCAAGCTGTTTGAGTGCGACAGAGATGAGATGTACAGTTACGTCCTTCGGCTCTGCAGTAAGTCTCTTTCTCGCTTTCATTTGTCTGTTTGTATGTTCTTTTATTCCTCTCGGTTTGCAATCTCCCACTTACCCCCAGCATCCTCTGCAGCCGTGACCTCCCAGCCCATGAGTGTATGTGTGGGAGAAAGCCAGCCACACACACACACACACACACACACACACACACACACACACACACACACACACACACACAGCGAATGGGATCAGTAAGAAGTAAGAGCACAAGACATGGTGTGATTGCTGCAGTGGAGAGCAGAGCAGATAACAGTTGTGATTGGAGTGTTAAAGCTGATTGTCAATCCATTACCCCGATTTCCCTGCACACACACACGCGCGCGCACGCACCTAGTTAGTGTGTTTCCTAAATTACAGCATCGTTGAGGGTCAGTCAGTTGATCAGATTAGTGCTTTGATTGCCCTCTCAGCATGGAGCACATTGTCTGAAATCAGTCTCTGGTGCAGGCTGAGTGATGAGCTATAAGCAATATGGACTGACTATACAACCGCATGGGTCCGCGTGTCATGGCGTTCGTAACAAATTACACGAGAACACACCTTTCATTAATTCCTGCCACTTTGTTTCTTGTTTCCAGAGGAGTCTAACAACTGGCAGAAGGCAGAATCTTTATGGACGAAGATGCAGGAGGAGAATGTCATTCCCAGGGAGAGGACCCTGCATCTGCTGGCAGACGTCTTGAAGAATAACGGCCAGGAGGTGCCCTTTGAGGTGCCTGAGGTAAAGCCCCAGCTTTATAATATGCATGTCCCAGTGTGACGCTCATCAGACGGATGTGTTATTCAGAAGAATAATTGCCAGGAGGTTCCTAAAGGGGGAGGGAAGCAGAGCAGATAAAGCTGAAAGCAAAAGAGATTCCCAAGAGCTCTGGGGGACTCTAAAAGTGCCTGAGGTCAAACGTAACACACAAGCATGTAGAGCTGATGGTACAAAGCTCAATGGTGGCTGTGCGTAAAGTTCTTATCTTGACTGAAATGGGCTGGAGGTACCTGTGGTTATTTATTATATCCTTAAATAGTCTATTTAGGGCTGGGCGGTATCCAAAAATCCAAAAATCCATATCACAGTATTTTGTAGGATTCTGGCGGTTTCACGGTATATCACGGTATTTTTTTTTTTCCGAATAAACACATTCATTTATTGACGCCGAAAAGGACCGCCCGCCATCGTTATTCACCACTCGCTCGCAACTGGCCAGCAGCTGTTTGTACGTTGGTACATAGGTTGTGTTAGGAAGCTAAACATGGAGGGATTTAGGACCCAGGGGAATGTAGTTATTTCATATCCCTTCATACTGGTGGCGCATGCGCAGCCGTAACGACTATTGTCATTCTTCGGCAGGCAGCAGCATTTAAAGTTTACAGTCACAGCTGCTTGTCCAGCGGTCTGAGCTACTTATGTCTCACGGATAGAGGTTGACTCACGGTTTCAAAGAAATGACATCGACAAAATGCATTCTGGGTAAAGCCCGCCCACTCAGCCGCACCGGAAGAGACTTCTTCCTGCACATGAAGAGTCTTCCTGTGTGGGCGGGCATTTTGGCGAAGTAATTTACCCAGCATGCATTTTGACGATGTCATTCCCTTCAAACCATAAGTCAACTGAGTCTCCATGAGAGCTAAGTAGCTCCGTCCGCTGCTCCTTCAGCTTCAAGCTGTGAACGTTAAATGTTGTTGCCTGCCAAAGCGCAGTGACCGGTATGACTGTATATGAAAAATGTATACCGTACGGAAAGCTGAAACCGGTATACCGGTTCATCCGGTATACTGCACAGCCCTAGGTCTATTTAATATTATTATTTATCAAGCACAAATGGCAAAAGATATTTGATTTTCAAATCTGCCCATTTGAGAAGCTGGATACAGCTTCTCAAATGGGCAGATTTGAAAATCAAATATCTTTTTTTCCTTTTGGAGGTTTTATTGTATGAAAAGCAATTTGTAGATGTCACTGTGGCAATTTGTGACATTGAATAGCCTTTGAATAGATTGTAACTTGCAGCCCTACCTTGATATTAGAGGTCTCTTAAATAGACATAATAGATACTACAGCTCTTGTCTGAAAAAGTCAAATAGACAACTTTATTACATCCCAATGGGAAGTTGCACTGCAGCCAAATCATATATGAATCTCAAAATAAACAACATAAGGACACAAAAAGAGGAGCTATAATAGTTGTATTATAGAAATATTAGAAGTAGTATTCTAAAATGTAGTATTCTGTACATTCAGTTAATGTAGGTCATGTATAAACTCTACCTTGTCCTGTATTGATATGACTGGGAGCTTCATTGGAACTGCATATGATATTAACTGAAGCTGCTCTCCATCATTTAAAATCCAATGGTCTCAGTCCCAAATATATTCATAGGGCATATATTTACCAAAGAAGCACGCTGACCCCAACCTCTGATCATAGGAACTAACCCCCCAAAAAAACTCTTTATCAACTGCCCGCTCCACACAGCCCCTCGCCCCGCTCCTCTTTAAGCCTCTGTTCATTACATGCCGAGGAAACAGGATTGAGGCTCTGATCTGAAGTGTGGTCAATCAGACCGGCTGGCTGGTGAAAGGAATTACAGCTTGATCTGTCTGTAAATCTGTAATGCCAGACTAATTTTGCCAGCAGCTAAATGCCACCATATGTCTGCCGCTGGATTCTTAGTTAAATATGTGAATGTGGCCTCGACCGTATTCTGCCCAAAAGAAGAAGCAATGGGGACATGATGTGAATGTGTTAAAACTATTTGAATACAAGAGTGTTTAGGTTTAAACAATATAATATTACTGTGTTGCATTGCTGCATTTTTCCTCAAGCTTTGTTTTGCACGTGAGCGTGCTCCAACAGCCCGAAGCATGACGAGACAGGAAGTGATTGCTGTTGCCTGGAGCGATGGACTTGGTGACCCCAGGGGCTCTTGAGTTGACTCGGCCGCTTCGACACACACACTCGCATACGCACACGCGCTTTTCATTTTGCCCCTGGGGTGCCAGACCTAATTTGCCCCTAGCCAATACAGCTTAACCCCCTCCCCTCACTGCTACACGGGTGACTGAGCATTAGGGGGTCCTGCCCTGCCTGCCTAGCATTGTTGCATTCATACACACACACACACACACACACACACACACACACACACACACACACACACACACACACACACACACACACACACACACACACAAGTTCATTGCCAGAATGCAGTTGAATGTGTGTGTGTGTGTGTGTGTGTGCGCGCGCTGGATGAAGCTGTAATTTTGAGATTTATCAATGTTTTCTCTCCGTGTGTCATTTTCCAGACCTGGTACGAACAACCTGCCCCCACAAAACAGGTCAAGACGGCAACAACCGTCTCCTCAGCCGAAAGTGGTACTGAATACCAGACCCGTCTGATGGCCCTCTGTAAAAGGGGCAAGGCCAAAGGTAAGCAGCAAGAGGTCCCAGTACTGTTGTCCCACATGACACCGAGCTAAACTAAACACAAAAGAAGCCAGATTTAAAAAAAAATCACCTCTGAGATGTGTAATGTTTCCATTTGAAGCTGCAATAATTATATTTTTGAACATTAAGGGACAGAAAAACAGCCCTGATAAACTTTTGGTTTGTTTATTAAAATATACAGGTAATACTGTGGGCTTTACGTTGTCTTCATGTCTGGAGCACTGGAACCAACTCATTTCCTCGTGTGGTGTAATAAAGTTTATCTGAGTCTAGTTGGCGTCCTTTGTCTCGCAATTTGAGAAAAAAAACAAGTCGGTTACGCACTCGTCTTTTGGAGAAAATTCACTGGAGCAATATGAAGAATCTCTAAAGAAATTCTGCTTTTCTTGATCTTGTCCAACCTTTTGACTCGTTTTTTTCTTTCTCTTCGCTCCTTCTACAGACGCCTATAAGATGGTGAAGGAGGGTGATAAAAAGGGTGTGGCATTAGGCCCCGCCCCTTACGATCAACTGATCCGCGCCCTGTTGGCCGAGGGATCCATTGAGGACGCCATGGCAGTCAAGGACATGTGAGTGCCTTCACATCTCATTCTCCACAGACAAATGACACGTTCTGGTGTAGCCTTTGCAAAACAAACACTTTACTATTTAGTAAGTTCCACTGTAATAACAGTCATGAACAGTGTATTTAAGTATGTTTCAGCAGTTTAAACCCAGATTATCAGGTTTGCCACCCTGGGAAAACTATATTTTTGCTCATTTCTTCACATTTTAGCATATTGTCCTGGTATCTAATTTGTGATAACCAGCTTCCTGTACCTGTTCCTCCCTACAAATATATATAAATAATGTATAAGAATACATATTGTGAGATACTCACAGACTGCGCAGCAGTGTGTCTTGGTTCTAAACTAAACGAATACAACTTGTAGTGTCGTTAATGCTCTGCTACTTCACCCGTCTCCTCAGTCTGTTGCACCAGGTCACCTCAGGCTAAAACTCCATCTCCTAGATAGACATGAGGATTATAAACTGATTGTGTGCGAACACACGCAGCCCTGCTGGATATGAACAGTGGTTCTTACTAAACCCAAAGATACACACACACACACGCACTCGGGTGTACAGATTAATTTTAGTTTTCTGGGAAGCAAAAACATCAATCTTCTTCCAATTAGTAATGTATCATGTGTTGTTGTGTTACGGGGGCCATATCAGGGTTTGAGCCTGGAGACAAATGGATGGACAGACAGAGGTATTAGAGATCTGAGCTTAGTGCAACGTTGATCTTCTCTGTTTGTCTTTTTAGGTAATCTCCTTCCTTTCTTTATCTCCTTTTGTCCCTGTCTTTGTATCACTTTCTCGCTGCAGAGAAAAAAACACAGAAGCAAAGTGTTAAAATAAATGACATGATGCAGTAAAACGAAGAGATGCATTTACTAATTTGTAGAGAAATGGGGTGAAAAACATGTGAAAACATCCATTACATTATCAATCTCTTCCCTGCTTTCTGCTCCCTACATGGTTCACTCTCTTATGTTATGATGAATAATCGTATCAATTGTAGACCCCTGTTTCAACAAGCGCGAGGCAATACGAGTGATAACCCATCTCCAGTCTCCGTTTGAATTGGTTCACGGCATCCCTGCCTGGATAAAAGCCTCGTTTATCTGCACTCTAAATGAGAAGTGAAATGAGCTGAGAGGAAAGCCGGGGGAAGATGGAAATGGGGAGGAAGGGAAGGAGATAAAAAGATCTGAACGTGGAAAGGAGGAGTGTAGGAGGCGAGGAGGGGTAGATTTAATCAGGTACGAGGTTAATGAAGACGCTATAGGCATTAATTCTCTCTGTGTGTGTTTGTTTTGGGGTAATCTGTACAGAATTGAGCAGCGGGGTGCTTATGGTGAGATTAAGGGATTGGGAGAGAGTGATGATGAGCGAGAGGAAGGGGTGGATGTTGGATTCATTGGCTGAAGCACAATCGCCCTCGAAGGAGAAGGCAAGTGAGAAAGTGTGTGTGTGTGTGTGTGTGTGTGTGTGTGGTGAGTGCGGTGAGTGCAAGACGGCCTCGAGAGATTTTCTCCCACCCGATAAGAATAATTCTGACCCCACTGCTTGGTCTCCACGGCAATCCGCCAGCGACCCTGTTACCGCTCCAATCTCCGCCGTGACCCTGTCGCACAGCGGCTGCCGGATGCTGCTTGGCCTGGTGTCGCCGTGGCGATAAGGATTGCCAGCCTGATGCTCAATTGAGCGGACGGATTAATCTAGTTGCGGGGCTATAATAACAATTTAAAGAAGGAAAAAAAGACGAAAGGCAAGCTTGATTGAGGTTTTAGTGGCACAGAAATGAAGAAGAGGAGGAGGAGGAGGAGGAGGGCAGCAAATGACGAGGGACGGGAAGTCAGGGGCCTCAATACCGTCGAGCGTCATCCTCCCACATGAAGCCACACACGGATATACAAACGCACACGTGGAGCGGCTCAGCAGGAAGTAATCAACTGTTTGATGTCTGTATTATTTTCTGGTTTACAGCAAGCGCTTTACAAGAGGCTCAGACGGGCTGTCAATCACATTTGTTCCCATTGTTCTGTCCGTCTTGTGTCTTTCAGCTCGTGTGTTCATCCTCTCTGTCTGTGTAAAGTCTAATGAGTTTCTGAATGTGATGCCTTATGATGGCCCCTGTGCTAAAAGACTAAGAAGCCAGAGATATTTGTGGTAGAGAACAGTATCCGCGGTTTCACCCAGCACGTTTATATGGATTTTTGTAAAGGTCAATCCAACATGGGATTACATTTCACACAGTAATACCACATGTGAGTCTACAGCTCTGAGCTGAACGCCATGCTGACTCGCTCACATGGACAACGTTGACGTGGTGTTCATCGTTTTAGCATCCTAACATTCGCTAATTGGCACTAAACACAAAGTACAGCGGATTCATTTCATATCTCCATAACAATATATATCACAATACATTATTGATATGAAATAACCACATTGTGTATGCTTTCGTGTGTGAATTAAAAGTGTATTTTCTCATTTAATTAAAAACATTAGCGCAAATAATCAGATTTTCTGATAAACTTAAGTTGGTATGTGCTTGTTATTTTCATTTTAGAGAACATACCTGTATCATAATACCTCAATATATTTTTCCATCACACTATAATTCCATTAAAGGCAGTAAATGATCATATTTAATTATGTCATAACTTTAGTATACTCGCGGCTTGGTAAAGAAAAAAAAAGAAACAGAAAGAAACATGCACTTTATTAATCCCCTTGGGGAAATTCTTCTCTGCATTTGACCCATCCCTGGTTAGGGAGCAGTGGGCAGCCCTGTGAGGCGCCCGGGGAGCAGTTGAGGGTTCAGTGTCTTGCTCAGGGACACTTCGACGTGTGAGCTATGGGGGGACTGGGGATCGAACCGGCTACCTTGTGGTTGCGGGACGACCACTCATCCCCCTGAGCTACAGCCGCCCCAAAAACTCATCTTCACAGTAAATGTCATCATATTGGCCAACATTGCGCCACAGTTGAGATCGTCTATATTCCGTCATTGGGACACAAGCTTAAAAACGGTCAAGAGAAATGTTTTTCTCAACAGATCGTCTCAAATGAGAAGTGTATTGTTGAACGTTGATACTAAACCGAGAACATATTTGTGTCTCTCTCAGTGCTGCGTCCCGTGTGCCCGGCTTCGTACTGAGTGATATTGCCACCAGCCTGCTCATCGTCACACACAGCAAGAAAGGCCGGTCTAAAGGTGAGAACACTCACACTCACTCACTCACTCACTCACTCACTCACTCACTCACTCACACACTCACTCTCTCACACACTCTCACTCACTCACTCACTCACTCACTCACTCACTCACTCACTCACTCACTCACTCACTCACTCACTCTCTCACACACTCACTCTCTCACTCACTCACTCACTCACTCATGCAGCAGCTAGGCTTCTTACTGGTTTTAAGAGACGACATCACATTACTCCAGTTCTGGCTTCTCTCCACTGGCTCCCGGTTGGTTTTAGAATTGATTTTAAGATTTTATTGATCACTTTTAAGGCCCGCCTGGGTCTGGCCCCGGCCTACGTCATCGACATGCTAACTCCATACGAGCCAACTCGCAGCCAGATCCTCCGGTGGGGCCCTCCTGGCCGTTCCGAAGTCGAGGCTTAAATCAAAGGGTGACCGTGCTTTTGCCATCAGGGCCCCTTGGCTTTGGAACGACCTACCGGAGGAGATAAGGCTGGCAGAATCAATAACTTCTTTTAAATCACTTCTTAAAACCCATTTTTATAGAATTGCTTTTAAGTGATGTCGTCCTTTTATGATCTATTATGCTGTTCTTTTGTTCCCCTGGTTTTGTTTGTATATTTTATTTATTTGTCTGTTTTGATTATTGTAGTATTCATTGCCTATGGTCCTTTGTGTTTACCGATATTTAAGTTATGTCTTCTTTGCTTCTATGTAGAGCACTTCGTGAACTTTTGTTTTTAAAGGTGCTATATAAATAAAGTTATTATTATAATATTACTCACACCTTGCACTCCTCCACAGAGGCTCTGGAGAAACTGAAGTCAATGCTGCAGGTGAACCAGGTGCCCTCGCAGCTCGCCATCACCAGACTGGTTCAGGCCCTGGGTAGCCATGGCGACGTGGCGGGGATCCAGGAAGTGGAGTCACTGATGAAGGGCCTCGGCACGAGCCTCAACCTGTCCAGCATGGTGTTCATCAACAACAGTGCCCTCGCACACATCAAGAAGTAAGCGCATAAATGGCAATTATAACACTAAACTTGTTTTTTTCTGTTTTTGAGTTGCTCTTAAAGTTTGTGAAGGACTTTTACATTCCTGACTGTTGCGATACTCTTATTTCCGTACAAGCTAAAACTGAACCACCAGTGTTATTTTAAAGACTCTATGCTCCCATAAAGGTCTACACAAAGGGGATTTAACTCATGATTCATGTCGTGTATAAATCGCATCTAGACACATGCGACTTTCTGGATATTTCCCTAAATCTGACGTTTCGAGAAAGTGGTCCTTGCATCACCTTAATCTCGGTCCGTACAGTCAAATTGAGTGCAGACACCAAACTGAAAAACAAATCGCTGTAGACTGGGCAGGGCTGCATGTTGCACGGGCAAAACATTCTAATTTCAATATCTGACGCAATTTGCAATCCAGTGTGAAGTCTTTTATACTATTTTGTAAACTCTGGATATTACTGAGCTGCACGCAGTGATAAACAGTTTAATGCAACACCAGCAGCAGAGTGTGACAAGACTCATGTCGACACACTCTTAAAGTAAAAGCTTGCAGTGTGAGCGGGGCGTGAAATACAAATAGGAAACACGGGCGTAATAGGATTATTCATGGATTCCTTTTAATGTCATGAAAACGCCCATCCTCCACTTCTGCTTTGTCGCTTCTCAAACAACAGAGAACAAATATACAAAACGCATTGTGCATCAAACTTTCATCGCGCTACTCGCTGCATTAGCGCCGTCCCCCAGCTCGAGGTGGCACCGTCGCCGTGCCGTCGCGGAGGGACAGCAGGAAGTGAAGAACGGCAAGACGGTCTCACGCCCGATTGGCCATCGCGGCGCAGGCCTGTCAGCTTGAACCCTGACCTGCAGGAGCCGCGCTCTGAGCGGCTCTGACACGTGCGTCCCCCGCTGTATCTGAGTCAAGCTGACTGGTTAAGAGCCGGGGCGGAAAAGCAAGCAGGCCCGGAAAGCGGAGCGCCACATTTAGAGGGGCCCCCCGCTGAATTATTCAGACGGTCCCAGTCGCAACAATCAGCGTAGATATGTTCCCCCACCGCTGGACGCTCTCACATACACAAACACAGAGACGCGCACACACACCCTGTGTGTTAAATATTCATTACGACTGCTGACGGTGGGGAGGGAGCGGGGAGCGTAAAGTGTTAGCAGCGAGGTGGGGTTGCCAGATTGAGTTGTTTTAGATTTGTAGCGCTTTGGTGTGCAGGCTTTGTTTGGTTGAGGCAACCTCAGCAGAAAATCGTTTGTGTGTGCATCAGGGGGAGAAAGAGTTGGTCTGCACTTAGTGGGTGAAAAAAAACGTTGTTCTTTAATCTGGCCAGTTTCTCATAATATATCATATCTATATGTTTTGCCCCCAAAGGGTGAAATCACACTTAAAAGGGTTTGATTTGGCTGAATACTGGTTTTATTGTTTTTACTCCCAGCCCAGTATCTCTGGGAATTAAGGCCAAAATGGACATTTTACATCCAATGAGCATTCACCACCAATGCAGGAAGAAGTGCCCTTTATGTAATAAGGATGTGTGTCATCATCATCATCAGAAACATGTTCACCTTCTTATTAATCGTAATACGATCTTTGCGGAACCTAAATAGTTGCCATGCATGGGCTTTGGATAACAAAAATGTTTTATTGAATAATATTTTGGCTTTTGCTAAATTAATCTAACTCTTTTCAAAGGAAAGAGTTTATTCTCTAGTTTTCGTTGTATCTGTTTGAATATTGAACATGTACATGTGTTGTTCTGATCTACTCTAATAAACTAAATCTTTATTCAACCCCTCTCTTTCCTCAGTGGCGACGTGGAGTCAGCAGTGGAGGTGTTGGAGGCGGTCTTCACGAGTACAAACAGCAAAAACCCCAGTATATCCTTCGTCTTCAGGAAGGTCTTGGAAGATGACAATGACCAAGCTTTAGACAAGTGTAAGACACACACTCAATGCGTACATGTATATAGAAATACTAAATATAAAACCACAAGCAAAATGACAAATGCAATCTAGTCCTAAAAAGAAAACGCATAATAAAACCACTGACCGTTGATTTGAAGTGTTCATGCTGTGTTGCAGTGAGTGCGATGGCAGAGCGGCTAGCCAACCATTTTGCCTGCTACAGACCAGCTTCAGACCTCTTCCTCCAGCTGCTGGATATGGACAAAATCGAGGATGCCAAATTCATGCTGGCTGTGAGTACGAGTGTGTGTTTTCAGATGTATGTGGCTGTGGTCCACAGAGGCTGAGTTGAGATGCACTTTTATTAATACGGGAGGGAAATTGACCGGCATTCATGCAAATGCATGAAGATACATTACTTGCTGTTGCCTCTCACTTCTCCTCATCACTATTTAAACGTGATGTGAAGAAATCCATGTTTTTCAGGTCAGACTGTTTCTCGTCACACACACACACACGCATTTATTCCTCTCCATTTTGTCTTTGTGCAAAGTGGAGAGGAGATGAGTTGCCTCTGAATGAACTAGAATCTTTAATTGTTGCCAAAATACAACACTCTGCTTTAGTGAAACATGTAGTTGAGTGTAATGTTGTGCCGCTACTCTTCTTTATTTAGGTTAAAGCTGCACATTATGAGGAAAGCTCTGTGAAATGTTTTTTCTTTTTTCTACTTTTTTTGACCACTTAAACTACATTTTATATCATCTGGAGCATTTTTTCCCACTGCACACTTCTCTATTTGAGTGTCTCACTCTTGACTACATTTTAAATGACTACATCAAGGTAATTAAAATCTGAAAAAAAAAAAACTATCAACAAGGGAACTGGTGATGCATTCGTCCAGTTGTCGGACCCAAGCGATGATGGAGACGTTGACTTATTCATCCAGCCTCACATTTATGTCAGGAAGTGCTTCCCCACATTCCACCAATGAGTCTGGTGGTCTGAAATTGGCCTCCTACCACTTCACTTATTTAACACAGTTCATACATTACAGCTCAATGACTTTGCATTGAGCCTGGGGACATGAATATGAATAGGCTGGATGGGTGAGAGACAAGAGGAAGGATGCAGATGACGAAGAAGCAAAAAGAGATCAAGAAAGTCTGGTGAAAGCCACAAAAATGAAGATGGAGACGCCTCGCTCTCGCTCTCTCTCACTCACACTCACACACGCAGCCATTATTTCTCTCTCACTTGCTGAGTGATTACCCCTCTCAGTCATTCAGTTGCATGTGTGGCACTAATGAACAGATATATTACTTACCGCCCTCACATACCACACTTCATCACTTTTTAAACATGAACGAATGGAATCTGTGTTCTTGTCACACACTTAGCTGCTCACATTTTCACCCTGGCATACATTTGTTGTGAGTTTTTGGATGTATCAAATTCATGTCAAATTCTTAGAAATCTTAATTTTGCAAGAAAATAGGTCTGATCAAAGTACCTTTTGATCGAGCGTACGAAGGGCTATCAATACAACCAAAATCTGAGTAGTTAATACATTGAATATGCAATAAAATGTCAGTAAATCTACAGCATTGCATTTTTTTATATTATTGTAATACGCAGAACAGCGAGTGTGTTTCCAAATTGTAGTAATTCATAAAAATTGAGATTTGGGGGGGGAAGAAAAGTGTAGAAAGTGCACATACAGAACTTTGTTGGTAAGAAAGATCTAAGGCCTGACTTTGCTTTCTTATCTTTTATTTACCAAGTGGGTCAGTAACTACAAGCTTCTAAACCAGACCAACAATGAGGGAATCTGGAAGACGCAGATAAATAAAAAACACTGTCGACACACATGGATGAGACATGCGTCTGCTCTTCATGACATCTCCAATGATTATCCCTCTCAATCTTTAAACAGGGATGTCTGACTGGCATGAATGTTAATGAACAGACACATTACTTCCTACTCTCGTCTTCATCACTATTTAAACACAAACTATGGATTACATTATTTTAAAGCTATAATATGCGTCTTGCTTGATATGCATCTTGGCTTGTTTTTTTCCATCCTCTCACTCTGAGTTAGGAGCAAAAGATGGAAGAACAAGTTAAATAAAAAATGTCTGTTATCAGGTTTCATAACAGAAGTAGAGGCAGAAGGAGGAAGTGGGATGAACTTTTTTTAATTGATGTCCGTACCGGAGAGGCTTGGCAGGCCAACGTAACATGAAAGTTTACAATTCTTCATGCAGCACAGTTGAGACTCAGTTCAAGGTGCTCTACAGACATAAAAAAATGTAAACAGTCAGATTTAAACTCTAAAAGATTAAATAAAAGAAAAAGAAAGTGAACATGGATAAAAATCTCGAGGCAATAGTTATAAAAAAGAAAAGAAAAAGTGATTAACACAACAGAAGAAGGCAGCAGAAAATGGCAACCTGCTTTGAAAAAAATCTGTCCGAGTTAGTCGGATAATCACCTGCCTCTTAAACCCGGAACATTTAAATACTAAATGCAAAACGTGTGTCAGAAGAAAACAAAAGGATCAAATGCTCATGATGTCGGATAGTAAAACTACAAGGACATCACACTGCTCTAAAGCGCGTTCTCCCGTTTGTCTCGTGTTAAGTTTGTACGTTCAGCCTCCACTGATGTGACCCGGGCTAAACTGGAGTGCTCCTTTTCGTTTCCTCCTCGCGGCCCGTTTCCTCCTTCCTTCTTCCCTTCTGGAAGCCGCTCTCCCAGGGTCACTGGAGGGTAGCGGCCGGGCTCCTCCAGCCCATCATAAGTGAAGCAGGATCAAAACTCCGAAAAGCTTTTAAGTAGGCAAGCAGTCAATAATGATGACAAGGCTATCAGGAGAGAAGGACGTGAGGCCGGTGGGGAGCGGGAGGAGAGCGAGAGGGATGAAGTTCGTCATTAAGAAGTGAAGCGGTGACGGAGGGAAGCAGTGAGGCAGCAGCTTTACGAACTCGTCTGCAACTGCTTGTGTGTGTTGGGATGGGGGGGGGGGGGGGGGGGGGATCATTGAGGAAAAGGAGGCATTCCCTGGGTATCCAGAGCTTTTAGGCAGTATGTGTGAGGAGCAGGGGAGACAGGAGGCCCAGTCGGTTGTGGCGTCACCTTTGGGAGAGGTCGGTGTAGCGAGGGGGAAAAAATAACAGAGGAGAGAGTGAGTGAGAGCACGGAGCGAAGTGGAGTGAAGTGGCACAGTGCTGGTCTAATTGTCTGATTGTACTCAAGCCATTCTGCCGCTTGGTGGTTCAGAAAGAAGGCGACTTACTTCGTGTGTGTGGTTGTGTGTGTCATCCTGTTAAAAGCCTTACAGGCCACTCGCCTTAAATTCTGTACGAGGTGCTGAAGAAGTGAAATGGGTTAGTTTACGACTGGCTAGCAATCGGACCTCATTGCTGCTCAGCCAGGAGAATAAACTCACTCACTCAGAGCGCAGCAACGTTAATGCATCTCTTGCGCACATACACACACACACACACACACACACACACACACACACACACACACACACACACACACACACACACACACCCCGTATATTGTATGTATCCTTGCATGACATGTCTTCATCATAAGTAGTCAAGCACAGGTTCCACCTCCAGATCCAGAAGTCTTTCTGATTTTCTTCAAAATTATATCGTATTAGTAAAGTGTAGTGCACCAAAATAGCTTTTTGGTTATATATATTTTTTTATCTATTTATTTTAAATCGGCATCACTGACTATTCAGATGATTAATGCAAAGAGATAATTCTGCAAAACTTTCCACTGGTGTGTCTCCACACTGTTATATTGGACGATATTAACTCAACACAGATATATAGTATACATATATGAAGAAAATGGATCCAGGAGATGTCCGGATATATCCTTCAATGTGACCAAGAGAGCATAATTATGCTTGCTGACGTGACATTTAAATTCATTAAGAAACCAGTAGTACGTATCCGCAATTAACCTCTCACCTCAGTGTGGGCGTTTATATGAATGCATGTGTGTTTGTGTACAGTTCGTATGTGAAGAGCACAGGTTGGAGAGTCTGAATATCTTCGAGATGATCTCCTGTTATATCTCTCGTTTCTTTTGTCCCTCTCGTCTTGCTGTAGCGCTGTAATGCTGTGGCTGAACAGAAGGAAGTGCTGGTGTCCTACTTGTCTCAGAAGGCTCAGAGTCCCGGACAGGTACAATCACACATTAGGATTCATCTCTTTAGCATTTTTACTGACCAAATCCAAGTTAATCAACTATATTGTTTTCGTATTTATAAATGATTGTTTGCGTGCACAGGTGGGCAAGATCAAGGCCCTGCTGAGCCTGATTCCAGACTTCACTGAGAAGGAGGTGCTGTACACGTATCTGATGAAATGCCATGGTAAGAGAGAGAGAGAGAGAGAGAGAGAGAGACACACACACACACACACACACACACACACACACACACACAGCCTGTTCTGGTGCAGCAGGCGGACACATTAACAATGCATCAGGTCAAGGAGTGTGTATGTGTAGGCAGACATTCAGGGGTAAGAAGAACACATGTCTTCTAATGAGTTAGCTGTCCTGGCTAGCCTAGCGTGCTAATCGCAACACAGTCCACCACTCAACTTTTTTTTCATTTTCTTGCCCTTTCTACCTTTTTACTCTTTTCTTGTCCTCAATTTTTTTTCTTCCCATCATTTATTTTACCTCTGTCCTCTCATCACCTTCTCACCCTCCCGTCTCCCCTCTTACGTACCTTGTCACACCAGAGATGAGAAGACATGACTATTTAATTAGCATCAGCTAGCCGGTCAAGGTAGCCATAGGGGACACATTTAGCTATGCTCTGCTCAACCCCTTTTTGTCTTTCAGGGGGAGGGCTTTCTTTTCTCTTGCGCTTTCTTTTAAAAAAAAATTTCATAGTGAACTTACTTTCCACTTTTGTCTCTTTTGATACACAGAACCGCACACGCAGAACATAATTTCAACCATTTCGGGTTGTAACCGATTCCAGATTTATAATTTTGAAATAATTTTATTTACATTTACTGAAGATTAATGGTCTTTTGAAAACGGTGAAACTCAAAGTTTAATTTTGCTTTAGTTTTTTTAAATATTCTACTGTTCAATCATTACTCGACAACTGAAGGACAACAGTCTACACACGTTCTTCTTTTTCACCTGCTGCTTTGCTTAACATGCACAATCAGCAGCATTTTAGAAATAATGTATTATTCTGGTAAAAGCATGGGAGCATACACACATTGGACAATATATGCATGTGCATTTCAGTTCTTGGCACCAATGAATTGATGATGATGACCATGTGTTTAGGTTTTTGCCTCATTCACTGACTTGTTTTCTGTACTCGCCCTCTTGTCTTGCAGTTCTGGATAAGGACATATCGTCAGCCAGGGCTCTGTATGAGCAGATGCAGGCGGAGGGGTCTGTCATGGACGAGCTGTCACTCAAACGACTTGCTGTGCTTTACCGCAGTGCAGGAGAGACTGTACCCTTCACTGAGCCACCTGTGAGTCTCTCACACACACACACACACACACACACACACACACACAAAGGAGATGCTCCACACACATCAATTGAGTCCAGCGTTTAACGATGTTGGACAAAAACAAATTGAATGTGCTGTTCTTGTAATCAAACCACTTCTAAATGAACACCCAAAAAGACTTCAACCATGTCCTCAGAAACAATACGTGAAGTAAAAAGTATTGAAATGTTAGAAGTAAATAAACAGATTTTCAGTGCAATAATCTGTCATTTATAGATAACATAAAACCAATAACTTCAATTTCTCAGTTAATTTATTTTAATAAAAAGTTCAGGTAAAATGTCATCATGGTACATTCCACTGGCACACATGGACACAAACACACCTATCCATATTGATATAAACATGAACAACATCTTATGAACAGATCTGTGTTCAAATACAAGCGCAGCACCCATCCCAGTTCCTAAACTGGTGCTGGCAGTTGTCCGACTGGCACCCTAATGCGTGCCGTTGTGTGTGCGCGCTGTGGTCTGAGAGTGCCACAGTGATGTGACAGAGCGGTCTGCCCGCTCAGGCCTGCAGCGAGCCTCCTGTGTTTGTTACTTTGTGTGTGGCTGGGTCAGTACATGTATTGTGTAACAGAGATGGTGTCACTGCAATAGCCGCGCTCTGTTTCTGGCGCCTAGTGTTTTTGAGCATTTCTGCACATTTTGTAACTTGATGTAGCTCTATTTTTGGCAGAGCGCACACACACACACACACACACACACACACACACACACACACACACACACACACACACACACACACACACACAGTCCTCTCAGCACTTTAATGCGCTGTCCCCTGGAGGCAGGTGTAGAATGAAGCCCACCTCTTACCTTCCCATCACTCACCTGCAGTGCAAAGATAGAAGGAGAAAGACGGGGATGAAGGCAGAGAAGCTGCTGCATTATTCACTGGATGTCAGGATAGTTAAGTGATTGCTGGGTTTCATAAGCAAAAGAGAGCTAGAGGAGTTGCAAGGAGAGGGAAAGGTGAACAGTCGTGGAGTTCAGAAGTTTCTATAAACACATCTCAGGTAGAAACCCACCCGTCCTCGTTGTTCTCCCTCCTATCATCTATATAGAGTTTACTACACCATGATGACAGCAAAACAATCTACACATTTGTTCTTAAGTAATTTAAGAGAACGTGTCACACTCATCAATTTTGTTTCAAATTCCCTCTTAATACAAAATAAATAGGGGAAAATACTGTAAATGTGCCATATTCTGAGTTAACGTGGGTTTTATTTCAATTAAATTATTGATGCTCTATTAAACAAACATCACCAAAACCCTAATGGCTGATTAGCAAAGATCTCATTAATTACCATGACTGCTATTTTTTTTATAATAACAAAAATAGAATCTAACTTCATATGAAACCACTTGTATCACAATACTGTCCGGTTCATAGTATTTGTTATATATAGTCATATTATAATATGTAATGAAGGTTAATATTAGATTACGTAATAAAAAAGTCAAGATGGTATGTAAAGAAAAAAGTCTAAAAACATTCATGCAGTGTCATGAAAAGATAAAACATATATTTCGCTAAAGTGTCTTTCTTTCTCTTTCCAGGAGTCCTTTAAGTTTTATGCAGACAAGCTGAAGGAGAGAGCAGCCAAAGTCCAGACGACCGCTGACGCATAAAGATTCATCCTCCTCTCCTGTGACCTCCTTCCAAATCCAAACTTTTTCGTCCCATCTCCCTTTCTTCTTTTTTATAAGTGTCTGAGCTAAAATATTGAGTATTGTGTTAGAACTGTTGGATAATATACTCGGTCCACTGGGCTCTTGATAATAATATTGTTGATGATGATGATTATGTGGAGAATGTACAGAAGTATTTATGCTAATAAATGTCACATTCTGAGCCTGAGTTTGTGTGGTTTAAAATATATTTGGTGATTTAAATTTAGTGTTATGCACAAGTGTAGCCAATTTCAGTTACAATGGCTCAGCTGCATTGAAGCTGCATTTACAATCCCATTGTAGTCATGTTATCATGGTATGTCATAAAATTAATAGAACATTTTAAGTAAAGTATGCCAGAAAATGAGAGTAATGAGTAAATGTGAAGAAAAAAAAAGGTCAGATATAAAAGTAATATGGTATATCAGCAAAAGTAAGAAATATATTTTATTATGTCATGAAAAAGTCATAGTAAAGCATCTTAGAAAAAGTAAGAAAAACATTCATCAAATGTCATAAAATATATAGCATGTCATAAGAACGTAACAAAGTCATAGTAAAGTATGTAATACGTCATAGTATAAACCTTCTGCCTTTCCTTCTAGTGAACAAAGCTATTTACCAGCATTAATTAGTACATAAGCATAATAATAATGTTCAAACATAAAATATAAGAAGCCGGTGTAATCTGCAGAAAAGCTCTCACCTTCTCCCCTCCAAAAAACAGCCTCCTCAACACTTTGCCTGGATCAAAACGGCGATTAATTAGTCAGGAACCGACGCAGAGTGCGAAAGTGTGCGTTCGGGGAGTGTGCTACAAATCCCTAATTTGTGTATTAATGGGGATTTAAAGATGAAACGAGACAACCTGGTTGGAGAGTGGAGACCATTAGACGGACCCAGGAGGGCTCCACTGTAGTCTACCTTTTGGAAAGAGGCGAGATACGCACACACACACACACACACACACCTTGTAGCCCCACTATGGCATAGGAGCGTGTATTGCTGTTTTGTTTTGTATATGTTTGATTCTAAAAATTTTAAGTCCTTTTGGTTTTATGCAGACAAGCTGAAAGAGAGAGCCCCAAAGCCCCGACGACAGCTGAGGCATAAAGGTTCATCCTCCTCTAATCCGACCTCTTTCCAAATCCTAATGTTTTCCTCCTTTCTCTCTGTCTTTTGTCATAAAAGTTGTCTGAGCTAAACATTATGAGTATACTGTGTCCGCTGCACTATTGATAATAGTGATGACGGCAATGTAAGAATGTACAACATTCATTCTGTACAAGATATTTTAGTGGTACAATGAACCTTTTTTTTCAGGGCAGCGGGTACCGTCAAGCACAAAAGGAGCTAATGACGTTACCGGTGGCTCGGCTCCATCGAGGAGTCCGCCTGCACCACGCCGGGGCCCTGAAACACCGACACACTTGAATGCAGGACGGTTCTCGATGACTGCTGTGAAGGAATTATGAATCCTTATAGTACACTGTTTATGCAGTTAGTAGACAAGAAATCCACATACTGTACATCAAACTTCGACCTAAGAACACTACTGAAAATTGCAGACAGTAAAATGTTTTGTTTTTTTGTGCTAAAAACAACAGGGCTCTTTTTGTTTTGTTTTTTATTATATTTTTTTTCCCATTTCAAAAGACAGCGACTTTTTTATGCTACTTTACACTTCACTACATAATATTACTATTTACTACACTGCATTTATCTGCAAAAGTTATTAATTACTTTACAGATTCAAATTGTACACACACAACCTATGAGTGCTTTATCATATAGCTTGCATTGTTACAGACCAAACTACCCAGAAGTATTGAAATAGATTAATAAAAAACACAACACAAAGCAATATTAAAATGCTGTTTTTATGTTAAAGCTTTAGTAATATTATTCACATACTATTACATGGAGTACTACGATACTTATTGGATCCATTCTGGTACATAATGAGTACTTTTACCTTCGATAGGTATAGACAATTTCATCAACAATACTAGCGTTTATATTATTGTGGACAATTATTATTTTGGATATTTGTACTTTTACTTCAGTAAAGGATCTGAATATGTTGGAAGAATAGTGAACGTCAAAGTGTTTCATATGTATACTTACCTTGTATACTGTATTCTGTCCCTTTTCTGGTCTGAACACAGAATTAGTATGTTGTATTTGTTATCCAGAAGATACTTTTTTTTCCCTTTACTTAGCATTGATTTTGATGAAACAGTGTCTTGTGCAGTCTCACTATCCCAGCTTCTCTTCTCTTCCCCTGACCTGCATCTGCAGCCCTCTTCTCTTCTCTGAACCCTTTATGTTCTCTTCTCCCGGCCTCAGATATTCCTGTTTCATGCAACACAAGCTGCTCTCGACCCCGACCGAGGCCGGCCTTAGATAACACACGCTGGTTGGTTTCCCCAAGAAGATTGTGTGCTAGTTGACGTCAGAAGGTCAGCGGAGATTATTTGGGATACAAATTAAGACGCAGGGGAAGGAACTTCAGGAACTCTTGTCATGAACCACAGCTTGTTTCTGCCTTTTGAAACGAGAGGAAATGTCCAGCTTATCATTACAGTGCTACATGCACTTGATATTCCCTTCATGATTACATATGAAGACACATTTCTAAGGGATTTGTGTTGAATTATAAAAATAATCACATATCAATAGCATTCATTGTTATGAAACGGCTCAGCTACAAGTGACTCCACCATGTTACTGAATGACCAGGTCAAATGATAGCTGAGAATATAAGGACACAAATAAACGTGCTTGTGATTTAATACTTTACTAATTTGGACTCGAACCATGTCTGTAAAATATTTATCAGGCTATTGCAACAGTACAACAACACACAGCTTACATAATCTTCAATCTATGAGGACACAAGTACAAGCTCTTTTTTTTTTTTCAAGTGTGACTTATAAATCTCTACTAGGCTTTTTTTCTCTCTCCAGTGCTTTCTATACTGGCCGCACATTGTTAAGCTTAATAACCTTACATATACAAAAAAGATAAAGCTTTAGAAAAAAGAAGATTGAAAATGGAACAAGCAAAAGCTGCAGATGGATATCTGCCAAAGTGGCGTCTAATCATTTACAAAGATGGAGACGAGAAGGAGAGGAGAAAAAAAAAATCTTTTAAACTTTGATGTAAGTGCAGTGCTCTGCTGCCACCCAGCAGCAGACCACAGTACTGCAACACGTGCTTGTCCTAAACTAGGGTTTCTTACCCAAATCCTATTTATTCACATGTTAACACTGGGTATATGTTAAGATTCTTTCAACTAAAGAGGAGGAAGAAAATTTGCTGCATTTTAAGGATTTTTTTAATACATTAAAAGGGGGTTACTTTAGGAGGTGTCATTTCATTTGTTTCTACCACTAAAACAAGTCCAGGAGTTTCTGATGTTGAAATTACTGTCAAATGGTACATTTAAAACTTATATTTTCCTTTTAAATCCACTTTAGTTATCATAAAACATCCTAATAAGAACAGTAAAAGGACGAGGGGAATCATGGCTCAGTGTCGAACCAGTCGAACTAGAACCCAAATGACTTCCTTCCACTGCTGCACAAAAAAAAAAAAAAAACACTCCCTCAAGTAAAAACCTGACTCTGATGTCATTTGTGTGATTCCAGCCAGCGTTTGGTCTGATTGTTTAAACTGGTCCAGATGTGTTCACCAGTCCTGACTAGACTTCTGTTTGATGAATTTTAGGCACACGTAATAGAGCGCCATGAAGACCAGACAGACTGCCAGCAGGACGAGATAGCACGAGTACAGAGGATACTGGTTCATGTTCATGGCTTCCACCACCTCAAAGACAAACAGAGAGGGATACAGGATGAGAAGGGTGACCATGTGCAGTACGTTGGTTTCAATAGTTGTGTTCATTTATGTACAATTAGTTCCAAATGTTGTGGTTTTCAATAATATAATTCGGAGGGCAAATGGACAGAACATATGCTTCTGTATTTGTGTGTTCTTTTCTAACTCACGTGTATGCCGTCCACATGGATGGTGAGGTTTCTGATGGTGACGGGGTACTCGTTGCCTCGGAACTGCACCTGCAGCATGCCCTCAAAACCCCAACGCATGAAGGAGGCGTGAGAGAGCCACGAGGCCACTGAAAGGTCAAGAACATGCACAGGTGTGAACACCACTGGCCAGCTGATCTCTGTCCTCGCACGTGTTTTAACCCAAGGGAAATGTATTCATCTCCTCACCGAGCCACATATTCTCCAAGCTGATGACGAAGCCTCCGGTCAAATAGAAGACGGTGAAAAGGGAGTTGCCCATGAAGGCTGAGGTCTGCAGGGTGGGCAGCGCAGCAGCTACAAACAGAGCCATGGCTCGGCTGCAGTAGACCATCAGCCACACCAGCAGGAAGTTGAGCAGGAAACGGTCCGGCGCCTCGTTAAGACCGGCCAGCCAATAGATGGGCAGGCCGTACACCAGGGTGAACACGCAGTGCTCTGGTAACTCCCCCAGGATCTGAATGTGGAGAATGCATCCGGTAAAATGTACAGAAATTCAGAAGAATTCACACTTTCTGGATCCTTGATTCTGGCTGCTGTATTTGCATGGAGACACAACATTACTGTACTGTACAATACACTGTAGAGGGACTCCAGCACGGAGCGAGGCTGACCCCTACTGGAGATCTCTGGGGTTTACCTTGGCAAAGAAGTAGGAGGTGACGGAGTACATGCCGTCCTGCAGCTCGTGGTAGAGCATGGCTCTCTCTGTGTGACCTGCAGAGAACAGGAAGTTAGGCTGATGAGCATTATAACCTCTCGTATCTGGGTGCCTTAAGGATCGGAACTGTTGCTCAGTTTGCTGCATGCTGATACACAATACAGCAACAAATATCAAAAGTTAAATAATAATATTCCACTCGGAGTCATAAGTGCACTTGAGTACGTAGTCACTTCACCTTGACCTCTCTATCTTGAACTTGGCTCAGTGGACTCAGTCTGGCGATGTCTGCAGTTGATTATAAAATATCTCAGGATCCAAGAACAAATTGTCCAACTTTATTGCCCACAAATCTTTATGACTTTATAAAGCCTTTTAAGAACTTTTCCAACTGTTCTGAACGTTCAGCATCTCACTTCTGGCTGGTTTGTCTTGTTCCAGTTTATCTCCATTGACTTGATGCACTTCTGATAACTATGTTCTCAGACTGCTAAGACACAACTTAATTGGACTATTATGGATGCTGGTTCTTTTCACAGAGTTTTGTTTCATTTTCACATATTCTTTTTTTATTACGTCAAAAAACATTGTTTTGTTTCACTGTTTTTGTGAAGTTTTTCCATTTGTTTCAGTTGGTCTGTATGCACTATGTGATGCAGCACCTCAAAACTATAATAGAAAAATATTGAAACAAAAAAATATGATGTAGAACACATATTTGTTTAGATGTGCAGACGTTTCAGTGAGGTTTCAGAGTCCTCTGCTCACAATATTTTCAATCTAGTTCCTAATAAAGAAAAAATAGTTTCTGCTGTGTCAGCTCTTTCACTGTGCATACAAAAAAAAAAAGATGCCAGAATAGATTTAACATGCATGCGAACTTTGTTAACGGCTCGACTGATTTGCAGACTGACAGCTCACATTTAGCGATGACGTCCAGCACCACAGCGAATGGGGTGAGAGCTCCGATCATGTAGAGCAGGGCCACCGTGTCCTGAATGGACAGACGCGTCTCTCCTGCCCCGTAGTAGAGACAACCGACCAGCAGGGACATGAGGAGGGCCTCGAAGCCGTGAACCAGTAAGGTGACCAGGTCTCTGAAGTCATTGTACATGTGCCGCCTGAGGGAGGAGATGAACAAACAAAGCGCATTACTGATTGTTGTTTTTTATCTCACAATGACCAATAAACAACCGGCCACGATGAGAGGACGGCACAGTTTACCACCAACCCGAGTCAGTTAGAACACCTGAACGTGTCCTGCTGCAATTGGGAGATTATGAAAAATAGTTTGCACTGAGCAGAGAAGTACAAATGCAAACTTCAAATCAAAAAAGACAAAAGAGATCACACCCAAAATGGTCTATCTAAGATGCTGTTATACATCTTTGTGAGTCGTTCTTACCTGATGAGAATCGTAAACTGGTGAAGCCGGCCAGGCAGTCTGTTACTCTGCCTGGAAATAGTGACCACTTCCTCTCCTTTAGCATTGCTCATCTGCTGAGGGCTGCAGGCAGGAAAACAGTGTCTGTGTTAGCACGCTGGAACCAGTTTCCAATACATTATTAACATTAAGTTGTTCAAGCAACCGGAAAATGCAAATGTAGCTGCTGATAAGTGAGACTTCAACCCAATGCCTTCATATCACGTTATTTCATTGCTGGGGAGAAGGGAGGCAATGAGAGGAGGACGAGATAAGCGGAAACAAGCGAAAAGTTGGGGGAAATATGTGAATGTCTAGGTAAAGAAAAGGTGAAGAAACGAGGGCAAACTTAAACACACTGCTACCTGTCAGTTTGTGTTGGTGCTGCGTTGGTCCCAGCTGGCTTCCACATGTAATTGTCTGTGTCTCGGACCTTTTCCAGGAACCGCTCAGCCAGAACTGTGGAACGCTCCAAACACTCGGCCTCTCGCTCTGGACTGCGCCGGTCTATACTGATGAGATCAACTGGACACACACACACCAACCAAAGACGTTTGAACAAATAAAAATTGTTATAAAGAAGAATGGGTCACATTCAACTCCTAGGATGTTTCAAGATATTTCGCATTAAAAAGTGTGCATTAGTGTCACCTTTCTTGGTGCTAAATGTCCTCTAAGCCAATGAGTCTGGGTGTGAGAGATGGTTGGGCGCTGTTTTGACAGCTTTCTACACACACTAACCATAGAAGTCGGAGGGGTTGCAGTATCGTGGGCAGGGGTATCCGAGGGAGGTGAAGTAAGGCACCATGTCACGAGCAGCGCCGCAGTAAACGGCTGAACCCGACGACAGCAGGACGACGAGGTCGAACAGCTGGAAGATGTCAGACCGAGGCTGGTGGACCGACAGCAGGACCAGACGGTTTCCCCGAGCAAGGCGGGACAGTGTGATGACCAGGTTGTGGGCCGTGAAGCTGTCCAGACCTGACGTGGGCTCGTCCAGGATCAAAATACCTGAAATGTAAAAACACCAGTTCAATAATCCATTAAAAGACACAACTCAATGAGATGTGTGCATAATCCTTCAAGGTGTTATATTGTCTATTGCATCTTAATATTCAGGCATCCTGAAACATACTGTTGGGTTTGAAAGGCTGTCTTTGGCATATTGATAAACTGTGTGACTATTGTTACAGACAAATACCACTTAATACCACTGTTAACAACCTTTAGAACAATGGTTCTCAAATGGGGGTACATGAAGGTACGTGAGATTTAAAGAAAATATAGGTAAAAGTAACATCCATTCAAAAATCCTTTCAAAATGGTTATTTAATAAATATTCAATAAAATATAAGTGTAAGTTCAAAAACAGAATTGTATATATTCTATATTAAATTAGACACTGATGGCACAGTGTATTACATATTTTGTACATACTAAGAATGCTTTGCGCTGGTTACGAGGTACTTGGCTGAAGAAATATTTTACAGGGGATATATCACTGAAAAACAGTTAATAACCACTGCTTTAGAACAACACATGTATTTAATAAAATTATAATTATAAAATGTATTCACAATACCTTCAATTACAATATCCTCCAAAACTAACACACTTTTATGATTAAATTACAAGCCAGTTCGAGAAAAGTAAATATTAAAAAAAAACTTAAAAATGAACGCAAAAGGGGGAAATTAAGAGTTCCAAGAGGTTTGTATGCTTCTCTCACCGGGGTTCCAGAGAAGCTGGACGGCTATGCTGACTCTCCTCCTCTCCCCTCCAGAAACGCCCCTCACGTAGTCGTTTCCCACCCTGGTGTGAGCGCACTGCCGCAGCCGCAGCTCTGCGATGACATCATCCACCTGTGACCGAAAACAGCACAAACTTTGTCACATGTAACTTATACAACATGTCTTTAACAGCACACACAACTGTTTTTTCAGCACTCGCAAAAATCACATCTGGTCCAAATGGAGATTGTATGTGTTATTATAGGAGCGTGACCTCTCAAGTGTGAGGCCAGTGTCTGCATTATAAAGAGTCCTTGTGTTGTGTGCATTATCTGCTTGTTTTAATCTCACCCTCTGGTCCCTCTGAGCCTGAGTGAAGTGGGTGGGGAGCCTCAGTTTGGCAACAAAGGCCAGAGTCTCCCGGACAGTGAGGTGAGGGAGAAGGCGGTCGTCTTGGCGGACATGAGCGATGCTCTTCTTCACCAGCTGCGGCGTGTTGGGCTTCCCGTTAATCAGAACCTGACCGGATGTCATCGCACCGCCCTCATCGCGACATGTTATTATGTCCAGCAAAGATGTTTTCCCACAACCTGGAAAGAGAAGATTATGTTATTTAAAGCAATCATGACGAATCAAACTAAAATCACTACACGAGGCAAAATCTGAACGAAGCAGTGAGCCGTGTCAAAAGGCACACAGCCAACTACGACAAGCCTGAGGCATTGATTGGTCTGAAAATGTAGCAGATGTTTTCTTCCCTTCTTTCCTAGTTCATGCTGCTGGATAAAAAGATAACGTTTTTATTGTCGTGCAATATGTTTCATGTTGTAAATGTGAAATGTGCTGCTGACATGAGGGAGGCTGGAACAAATGACATCTTGATTAATCAGGGTTACATTTTACATTTATAACCCTGATTAGAAATTATATTATATAACAGCTGTGTGCGTGTGTGCGTGCGTGTCACCTGAGCTGCCAATGACGGCCAGCATTTGCCCGCTGCGGACTCGGAGGCTGAGCTTGTTGATGGCTGTCTGCTTGTCCCCTTTCATCTCCCACGGCATCTTGAACTCTGATAACCTCTCGTACCAAGGGATTTGAGCCGCCGTGTCCACCTGGGAGCACACAGACACACACACACACACACACACACACACACACACACACACACACACACACATACACATTTACACAATTAAGACATACGTATACAGCAACACGTGCAGAAGAACATGCAACAGTTAAAAGCTGAAGATACGTGTGCATGAGAGCAGTTACCTCATAGTGCAGGTTGTTGACTTCCAGTTCATTGCACCCTCCACTGTAGGTGAAGTAGAGGCTGCTGTCTTCCTCAGAGGAGAACAGCTCTGTGTCTTGATGCTGTTCAAGAGGAGTAGATAGGTCGACTAGCTTAGAGAGGCGAGCACTCATCCCACATTTTTATCTGTGTCCATATCGAGAAGAACAAACTCAAAGTAAAAATCAGCAAGAACTCTTTTTATTTGATTTTGAAAGCATTATTTTAATATTGATTAATTAGTTTTTTTGTTTGCATGCTCACTGTATCTGTTAAAATCTTTTGGAAACATTATACAGTGCTATGGTATCTGTAATGTATATTACACTTTATCAACTCATTTATTGTACGGTTTTAATTACTCATTTATTTAATGATGTAAGAGCATGTTTGAGTGCATCTGTGTTTGTGCAAATAGTGGCCTGAGACCTTTTGTGGCTCCAGAGTCCATTTGACAATGGTGATTAAAATGACCATTATGTAATACCTAAATAAAATAAAGTCAGAACGCAGCACGTGCTCACGTCACATCTGCTGTACACTAAACAGTGTTACTTTGTAATAACTGTACGAAGCCTGTGGAAAGCTTCTGTCGCCAATGCTTTCAAAGCATACTAGAGAGCAAACTAAAACAATTATCGTGCCGATGTTTTTAGAGTTATGGAGTATGGGCTCAGATATAAATGGCCTGATGAATAGAAATACATATTTTAAGCATTCGTGGTAAAATTACTTCCTATTCATTCATAGTAATCTAATTGAAATTCTATTGAAGAAATAAAAACTACTTTGATAGCAAACATTTTGGCTAGAAATATTAAAGCAATTGTTTTTTATGTTGATTTCTTTTCAAATTGCGGTCCTATGTTGAGGGACATAATCACTAAAACTGGACTCTTTTGACCAGAATACCCACATTATTATATTCAATGTGACTCGGCACACAGCCATAGAGAGTTCAGAGGCTCAGTGGTCGGTGGGGAAGAAAGGAATCAAAACAAAGTTTAGACATGGTGGTTGATTTAACCAAAGCATGTCTGTATAATAGCAGAGGAACTTAAAACCAATGACCCCATGTAATGAACTGACCTGTGAGGAGCCGTATGCATGGTTGAGGCCAGTATCTGTGTCCATAACGATGCACGTTGCCGGTTGATGTTTGAAGGGTCAAGAGGTCATTGCCCCTCTTTTCCTTCCTCTGTTAGGTTCCTCTCTTTTTCTCTCTATGGGTTTCTGCCTTTGTTGCTCGTTGTTCGTCCGTTGTTCCTCTGTTCAGAGTTCCTTCCCCCTGTTTGATCGGTTGACTCCAGTCCAGCTGAATCTCCTCTTGTCTCCTCCTTCTGTCTCAAAGCGTCTAAACTCATGTCACGTCAGTCCTTCATCTGCTCTGTCCCGTTACTCGTAACCTTTCTGGTCCACAACTTGAGGACTGAAGCGAGACAGTCAGCCAGTCAATCTACTTTTTTTTTTTTTTTTGGTCTTCTTTATAGAGCTCCAGATCAAAGTTCTCTGAGATAACACAGCGTTCACTGTGTGTTTATGGTTCCTGAGAGACACCACTGCTCTCGCACTGCAGCTCTGACCGGGCAATGGGTGCAAAGAAACAAAGTCTGTAAGACAACTCATATTTAGAGGTTCACTTTCTGTTTACGAGTCACGTGGATATGAACAACCTGATCTGAGACGGACTTCACTCACGGTTGTTGTTTGGAGTAGCGGACCGGCCGGGGACATGAACACATTTTATTCAATGGAGTCGGTGGAGCCGGAGAACGGGAGCAAAGTCAGAGAGTCCTTCAAGTTTGTGTCGGAGGAGAAGAGAGATGAAGGAGAGGAGCGATCAGAGCCCTCCTGCTGTCTCAGTGTCAAGAAGATCTCCTACACAGTCAGGTAAAGCGTGTGCAAGAGGATGACTGAGAGACAACAACACTCTGAGAATCATTACTCATCACTGTGCTCATATTGAGTCAAATGAGCTACAATTTTATGATGGCAGAAGAATAAATGTAACGCAAGAGAAGTTGCAACATTTTGTCTATACGTTGTGTCAAATAATGCACACTGCTGATTGGTGATGAACACATATATTTGTGCGCGCGTGCGTGTGTGTGTGCGTGTGTGTGTGTTTTCCAGTGAGCGTGTGGGTCCGTGGTGGGACTTACCCACCTACAAGAAGCGATGGACTCGTCAGATCCTCAATGATGTCTCCTTCCACGTGGACAGCGGGCAGATTATGGGCATCCTCGGCAACTCAGGTTCGCTCTCAGCTCAGTCCAAAGAGCAAAGTGTTTAAACACAACAACAACAATAAACCAATCAAATAAATTGCGTAACTTTAGGACCATTAAGATACATTTTTAATGGAGTGTTAGACACTGTTACATATTGAATACGAGGGTAAATAAAGGCAATGCAACAGAACCTTTTTATACAGGTTAAAGCTCAAATGAACTGGTTAAGACTAAAATCTAAGAAATCCTTCTATTACCATTCTAAAAATGTTCCGAGATATGTGACCACATATTTGAATATTGGATGTCATATGTATCCGTGCGTGTGTGTGTGTGTGTGTGTGTGTGTGTGTGTGTGTGTGTGTGTGTGTGTGTGTGTGTGTGTGTGTGTGTGTGTGTGTGTGTGTGTGTGTGTGTGTGTGTGTGCATCTTGCCTTGTAAAGGCTCAGGAAAGACCACATTGCTGGATGCCATCTCAGGGAGGATTGGAAACTGTGGCACACTGTTGGGCGAGGTGTTCGTTAACGGCATGAAACTGAAGAGAGAAGAGTATCAGGACTGCTTCTCTTACGTACTGCAGGTAACACACAGACATAAAGTGCATACTGAATAAACACAGACATAAGTTATTTGTGACCTCGAGAAATAAATCTAGTTTTCTGGATATTTCAAACTGGGCCTTCAGCTCACCCCAACAAGATAAAAACACAATCAAACATGCATTGTTTGTAGAATGCGACTGGAACTAGTGTGTGAAATGCATCTTCTCAACAGCAGCATAACACTGCTGAACAGCTAATAAAGAGTCTGAGCAGTGGTTGAAAATATATAACCTAATCCAATGCACATTTCCCTGTGCCCTAGTTCTCATCAGGTGAAACTTTGCCCCACGGTATCACATGTAGGTGGCTGCAGACAGTTTGTGTGTATTTAAGTTGCCTGTGTGGTTAACCACCATTTATACCAAACTCGATGAACACGCACCATTTTTTTTAAACTCCTTAAAAAGGTAGCTCTGGCCTCTGGATGAAATTAACTAAAGGCCCTTGCTGGCCTCCTCATACACTTAATCTCTCAATGAGAGGTGCTCAAGTGTATCCAAAACTTGAATTAAAAATACTGGCTTAAAACTGGCCTTGCTTCCTTTCAAATCATCTCCCTCTTCTAGCTGATAGCACCCCTCCTCTGCTCTCTAAGCCTTGTCATTAACTTCCCCTGCTAAGCTGTAGATGAGGAGGTGATATGAGCTCCTGATATTAAAGTCATTCAGATGAGCGACTGAGGAGAAGTGGGATTGGGAGGCGCCATGTGTTAATTGAGGCAGACAGCAGGTTCAAGGCATAAATGTGTGCATGTATATGTGTGTGTGCATATGTCTGGGGCAGAGGTATGTTCCAGTCGGCGTATATGAGACAAATATTCAGAGAACTGCTGTTTGTGCCCTATAAGGATGTAAACTCGGTGTGCAGGGATGTGCAGCAAAGATACTGTCGATAAATACTCTGAAATCTACACTTTTCTGTTGCTAATAGTGTGAAGCATGGATGTTTACAGTAAAGTTCATGCCAGAGACACGTTAGGTTTCATGATGTACTAAAGTTTGAATACTGATGAAGAGACAAGAGGAATATGGAGGAGATAAAACTGATATATGCTTCTTGTTGGAGATTAATTACTACGTGTTAACCATAGTCTTGTTACTCATCTCCCTTGTAAGGAAAAATATTAGGAAGCTATTTTACAATATATTCTGAATATATCCTTAATAACTTGTGTCTGCCTCACTGCATCGCTTACTTGTTTCTTGCCATTGCTTATATCTCCTTACTCTCTCTGTCTGGTTCTTTTCCAGAGTGATAACTTGTTGAGTTATCTGACAGTGGAGGAGACTCTGACCTACACAGCTCAGCTGGCCCTGAGGAAACACTCAGCCAAAGCTATAAAGAAGAAGGTGACTTTAGAGAGCCTCTCCTGCTCTTTCCACTCAATCTGATTTCTACAGCTGAAGCATTTCTCCTGGTTGGAGAAAATATCTTTACTATGCCAAATAGTCACAGCTATTTCAAATAATGTTATGTCCAACATCAGGATAACTAAGAATATAAACTAGATATAAACATATAAACGTTTCTTCAAAGGTCAAATGAGTTGGATATTTTATGTAACTTCCGTGTCTAATGCAGTCTTCTAAGTATACTAGAATCTGTATTCTACCAGAACGTTCTTTGCTCCAGCTGGTCATCAGCACCGACACTCACACAGCTGGTGTGTTCACCATTTTAGTTCAATGCAAAAGGAGGATCTTAAAATTGGACCTTATATGATCACAACCTGCAAGGTTATAAATGTGCAACTGGAAAGCCTATGTTCACAATTTTCAAATAAAAAATGTAAACCCAAATGTAAACCTCCTGAAATACTCAGAGAGGAGTAATACACCGGAAATATTTCTACTAATTAGAACTATTAGGAACATTGTTTACAGTCAGCCTTTGTTGGCAGATTTCTTTATTCATAGTCAGCTGACCCTTGACCTCTGCCTCCTGTGCAGGTGTCGGTGGTGATGGCCGAGCTGAGTCTGAGTCATGTGGCCCGCAGTGTTATTGGAGGCCGCGTTTTCCCAGGGATCTCCGGGGGCGAGAGGAGGAGGGTCTCCATTGCCGGTCAGCTACTTCAGGACCCAAGTGAGTACCTCTACAGCTGGGAAATATGAGCTTTATATGGACTAAAGGGTGCTAGTGCTACTGATTTAAGGCGAATAAATGTAAAAGTCATTATCTCTTAAATCCTTAAAGCTTTACAGAATTCAAATGAGGAGATGTGGAGGAGATAAACTCAAGCATTAGAGGTGAACACACATGGGATGAGGATTATACAAAAAGAGCTGTGGCACAGTATGAGAAAGTTTTGCTCACTCTGTTTAGTAAATGATTAGATATAACACATGCTATTTCATACATATGCCATTGGAAGCAACAGGACTGGAGGCAGGACTGAGCTATCAAGAGAACAGAAGAAAGTTCACTACAGAACCCATCTCTCCCCAAAGATTTTTAGAAGTCCACGCTGAGAAACAAAGGGATCTAAGTAAGAGAGGACTCAGGAAAGGACAGAGAAAAGGACAGAGGAAGAGATAGAGAAGCATAATGAAAGCCTGGGTTATCACACCACAAAGGGAATGAGCAGAGACCCACCTGTGTGTGTGTGTGTGTGTGTGTGTGTGTGTGTGTGTGTGTGTGTGTGTGTGTGTGTGTGTGTGTGTGTGCTCATCCCAGGTGTAGTTTATCAGGTCTACATTCCTCCAGGGAGATTGAAAGGTCTCAGTCCTCATTCAGGATTAGACTGGCCATGGAAACACACACACACACACACACACACACACACACACACACACACACACACACAGAGTAATGAGGAGTTCCCATTCGCTGCCTCTCCAATCAACCAGGAAATGAATTAATCTCACAATTAAAGCATCTGCTAATTCCACTCTGCTTTCATAATGCAAAGAGGCAATCTTTTAATTGTCCTAATTAGAGTAATTAACACAAAAAAAAGGACTCACTTATCTCCACAAGTGAAGTCGGCCCCGCTGAGAGTCCTGCATGTGCCACTTAATAAAAAGTACATTTAAAAGTTTCCAACTTAAAAGAAGAAAAATAAAGTTATTGTCCTGCCTTTCTCGATGCGTCAATATGTGACAAACCTGCGTCATTGGGGTGATGTCATTGCAGGGGTGATCCTATTGGATGAGCCGACCACGGGCCTGGACAGCATGACCGCAAATCAGATCGTGGTGCTGCTGGCAGAGCTGGCCAGGAGGAACCGCATCGTCATCGTAACCATCCACCAACCGCGCTCCGAGCTCTTCAGGGTGAGTGTCCAGATGAACTTAAGAAAAGAAGAAAGAGTGGCTCAAGTGCATATGTCCATCAAAACAGCTTTTGTTTCCTGTCCATACTGGACCTGAAGAGATCTCCTTATAATGAGATTTTAATGGAAGTGATGGGGGACAAAATCCAGTGTCCTTCCTCTGTTAGTCAAATTAAGAGGTTATCTTCAAAAGTTACAACCTTATAAGTATGTAATTTCCTCTCTTTGTTTCGACAGACGTTTCTTTGCTGAGCTGCAGTGGAGGGATAGAAACACTATAATAACTTCAGCTAAACTTTAGAAGTCATTTTCAGTCAGAAAGAAGGTTGTGGATTTTGTCCTCCATCTCTTACATTAGAAAGACAACTTTTCTCTGCCATGATGGACAAGGAAAACATTTACAGCAAACAAAAACTATTGCAATCTACATGTGGGCATGTGATTATTGTTTTCAGACTTGGAACATATCTATCCTTTAAACACAGACAACTCACCATTTTCTACCGAGGCAGAAGATCATGCTCTAGGTTAGTTAGTTGATAGACATGCTGAAGATATTAAACTATTTGTGGTGTGTGTGTGTGTGTGTGTGTGTGTGTGTGTGTGTTCTAGGTGTTTAGCAGGATAGCTATCATGAGTCGTGGGGAGCTGGTGTTCTGTGGGCAGCCCGAGGAGATGGTGGACTTCTTCAGCCAAAGTGGATATGAGTGTCCAGAGTACTGCAACCCCTTTGACATCTATGGTACTGCATGCTATGATCCTGTACTGTAAACTAAAGTCGCACAGCTATAACAACAAAATGATATAGACATCTTGACCATATACAGTATATAAGAGAATGAGGTGTGCATTGAACATTCAAATATTCAAATTGCTGTGATGTCACACAGTTGACTTCACCTCGGTGGACACACGCAGCAGTGAGCGGGAGGCAGCCACCTTCAATCGCATGCATGAGATCACCTCATCCTATCAGAGGTCTGCCATCTTCCAGAGCATGCTGGAAAAAGTGGAGCAGAGCCTGCAGCGGGTGGACAAGCCGGCCATCCCCTTTAAGAGCAAAGAGTCACCGAGCGGTGCAGCCAAACTTGAAGTTCTGCTCAGGTCAGTGCTTCAATCCCCTTGTGTAGACATCATCTATAAAGGCAATAATGAATGACTGCCTACTACAGAAATGATGTGATTATTGAGTAGATTTATTCATCTCATATCCTTCTAGTACATACAAAGACATTTGGTAATCGTTTCTGTATCATGTTATCTTGTGTATTATTGTGTGTTGCTATCTGAATATGTACCCGAGGACACGTACCATTGCATGTGTTTACATGTGTTTGCATGTGTTTGCATGTGTTTTCCGCATGCAGGCGGACGGCAAGAAACCTGTCCCGAGACAGAATGGGTGTTCTGATGCGTTTGTCTCAGAACCTGATCTACGGCCTCTTCGTGGCCTTCTTCGTGATGCATTTAGACAACGACGTCACCAAGGGGGCCGTGCAGGACCGCATCGGCATCATCTATCAGAGCATCGGTGCTTCGCCCTACACCGGCATGCTGAATGCTGTAGCGCTCTGTGAGTTTCACACCATACAATCTGCACAGAGCAAGGGGGAACATATTTTCACTTTTTTTTTAAAGCATTTCAAGTTTTGACAGAGGGATCATTATTCAAAAACTCAAATCAAGCATTTCTATGAAGCAGCTCTGTGCTGAACTGGTATGACACCAAAAAAAAACTGGAATGTCCAAGGCCATTTAACTTCAAGTGTCTGATAACATCACAAAAAAAATATCTACAAAAGATGGATATGATGACTTTAGGGAAATTCTGCAGTGGATGAAGTGTGTGTGGTCTATCACCTGAGTAAAAGTTAAACAGCGTGTTTGAAACGTCTTTATCTCAGCCGTGTAAGCTCGCTTATCTCTCGTTCAGTGGGTGAAAGGGGTCGGCTGCCTGCAGTAGTTTTGTTCCCTTCAGCAGAAATGTGTGAAGTCTAGCTTTGATTTTTGCTCGGTGAAAGCGCCCAAAGAGACTTCATGTACTTCAGTGTCTCTCGTAGGTCAGAGTAAAAGATTAAGTGATAAGTTGTAAGTATAGTACTAGTGTTACAGAATAAAACTACAGTTGGTCATCATCACACAGTAGTTGCAGTTTGCATTTGCAGTTTACCTACAGAGGCAGAATGACCTTTACTCCATTTAGAGATCACTGAACCCAAGAGCCTTTTAGACCTACACCCATATCGATATTATCTGGTTCTATATGTGTGTTAGTATTTATAGCAGCTGTGGTAACATCAAATACAGATAAACGTTCACACATGTACTGCATAGACAGAGATAAAAAACTATTTTAGGACCTGTATTGCTGGTAGGGTTTCATGAACTTTATTTATTTTTTAAATAATCTTATGGTATGTATTATTTTAACTTAATATGTACGCAGCTTGGACACACTTTTTTTTTAATATATCTCACGGAGATTTATTTCAAGTTAAATTAAGGTTAAAGAGGGATAAACAGATGTTGAAAGGTGTTAGCAATAGGTAATAAGGCTTTAGTAGAACATATCTTAATATTAATTGTATACATTGAGTGTATGTTAAAAGATGATGAACCTGTGAAGGATATTGGCGATATGGGGTGATTATCTCTTCTCTGTCTTCTTCAACTGTCAGCTGAGTGTACAATCTTAGTTTTAGGCCTCTGGCTGTTACAGATACTGAGGATAAGAGATGTGATAAAACACTGGGCTGAGCAGAAGTCAAACTAGAGTTAGAAAGTGATTAAAAGCACTCCACAAGCACCCAAACAGCCAGAGGCAGTGGTTGGGAATGGCATACTGACCTTGAATCTTACAGATAAAGACTGACAGGGTTACTGAGTTGTCTGAATGAAGCCAAGAACATCTGCTAACTGAAACATGGACTGATGGCAAACGGCCAGCTTCAGACATCAAGACATCAAGAACCCGGCTTGTTGGAGCAGGCATGAGGTCTTCATGCAGCATGTATTGTTAGTTAGTACAATGGATTTTAATTAACAAGTATTATTACAATTTCTAACATATTTATTTAAGTAATTTAAGAGCTTTGCGGGTCTTTCAGTATGACATGTTTGTCCTCTTTTCCACTCATCCCATTATCTTCTCCCCCTCTGCTTTTCTCAACAGTCCCGGCGTTGCGGGCCATCAGTGATCAGGAGAGTCAGGATGGTCTGTACAGTAAATGGCAAATGTTCTTAGCTTACATCTTCCACATCCTGCCCTTCAGCATCCTGAGTGTGTTCATCTTCACCTCCTTCCTTTACTGGTGGGTAGTGTGTATTTGTTCGCCATGGGGCATCACAGGTTCAGTAGATCTCACATTCGATACGTCCACCTTGTTAACTGCCCCGCAGGTTTGTTTTATTAATAGGCCTCTACCAAACGGTTGAGATGTTGCTTCATGGCAAAAGTTTGAAGATACATTTACAAATATCTTCTTTCTTTTTTTGAAAATTACTTTTTTTAAGAAATAAATCAGACTTGCTCTTAGGTTTTTGGGGCATCTTGAGGAAAAGTGTGTGTAGCCTTGAACCAAACTATCATTTGCAAAACAGAAAGAAAAGAATTACAATCAATGTGCTGTTAAAATAGTAATGTTATGTTAGCATACAAACATATATCAATTTGTTACAATGGAATTAGTAGTAGTAGTAGTAGTAGTAGTAGTATTTGCAGTTACTAGTAATATTTTCACATATTTATTAGAGATAACAGTACTTTGAAAACATGTTAAACAGATTATATCAGCAACAGAGAATATTCAACAAAAACTATATTTAATAAACATTTTAAATGTATTATTTTGGCATCACTAGCTTTATCACTAAATGACAATTCAACAGTTTGGTGGAACATATTTTTAGACACTAAAAACCTATTAATTCAGCATATATATATATATATATATATATATATATATATATATATATATATATATATATATATATATATAGAGAGAGAGAATAACATTAAATGTATCATATTAACAATAATCAATTATCAGAAGTTATTTTATTTCAGAGCAAATAATCAATTTTACTGTAAAATGACAATTAAATAGTTATAAAGCATGTTTTTAGAAAATTGTTTGACCCTTATCGGACCTTTTTTGTTTAATCAAGTGACATAACTCAATAAGATCTCAAAAAACTTTAATGTCGAAAAATGATGTCCTTTGAAAGTTAGGCCTTACAGAGTCCTCATCGGGTCTGCAATGTTTTTGTTACAGCAACCTCTAGTTCAGTGATTGTCAACCACTGTGCCGCGGCACACCAGTATGCCGTGAGAGATCGTCAGATGTGCCGTGGGAAAATGTCCAATTTCACTTAATTGGTCCAAAAAAATATTATTTAGTTGCCGCAAATGATTTTCCATTGTTGAGCGTCTGAGCTGCAATATAGTGGCTGGCAGATTGATATAGAACAGGTCTGCACCTTGTTCTGCTATTAAACAAACTAAACGGCCATATGTTATTGATCTTATCTACACAGCATGTCATTTTTGGGTCGCGTCTATACAACTCTGCTCTGCTCTGTGTCACGCACGCGGAGTTCCGCCCGATGCGCTGCACAGGTGAGACACACCATAGCTTTGCTACTGAAGCTATCAGTATTTTAAGATATGAGCTCTCACTTTTAAAGCCTAACAGTTCATGTGTTTGCAGGTCAAGACAAACAGCCTGGAGCTCCACAAATGACGTTTCTGACTTAGAGAGGCTCTGGAAATATTCTTCCAAAAGCCTGAAAAACACCCTCCAGTGATAAAGCCTGCACACTTTGTGGTCGTCATTAAAATAAATGAACACCATGTTTCCTTTAAGTCAGTATTTATCAAACTGGGAGGTATTTATTACAGGTGTAATATCTTTATTACAGGTATTTATTACAAGTATTTATTACAGGTGTGGCGCAAGAGGAAATGCTGGTTTTAAATGTTCACAGTCCGCCATTAACAGGTTACACTTGCGCATGCGCCGATTCTTGGCATTTCGCCAAAAGCCGATCTTTATGAGATCTCCGTGAGATCGGCTTTCTGCTGTTGTGTCTCTATCATTGAGCATGAACTGAGAGAGGTATCAAATCTACAACCCCGTTTTAAAAAGATGTGTAGAGGAAAGCAGCTCTCTGCAGCCACTAATACTGATACAACCTGATGCTCACACACTCATTCCGTTTTGTTTTGCAATAGCTTATTGTTTTCCACAATAAGATATTTAGTAGTAACTAAATATTAGGTTTTTTTTGCATAACTTTATTTTCATTTTTCTAACAAAGTGATAACACTTTTTTTTTTGTCTGATGGAGCAATCTGGTTTACTTGAAACACTGAATACTCTTCCATGCCAGTAGGTAGTGCAATAATGATCAACCATTTATGCTGTGTTATGCTACAATGTGACATTTTGTAACTTTTTAGGTTGTTGGTGTGCCGCGGGATTTTTTTATTGTAGAAAATGTGCCACGGCTCAAAAAAGGTTGAAAAACACTGCTCTAGTTGATGTTTTAGCCTAAAGCGAGTTAAATTCAACACATTCTTCTCTAACTTGTATCTTTTGCCCCTGATCCTCTCAGGACGGTGGGGATGCACCCTGACAGCATACGCTTCCTGTGTTATTCTGCTGTCGTCCTGGTGCCACACCTTATAGGTGAGACAAGCAGACATGGACGAGCTCCCAAGCACATATTTACTGTCATTGTCTATTTCTTCAAAGCGAAGGATTATAGCGACATGCTAGTCTGCTTATCTCCATGTTTCATATCCTACAACTCTAAACATGTCTGTCTTCATTAGCAGTTTGCCGTCAACACTGACAGGGATAGACCATATCAGTGTTTTAGAAACACAAGTATACAAATGAGTTGGACTTGTCATGTTTCCACTGTTAATGGCTTTAAGTTGCCTGTATTATATATATATATATATATATATATATATATATATATATATATATATATATATATATATATATATATATATATATATATATATTGTTTTTCCTCAGGTGAGCTGTTAACTGTGGTGCTATTGGGAGTGTTCCACGACCCTAACATGGTCAACACGGGAGTGGCTCTTCTCAATATCGCAGGGATCTTAGTGGGATCTGGCTTCCTCAGGTGAGACAGCCAATACGTTTTCAATTTATCTAGAACGTTTAAGTAACTTTAAGCCAGGCCTGTTGTGATTTGGACCTTGAATAGGCAATAAGCTCTTCAATGTGAATGAAGGCTCCAGGTAACGCACCTTTCTCTTCCTCTCAACAGGAGCACCCAACAGATGCCGGTGGTCTTCCAGTGGCTCAGCTACCTGACCTTCCAGAAGTACAGCTGTGAGCTGCTCATAGTCACCGAGTTCCAGGGACTCAACTTCACATGCAGTAAGTTGTTTTTACCATGATGGGACCATCTTCTGCTTCCACTTACCCTGAGAATGATTAAGGAAAATGTAATTCACTTTAATCTTTTCCTCTGTTAATGCTTTTACAAGTGCTCTATGTAATGAATGAGTTCAGTGTTCACGACAGACTGAAGGACACTCACTGGCTGTTTTGGAAAATAAAGCCGTCTTTTAAACCAGACAAATCGTTAATGTTTTCCCTCTGGCTTGTTGTGCTGTTGCAGATATTTCCAAACCTTTGCCGGGAGCCTGTATGATCACTCAAGGCAGTCAGATCATCGATGAAGGTTATCCTGGCGCTCTGTCCCGATACACACTAGACTTTGTCCTCCTCTACTCCTTCCTCCCTGCTCTCCTGCTCTTGGGCATGATCAGCTTCAAGATCAGAGACAAGCTTGTACGTCACTAAAACCACAGACACATATTTGTGAGGGCAGGAGGGGTCTTTTGTTTAAAACTGCAATTTGTCTGGTTGAGATGTAAAACAGATTCAGAGAACAGATTTACAGTATGAAGTTAGTCTGAGAAGATGAGGAATACTGAAGCACTGCAGCTCCTGCTAACATGCATCATCTGTGGCTGCACCCTTTCCAACAACATGCTCTGTATAAGCACTTTTACAGAATGAAGTATTATAAAAGGTAAGAACAATGATACAAAGTACAGACATTTTCTCAAACAATGCCCGTGCAGGATGCAAAGTGTACAGTACAGCAGGGTTAAATTAATCTATAATATCCAATATCCAATATCTATGGACATTATACCATCTGATATGGAGCTAAATAACTGAATGGTCCTTGTACTAAAAAGCACCAAACCTGCTGCTTTAACACTGAATGGGCTCAAACAACATCTGAGACGGGCCGCACAGATTCTACTTAAGGTCCTGTATATATCTGCACAAATTAATTATTTGCATATAAAAGTATATACAAAGTGGTACGTGTAAACTAAAGCTCAAACTATAAATCACCAGAATGATTTAAATGATGGACCAAAGTATCAAAGGAATTTCCACATTCTAAGCATAAAAATGTCCCTTACGTATTTCCTTGTTTAATATATATATATTATGATTGTAATTTATCATGAATAGGAAGTGATGCTTATTGTAATATTGTAAAATTGTTTATTTTTTTAGAGAACATTTTATCATCAATATACAAGTAGTTTTGTTTTGTTTAAAATAGACACAATGACACAAAAAGAAATAAATAAAGCAAAGTGTATACTGTATTTACATTGATATAATCTGTTGTGTATGTATGCGTGTGTGTGACCATAAAGCTGGTTGTCTCTCATGTCTCCAGCGCCAGTCCTTTCCATGACTTAGATGCATTCCTCTTATACTGCTCCAACTCCTGAAAAACAAAGAGAAGAAAAAACATTACACCTTTTCTTCATCATTGAAGTAACATGAAAAAAATGCAGGCAGTTGTTTAGACATACGCTATAATGCAGAAATGCCTGCAAATTCATAATAGAAAACAAGGTTTGTTCTCTATAACAAATAACATTATGTTTGTAAAACCAGCAACATGTGAAGCATTTAAACAACACTGCATTATATCTAAACAATTCAAGAACTCCAAACATCAAACATACATTTATTTCATGAGTCAAATGGGCTATTTTGCCATTTCCTCCATGTTGGTCTACAAAAAAATAAAAAAATAAAAGTAGTTCTGCAAGCCAGTTCCACATAACGGAGAACTAAAATTTAACAGAAATATTGAAAACCTCTTAGATTTAGTCATTTTATTAGTTTTTGCATGAAATGCAGAAATGACCATGTCATATATTTTTACTTTTTAGGGTACCACAGGAATCTGCAGTTATTTTTGTATATAGCCATACTTGTGTAATATAGAAAGGCAAGTACATTCTTTCCAATGGTAACGCCATGGTAATGTGCCAAGATATGCAGCAAAGGCAGGAAAGAAAAAGGCTGCCTTCTACTAAATTTGGACGTAAACAATGCGGGATGCAAAGAAAAATCTACATGCAAATGTTTTACGGAGGAAGGAAATGCATTCACAGCGTTTGTTAGACCTCAATGATACACGATGCGCTGTGAATACTTTTGTAATCCAGATAGGCAGAAGAGTCTTTGGGGATACTAGAAATACCTTCAAAACTGTGATACTAATTCTTAAATGGTGTTCTGATAGTGATTTATCTTTGTGACCTACATGTAATGATAACACCCACAAAGTGGGTCTAAAAGTACACAACCTCAGGCAGGTGGGTGACCTGACATGTAAATGGCCCTTTTCCTTTATACATGTACTCTATTGGTGTAAACCTTTACCCCATTTCTCTTAGTGGTTATCCAGACCAATTACATTGTTCACTGGCAGGGCGGGTTGACAGCAATGTGAGGTTACTAAAGTTCAAGTGCCAGAGTGGCACTGCGACAAGCCGACAAGAACACTACTGATATCTGAGTTTATAACCAGGATATCTTACAGCCTGTTACCGAGACCCTGATAGAAACACTGCTGCAGACTGCTGAAGGACAGAAGGTTACTCCAGGGCATTGACATTGATTAAGACCTTGATTGTGGAGTACAGAGCTCAAGACAGGGCTCAACAGAAGATCTGCTTTCTCTCTGATGAAGTGGGAATTCTTATTTAATTCAGCTGATCCATTTGTGTTTTTTTATGTGACCTCAATTCACCAAAATAAGCTCAAGTATATATATATAAAGAAATATATATATATATATATATAAAGAAATATATATATATATGTATGCAAGAAATGTCATACATAACCATTATTACAAATCTTGAGCACTCTGAAATGTCACCCTGTCTGAGCTCTCATTAAATCTAACCGCTTAATCAACTAGAAAATGTTGCGTCGTATTGTCGACACTGCTCCTCTTCATTTCCCTCCTAATCTTTTTTTAATCTGTTATCGTCCTCAATACTTGTTCCTCTTCACAGTGAGGTCAAAGGTCAGGGTCACAAAGCACAGATAGTTCTGGTTAACCAGTGGTGTATAAAGTACCCAAAAGCCGTACTTGAGTAAAAGTAAAGATACCTTACTGGAAAATTACTCCAGTAAAAGTAAGAGTCACCTATTAAAATACTACTTGAGTAAAAGTCTTAAAGTATCTGATATTTTCTGTACTTAAGTATCAAAAGTATTTTTCTGATATAACAGTCCCCGATGTTTTTTTTTTTTCTAAAGATAGATTTGATTTTGTAGCGAGTAACGAAGGTTTCAGGAGAAATGTATCGGAGTAAAAGTATAATTTTTCTTTGCAAAATGTAGTGAAGTAAAAGTAAAAGTAAACAGAAATATAAATAGTAAAGTAGAGTACAGATATCCCCAAAAACTACTTAAGTACAGTAACAAAGTATTTCTACTTCGTTACTATACACCACTGTGGTTAACACTGAATTATCATCATAATGCAAACTCATGAGTCATGACACTGATTGCAGTAGTTTATGATGTGCTTTGCCATAGTATAAGAGTTCATAGTTTACATGTGCAGATGTAAAGTAATACAACACAAGCATGCGATTGGTCAAGATGACCTACCTGGTCTTTCTGGGCTCTCATGGCATCAATCTGAAGCTCACTGTACTGTGGGTCTTTGGCTGGATCCTTTAACTCCCTCTGCTCACCGGTATTCTGCTAAGACAAAGTCAATTAGATGGACAGAGATATATTACAAATGGAGATATAACAAAGGTACTTATTCATGTAAAAAGGCATATGTATGAGAAGTAATGCTTGAATATGATTGTCCAGTGTGAGGGCGTTCATTTTCTTAAATGGTAGAGTGTGTAGGATCTGGTGACATCTAGTGGTGAGCTTGCATTTTGCACCAAACGGAAACTTCTCCCGTTTGGGAAAACTAAAGCAAAAACACGAATACAATAAAAACATAAAAATGCGAATAGCCCCATCTAGAGCAAATGTTTATTTTATCCGTTCTAGGCTACCGTAGAAACATGGCGGTTCAGGGAATGAAAACACAGCCATTCTTATTTTCTGTTGACTATTCACTAAATAAAATATGCTGAATAATATTATTCTGCCAAGAGATCCCTCTAAATGCCACACACTGTACCTTTGAACATCAGAGGCTAAATCAGTTGCACTCTGCAATACTAATGAAGACAAAGGTGCTGGTGAATTAACTACCTCTTGGGGGAAGACACGTTCGTAGACTTTCTTCCAGAGGTCCTTTGGGTTTTTGGCATGCAGAGATGTAATGTCCACATCAGTAGCATGAGGGGAACCTAAAGCAATACAATACATTATTTTAAGCAATCAACAAGTATCAAGGCAGAAGGTGGATCTAAATATTGTGTATATCTTTAAACACAGCACAGCAATAGCGTTTGAATTACATCTAAATGCATTACTGCTTTTGGCCACCGAGTGATGCTGCACTCACCTATTTGGCTGAAGGAGTCGGCGCCTGCTGGAATGACGAGAGGCTTAGTGGAGTCACAGGACACAGTTTTCCTGATCACAACATTTAAAAAAAGATTAGAAAATACAACTAAAACCAAAGCATTCAATTTCACTACTGGTTGGTGTACAATCAGTATCCTCCTCACCCTCTGTCCAGACCGAAAGCCAGGTGGGAGAAGAAGCTCTTGGTTTTTGACATTAAGCTCTCCGACTTGATGTTTGTGAACTGATGAAAAGATTAAAAAACAGGAGAAGAAAAAAAACAATGGAACAAAAGATAATTGGATCAGCAACAGTTGTAAGACAAAGCAAAAAAAGATAACGAAGTGCATCGAAAGTTATGTTAAATGTAAATATGTTGCACGTATAATCAAAGCACACTCACGATAAGAGAAGCCGCGTAGTAGTGGGCAACAAAACGCAGTGTTTTACAAACCACTTTCCTCTTGTCAGAGTCAAATTCCTGCAACACATATGGAAAAATAAAGCTCTCCCTCAATAATGTGGGACACAAATCATACCAGGATCTAAGAAGTTACAACAATGTAGCTGTGACCATAACATAGCAGACCCTTTAACAACTTCTGTGCCTAAAAAACTTTTAAGTTGTACGAATAACAAGCACTTCAAATATCATAAAAACATATGTAATGTAGGCACCAGAAGACCACCTCAATAGATAACACTTAGGTTGAAGTGTGTGTTTTACCTGAAATATATCATATTTGCTGCCAATAATCAGCAGAGGAACAGGAAAGGGACTGATCAGCTCTCGGTCCTGTTGACAAAGTCACAGTTAACTCAGTATACATGTACCATCAGGATACATGTACCATCTTACATCTGTGAACATATTCACCTTTCTCATCTTATTTTAACTTTGTTTGCAGTGTGAGGTGTGAGGTGTGCGATTTGGTGAACATTTATTTTATTTTATAATAGATGTTTTTCACAATGTTTGTTAGCAATGTTGTCTTTTTACATTTTAATTTGAGACGTATAAACATTTTCCACGAGTCTAAAGCATGAGCTTTCCTCAGGAAGTTCAAATATACTACTTTGTGTTGCCCTGGAATGAAGAAAAGATGATCTGATATAATAGTGAGTGTAAAGAGCTGAGGTCTTACAGGATAGTCTTTAGGGAACACGCGTGCTGCTGAATGAACAGGCGGCTGGTGTTTGGCTTTCTGTGCTTGTTGTGCCTGGGAAGAGACTTTCTCCAACTGATTCTGTGCTGCCTGCAGCAGCTTTTCCATGGTTTCCCACAGGGCGTTGGGTTTGGACAGGTCCAGAATGAGGATGACTGAGAGAGAGCTGGGAAAAGACAGGACGGATTGCTTATCCTAGCCAGGGTCGCGGGGGGACTTGAGCCAATTCCAGCTGACAGAGCAAAGGCAGGGTAGACCCTGGACAGGTCACTAGGCTATCACATGACTAACACATATAGTCATGTTCTGAACATGTCAATCATTAAAACAGTGAACAACCAGATCTCTGGAATAGTAACCTACCTGATGCAGACGGCAGTGATGGGGATCTGGACCAGGTCCGACAAAGAGGTCCCTCCTCCCAGTTCCCACAGGTGGGCTATGTCTTTGGGCTGAAAAACGAAACCAAGTTCAAGTTACACATGTAATAGAAAACCAGTAGGTTTGGATAAAAAGCAGTTCACGTCACATAAATTCACCAACTTCCACAGTGAAACTGGTGAATTGTTGCTCCATGTGCTGGAGTAATGGTAGTTCTGGTGAATGAATGTAGTTTTTTTTATAGCTCTCCACAAGGGTTAACTTTCCACACAGGTCATTCTGATCAACCTAAATAAAAACACGTCATGGTTTGAAGAGGTCACAAATTAGCAGGACCAACAGGGCTTCCTTACTGTGTTGTGTCCTCGGGCCCGTCTGCCAAACGTGTACTCCAGCGCCAGAGTCGGCTTGGACGGTTCATCCCTGGTGGATTAGAAAACAGTATTAATGTTGTCAAACAACAAAGCCAACGCGTGAAGATCAATTTACTCCCTTTCAGTGCGTGAAACCTAATCTTGCTGTGTTTTTTATCAAATGGAGTGTCATTTTTGTGCCGTGTCATCGGCTCTGTTCTCTGAAGAAGACCATGAGATGCAGCTAAAAGCTTTGACAGCTATTAAGTTTGATCTTCGATTATCAACGATGCATCCTGTTCCTGAAGAAACTCCCATGCTCGAAGCATTATTATTATTAACAACTACCATGTTTAATTGTGTGAGCTGTGTTAGTTTAACAAAAAAGTGAACATAAAAAGGGTTATTGTGAGGCCAGGAGCTGCTTGTTTTGAGATCGACACACAGGCTCACCTGTCGAGGCATCTGAGGAGGATGGACGTTTTACCCTGAAAAAGCAAAGGTGGTCTCATAAGACAATTTACAACGTATGAAGCTCGTAACAAGACAGGAGTGCTTCATGAGAAGGGGAGGAATGTCGGGTGTTTGTAGTGCACGAGGACAACATACCCCGGCCTTGCTCCCCATGAGAAACACGGTCCTCTCGCTGACGGCCTCTCCTCGGTCCTCTTCCCCACCTGCAGCCTCTCGGCTGTGGACCTCCGCCGCCGCCTGCTCCCATAGCGTGTCGGAGCTGACAAATACGACACAAAAGAAAGAAAGACACATGCTAGTATTCCTGTGAGGATGTTAGAAGTAAGAAAATGGGCACACAAACTGATCCTCACCTTATTTTTGGCATCAAATTTGATATGTAACCAAGTTTGACAACTTGACAAGCTAACAGCTAACAGCTAACAGCTAGCTACCAAGGAAGGAAACCCGTCCAAACGTTGCCAGAGTAACGGCGCAGTTTGATGACGTATGGTTGTTACTCTCAAAGAGCATCGTGGGAAAGGTAGTAAAGGATCGGAACAAAGTAAGACTTGTATGCTCCATAGCCTTGTATAGCTCTAGTTAAATAAGTTAAACTATTACAGTTCATTAGGCATATAGCAATTTCCTTCTTTTTTTGTAAACAAAAACAGCTATGTGATGTTTGTCTTTTATGCTTGCAAATTGGGTGTCTGTTATAGAATACCAACTGTATCACGTTAATTCCTCTGGTTATAGAGGTTGTTGTATATATAGGGTATGTATAGGTTATCCATTGGACAAAATACACATTTAAAAACATAACATCTCAGTATAGTTGTTTGCCTTTGTGGGTCCCGAAAGGAAACATTGCAATCATGTCTCTACCTTAAATAGATAGATAGATAGATAGATAGATAGATAGATAGATAGATACTTTATTCATCCCAAGGGGAAATTTGTTTGTCGTAGTAGCAGTTTACAGACACAAACATAAAAATAACAAGGATGAAAGATATATACAGCAAAACTCAATATGCACAACGAAACAGCAGAGAGTATTAATTTAGAGTTCAATTTAAACAATAGATAAAGTGCAAAAATGCAAAGTATGTGTAGTGTAGTGTATATGAAGTGTATATAAACATGTACAGTGAGTAACAAATAAAAAAAGCGGTGCAAGGGCTATTGATGTTGATTAATTAATTTACAGAGGATCTGGCCAGAGGTGACTTATTGTAAAGTCTTATTGCCATGGGCAGGAATGTTTTCCTGTAACGGTCCTTGTGACAGCGGAGCTGGATGAGTCTGGGTTTGTTCCACGAATTGTTGTCTGGCAAACATATCTTTAAATACATGTCTGGTTTTAGAAAAATAAAATAAAACTAATTTCTCTTTTTTACTTTATCACTGATATAATTCACAGTCGAGGGCTGTTGGCGTTATCGCCCTGAGCGTTGACCACCTTCATGTTGAACCCATCTATCATTTTCAGTGAGTTGAACAATAAATGAAACCTGAAATAGTTTGGGAACACTCTTTAATCAGAATAAAATGAAACATTTAAGTAGCAGACAAATAACATATCCCCCCCTCTAGTTCAGTTGACTCACAAGCTCAAAAGCAGGCTGAAAACTCCCAAATTAAATGAAAACACATTTCAAATTACATTTTAGTAAATGCTGTACATGAAATTACGGCATCCAGTTTATAGCAGAGACTTCTTAAAACCGAACAGCAGAGATCTTCAGCTAATCAAAACAAGGCATTTCTCCATGCAGTGATGATCTTTAAAATGTTCCTTGTTCATGACATCCTGAACTAGTTGAAATGTTGTTTTAGGTTAAATCCTTTAAATTACAGCCGGATGATTTTTTTTATGAAAAAGGTGCAATGAGATGGTCCGTCATGACTTTCTCCTGGGCTGGTCACAATAAGGCACATTTTCTAGTAGAAGGTTCTCTCTAGGTCGAAGCACTGAGACAGAGAAAGAGATATAAATAGCGAACATTAGGAAATATCATTAGAATGTGATAATTCAGAGAGAATCAAGATTCCTGTTGTATATTCTTTGTAAATACACATTTTACTTTCTAGCATAGCACCAACGTACAAAGTTTCTTATCTCCAACATGTTCCATTTGCATCACACCCTCTCGAAGAACAGCTTCCACATTTGTGCCCATTTTGATCATCTGTAATAGCAAAAGGGTAAAGAGCGTAGACAGATTATAAAACAGTGGCCCCCTGGGCAAAAACATGAAAACCGCCTCTCCTCATACTTAGCGGTCCCCTGTTTGTTTTGCATCTTTTGCAGGTTAAACATAAATCTAAAGTACTGCTGTGTTTGAAAACTGCACATGAACATGCCAGAGATGCAGATCCACTCTGACACTCTTCTCCAAAAATATTATACAAAATACTATAGGAGTAGTAGTTAGTTAAACATAGTTATTGTTTTTAAGAATGTTTTTAACATGCAACAAAAACATAGTCTTGTCATTCCAAGATAGTGCAACTCTATATTTTTTCAGTTACATTTTATTGTGAGAAAGTGTCCAGCACCATCTTGCAAGGGACAAAGTTGCTGTGTCTGCCATTGTTGTCTTTGATTGTTGATTGTTCTTTGTCTCGTCTAACGTCCCATGTCCAATGTATGCACCTTCCGCCTCGAAAAATTCCTCGTTTGTGAAAACATTCCTGGCAATAAACAGTTTCTGATTCTGATTCTGATTTGTTTGCTGTCTTTGTTTGTCTTTTTTAGGAAACCAATAATGTAGCGCTATTCTACTATGGTCAGCTTTCAATCCTTTTGTTTATTTTATTGTATACGTACCGCAGCCCTCAACGTATAGCTGAATTATTTAAGAAAAATATAATGAAAATATATTGAATTGGACTGATTATCTGCAGATAATCAATATGAAAGGATTTAGAGCAGGATTAAGAGCTTTCATGTTTACTACGTATGGGAGACCTCTTTGGTTATCAATCCATGACTCCAGCCAAAAGATGGCATTACAGTGCCATATGCACCTATTGACTGAAATGCATGACTGAAATTGCAATCTACATAAACACATCATGTCACTTTAGGATGCACTTTCACTATACCTTCATAATGTTTTCTTCTGACGTTTCATTTTTGTTTTTCTGGAACTCCTCATTGATCTTTAATCTTGCAGCTTTGTGGAAAGAAAAAAACATAGATATGCATTTGATAGTGGAGAGCATGCATCAAAGTTATCTACTGTTTGGTAAACATCAATACCAACAAAGATCATAGCCAAAGAGGTTCTTCTGCTGGGAATCAAACCAACATACCACATAACTCACCTGCCAGTGCTTTGGCATCGTCTTTGAATACAGCTGTCCTTGTTCTGTGCAGCGTTTTAAACGCGTTTAGGACCTGCAAGTATACAAACGTTCAGCTTTTAGCAACATCAGGAACTTGACAGTTGTTCCTTGAACAGAAGCCGTTCCCAGCTATTTTAGCGATCCCAAAATCCCAAAACATGCAGTCACGTGTTTTTATAATCAAACCAGCAAAAGAAACATAAAGGAAATATTGTTCACTGACGTTATTTTTCATAAAACATAATCATATCCTGTACTCACCTTCAAACGAGTTCCCATCTTGACTTCTTTAGCTCACTTCCTGCTTGGAGGGGGCGGAACTAACAAACGTCCAATCAGTACAGAGCTTTGAAATGACGCGTTTTTGTAGCCAATGAGTGTTCGCTGCAGTTTCACGAAACCAAAAGCGGCGCTGGCAGGCGCCTCATCTGCGCAAACATGGCTGATGAAATGGCTAAAGCTCAGGCTGCCCAGCCGGGCGGAGACACAATATTTGGGAAAATTATACGCAAAGAGATCCCTGTACAACTGCTCTATGAAGATGACAAGGTATGCATGAAACACTTTCACTCATAAACACACGTTGGCAGCAATAAGTCACACTGCGCCTTGCACGTGACGTCCAGATAAACGTTAGCTCTGCGCTAGCTTTGAAAAACTGCTGCTTTACTGTAATTTTGTGATTTGTAAAGTGTGTTATGTGTAAATTAAGGTCGTTTATCACACATTTAAACACAGTTTACTCTCAAACTAAACAGGCAGTGCTAAGAAAGAGTAAACATAATTATATAAATTGATTAGTTTTTGTTCAGCATGCTATAAGTGAAGTAATTGCTAATGTTGCATTTGCTGCCACTTGGCATCTGCAGACAGTTCGCTCTCCACCAAAGTGTGACGAGGTCCCCTCTGCCTGCTACTCCAGCACGTGTGCACGTGTTATTGTTGCTGTGGGCTGGATAATGAAATCAGAATACAAATGAAACACAAATAAAACCCTTAAAATGTGAAGCTGCTTGTGTTTTAAGTTACCAGACTTTTTGAGAAGGCAACACCCACAATGTTTGGGTGTTACAAAAAACAACAACAGTGCTTGTCAAACAGGTTTCACTGCTTTGTGTTGTGTTTATTGGTTTGTAATTGATGTAACCACACATCAAATAACTCATGAAGTAATTTCAGCTGGAACATACAGTACATTGATACACATTTTTATTTATTTTATTTTATTATTTAAGTCTTTCTCACTTTTACCCATCATGCTCCAGAAGTTGTTGTCGTCTTTTATTTAGTCTTATTATATATATAGTTTTAAGGGCTGAGAGCCGAGGCAGATGCATTTCAATTGTACTTTTTTTTTAATGTACATGGCCATAAACTAGATCTTGATGTATACTTTAAATGAGGTGAACAACATATTAGCAACATCTTTGAAATGCAACAGCAAAGCCGATTCAGCCAACACACAAACAACTAAAGAGGAAGTCACAATACACATTGATGGAGCATTTATTGCACAATATAATTCTTAATTTGTTTTATTTATATTTCAGTGTGTGGCCTTCCCTGATATTTCTCCCCAAGCTCCCACTCACATCCTCGTCGTCCCAAAAAAGACAATTGTTCAACTGTCAAAAGCGGAGGACAGTGATGCTGCGGTAAGTGTAATCATATGACCTAGATTTCATAAAATTATGTCTTCCCACTTTCAGGGATTTGTCCAACAAATAGACCACTAGGTGGAACCCTTCACACAACGTAATGCTCTCTATGAACACTACATTGTAAACCATGGTCTGTCTGTTCATGCTTGTAAACACATGTATTTACACTTCAGTGTCACTCTTTCATTCAACCTCTGTCTCGTAGCTGTTGGGCCACCTGATGTTAGTTGCAAAGAAGTGTGCTGAAGATGCGGGACTGTCCAAAGGCTACAGGATTGTCGTCAACGACGGGCCGGACGGAGGCCAGTCCGTCTACCACATCCACATCCACGTCCTGGGTGGACGCGCGATGCAGTGGCCCCCCGGTTAACCGCCGTCTCCCGGCTCAGACCATCCTGCCATCAGTGTTCACGTCTGTTGTCTGACAATGTGGACTGTTTAACTTCCTCTAAACCGGTTTGTCGTGGGAAATAAGAGTGAAACAAAACCTGAAAATTCAACAATTGCAATAAAATGCACGTCACAACAACAGAGAGAGTCTTGTTTGTCTTTATCTAAAATTCCTCAAACAAGGATTTTTTATTTATTTTTTCAGACAAAGAAAACTGTTATGTTATTCATTTCTTTGCACTGTTGGGATTTCAGGCAACGCTGATTGCTTTGTGCCTTTTGCAAGCATATAAGTGAAAGACCAAATTGGCCTGCTGCTACTGTTGCGACTAGAAATCGAATCACTGCGGTTGAAGAAGTCATTGGTCCTTGTACAGTGTGTTTTCTGCAGTAGAAGACCTGCCAGAACTGCTGCTGTGGGTCTCATTATAGTTTTCTATTAATGAGTAACACATTGTCATCCGTTGCCATGTGTTACACAAGAAGCCATGTAGGCACTCGCCTTTAGTAAAATAGGGTTTGATCCTTTGTACAGCACAGCACTTAGCTGCTGTAGTTTGAATATGCTCCTTGGTGCTTAAACATGTAATACCACATCAATAGTTTGTCCAGTCAATGGTTTCTATTTCTCTCTGTGAAAAGATTCAAACGCTTAATAATGCAAATGTTTAACAGAGTTCAGGCATCACAAAAGGGCCAATGTCATTTGCATTTTCAGTTGAGGCCTGATTAATAGCATAGAGATTAGACAGGTCTTTTATTCAGTAAGAATTATTCTAATTAAATATGAATTAACTCTGCCTTTTCTTTTATTTAAAAAGTCCCTGTCGAGAGGTTTTATGCAATCCAGTTTTTGAATGATAACTACTGGTTCCTTGTCTGTCAGTGGCCTGTGTATAGAGACAAAGCTTAATTTCCTAAAACAGAATCCCAGAGGAATTGTAATCTGAAGTCAGTCTTTTTTTAATGCCCAGTCAAATAAAGAGAAACAAGTGAATGGCTTTGTTTTATTAACAGTAAGAAACAATGCAGATAAATGAACAAATATAAAATGCATGAAACATCCACAAAATATTAAACAAAATAAATAAAATGTTTTTTTCTTTACAAAAATGACAAAGCGCACTGATCAGATGACACATGTAGAATTAAAAAGTAAACATGTACCTTGCATTCACAGTCCCCTAATTTCACTTTTCTTTTGATAAAACTGGAGGAGGAAAAGCAAAAAGCAAAAAAAAGGATGATTAGAGGCTTCGTTTGTACAGACAGAATAGTTCCAGAGAGGCAAGGCAATCACTTCTGATATTCTCTGTCAAACCATTTGACATTTAATGCAGCCTTTCACTGCTTCTTCACTACTTCTGTATGAAAAACACCACAATCTGATGTGCAAAATAAGAGAAATCTTTTAGACAAGTATGTCTTTTTCTTTTCTTTCAATCAATACCCTTCTATAGACAAAATGGGCACTTTGAGGCATTGAAAAAACATTGTACAGTACAGTATAGAGAGAAGGAAATGAACATGTATTCTGGTACCTAAATTCACTAGTATCTAAGTACTAATATACTGCCTTTAAGTCGTCTTACTCTAGAACACAGACTATAAGATGAAGAAAGGTTCAGAAAGTGGTTAGTCCCCGTAAAGTAACTAGAAAAGCAGCAAATGAGAAACGGGTTAAAGATGCAGTCTCTGCAATACCGACAGTATCAGTACGCTGGAACTTCTCCCCTGGATGGATATAGAACAATGCAACTATATACACGGATATGAAGCCGCCTGTTTTCAAAGAGGTGTCCATGTCTACTCACTGACCTCCCTCAAGGATGCATTTTGAACCACAAAAAGCCTCCTCGCGTTATTTCCAAACATGACGTTAATTAAAACCCAATTCCGGCAGCTTTTTTGTGTGTACTTAAACTGGTGACAAATAAATGAAATGTATTGTGAGGCGGTTCAAAGCATTAACAAGTAAAAGTCTACAATATCTACAATACCAGTATTCAAATATTAAAAAATATTTTGTTTAGACAGTTATTTTCTTTGCTTCAATTTAAAAAAACATGTCACATCACCTGTGACTGGAAAACGTATAAAAAAAGCCAATTGGAAATCATAGTGAGACACTTGAGTGGATGCACTGTAGGAAATAGCTACGGACACTGATTCTCACAGGCCACGTCACATGGATCAAACAAAAGATATGGCAGGAATGATTGAACTAGCGTTTCATTATAATGAATACGCTTTTTGAAGACGGGCGGACTGCAGAGGGTGAGACATATAAGACGAACTGCCATATTTTAAATAAAGATTCCCAGCTTTTGCACAACAGATGGATTTCAAAAATGGCTCAACTGTTCAAAAATGGCAATATCAATAAACTTGTTAACTTTGGTAAGTGATTATTTTGTCTCAACATGATCATTGGTTTCCCAAAGGCTGTTACTATTGTTTAAAACTACTATTCAGTATTAGTAAGATCAACACAGACACCAACTTGCAGGAATAAAAGCTCTTAGCTCTGTCCTGGACATGCTACTGGAGTGAAACACTGTTCCAAACTACTGGGGAGAGAAAGGAAGGGAGGCCAAGAGTAAAACGTAATGGGTGAAAGAGAAATAGGCGAGCACAGAGATGGGGAGGCACTACAAATCCTTTTCAACAGAGTCAGTTTCAGAGAAGCATCAATGGACGGTTACAGTTATGAAAAACAACTGAAATTCTGCTCAATTTATGAACAGTTTCAGGCATTAATCATGTCTGTATGACTGTGTGGTTTGTCAGAGTGGATACTTAAGGCTGCTGAAATACTCTTTGTACTGAAAAAGAGCTTATAAATCACTGCAGTGTCTTGCGTTTCATCTTAGTGTAAATAGAACTTATTTTCCAAGTGTTATTTTACAATGCATTCTATTTGTCTGAAAGTACTGTATTAAAGTTTTAAAAGTTGTTCTGTATATCATTTGAGGGGACGGGATCTGCTACTATTGAGGATGTGTTTTAAGGCATGTCCTTAGTGTAGGTAGGGTCCAGACACGTGGAGAAGGCAAGAGGAGGAGAGTGGAGACTGTACAACCACAGAGATCTGTCCACTGAGAGCAGCCAGGCTGCTTTCTGTCCATCAGGAAGTCAAGTTGGCCGGTAAGCAGGAACAGTTTTACGTTGAAAAGCTCATAATATGACTCTATCCAAATCATTCATGGGTGAATTTCCGTTGAGGGTATCCACGATGCATCAGTTGAGGGTTTAAGTCAGTTGAAGCACTTCATGTCCAGCCTGATCTGGTAAAACCTCAGCTAAATTGTGTTTGCATTATACCCATAATCCTAGACTGGTGTAGTCAGCAAATGCTTCGTTGTTGCGAACACTGAGGACCAGCCACCTGCACTCCAATCTACACTTTACATTGATTTCAGGGAAACTTTCTATTCACTTCTGTGCGATGGCCTCCTCTCCGCTCGGCCGTATGCGATTGAAGGGCAGTCCTCCGACTCCTGTTAAAACCAGACTCAGGCTGGGGTCTCGTGCAGTCTCCTCTGTGCTGGCAGAGGAAGCTTGAACCCTGGCGGAGGCTGCTGATCCTCCAGGTCCAGAAAGGATCGCCGGCAGGGATTCTTTGGCTAAAGGAGCAGACATAGGGCTGGTGGCAGAAAGGGAGGTCGTCTTGGCGGTTTGGGGCTTTGTCGGGGTGGTGGGGCTGGTCAGGCCGAGGCCGGCCAGAGCGTCCAGAGTCCCATCTGGGTCGACCATTACATTGATCACTGGGACAGATAAAGGGAGAGTCAATGTGTGTAAAACTCAACGTATACATACAAACAAAGCTAGAATAAATTTGGGATTGAGATTTTTGGATTTGTATTATAAGCCCTGAAAACCTATTTTCTTCATTGACTTCTTAATGTGTTAACTCATGATAAGTAATAACTTAAGATGTTATATTTTAACTGGAGTTTTTTGCATATGTAGTCATGAATATTTAACATTATAGAGAAATACTTCAGCGACTTTCTCTACTTTTGCTGCTTTCCCTCTTTAATATTCATGCCCTTATCTAGCAGGGATTGGAAATAAACAAGAAAAATGATGCTACAGCGAAAATACCCATCCAACAGCCTTGTTCAAGTGTGGTTCTATTTCAGCTAAGTTCACATTTGTTTTTAGTACTCGTGTGATTAGACTTGGGGCTTGTGTCTTTACCTTGAAGCTGCTTCTCAACTCTCTTCAGTTCGAGCAGAATGGAGGAGATCTCCTGTAGAGGCGGAAACAACAACAAAAGTATTAGCTCCCAATAACACTGCACTTTTCTTGTCATCGAATATTCAGATGGACCGGTCTATGTACCTTGTTGGAGGTTTTCAGGAGTGGTATGTCACTCTCCGATCGCAGTTTATTCTCAATTTCATCCCAGTTCCTGTCCTTATCTTTGAACAATATCCTGGAGAAAAATAACAACAGGACACGTGTCATAGTGTGGCTATCGTAAATAGATACACTATTATAAACTCACAACCAGTTATAATATTGCAAAGTATATTACCTGATTTTTCCTGCTGTTTTGTCAATAGAGTATCTGATCTTGGTGGACAGCTGAGAAACTGAATTGAGCAGCAGGCTGTCCAACACTGCCTGAAAACACAGAGGAAGAGAAAAGAAGTTTGACATGTGACAGCCTGAAGGTACTTGCTGAAGTGTTCTTGTGAAAGCCTCCATGTTGGTATATTTCTGACGTCATGCTCAGTAACTCACCTCCTCTCGGTTCCAGGTGCGTCTCCTCAGAGCTCGGGGCTCCAGACTGTCAGGGGCACGGGGGCGGAGCTCCACTGGCTTGCCGTTGATCTCTGGCGCCTTATTGGTTGAAATCACGGGCGGGATCTTCCTGAAGTTGAGGCTCTCATCAAACACCCGATCCACCAACTGAGCAAAGACAGGGAGAGATGTAGAAGGAAACACATGAAGAAATTTCTCACAATGTTCTTCAAGCTTTGTTTGATAGAGTTAGGATTTGTGAGAAATGAAGGAATTAGGAACTCTTTCAAAGTGAGATAAGCAGCTCTAAAGCTTTAAATGTCCAGTCAAAATTTTTTAGATTTAAAATAAGTCAATCTTGTCATAGCAAAAGTAATACAGGAATGAAAGTGGAGCAGATGGGAGAGTAATAAATGAATACCTCTCACAGCAGATGAAAGTTATGAAGCAAAAAACGAGTCAATCTTTATCCAAGCAACACAGGAGGGATGGCAAAGAGAGCGCACGCAGTAAGGCAACGATAGAAGAAGAAAAAACGGGCACCTTTCTCATGCTCTCCTGTATGTCCGGCTGCGTGGGACGTGCAGGGCCTACCTCTTCCCGGGTGTCGATGGCCGATCCCGGGGTGGTGGCGGCGGTGCTGACGGTGGTGCTGGGCGCCGTGCCAGACGAGCTGACTGAGTCGATCTCGCCGGCCACATCGTGGATCTCACGCGCCAAGATGGCTAAGTCCTTAGCCAGGTCCTGGCTGATCCTGCGCACACAGGGGAATAACCTGTTAACCATCAGACAGATGGAGGAGTTCTTTAGACAGCTGAACACATGCAACACAAAAAGTTCTTATTAAACATTGCATTACAATAAAATATTAAACATTACATCGATTCATGCAAGAAATAATTATTTGTATCAGTTAATAGATCAGTCTTATGCATATCAGTGTGGATCAATACCTGGCTATCTCCTCGCTGTGTGCTGTCCAGTCCTTGATGTACTCCTCTTGCTCTTTCATGCGGTGTTTGATCACTCCTCCGCCCGGACCCGTCACCACGGCGGAGCCGGGGCTCGCGGCGGTGCCGAGTCTTGAGCTGCGGTGAGGGGCGATGTGATGAGGACGCATGTGGGAGCGTCCTCCGTGCTTCGGAGAATTACGGCTGGAGCCAAACTCTTCCTCTGAGGTGGAGCCGTACTCCGGCGGCAGACGTCTCCACCTGCTGCTACTGGAAACTGTGAAGGTAATGGAAGGGCAATACGTTTAGTCAGCATTACGGTACTTTATGCCATTACAACATTTGTTATTCATGAAGTTAATAGAAGAGCTTTTGAACACGAGAGACGTTGTTACTGAGGCAGCGCCCAGATGATTCTGCTTTGATCGGCAAAATTAAAATACTGTGCAGGGAGTAAATCATGGAGCAGTATGGATCTTTTTGATTATGGATTTAAACAAATGTAGATGTACCTTATGTTACAAAGATAAAAACAAGATATGTTCTGCAATATACTGCATTCAAATTAAAAACAGCAGGCTGTGAATAATAAAGATTGGTGAAGCAAAGCATTTGATTTTGTATCTCAGTTTGTTAAGTTGTTGTTATTTGACAGTTACAGGTGTGCTGTTTTAGCGACGATAAAAAACACATTGAAAACAACAGAAACAGCAGCAAAAATAAACTCTACGTGAGTTTATCTCAAAGCTCCAGGCAGCCAACAAAAGCAAGGTACATACAATCTTGATAGCACCATGTGTTAAGGTGCTTCAAAATGGTCACACACCAGCTGCATTAATGTAGCTGCACCATGATGAGACAACACCATGCTGTCTGTCTCAGGGGACAATGGGACAAAGTGGAGGTGTTATGAACACAAATCTCCACAAGGTGGAGCACTATTCCAAAACCATTTGCTCATGGGTTTTGAAGTTTGAGTTCAGAATAGAATAAAGCATATGGGTCTTCATCACAGCAACACTTGATGAATGTCAGGAGGGAGACACAGAGTTAACATGGAAACATATGCTAGAGCTGGGTCACCGCACTTCAACCTGACTGACTGAAATTTATTTATGTGTTGTAGTAACCACAAACTACACTTTTAAATGTACATCTGGCAAAGTATTGGAAATAAATAAGGAATTTCATTGCAAATCTCAAATCTGTAAAATGTAAAAGATCCAAGTGTGTATGATTCTTAACAAAGGAATGAATTGACAGAATTGAGTGGCTTCTATTGCTGTGACCCAGGTCTGACACCAGACACACACACACACACATATACACACACACACACACACACACACACACACACACACACACACACACACACACACACACACACACACACACACACACACTCTCTCTCTCTCTAATCAAGGCTCTACAGTTCAGGTACAGTACCCATCAGCTCCTCCTCTGCATCACCGCCCTCAGGTTCGGGCTGAGAGCTCTCTGGACGATGACACAGTGAAAATGTTTACAGACAAAATGAGGTATGCAATGGTGTAGACTGTGTGGACTTGATTCTTACACCACATAATGTTTTGTAAAGAACCATGCTATTAGAAATAACAAAATAAGAAATAATTGAATCAGAAATTTCCCTCTTATCCTTTTTCGCAGAATAAACCAGACATAAGTTATCCAGGTGATGTGCTCACCTGTGGGAGAGCAGTATCCAGATGGAGTGGTCTTAGTCTTGGTGTCATTCAGTTTTGACACGCTGTTGGCCCTCATTCTGGGTGTCAGCCTGTTCTCTGTTGGTGTTGATGAGCGCAGGCCCAGACGCAGAGCAGTCTCAGCTGACAGACGGGGTGAAGAGGTGGAGCTCCGTGTCACAGTGCACTCTGAGTCACTGCGCGCTGAGATGGAGCCCAGGCGAGTCCTACGCGGCTGAGCCAGCATATCCAGTCGTGACAATCCCTTTCGACCGGATGGCGGCTTCGAGGTGGAGCTGGTGGTGGACACCTCAGAAGCCACAGACACCCGGTCTGCATCAGCTAGATCCGTGTCAGAAGTATCGCCCAGCCGGGCGCGGCGGAGCAGGGAGGCTCTTGTGGGCCGCGGCTGAGGCAGTGAAGCCTGCTTGCTCAGGGAGGAGGTTGTGGCTGACTGGAGAGTGCTCCTGGCTTTAGAGGATCCACTGGTAGAAGTTTTAGCAGACCTGCTCTCGAGTTTGGAATGCGGAAAATCATCTGAGCCACGTCCGTGTGCCGAGCGCCCCAAAGGTCCAGAGTAGGTCTCCTGGTCAGAGGAGAGGATGTCAGAGATGGGGAAGGAAGAAGTCTGGTCATCATCAGTGAGATCCGCAGAAGGCTGGCGCGCTCTGGAGGAGGCAGAGGACGGCTGAACTGAGCGCCGTGCATCAATGCGGCTTGTCGTCTCTGTAGTTCTTGTCTTAGTCTTCCTATCGAAGCGATCACGGGCACTTGCGTTCGTGACGCTGGTCTTGGAAGCTGTGCTCATGCTGCTCTTCTCCCGGTGCATGCTGCTGAAGGAACGCCGTTTATGTTCTCCACCAGCTGATGCTTTCCTCTCTGCCTCCCCAGCCACATGACTAGCTGTGCTGGCCGTGTCAACGTCCGACTCAGGAGAGATGGAGTCACTCCGAGAGGGGACGCCAGTTTTACTACCTTTCTGGTCTAGTTTGTTTTCATCTCTTAGTTTGGCCTCCAGGAATGCCATGACAGCTTCAGTGTCCTTCAGGAGCGTAGCAGTATCCATGCTGCCCACAGAGTCACTGCGTTCGCGCCCACTGCTTCCTCTGTTGATGCGTGGGATGAGCTCCACAGGGACATTAGCGCTGGGCTTCTCAATTGTGAAGCTGCCCTGGCGCACTAGCGGCTTCCCCGACTTCTCTCCTTCTCCTGATCCGCTTCCTTTCCTCTCCTCTGACCTCTTCCTCCGCTCAGTGGTGCCAGAGGACCGGAGAGGAGCCTTGGATGGAGAAGACGTGGAGCTTTGTTTTCGTTTACTGGTCATCTCACCGTCCCTCATGGGAGTTGGGGACTCCCCGTCTCCCTTGTTCTCTTTTTCCTGGGGTTCAGTGTCCTGTTTCTCCCCGATCTCTGACCTCAGTCCAAGAGCTTTGATGCCAGACTTAGCCCGGGGGTCATCCAAAGGGAGCTGGGGGAGGGTCCTGCGCTTACGGTCGGTTAGACTGGAAGAGGATTCGCCTCTGCTGAGGGACGCACCCGACTCAAAGGCATCAGTTACTAAAGAACAAAGGATAGATTAATTTAACTGAGATTCAAGATTATTTTTTACATGAATTATAAGCACATTCAAGTGACTTCAAGTGCTGCTTTCTAATCTACAGTATAAAAAAACCTCTAAAACTGATTTACTTCAGTTTATTAATTTGTTAATTCATTCAGCTATTCATTCTCTGAGACTCAAGTGACTATGTACCTCTCTCTTTGTGGAGGAAGACGGCTGTTTCTGCTCCTGAGCCCTCTGGGTCGGTCCTGGTGTGATTGGCAGCTAGACTGGCCCACTGAGAGACCCAACTCGAGTCACCAAGAAGAGCCTAAGGGGACACGCGTGGGGGGTGGGGTGACAAGAGAGTAGGACACAGGAGGGAGAAAACCAGAAAAAAGAGCAATTAGTGGTGGTATAAAATGTATAGAAGAGATCATGTTTGAGATGAGCATGTATTTGTTCACCTGAAATGTGATACATGATAATGGAAATTATTATGTTTGTGATTAAGTGAAATTCCTGAATTTGTATTTTACTTAAAAATCTAAACATGCCTGATTCTGCTGCTTGTAGTCCCAAGAAACCCCAACGTCATCTTATCAAGAACGTTTTAAGTAAAGCTGAACAGTTCACTTGGAACTTTTCTTGGAAAATATGACAAATATGACTTACATTAAAAACATAAATAGATAGAAAATGCTCATAAATACTCTCCCCTCCCTGCTATGAAATTGCCTGGGGGGACGAGCATGTCTCACCATATCTTAGTATGATCTAGGTCAGTCTCCGGGAGGACTAGCCTACTCCCATGAAAAGGCTAGGGGAGTAGAGCGGTCAAGCCATGGGAGTGACTGTGACTCACATTGTGAAACTTCGCCATGATTCTTAGTCTGACCCCTGACACTGTTATACTACACAGGCCTGAGACGCATTATTAAACATTGAGAGTCATCAATATTGTAGTAATGGACACTCTTGTATGGGTGAACATGTAAACACAAACTCTGGGGGGGGAATAATAGAAACAGGAACTTAAATAAAATACCAAAAAGCAACTCAAGTATGGTTTTGTACCTCTTTCCCCGTCTCCCCGGGATCCTTTCCTTTTTCTTCTCCTTTCAGGTCTGACAGACGAAAGTCCTGGTCCTGGTTCTGCTGCACACCAAACACCTACACACATTTGAAAAAGCAAGAGGGAACAAGAGGACAATGTATTTAAATATGGACATTTTGCTCAAGTATAATGCATGCAAATCTAATGGCATTATGTATGGTCATACTTTCCAATTTCCAATTTAAAGTGTGCCTCCAAAGCATATAAGTTCTGTAGCACACTTTGTAATGATAATTAAACACCCTCGTGATACATAAGCACCATGGTAATGTTATTTTACGGTTCTCCGAATGGACAGAAGATGCTGTTTAATTAAAGCAACGATCTCCACTTGATAGTTGACTACCATGGCAACGAACAGAAATCACACATGTACACTCAATTTACAAAAGGGAGAGAGCGGACAGACTGTGAGTAGCTAGTGTGCCAATTAGGTTGTCAGTTAATTACAGGAATTAGCATAACAACACTTCCAGTTTTGAATGTAATGCACTAAGACTAACACTGACTAGAAATACACCCCACTAATTATAACCACTGCTCTCCCTAAGATACCACCTGTATACAACACTTACAGTGACATGTGCTTCTTTTACATGTAATTTAGGAAAGTTTAAATTATGTCCATGTGATAAAACCCTTGTTGGAAACAACTTAACTTCCTAAAAATAAATCCCAACTTCCGAATCTGGTAGGTGGCAATTAAACAGACCAGTGAACTTCTGTCTGAAACGGTTTAGCTATCTTTGCTTTTGTAAGTAAGATTCAATTCCTTCTTTTCTTGTAGTGATGGTCAAAGGAAATGTTAGCTTTGACACTATTTTTTGTTTCTCACCCTGAAACTAACATCAAACCATGTCTCACTAAGTGTGCTGCTTTGCCCCTTTCAGATATGCCGTCTGTGACCATGAAATAATGAAATACTGTGCCACAGAACAGGGGCTGCAGCAAAAAACAGATTATGTTTTTTCAACTGCCCCGGAGCATTGTTTAATAAAACAGGGCGGTGCATGTTGGAGCAAGTCTCCACGGGCTATTACAGAAGCATTAGGATTACCAATGGGACAGAGAGGATGGAGTGGTGGTCAAGCATGGCAACTGAGAGATGATAGCTTTGTTTTAGTGTCTACAGCACAAAGCAGTCTCAAAGGATTTTCTAACCTTAAAAGTGCCAACGAAGCAGGTAATAATGAGACGATTAACCTTGCCGCGGTCTGTTTATGCTTGGTCAAATTCTTCTCTTTAGAGTTACTGCTTTAGAGTACGTTTAAATTATGCTCTTGTCACTCGCTACTTTTACGATCACAAATAGGCAAAGAAGGCACTAAGGAGGATGTTTATGTTTTCTGGGGTGATGAGAGTGGTCTGAACAGTAAAAAAAGAAATAAAAACAGAAAGTCTCCTTTGATTTGCGGCAACCTATAGTGGCTTTCAAGATGATTGCATTTAATAACCACACGTGATGGCAATTAAAAATCTGACAAAAATTGCCCAGGTCCATGCAGTTTATAGTTTAGTTAAATTTACTCAACTGGAGTCAATTATCTAAATGACATGGTTACATTATTGTGACATAAGTAACAGTCTTACATCCTTGTTGTAATATTCACAACAGTAACAGACTGCAACAGAAAACAGAGCTGTGGCCGCAAAGATATAGTACAATATTGCAGTGTTGCGTGGTAGAATAATGTGTGTGGCTGTGTTCCCTGTCTGGGAATGAGCTTAGAGAGAGTGTATTTTGTCGCAGTATTATGCAGAGCAGACAGGGTCAGCAAATTTCTTTTTTTATCACAAATTGGTGGTGGCATTTATGGCACAAATTCATAATAACAATGTCCTCTTAGTAGCACCCTCTGAGAAAAAGAAAAAATCTCTCCGTTTCTATCATGCTAACTGCAAAAATATTCAAAAGAAAATTTCCAATCTTTCAATAATGTTGGTAGGATTCCAAATGCATCGACCTCATGCTGGAATTAAGATGTTTCAGTCAAGACAAATGATAGTGATGGTTGATGTAGAGAGACAGAAATGGAGCAGGCAGTTGCTAACATCTCTGAACACTCCCCTCCTACCTTGTCTATCATGCGCCTGGCCTCCTCCTCCTCTGCGTTCTGGTTCTCCAGTTCGATAGTGTAGGTCCCCTTATCGCTGTGGTCATCCGCTGCCTCCCCTCCAGCAGTTCCCGCTCCTCTCCCAACGACCGAGGTGTCGCTGGGGCTGGTGGGGCTGCCTGTCGCCAGCCCAGTACTGACTGAGCTGCGACCGATACTCTGGTCCTCTGACCTCTGCTTGAGAAGGACACGGGCAGCCGTAGGGGCACCTGCAGTCACTGTCGCCGGTATCGGAGCTGGGATCTTACCTACAGGTAACAACATGTCGAGCAGAAATAATACTATTACACAAATAAACAGACACGCAAGTTGCTGTAGTAACAGATTTTTGTCAATCTAAAGGTCACGTTATTATATCTGTGACATCAATAGTTGGGAATGAGTGACAACAGCCACTGATTAACCAATTTACTGCCACTTCTAAAGGTTAACACTAAACACCTTTTGTTTAGTTTCCTTTTTTCACGCAAAGAGAAACACTTTCACTCAAAACACAATGGAGCTTTGAAGGTGTCCTTGACTCGTGACTTATTCTCTCTCTTTAAAATGCACTGACTGATTTTAACTTTGAACATTTTCTTTAGAAAACACAGAAAACTGTTAGAACGAGTATACAAATATAAATTAGACATGATGGAAGAGACTTATTACCTGATTCCGAGGCTGTCGTAGCAGAGGTGGAAATGCTGAACACCTTGGGGTGAGAGGGCGGCTGAGGACAGAGTCCCTCCCCACCAGCTCCGAACCCCTGCAGGGATGCAGTCTGGGAAAACGAATATGATCGGCGCTTGCGATGGTTTTCCTCGTCGTAGAACTCGATCATGAAGGAAGTGCGGCTGCCACTTGTTCTGGACCCACTAGCAGTTATGTTCCCCACTCCTGCTCCCACAAGGCCATGTGCTGCTTTTAGGCGTTCTTCGAGGGCGTGGCGGCGGTTGGCAAAACGTAGGCCTACTCCGTTCTCTGAGTCACTCTGGGTGCCATCCTCATGTTTGCTGCCTATCAGGACACAAAAAGAATGAACACAGTTCAGTTGAGTTTTAAGTACCACTCTTGTTTTTCAACAACAAATGCTTGGTGGGAAAAATAGGCTTGTTTTCTATGACAGTATTCCACATGACGCTGTATAATTATGTCTAACAATTACAATAACAATCAAATAGATCTGTTTGCTTACCTGGGTTGGGTGTAAATCAAACAATGGTTACAACAAACAATTGTACAGGTCAATTTAACTAGGTTACAGTACAAGTCAAGGGGTTGTAGATACATATATCTACAACCCCTTGACTTGTACTGTAACCTAGTTAAATATTCTGGAAACATGAAGGATGTCACATTAACTACCATTCTTAAATCCATATCATAGCATGTGTACACAACAGTACCAGAGCAACATACAACAGCTGTTGTGCAGCCATAAAGATACAATACAGCAATAGTGTGCCGTACAACAACGTGTGTAGCTGTACAGATGTCTACTTAAATTAAGCAACCACGAACAAGACATAGACCACAGCACACAGAACCACATCTTCCTAAAAGCACATCCATTGTAGATACCGCGGGAGGAAACAAATGTCTGTTAAACATTACATCCTTAATGAACTATGAACTTTTAAGCTGTGGCCTGAATCTAATCATTCAACCATCAAAACAGATCCTATGTTCACAATGCCTGGTTTACCTACCACATTATTGCTATTTAAAAAATTTGACCAGTCTGGGTTGAATCAGCATGTCCTCTCAGTTTTGTGCGAAGGCAGACAGTGTGCCACCCTAATCCAGACATGCCACCCACACGGTCACTGGCCCTGCCTACTGCCAATGAGGGGGCGGCCAGGGGAGGGGGAGGGGGAGGAGGAGAGCATGGAGAGTAGGAAGCTGGGAGAAAGGGCTTCAGGGATGGAGGAGGAGGGGAGATGAGAGTAGACTGGGAAAGAAAAGAGGAGGCTGAACTGGGAAGGAGGATGGGGAAGAGGAAAATAGGTTGGATGGGAAAGTGGAGGAAGTGAATAAAGTGGGAGAAAAGAAAAAGCCAAATAGGGAGTGGGAATTCTTAACGGAAGGAGGCTCAGGTTGTTATAGTATATTGCCATTAGAGATGACAACCACTCCAACACTCAGCCAGTCAGTTAACCAGCAAACAGTCAGTCAGGGTATTAGATAGAGGGGGGAAAAACACCACCACGACTGTTGTTGTGGATGATCATTGGAAAACACATTCCACTTTCATAACTCATCCCAAAGGTTTGGATCCTGGCAAACACATTTGATTCTTGTCTCTCTTCTCACAAACTATGGTATGAAAATAAATTCATACTACTGCATCACTCCATAATCTAGAGTCTACATCTATCCCAGCTCACAAGCAGATTATTTGTTTTATTTAATTATATATATTTTTTAAATCATTGGAGTGAAATAACCAAGTGGTGATGTTTCAAAGCTGTTTTCACTATAGCTACACTGTGCAAGCGATAAATCAAGTAGAGGTGGACTGCCCTCCACGAGGATAGAGGACAGCGTGCTTCCATGGCTGAGTGGACCATAGTGGTTTGCCTGGGGAACTGTCCACACACGCACACGCACACGCACGCACGCACGCACACACGCACACACACTTTGAATCAGTCGGCTGTACTGATGTCTTTTCTTTCTATATGTCTTTAACTGTGATCTGAAAATGATGGATAATCATTGAGATATTGCATGCTGGAGAATGACAGCAACAATTGGGAAGGTGCCATTAGAAATAAATGGTAAGTGGTAAATGGACTGGTACTTTTTTTAGCACTTTTTCTAGTCTTCCAACCACTCAAATCGCTTTAACACCACATGTCATTCAGCCATTCACACCCACTCATACACTGCTACCATGCAAGGTGCCACCTGCCCATCAGGACTATGTAATCATTCATACCATTCATACACAGCAGGTACAGCCTACTACAATGTGTCTAGCAATTTGTCTTGCCCAAGGACACTTCGACATGACACCAGCAGAACCGGGAAGGACGACCCGCTCTACTACTGAGCCACAGTCGCCCACATAGGGATGTAACGAGGGGAATTCCACTGACTTTATACAGTAAAGTCAGTGGATCAGTTTACTCGTCAAGTTAGTACTACTTAGCATGTGAAGCAGTTGTATACATTATACAACTTTTTGTTTATTGTTAAGAGTATCGTCCTCCATCTTTTCTGTCTATTATCACTGTTTGAAACGAAATAAAGCACATATTTCATAAATAAATAAAAAAAGAAGCATGTCTGGAATGAGGGAGGAAAGCAGCAGAGCATTACAGTAGGTTGAGTAGATCAGCAGATAAGATGACAGAGAAAAGCATGTCTTTCATGCTATGTTCCCCAGACAAAGAAGCCGTTTGCAGGGCGAGAGGAGAACAGAGTTATCTGTGAGTGTCCAGCGCTCTGCCCCGCTCGCCCCGCCATGACTCACAGGGGAGCTGAGCTCTGTCTTCGCTGATGGCTGCGCACACACACACACACACACACACACACACACACACACACACACACACACACACACACACACACACACACACACACACACACACACACACAAACTGAGCACCCAACACAAGGATGCCCTTACTTAACATGCATGCACAGCCACAGAGAAGCAAAAATACAACGCCAACACACAGAACTGTGCTGTATAAGAGCGCACCAAAACGCGATGCACATGCAATATTGAAGCCTTGTGTATCTGTTGAGCATTTACTACTACTGCAAATTAATATCAATGCTCATAACATACTCATCATAAATCAAAATTGCAAAAAGATAATCTTGCAATCTCAAGGACATTTCAGATCACACATTTTAGCTTTACACTGATCAGAATCACATCTTTTTGGAACAGAAAATGCCCAGATTTTCAGATGACAGTTCATATTCCAACACCGATAGCGATACCACACAGCCTAAAGATGTATCCTCTACATTGCTCTTTACAACAAGAACAGAAACACTCACCTTGATGCTTACAAATCAAAAGCTTTGGCTCAATCGCCTCCTCTCAGTTTCCTCCGCCTCTCTCTCTGCCTAGTACCTCTACGACACACCCTAAGCAACATCACACAAGCCTCTCCTCACACATGCCACACTGCTTGTCTGCAGATCAGCGCTGAGCACGTCTTAAACACACACATGCAGCAAACACAGACACGACAAATGTCACACACACACACTTTCGTCAGCACTGACATGCGTTTCTCACACATTCTACTGCAGCCTTCACACTCACATAGACACAAAGAGATATCCGCTGCTATTTATTTACTATTTGTGAATGTATGTCTGTATTGTCTCTTTCCCTGCCATCATTTGCATCACTGTTACTATAACAACTATCTAAAAGCTGCTCTCTCCTCCTTTTCCGCTTTTACTGCAGTCCAGGCAACAAGCCCCCTTCTCCTTCTCCCTCTCTCTCCTTCCTGCCTTTCTTTGTCCAATCACCTTTGCTGTTACTACTGCAAATGCTGATCTCAGCCTAACAGAGAGGGTCTTCCTCACCCCCTCGCCCATCTTCCCACTCTACCTGTTTTGCACAACGCACATGGCCACAGCCGGCATCAATAGACAGCTTTCCAGCCAGCTGTCCACCTGCCCGCTATCCATTGTTACCTTGTCCTCTCTCTTCCTCCTTTTTTTCTTACTCCAACCATCTTTTCATCCCTTCTTTTCTCTGTTACACAGTTATTCTCATGGTGATCCACCTTAATTTATGTAAAATCCTATTTCATGGTCTTGTCAGATTTTCTACTCTTCTCTCAGGTACTAAAATACAACTCATCAAGTAACAACCAGCCACCGCTTCAATTAGAAACACTGCAGTGCCAGCAGTCCCAAAGTCAGTCAGACAGTCAGTTAGCAACATAATCATCCATCAGGTGAGCCACGCCGTCAGCCAGTAGACACGCATGTAGTACTAACTCCTTCTAATGAATTAGCTTTCCTGCCTTCCACTTCATAGATTTCCATTTTTATCAGATCCTGTCTGCTGGTCCCTCCCCCACACATGTCAACAACATCATAAATTGGCCTCCATTTAATTAACTAATGACCAGCATGCAGCAGTCTACCATAGCCTATCCTCAGTACAGAGCCTAGTATAGCCTCGCTTAGTCTGGGCCCATTCTTACAAAACCCCTGGCCGCAGGAGCCTAGTCAGCAGTTGTAAAGGGAACAAAGAAATACAGAGAATGCAATTTACAGTCATAGCAATCTTAAACCTTCACCATAGGATACATAGCAACAAGCCAACAGAGGTAAACAGAGAAAATGTAAGATGTCCACACTGACAATGCACAAATAATTAAACCAAAAGCCACATTTAAAGCTCTTGTAGTCAGGCATGCCATGAAGTAGTATATGCATAGTGTGTGCTCCTCACTGGATGTCTGTAAATGGTGAAAAAGTAAAAATGTAACGCTATGCTACTCATGCTAAACCTTGTCATTGGATGTCAGAGCAATATGGGGTTTAAATGTTTCTGTCTGATAGCTGCTAATCCCCAGGCCTGGTTACCACTGCTAACAACTCCTGCTCCAAACAAAGCATAACCCAGTCTTTACATACTGTAGTATCGAAAGAGACATATATAAACTTGAGACAGTGAAAAATAATACTTTTACACAATCCACACACATCGAAATGTTAACAGAAAACAACCTCCACCTTTTAGCCTCTTGAGATGGACCGGCACATCGCTCTTGATGCTCTTGCTGTCGTCCTCCGTTGGCTCGCCGCGCACCAGTGTGGGGTCGTTCTGGGCCAGCCAATCTGCGACCTTGCTCTCCGATGCCATCATAGCAGCTTGCAGTGTGCTCAAGTCCCTCCCTCCGGCTCCTCCGCTTCCTGCTCCACTCTTCTTGGAGCGCGATCTGTGGTGTTCAGGTGTGAACCTTGACACATGGTCTTTGATGGTGACTTTCCCTGGAGAAGTGGCGTCAAACTCAATGGTGAAGGAGGCGTGTCCTTGAGCTGTGGAGCAGACGATGCAGTTTTGTTGTCAGTAAGTACGACTAAATATAGTGGTGCTGGGATGTGCACTTGTAAAAAGGAATTTATAACTGTGAGTTCTTCGTATAACCAAATTATGTAAATACATAATACTTGGATATGTATCTGATTATGATCAAATCAGCTAATGGCTTCTGTTGCAAAATGATTGCTTCGCTATTTGTGCTAGACAAGTAGTGCCACTTCCTGTTTTCTGTTTTTGAAATAATTGTTTCTTTGTGCAGTAAATGATGATAACACATTTATCACAAAGGCCGACTGAAATATTTACAAATTGTACTACTGTCACAAATCAATGTAATAGTGCTTTACTATCTGTAATTATGAACCACAAAGATTGTTAACGCGGAGACTGCGAAAGAGCAAAAGAGACTACTTTTATTTACCGTAAATCTGAATAAATAAAATGTATACTTCACCTGCAGAGTTGTTAGTGGCAGTGCCCTCTGTGTCCTTGGTGGGAATCTCATGTATGCCGTTACTGGCCATGTGACCCTCCTTGGTAGGCATCTCGAAGTAGCTGGAATCGTGGGAGGTGGAGGCATGAAGGCCGTCCTCTTTAGCTTTCTCCCCTCGACGAGCCTCTTTGTCTGATGTTGAAAAACACACAAAGATGTTGCAGGTTAACAGAACAGTAGGATTTTCATGACAAAAAGTGGTGGATGAGGTGTTAAGTCGAAACATATGAGTTGTCACTTTTCATCAGTTCATCTTTACTGATACGATGCGATATACTTGTTTTTATATAGTGGTGTGGATGCAGTTGTCAGTCTGTCACAGCTTCTATCTAAATATTGAGCAATTATTAGTTTAATAACATCCCAATGCTTCAGTGTCATAGTAAGAGATGAATGCTAGGATTCATTATCAAAAGTGAAAGGACCCAACCCCAAAATGAACCAATTCCTCTCTTTAGCAAGTGTGTCTCACCATTTATCAGAATTACAGTCTCCTTCTGGGGGAGGATGCAGCCCTTTAACCTACAAATACTACAATGACATGCACATACGTCTGTCTGTCTCTCAGTTTGACTGTCTGTCTCTCATAAGTCACACACAAGTTACTCAGGACGAGAAGTGCTGCTACAGCTCTTTGGGGCACTCACAATATGGAGCACTTATTTCTCATCTGTTCGTATTAACAAACAGAGCCTCTGTGGGATCTGAATATGATAAATGATACTTTCAGAAATTAGAGGGGCCATCTGCGACATGTTGGGCAGCAATGTAGGAACATATGGCGATTGGCAAAAAGAAACAAGATACGGAAACTGACTTTGCAGAATATAATTACTCGTAAACAATAGTGAGGGAATGTCTCATGAATAGTATATTCTATAAATATGATTCTAAGAATCTCTGAATTAAAGAGCTTATTTTCCACTTCAGTGTTATCAACTAAACCGAAGTACCAAAAAATCTCTTTGGACTCATCTTTGAAACAAAAACTGCAGTTGCCAGCAAAGGCTGCTCTGCAACTTTGGCAAGATTTATAACATGGATTTAAACAGAGTGCAACTAAGATCTTGAGATAAAATATGTTAAATGACATCTCTGATCCAACGATTTATCTGAGAACGCGATGACACTATGCAGATAAGATTTGTTTAAATAAACCTGTTAAAGAGACAAAACAACCGTAAGTTCCGGATCTCCATTTGCTCGGTTCTTGAAATTATGAAGCGCTGACTAAACTTCCTGTATCTCACAAATGTAATACGTGCAAATCAGTGTGAGTATTGTCTGAGCTTCCACTGACATCACCATAAATCACATGGCTTGTCTGGGAAGCACCCAATAATTTCTGTGAAGTTAAGAGTTATATAAATGAATTCAATGTCATTCATGTAAAGACCATACAGTTTAAAGTACTGCAGAATTTATATAAACATGCAAATCCTAGGCTTTATAGAATCAGCTTTAAAGTTTTTCCATTAGGGTCTACTACATACAAAGATGAATACTAACAACAGAGACAGCATTACAGAGTAATGACACCGTATCTCTTAACATTATTACAAAGGGCATCTTGTATTTGGTAAGTGTGCCAGACTTTAACCAACAGTGGCAAAGCTGTTTGTACCCTGCAGTACTTCTGACTTCTCATTTAAAAAATGTCAGCCAATATAGAGAGCAACAAAATGTATATATTCTTAAACCACAGGTAACAAAACAGGTCAGACAAATAAAAAGTTGATTCAAATTGAGTCCTTTACTAGCTCCATTGGCCAGAGTATATGGAATTGAGAGCAATACTAGAGAGTGGTTAGCTAATGATCGCTGCAGTGCATATTGAGAGAGTGCTCTGTTTGAACACTGTGTGCATGAGTGTGTTGGGAGGTATGGGGGAGCTGGTGCAATGGCGTAACCCAAACGGCTTGAGTGACAATACACAAGGAAGGGGGTAGGGGGCTCTGACAAGCAAACACAGCCTATTCACTGGGAAGGAGAAAAGGACACACACACACACACACACACACACACACACACACACACACACACACTAAACTTAGCTGACATTCACATGCAACAACAAGTTGCATGTGAAAAAAAACAACACTCAAACAGAATTGCCTCCTTCCCAAAAAACACTCTTTCACTTCCCCCTCACTGCTACTGTATATCTGATGTTAACAGTTTATCAGAGCACGTTTAGAGGTAGTGCTCACACTTTTTTAAAGACATGTACACTGATAAGATCTTCTTTTGATGCTGATATCCATGTAACCTACATAAATGCACTGTGCAACATGCTGGGGAGCATGCTGCTTGCTTCACACAACAAATCCAACGCCAAAACATCTATTGAGCACTCAGTCAAAAAGTAAATGTTCCAAGAGGGCAAAGTGCCTTCAACTCACCCACTTCCATGACTGAAGGAGCCAATCCCATTCGCCTAATTTTTTGGAAAGTTTTTAGGGTTTTAAATCACCGTGCCACGCTTAAACAGATTGACTCAAAAAATTACAGTCAATCTTATGCCAATAACAAATTACTTTGGTAAAATCCACAGCAGAATCTACACGGTAAAGCGCAGAAATTATTTAACTGATTGTGAAATCGAAAGAAGGATTCCTTTTCAGGCTGGTGAAGACGCTCCCAGACTATCCATCCAGATGTGGCGAGAGATTTGAGGACGCTTCAGTCTGCTCCAATGTTTGTGTATGATTATCCTCCCCCCACTCGTTCTGACTACACTGGTCTTCACTAAACCAGCCTGGCACAGTCTGATTTTGTATCGCTGAGCTGTTTCACTATTGGTGTAGCCTCTAATCCTGTTACTCTGAGTATCCAGCGCCAGTTCACGGGATCCCCCCCAGTCCAACGGTCACAATACACGCACATATTGTGGACAAACAGACATACATACAGCAGGCTATGAAAAAAGTCTTTGTCTGCACTTGGATAAACATTGTTACATACAGAGACACACAGTCTGGCTGGCCATTACCTCAACACAGAGCAAATAAACAGAGCTAGAGGGCATTAAGATCAAGCTACTGTTTCCATACTGAGATAAAATCATTTGCACTGCACAACTCAATTTAGCATTGCATTTCATCTGGGGGCTATCAATAGCATACGGTTTGTAGCATACAGTAATCCCTGCTGCATAATGACAGTTCTTTTTGCTGACATTTTTTAATTTAAACTGATTTATCCCACAATACATAGCTCCAATAACATTACTTACATCAAATGATGTATGAAATATGTGTCTATTGTCATAAGGGCTGCATCATATGAGAAAAATGTAAGTGCAATAACGTTGTGGCAATAACAATATTACTTGAGAAAAGTGTACTCGTTTTGCTTTTCTGCCGCTTTCAGTATGAAATATATGTATGAGAGAAAATATTTCCAACAGTCTTTCATTGGACAAATTTAGAACATTTAACTGAATACAAAATGCACCAATACATTTTAAGTGCAGTTTTTCTGATACTCTCTTTCAACTAATAGAAAAATCCCAGAGCATCTGGATGTTCACAATACACATTCAAAACAATAACTTAAAAACAACTTATTCATCACAACTTTAGGAACCAGTTACTTTCTGGCATTTGCATATTTGTCTGCACTGATCTTGTCACACTTTCCTTCTTCAACCTTGCAGAGTGGTGTGGCAGCACTAGTCTGATAAACCTCACTCGCATGCGTGCAGATTCTGACCAATCAGACGATGCCCAACGGCGAGGGCTCAGAGATTTAACAGCATGGCACATTTCACACAAAATAGCGCCTACAGACAAAATGTAATTTAATACACTGTTACTATATTCAAAATGCAACATTGCAGTTTTTGCGATGTGTGATGACATTGCGATGACCATAAGAAAAGAACATATTGTGCAGCCCTAACTGTCATGTAAGACAAAATACACTAAATTGTTCAGTATAATAGGAACTGTTTTGTTATATATTTTTCAGTGTATAACTCTTTAAAATGAATAACTTTATACTTTATACTCAGCGTAAACTCTTATTGTCTTGTAAAAGCATTTTTACAACCTTTACCCCAAAAATGTATGGTAAAAAGTGACAAATAGAGGAGCATCAGTTAACAAGAAACCAGTTTTCTTCCATTTACAACACGGCATATGTATTCGGCAATATGATATATACAGTACATTTCAAACATACATTTCAAACCACTGTATTCATCATTTTCTGCACTGCATGTTGGGTTTATAGTGATGAGGAAATGATCTGTGTGATGGTAGTTGCAAGTTCAAAATCGGAATACATCCTACCTGAAATGGAGCCGTCATGTTTTTTGTTGGATGACTTGATTTCCTGTTTGAAGGAGTTCTCGTCATCTGCATCCCCATCCCCCCACCAAGACGGCTGGCCGTACAGCGGGGTCCCACGAGGCAGCGCTGCAACATCCCCTGAGACAGATGGAGGCACATTTTAAAGTAGCTTTAACTGGGGCTTGTCATGTTAAACATGTTTATTATGTACTTCACATACTCTGGTAGCGTCAAGAATAAGCTGTTCATTGTATCAGGAAGACACAAAGTGAACCCAGCTGCACCTTGTGTATGTGTGTGTTGGTGCATTAATTCCCCTCTGGTCGAGTCTCGCACCACTGACCTATTTTTTTTAGAATTTTAGCCAGCAGGATGGACACAGACATGTGCACACTCTTTATAATGCTCTCGCTCTCTCTGTCTCTCTGAAATGAAAGAGGGACTTTCCGTTTGCCTCTCTGTCCCAATTAGAATTAAAGCTGAAAAGGGACAAGCATCCTGCGGTGACTTTAAAAAAAAAAACTGGACAGCACAGTAGAGCATTGACAGGAAACATAGTTGAAAGAAACGGGAAAGACATGCAACAAAGGTGTCCAGACGAATTTAAATCAGCTATGTTGTAGCTTAATCCACTATACCACAGGAAGTCTCCTCATGTGTTAACTTCTTCCTTTAATATCCCTTAACCGAAGCTATGTACATTTAAACACAGTATGTGCAGATAATTATAGATGCTGTGTGCATAATTGCATTCAGTAAGAAGGGGCCTTCTATCTAAAAGCTACTGAATGTATGCCCACCATGAGGTATAATGCCTGGGTGAGGCCTGGTATGACAGTACTAACACTGCAAGATTACATCTACAGAACCACAGAGAGGGCATCATTAAAAACATGAGCAGCAGATGGGGAGACATGCAACAATGTACGTGCGTGTTTTCCTATTTAAACAAATGTGCAAATGGACATGCATGGCTGTGAATCTTACTTCATTTTAAGAAAAGTACTGCTGGCATATGCGTTTACATTATGCAGGCACTTTGACCCTGTTACTCCTTAATCTATGCAATAACACAAGCCCCATGTGGCCTTGTTTCAACATCTGGAGCTTAACCAGGACCCCTGCTAGCACCCCAGTCTGGTCAGTGATGTCAATTGTGAGGGACACCCTCAGACCTAAACCATCTTTATGTTGAAACAGACTGTCTGCATGCTGGTGGTAGTTATTAAAGCCCTTTCCCCGCTGACTATGTCCACCCCCTACAGGCCTGAGTTAAAACCCTACGACACGTAATTTCACTTAATCATAATCTGTCTGAAAAAAACCTTTTCTATATTTTTTTAAATGTTTTTTAGTATATTGTTGAAATACTTTCCATAGATTAATATGCAGGAATAAATCCATTTTAAAGTGTTAGAGTCGTTGTGCTCTGTTGTCATTTGTGACCTTAAATATATTTTTGGATTAATAGAATTTGATAAATGTGACTACCTACAAATATATATAAAGTAAAATGAGAACTGAGTATCCTTGTGATAGCAGTCAATATATCTACATTTTAAGGAGAGAATGTAAATAGTAGACCAAATAAAAATTGTCTTAATTCACATTAAATAGTAGGTATTAGTAATGCCCAACAGACACCAAACTCGCACAATTTTCTCTAAGATCTGTCTCTCACCTCCTATCCTCTCCTCTGCCTTCTGAGTGTCCACAGGTTTAGCTGGTGACTCTTTGGAGGAAGTGACCACCTCTGTTGCTCTACTCTCCCCTGGCCTTGGGTTGCTGCCACTGGGGGACTTCAGAGTCTTTGTTGGGGTCTTAGCAGGGGACTTGCTTGTGGTTGTGGTTGTGGTGGTAGTGGTGGTAGTGGTTTCACTGTTGGATGGCTTCTTGCTGAGCTGGAGGCCGCTGGTGAACTTTTCATGCTAAAGGAAGGTGAAGAGAAGAAAAAAATACTTAGCGATTTAGTAGTATAATACATATATCGTGGTAAACATATATATTTTATATTGTGTGTTTGAGCACAGGTTATGTGTGCGTGTTCTTACTTTTAGAGCCTCTTCAGGCACAGTGAGCTCTCCTCTCACCACCGTGAACAGGTTGGTATGTGAAACAGACGTGTTAAGGAAATATTGGCCACAATAGCAGACACACATACTTTAGACACAGTAATGCACAAAACAGTTGACTATAATCAAATAGTACACAGTAAAAAAAGTTGGCATCTTAGTAAGAATTAAAAAATGCTTTGCTGCTCAATATTTCTGTGTAACGATTAACTGACTGGTGGATGTGTGAGGGCTGAAAGATCAGAAAAGTGAAAGGATATCATATCCAAACCTCAGCTTGTCCTCCAACTTCAGAGTGATGTACATCTGCTCCTGAATGCGGACATCGTTTACAAAGGTCTGCAGGGGGAAGGAAATGGCAAGGAAAAAACCAAGATGCTAATTTGAGGACAACAATCCAAACCTCAAGGATGTTCAGTTTCATATATGACAAGAAAAACAAAACAAAAATCACATTTGAGAAGCTGGAACATTTGTTACTTAGATATTTCTTTTCTGTTTTTAGGGTTTTTGAAGCTGTAACAGTATTTTCATTGCCAGAAACATTTGAGTTTAATACTACTCTGAGTAATAGTATGCATTATGCCAACAGTTGAATCAGATATCCTGGTTTTTCTTGGGAAGAAATTAGTCTGCACAGCCAACAGTAACGGCCTAAGCCTGACAATGCCTGTCTTTCCCTGACCGTTTTCTTTACCATCTTTTTTTCTAGCACTCCGCCTCCCTCTTTCACCCCTCCTTCTACTATGCAGCACTGAGATATCAGGTTTCACTAAACTGCAGATGAAATTCTATCATACGTCCACTGCTGTTGTAATAAAACATTCCTGCCTCCTCCCTAGGGAGATGAGTTCATGGCAGCTTTAAAAAGCAGCAATGAGAAACCTCCAGTAAGACAGTGAATGGTGACACTGCCCAAACACAGCTTTTCAATCACCATTGTGGAAAATCTGTATACATCCAGCAACTCAGCAGAAGAAAACTTCCTCTCAATCTAGCCAAAGAAGCTGGATGGTCAATGACACAGCAGGAAATGGCTCTGACTGTGGCTTCCTGTTTGAAAGCTGGAGAGGATGTGAGGCTATGACTGAGTGCTAATCACAACACATGACTAACTGCATGTGGCAACTGTAAACAAGTTTCTCTAAACTATAATGTCAAAGAGAAGCTACCTGTATCTTAACACAGAGTTCATTTATTTTTCTCAAGGTTATGATACAGAATAGTTTTTTAAATTACAAATAAATGTTGAAGTTTATTATATATTGTTATATATTTATTATATATGTCATGTACAGTGTAGAGCAAGTTGTATATCATCTATCTCCAAACCTGTTTATTTTATTTACTATATTTTATAAAATACCTTTTAACAGCAAACAGATACTATACAGTGTTTCTCTACACACTGACTCCTAACACTGATGTTTTTTTAATAATTTCTAGAAAAAACACAAATAAGCATATATTTTTAAGAAACCCTATTAAAACTTTTACTATTTAAACTATTTCTTGCAATTATCAGCAGAAACCACATTTTCCAAAATCACGAGACAATATTGGAGTGATAGCCATCCCAAAGTGGAGTTTAAATTGCCCTTTGTTTATATTTGGATCACAGATTGTGCCCTTAAGTTTAATTTGCATAATTAGGGTTAGATTTCTATTGACCTCAGTCCTGATACAAATCTTTATTGAGAGGGAGATTGATTAGCAGCAGTAAAATAGAAGGTCCTATTGACTGCTAAAACAACCAGTTAACCTCTAACCCTTCAGGACCTCAGCTCCCTCTACTTTTACCTTGAATGTCTTTTGTTGTTTTCCTCGTTATCTCTTTATTTCTATCTTTGCAGTCCTTCTCTATCTCCCTCTAAAACCCTTTACTCCTCCTTCAGCTGGTTGAACTAATTCTCTTATCTCTCCCCCTTTGTTCTGTCGTGTCCTTACCTTTGTCCTAACCTCTCTCGGTTCTGCACATTTATATCCATGAACTCACCCCATTCAGGCTGCCCAGGTCCTTGACTTTGTGTTCGTCTGTCCCAGCCTCGTAGTTGATGACTGCATGCTGCTTATCCACACTGCGGGACTACAAACGAAAACACACACAAACATGAGATGTAACTCTTCATCTGTGCTGCTCTTCTTCAAAATGTCTTCACAGTGTTTATATGTCTACATGTGTTGCAGCCAGACCGCAAAGAGTGTAAGCATGACTGTGAACTGCAGAATAGCATCTGCTTCTTACACAAACCATTAGAGGGCTGTGTGTGACTGGAGCAGACTGTGCTATGTTACATCTTTGTGGAAGTATGAGCTCCACTGCCAAGAATCTATGATGGTGAGCCTCAATGTCACTATGCAGGATATCTACTATGATATCAACTTGAAGCATGAAATCAACACATCGACACTTCCACAGCTGCGTACACACACACACACACACACACACACACACACACACAGACACACACACACACACACACACACACACACACACACACACACACACACACACACACACACACACACAGAGAACAGTGGAGCAATGTAGGCCTGCAGGTGATTGTTCTGATATTTTTTGTTCAGCTATTTTGAGGATAAATACTTTGCAGCACCAACACGGCAACCTTCTGTACGGTGAATGTTACACCCAGATATAAATATATTGTGGAATTTGGCAAATATCCCTCTCGGGTATAAATGTCAGAGAATTTCAAAGCATATAAGTATGCACTGACATTGACCGATGACAACATTTGCTGCGGTCTCCAAATGTCTGTTAGAACGGCCTTCAGATAAGGCACATCATAAAATACAAGAAACAAAAGACACCTTGTCTTGGAACTGTTTGCTTTCTTTTTTTACTCAAACGTTTGCTGTGTGTGCTGCTGCTTCCCTGATGTTTCAGTGTAATGTTCAACATTTCTCTGTAATTTGCTCATAATTTGGGTTGACAAAAAATTCCATCCGTCATTTTTTTCCAGCCGTGACCAAACACAGTGATAATATCTGACAAACATGTGAATGTGTACTAACACAAGGTCCATCTAACACATCCATTAACTGTGCTGAAGTGTTGTGCAACTGAGCCACTTGTCCCCACTTGTTGATTCATGAATCACACACTAGATTATTGTGCTGAAGTCAGCCCATTCTGGGACTGGGAGCTGGATGATATATACAGTATATTCTCATATACATTTTTCCTATAACCCAGCAACCGGACTGCATCCTCATATTAAAGTAAAAACTCTCATCTGAAGTAAAGCAAAGAGAAGCAACTCCATAGGGCCGACCCTCAAACAGATTACCTTAGTGAGATTAGTCTCGATCAAACAGGATAGAAATGGACTGAGCTGCTTGTTGTACCACACACCGCAGTCACACCACAGGAGATAGCAGACTCATGCTGTTACACACAGATAAACTGCTGACCAACTGAATATGTGCCGAAGCAACTGAGAATACAGATGTGGAGTAGCTTAGTTGTATTCATTTTGGGCATAGAGTGAAAGAGAAGGAGACAGAAAGGTTTACAAGGAGAGGAAGTGATAAAGACGAGGCAAATCTGATTCATCAAGGAAAGAAGAAACACACACACACACACACACACACACACACACACACACACACACACACACACACACACACACACACACACACACACACACACACACACACACACACACACACACACACACACACCAGAGGTAATATTTCTGCGAGATAGAAAGAGCTTTAATAGCCTCACTGACTATTATATGACTTAGGCTGCCATAATGGAAATTGTCTTCATGTATTTATTACACTCCTTCCCCTTTTCAATAAATAAATAAAGTAATAATCTAGATCTGATCACGAGCTAGTAGTGAGTAACAGTGTGATGATTCTGTCATACAATAATTATAGATTTGATATTCTGTCTGTGAGTGTGTCTGTTTTACTTGAAGCGTGACACAAGCAGCCGTTAACGTTTACCCATGTGATCAGGCCTTGGCTTGGTAAAGTAGTCACATGGAGGACAACTAAGCAGCGACACAGAGTAGCACACAAACACACACATAACACAAAGCCAAAAGAAAATCTTCAATTTGGAAGATTTATCTTATCTTCCTATCATTCCAAAGACATCCCAAGGATATTAATACAATGACACATTCAGGCAAATGCAAGAGTGGTTGATTGAGACAAAAAAGAGGAAAATAGATGTATTATAACCCTACTTATTCATTATATGAGCCTTATTACTTCTCCCTTGAAGTTCCCTCGTCACAGAGATGGACTGTGAGAGATCTAGGTCAGGAGGGAAACTAATATAAACTCAGTAATCAGCAAACTGAAAGGTCAACAGTGCTGCTGTCTATAACTGGGAAATGTCCACATAAATAAAGTAGTATTTCTCAAATGAAAGTTCATTCTTGACCTTGAAGACATTAGTTTTTTTTTTTTATACTTGATAATTTTTTATACTTGATAATACATTAGTTAACACATTTTTTTACCAAAAGGTTAGCGAACCAAACTAGATTGTGAACATCTGTAATTCTAGACACCTGGAGGTTGTGTGATACAATCAATAGCTACAGAACAGCGAACATTTCAAAGTTTTATGTATGCAAGTATTCAGTGTTAGTGACATTTGAAGAGTGCAGAGAACCACACTGACTATTTTTATCTTAAGGAACTCAGTTTTACAGATGAACAGCTTAAAGCTCAAAAATGAAAGTTTTGAATAAAAAGGTCACCACCATACCGTGCACTTAGTTTAAAAATAAATAGGGGCTTTAATCAGTCATGAGCTATTGTTCATCCACAAATGAAATACATATTGTATGATTTTATAGGTCTGTTTTATGCTTCAGCCTCTTCAACCCAGAAAACCCATAAATTAATTACAATTCTACATATCTGTGAAGTTTGGATTTGATACTTTAAGGATAAAGGTTTTTCAAAAGCTTTCTGTTATGTATTATATATTTAAATGCAGCCCTTATTTCTACTTGAAATGAGAGAAGAACATGTATTTATTATTAGAGTATTTTTTATTTATAATTCCTCCAGTTCAATTTGAAATCTGACATGAATTATTGTTTCGATACTATTCAATTGAACGTTCTTTATTTTATTTGACAGTCAGTTGTTGACTACATACATATGTTAATACAACTGCTGGACTACATCAATATATGGCATGACATCATAGTGCAAGTTAGACATTGTTGTGATGTTACGGTACTTTGCATGAGGAAGATTCTCTAACTGGACCTCGCTGAACATTAATTGAAAACCCCTGGCGTCATTTATTTTAGCTGATAATAATTCTACTATAATAAATGTTTTAATTTGTTTACAAAGTGCTGTATAGAACGTATAATCCTAGAAATAAATCTAATTGAATGTGGTAATATTTAAAACTGCCACAGTGATTTCATAAGGTAGATAGGCCAATCGGAAAAGGGATGCTAATTTCAACCAACACTGTCTCTCCTCGACAGTCAGACGTTCAGACAGACACTGGTACCAGTAAAATCTTCTCTCAAGATATTCTGTCATAACAGAGACCGCTAGCATGGATGCACCCTCTACACACTACAACTCACTCAGTCAGATAAGATCTAACTCAGGAGGTATCTGCCCCACTTTCTATTAATAGTGCAGTGACTAGAGGTAAACAAGAGCAAGCATACACATGGTCTCCCTGGATGTATGCACAGCTGTAAAGGCAACACCTCAGCACACACACACACACACAAAATACACACACACACGCCAATATGATCACATGTAAACATGCTCTGCTACTGCGTTGAGGCCAAATTTGTAGAGGACACAGAGTAAACCGTTGGCTTATGAAACAGACTGCTGTGAGATCAGCAGGTTATTTATATCACTGAGAGGAACCCCTCACATGAGTGTCGGGCTCTGTGTGTTATCTGGTTATCATATTATCTTAGAATTTAGTAACTTACTAATACTCTGTTATCAGACTGCGTTACAGCAATTTCTAGAGAAAGAGACAGTGAAAATAGAACAAACATACCTGTACCTTGCCCATTCTCGTTTATTTAAACTGCTGTTAGAGGAGACATAATTTGTTCTCACCTGTAGCATGAGCTCGCAGTCATCCCGGCCGACAAAGATCATTTCCCGGGGCAGTCGGTGGCGAGTACCCCCACTGCTCACCAGGAACCACGAGGTCACACTCATCTCTGCAACCTGCTGCTGCCTCAGAGCAGTAGGTCAGCTAATCTGCAGTTTAATAAACAGAGTAGAACAGTTCTGTTAATTATCTTCAGGGTCAGAATTTAAATTGCTCTGTGTACATCATCTAAACAAACTCATCAACTGAAATTCTGAAACAGTTTGATGAATGAAAATAACATACAATAACGGCTGGAACACTTGTTTTGTTGAACCAATTAAGTCCATTCACACACAGTGCTCTTTAAAAATAAACTGTGTGAGTCAACCTTGCAATATACAAAAGTCAATGAAATAATAGTATTTCTAGAAGAGAGGGAATACTAGTATTTGCAAACATGGCCTTAAGGTTTGAAGACCATTATTTTGTCTTATCTTAAAGGCAAGAGAATGCAATGTACATGGAAGTAAGTTGTTATACAAATTGTAAAATAAAGTAGTGAGTTATATTACACACCTGTGGTCCACGTAGCTCACTGCTGATCAACTGCTGACAACACAACACGGCTAGGCCATCCTGAGGAAGGAGAAGAAAGGAAAAGCTTTTTAATTATTTTTTCATTTATACTCAAGCAGACATTGTTTTTGTGTTGTTGCAAGATTACATAAATAGCCGAGATGTATTAAAGAATATATGACAGTAGTATTCTAGACAAAGTGTAGACATTGGTATAGATGCACAGAATCAAAACAGTCCATCTTGCTATGTTATGCTGGTAGGGGGAATGAGGTTTAGTGGGCGGTCCTGCAATGTGATGCTTCTCCGTCTACGCCTGGAAATGAACACTGAGCCAACCAGTGAGATACTTCCTCTCTTTCTCTCTGCCTGCCCTGATCATTGCCAGATGTTTAGAGGAGGAAGTGATGTAGGAATGTTGGCTGGCCTCCCCAACAGGACATTTATTTTCCCTCCTGCCCACCTCCTTCCCTCGCTCTCTTACAGAAGAGCAGGAAAGGAGGTCAAAGCCAACCACAGCGACTTTCATACTGCTCTAAGCAGAACTAACTAACGGACTTGTTATCTGCTTTTCTATAACTGATGGGCTATGAGATTGAAGTTGTCTTGATGAGTCACTGGCTGTAAAAGTACCTTTTCCTAATTCCATTTTTCACACTGTCACAAGATGACAACAAAACAGAGTGGAGCCTCTTAGAATGAGGTGGAGAATCGGTTAATGCAGTTAAAAAATAAAAAATAAAGATTTCTACATTTGGTTACACCCTAAAGTTGAATTCCGTACAGAGGTTTAGGCAACTTTAATATGGTTCATAATTAATATATCAATACCAAACATGCAAAAGCCTTTCATGGTAATATTAAGCGGCACTAAAATAACAGGAGCTGTGTCGTGTGTAGAAAGTGCCAAGAAAAGCCCATCAGAGAGAGAATTAAAGATTATTGAGCTAAGCTTTTGCTCAGTTGACCTCATAAGTACTTGGTATACCAACTCAATAATCCCATGGGTACAATTTTAATCAACTGTGCACCTTTGACAGTTCCTCGCACGAAGCTGTTGGGAACATGACGGTACCAAAGCAACAGCTGCCTCTGATGTAAAAGGGATCAGTTTTCATCACAGTAACAGCTCAGAATATCCAACAATTTAATGTGATACGTGAAACATTTGATGAGGACATTTTAGACAGTTGTTAAGTACTCTGGAATAAGTAATCTGCTGCAACATGCTGTCATAGATTAAGTATGGACATAGTCTCATGTCAGTCTCAAATTCATTGACGAAATTGTTGACCAGAGCTATGTAAATAGTGTACAATTATCCATGGAACAAGTGCAAAAATAAGGCTTTATTATATGAAATCCACCTTAACAATAACCATAACAAAATAATCAAATTAATAACAGATTCTTAACGTTAACCAAAATAGATGGAAGAACAAAGGGAGATTTGATTTCTTTAAATCCAATCAACCACCACTGGATTCAGGATCATGTGCATCCTCTGCTCGGTTAACATGTTAGATCATTTAGATCTGGAGCACCACACGATGAACACATTATCAGAGAAAGCCAACAATGAACAACAACAGCATTGCCTTTCCACTATAATTACGTGTGGTTTCTCCTCCCCGCTGGAACCAAAGCATCTGAAGGCTTGCCGTCTAAATAACCACTGCACACTCACTGCAGAATGCAACGTTAACGAGAATGTGGTTGAGGAGCCTGACTACGAAGCATACCAGCCTGTGTGGTGCCATTAAAAAAAAACATCTTGCCATCACACATGAAAGACATGGCACAGCTGGGGGAATGCGGTGGTAGGTCTGATGAAGGATATATTGTCTGCTTTACATGTGCTCCTTACAGTCCTGATGTTAAGTGGCCAGTTAAGCAATACTAAAAAGACATATTTTTTCACTTAAGTCTGGCAGTGTCTCCCCATACCCAAAGTTAGATTTTGAGATACCTATATCTTGGATTTCTCAGGTGAATTTAATTCAATTTGTGGGGTTTACAGCATTGAAAAAGTATAATGACAAAAATGCATGTGACAAAAATGGAGACCCCTTCAGTCTGGATAATCAAGAAAAGATTCTTTAAAAAAACGTAATTAAATCGACAGAAAACTAATCAGCAACTATCTTGATATTATTTTCAAGCAAAATGCCAAATATTCTCTGGTTCCCACTTATTTTTCCTTTGCTGTTTTTAATAGTAAATTGTATATCAACGGGATTGGCAGTGTTGGTCAGAAGGAGCCTTGGGTTCTGGGAAATTTCAATGCACATTTTATCTGTCATCTGTATCAAAAAAGACTAAATGTTTAACCTCGAACATTCTTATCATATCAATACATTTTAAATGAAAACAAGAATTACTATTTGTAAAAGTAAAAAAAAGTAAAATATGAAAGAATTACTATTTGTTTTTTGTAATTTGGATGAACCGATCATTCCCACCATTTTGCTTTAAATTGTTTGATTCCAATAACTTCCTATGACAGACCTACAGCAGTAAATTCCAACTGTTATCATCTGAAATGTGAAGCAGGAAGAGATGCAACATTTTTTGTTTCTTAACACTGGTCATTTCAATGTTGAGATAAAAACAAACTGTTATCGGTCTCATCTCCATTCCACTCTTTCAGTGATATTCATACTGGAGATAATAAGGAGAAACAGTGACCTCGTGGTTTTGGAAGGAATTCCCCAACCACCGGACCTACACTTATAATATATCACACTCACACTCTCACACTCTCACACTCTCACACACACACACACACACACACACACACACACACACACACACACACACACACACACACACACACACACACACACACACACACACACACACACACAATTAAGGAGTGAAAGGGTGGATTATTCCAAGATGACTGTGAACTCTTTGTATAGAGGAGATGGACAGTGAAGAGACAGGAAGTATGAACTGCACTTCCAGTCGTGGACGGATCTCACTCATCTTTGAGTCCACAGTAGATGTGTTGATTTGATGACTGTCTGTCTGGCATTAATCAAAAACCATGTGTCATCTACAGGGAGGCTGCTCTTTCACAGCTGAAATTAATTGAATCACAATGTCATGAGAAGAATCATCTGAAAACACTAACAAAGGTGCAGATTTGAAGCAAATTAGTATTAGCCCTGCTATTATTATTCATTATATAATGAAATAATCAGACATTAGAAATAAGTGGGGCTATTATAAAGCACTGCCGGATAATTTGATGAATTAGCTGTGGTTAATCGCTATTACAGCTATGTTTCTGTTCTCTAGACAAATGTTTTTTATAAGAAATCGTCTGTCTTTTCAACAGTTCATATATTTTCCCTCCACTCCGAACTAGCCAATCACAGACAACGTCTAAAGGGGACAGGAAGTGCTGTAAAAGAGCGCCACATTGTTTACTGTCATCCCCTAATACGTTTATTTGCTGTGACACATGGCTGCTGCTCTCCACGTAGCATCTGGCTCCAGAGCGCGTCTCAGAATGATGCAACACCACTACTCATCTGCCTAACCTCCCAGACCTTCACATCGCCACAGCAACCCTAATAGCTGACTCAGCCCGCATCACACACACACACACACACTGACAGCTGCTGTGTGTAGTCTCCACAAACATGTTAATACAAACACACAATTGTTAAGGAAACCAAAGTGAGAAAGAGAGTAGGGGGGAAAGAGACGGACTCACAAGTCCACATTTCCATGTGGTCTTATGGTGAGAGCCAAACTTAGCCTGAGGGTGTGGTTGTCGGCCCACATTGAAAAACATGTAGCTTTATCTCAGTGTAGCCACATAAAAACGTACCAGCAGCTACAGTGGATAATACTCATAAAGTTAAAACATGCTTGGCTAGCTCCCTGTGCTTCCAATAGAAGTATATAATGATAAAAGAAAGATACTGTCATATGTCATATGTTGCTACTTACTGGTTGAGAAAATCAAAAAGGTGATTCAATTGAAAATGTATTGCTCTAAACTTCTATGTCTGTAGTCTCTCCGAGGAGAAATCCTTTGGCGGACAGGAGGTGATGCATTTAATGTTTACAACAGCAGCACAAGCTGATTGTTCTGATATAAATAGCACTCTGTAGGATCTAGAGCAGTGATAGTCCCCTTGGCTAAACAGACAAAGAAAAGAGTTCTATTTACTAGTTAAACTCTATCGAGAAAAAAAATCGGAGGAAAATATTATGATGCTGACTCACTGCAAAGAGACTTCTTGGAAGTGTATAGCGTGTAAAGACGGCATAATACTACAGATGTTGCCAGAAAATTGAAAACAAATATGACTTTTAGGGATTAACGCCATATGCATGACCTAAAATGTAATAAATAATATAATCAATACTGCAGCTTTGCAACAATGGAAACAAAGAGAAAAAAGGCTCTGCGGTCCCAGCACCTCAAAGGTGTAAGGAAAACCAATAGCAGGAAAGTACATCGAAGGTCAAGACAAATAGAAAAGCAGCAGCCTATTTATTCCCTTGAAAATGCTGACGTAAGGTCAGTAAATCAATACGTTATAGACCGTGGAGACTGAATTGGTCTTGCAACCCTAGAGGTGTTTCGGGAGAAAGGAAGGCCCCAGACCCCGAGGGGTATAGAGAACAAACCCGGCAACAGATTCAAGACGAGACAGTCGAGCAACCTCCGGACAAACGGACAGACAGACAAAAGGCGTTTGGTCCCCAATGACTGGGTCCACAGTAGATTTGCAGACATGAAAGAGTACAGTAGAAGTATACAATCGTTTGTTCCTCTCTAAACTTCGAACAAAAAGAGAGACTGGGCTTTTTCTATGAGGCAGATTTCAAGATACCAAACACTTGGAGCAAGCTGAATCAAAATGTTGTCAGTTAGGCCTATATGAGCTATAGTCTGCTGCTCTTTTTCTCCATTTTAAAATCTTACTTTACCACTTACTTCATTACTGTTTCACGGAGTTCATTGTACTTCACTAACATACTCTGACGCACTACTGTTACGAAACTTCCAGTCTTGTAATGTCCCATTCTAGAAATGGATCGTGTTGTGCATGTGTTTGACGCTAACGTCAGATAGCACTTTGACAAGTAAATACAGCTCTACGGACCAGCCAGTCAATCACAAAAGTTTAGTTTGAAAGCATTTAAATAATACATGTATGAAATGTTCTCGGCCTAAAATTGAGAGTGCACAAAGCTCACGCTATGACTGCTCCAGGGATATCAGTCTTTACGTCTTTGATTGTATTTGACATTTGAATCTAGTTGGCCTACTTTACCTCTCCTCATAAATGAAGAACAGACAGCGAAGAGCAAAACAATCAGGCCCTGTTTTGAGAGACCCTCACCTACAACTGGGTGTATGCGTGTAGTTTGACAGCAGGCGAAGATGGAGGAACATTTTGTGTATATCACACATACATTCAAAGTGATTAACTGCATCATTTGCAATTATTCTCCTGTCATAGCATTATACGTTCCCCAATCCCCACTATGCCTTTGTAAATCTTTATCCTGCAATTGGAGTAAGATTATATGTGCAAAATTTAGATTCGGACTACAAATTGAAAAATGCAACAAAAAATAAATGTATTTGGAATAGTTCTTAATTCCTGCAGCCAGATAAAGACTAATACACCAGCATTCATCTCTAACGGCAGGACCATAACACCGTGCAGGGAGATAATTAATCATTGTGCTGTCAGTATAGCACCTCAAATCTGTTGAAACTTGAGTGTGCACGTGTGTTAATGTGGCATATAAATGCAGCATGTGGGTAAAAGAAAACTGTCCCATGCAGCAGAAAAGACCATATGGTGCAGAAAAGCAGCCACACGAATCTTATGAGCAGTTGGCGAGAGGAACAAACAAGCAAACGCCTCCATTTAGCCAGCATTGGTGCAGCCTGCTTTACTGTGATCACCATACACAGAACAGCACACCCCTGGCCATAAGACACAAACCCGCTATGCTCGGTGACCCCTGTGACCTACAGACCTACATTTAGACATTTGTTTTTCACGGATGTTATTAACGGTACAGCATGCATTAAAAACATAGCCTGCCTTCCGGCATTATCTGAGAAAGTAAAGTTCTTATTCTGACAAAGAGATAATGAAAAATAGATTATTAATAATCCAAGAGAATTAATGAAGCACATGGCCTGCAGCAGAGTCATTTTTGGTGCATCTAACTCATTCTCCAAAGCGTGTGTGCGCAACATTCTTCAGAAAATATACTGAAAAGCACTCGTTACTGGAGGCAGCTTTCTCAATGGCGCATGAGAGCAGAAGGATGCGTCGTAAACTAATACGCAAACTCTAATTAACCATCCAAATGGTAGAGCAATAAATATTATAACAGAGCCGAGTTGATTCATTGCATTAGTCGACAGCTACATTGAAGCAATGTTTTAAGTACTCACGCAAAACATTCTCTGGCTTAAGCTTCTGCAACGTGTAGATTTGCTACTTCCTCTAAATCACTGCAAATCGAACATTTCAGCCATGAGGAAATGTGTGATGTGATGGCCATTTTTCTCAGCGCAAACAATGAAGGGAAATATATAATCGTCAGATAAATAACACAAAATGTGTTGCAGCTCTTTATTAGACCGCAGTTGTACATCAATTCTTTTACTTAGATCTGTTGAACAGTTATGATTGAAAAGGTATTTCAACTGTTATTCTATTTACCCTCTGCAACATTATTGAATAATACTGTCATATGAATAAATAACTGTATTACCAACCGAAGCCAAAGCTCACAGTGTGTCAGGTTTACTGTTGGTTTGCTCTGGTGAGTGCGCTTATGGCCCTGCGTGGCCCCTGCTGAGCAGATAATGACTGGCACGTGGCCCTTTAACAGGAACATTAGTATTTGGCCAACTCTGCCCCGTTGATTATGACACCAGCATTTATGCTGGTGTCATAATCAACCAATAGCCTCCGCAGCAGATAAAAATAGTGAAATCCACACTGGCATCAACGTTGGCATAAGAGGAAGAGGAAGAGATGGAAACTGTCTAAATAAAAGATCAATATCTGCAGTGGAAAGAAGCACACAATAACAGAAACTCAGAGGGGAGTATGTCACACCCCAAAACAGATGTGAAGGTCACTGTTTTAATATTCATTTTGAGTTATATGCAGAAAAAAAACCAGACACGCCCGTCATGTTCCATAACAAGGGAGAGGCTGATGATTATGGATATAAATTGCTTCAATGTGTTTTTCACGTTTTCTGCACTGCTATTCCATCTCTCCCTTTTCTTACCACTTACTTTTCTATTCACCTCCCTTGTTTCTCTGACTCTGCAACATAAGCCGCCGCTTCACCAGGCAAAGCTATTTGACTCTCATGACCCTTTTAAAGTTTCTACAAAACAAAACAAAAAAGATTAGAGAAGTGAGTTCCACTGCTATTTTTAGCCAAAGTCATCCTGGTACAAAAACATGTTGAAGAGAATAGAATACATTACAATATTAAGTTCCAGGCTGGATTGTTTTCAGTCACAAATAACACTCCCTCCACACTGAAGTAAAATGAACTCACTTCCTAAACTTCCTACAATACACAATGGCCATGGGCAGTCCAGACAAGTTGTCCATCCCAGCGAAAGGCTAGAACAGAAAATTGGTTCATATTATTGAAGGAATTGCTTACGGGCCCAGAATCACAGTACTGAGCCGGAAACACGTTTACAGCCATTCGGAAAGGACGAGATAGAGGATGAAGAAACAGGATTTTACTTTATTTTTGTCTGCTTAATGTTAACAGTCAACATATTATGACCAATCAGCACTGACAGCTTGGTGACTGGAGGCAATCTATGTCGGTAAATGTTCAAGTTTTTCAGAAGAAAAAAAAACTGAACAACACATATAAAAAGTCTGAGTGCACTATTTCTATGCATTCACACACACGGTCGCCTCTGTTATCATCTCCACTGTGACTGTAAATGGACACGTATACGAAGGCAGGCCGGGCCGCAGTTTAGCTAGGACATCGCTGCGGCTTCCTCTCTGAGAGTCCGTCCTGTGACACTCACTGACACAGTTCTTAAAAATGCAACTGCCTGTAGAGACAACCAGCCTGCTGGCAACCGCAATTTGCGGGGAGGACAGGAAGGAGGCGGAAAAAGGCTGATCGGTAGGAAGGAAAGGAGCAAAGCCGGACTGGACGGTATTATCTGCACACTCTATGGCTCAAACTCAAAAGAAATTTGAATTTCCTACAGCTGAGGGAGGGAGGAGGAGACTAACAAGGACTCAGTGGTGTGCAGCCTATAGCTGTCCAGCTTTGGAAGGACACATCAGTCCAGTATGAGAAGAGTGGGACTGCGCTATAAGGAAAGAATGCCGTCTCCACTGGTAGCCTACCTTCAACACTATTAAATACAATTAAGAGATGTGTGCATGATAATGAAATCAGGCTGCTGCTTCTGCTGCTTTCAAATGTTTTGAACAGTTGTGCAACTTTGTCATTTTCCATGCATCTGCTTCTGACATTTTTACCTAAATCCATCATTCATTGCGAAGACAATATGAACACAATTTAAAAAAAAAAAAACGTTGCATACACGTGTACGTAAAGAGAGATGTCAGTATTAAAGACACTGAAATGCACTTTGCAGCACATCGCGTTGCTATTCCCCCCAAGTTTTGCATCTCATGTAATGATGACAGCAATAATCAAACTCAACACAAAGAGAGCGGATGCATGTAGGCCAGCTACATCTGCCCCACGAAAACAAAGCCTCCACACAGAAGAAGAGGAGGAGGAGGAGGGTCCGATCTCGGGACAACACTCTGAAGCAACATTACATAGTGAAATAGGCCCACGGTGTATAATATATAGCATTCAGACAATGCACATGGACTGAAAGGGGACGCCGGGGTGAGCGGGTTTCCAATGAGATAAACACAAAGCGACCTTCACTGACGTGCATCCCGTCTCATTGGCCTCCGTGCGGTTACAGGAGGGACCGTCGGACATAACGAACACCTCAATAACAGATCATATTAGGAGCATACCGGTGTTTTTTTTGTGGTTTGTTTTTTATACAATAGAGGCAGCAAAGTGGCGATGCTGTGTCGCTTCACAAAGGCGCAGCGGGGCAGGCTGGTCATGCTGCTGCCATCAGTATCCAGTCAACGTGAGCCGACCGGGAGTCAGACCAGTGTAGTTTAGCCGTAAGAAGCGTGGCATGGTGTGTTTTTTCATTATACAGTTATACATTTAAAATGAATACAGGCTGCAAATGTGTGACGCTCCACATTTCTCTGACCTCGGAGGATGTTTGTATCAGCGTTGAAATCGCTCGTTGACATCAATAGACGGGCAGCACAAAAGCAGAAAAAAACCCGACTCTTTCTCTTTTTTTTCCCCTCTCCGCCGCAAACTTCTAACGGTCGACCACCTAGCTAACCGCCGGACTGTTAGCCGTTTTATTCTGCAATTCGCCAAATAGAAAGTACAGTCTCCGCCTCACTTACCCCTTTTCTTTCTTTCTGGTGCGTGTTTTCGGATGAAGGTGTGTTTGTGGAGCCCAGCCCCGTCGCTGCTGCAGTTCAGTCTGGCTCCGTGCGTCGGCCTTCTCTCCCCCCGTTGCTGAGCAATAGGCGCTTCTCTCCCTGCGAAATAGCGGCGCGCCGCGAGAGGACCGACGTCCTGGAAGAAGCGTCAAGTCCGCGGAAATGTTATTCACGACTTCCGGTAGAAACTTTCAGAATAAAATCGGAGCGATGACGATTTGTGAGCGTCAAGCCTCGTTTAGGACAGTAACCATATGCGCAATTAATCATGTGAGCACAGATTAAGCAAAAATGTAGTTCAACATCCTTAAATCTGTGGGTGGAGATTAGCACTTAGACAACTGTGATATAAAAGTCAGGAAAAAACAATATGGGTCTGGTCATATTTATGTATATACAGTATACAAATATGTATACAAATATGTATACATATGTATATATATATATATATTAAAGTACCGTATTGTACATACATAATAGTTATACATGCATTTACATTGTAAATAATCGGGCATGTGTCTTATTTATATTTTCAAATAGAAGTATATATATATATATATATATATATATATATATATATATATATATATATATATATATATATATATATATTAATAAAACCACAAAATGCAAAAAAAAAGATTATCGCTACCCTTTATCCGTGTGATACAGTCTAGCTCAGTTACAAATATGTTGTAATAACATTGTTGTTAACCAAAATAAATCAGAATCAGAACCATTTATTTGCCAGGTATTTACACAAACAAGGATTTTTTCTTAACATTAGACGAGACAATCAACAACAACAACAACAACAACAGTGCAATAGATATTAAATTAAGTATAAAATAAAGTGCTCAGACAAACAGATAACACTAATGTAAGAGGGGTCGGCTACAATCTTTCTTGCTCGCTTCAGAGTCTTTATACACACACACACACACACACACACACACACACACACACACACACACACACACACACACACATATATATACTTATGAAACAAGTATAAATATATATGTATATATATTTATACATGTTTCATAAGTTTGATTTCTTAATAGGGAGTTATGCAGTAAGTGTGAAACATGAAAATAGAAAGATCCGAGTTTTTGACTGAAGTAGGCGACAAGAATTGAAGCTTTATGTTTGCATCAGTGTGGTTTTTCATTTAACATGATCATGTTGAATGGAGTATAACTGAAATACAACCTACATACATATACAGTTTATGGGAATGAAAATGCTCCTGCAGATGGCAAAGTAGCTTACATCACTGTGCACAGACTGGATTAGAGGATTAGTCATGCATCTCACATCATTTTAATTCCCCCCGCAAAAACAATCTACTTTATTATTTTGAAAGCGGAAATCGTTATTTCCGGGGTTTAGGTCTACGTCTCTGTTTAGCTTGACACAGTTCATCCAGAGCAGCGCCTGCGTCTACACTTCCAACCATGGATGCTTCCAACTCGACCAGAAGCCGTCAGCCAGAACCGGGTGGGCGGGTTTCCTGGACTCACTGGTCACGTTTCAGGGTGTTTTGTGACTTCTCCACAATCTGGGCTGCGCAGCTGGCAACGTTATATTTGATGCTGGAAATGAAGGCAGTGCCTTTTGCACGATGCGCAGCTCAAATAAAGAAGGATGTCCGGGAACCAAACAACTACAGGAACGAGCGAAGTAAATGAGGACGTTGCAACCAACATACTTATATTATTTAATGGGATAATTTTGTTAGAAACGTGCATTACATTTTAAACGATATTCTATTAGAGCGTATGCCACCATACTGCCGTAGTGACTAAATGCTTAAAACCTTTTCACACCTAAAAAGAGGCGGAATAATTAATACACTTCGAGTTCACTGAAATGTTTTGTTTGCATATATCTGAATAATAATCAGGCCATCTTACTCGGATAAATATGCACCAGGCTGCGACAGTGATCATTAAACATAGTATATGCTGTCAGCAACTTCATTTAAATATCCAAGTATTTTAAACGTGCATCCCCACCAAAATAACATTAGATCATTTTGTCTCTAAAAAAATAAATAATTCAAAATCGACAACGTTGTCTGCACAATGACGCTCCCTCCCTGTCGGCGTGAAAGCACTCGGTTTATGTCTTTGGACGTACCGGCTGGGAAAGGCGGAGCCTTTGTTTTGTATTTATTTTCCAACAACGGACCCTGTACACTTTTTGTGTCATTTTGTAGTTTTAGTTATTATAGTAGTTTAAACATCTTGGGTCTAACCTGATTACATGTTAAACTTCCCTCAATAGTTGAATAATTTATAATTAGGATATATATATCATGAATACAAATGCTATATTATATGTAAATACAATTATCTATAATTATATAATAATTATATATAATATAATTATATTAATATTTATTTATTGATATTCTGAATAGACTTAGATGATTGTGCGTTTACCTGACAATCTCGTCATGGCGGCAGACGACGTGTCACAAATCGAGCACCCCTGTACGTTGGAGGGGCGTCGGCGGTTGGAGCGGGAGCGCGCTGCTCGTGCCCTTGCTGGCGAATGGACGGAGAACATGGACGAACCGCGGGACGTTCAAACTTCCAAGCGAAACGGGAGCTCCGGGTCGTTCTTATCGGCCGGTTCCGCGGTCGCAATGGAGATCAAACGGAAGAAAATACGACAGAGTACACTGTTCCTGCAAACAGAGGTATGACGGTTAACGTTACGGAGCGCGGTCCTGTGCCGTAAACACGTTTCATAATGACGTTTCAGTTGACGATTGAGGGAGCGCAACGACGCTGACGTAACGTTAAACACGACGTGAACACGCGAATCAACCGTTCTTATTAAAACGTTTACAACGAGCGTATTCGATAGGCTGTGATGGAGTAACTTTTCAATAACGACGTGGGTTTTCTAACGTCTCTTCCTCAAGCATTCACACACACCGGCTTTCAGTTCCCTGAGACAAAGCTCGCTGGGTGGGCCGGTTATCCAATACGGGAGTTGACCCTGAACGTCACTCCGATGCCTGAAACCAGAGCCTCGTACTCTGCATTGTTGAATGCGGGACTAAAGCTCTGCTCCTGGCTCCAACTAATGTCGTTGCAGACCAAAGGTTTTCAGAGTGACATTCTCTGCAGAACGGTTTCTAAGGAGCTGACGGTGCATATTTTAGTTTGTGATATGGAGCATTATGATGGCTGTGTCTTTAAAACAACTGTCCATGGACATCTGGACTTCACTTGACTCTATATATCCCACCAAGAACACATTTTGAATTTAGAATAAAATCAGACTCTATCTAGGCCACAAATACTGTATGTCAGCTAGAATTTCCCACAGGCATATTTCCTGCCACTGTTCCCTTTTTTCTTTTTTGTGGCATGCCATAAATATATTCTCATCTACATAAAGTCGTGTGCTCATTATTTCGTCCCATGGGAGCATACGTATACAGTATACTAACTGATTGTTACTGCTTTTCATAACCCCTTTAACATTCGGCATGCATCATTTCACCTCGCAACCAAAGAAGTTGTCTCCTCTGTCACAAGTGTGACATTTTTACACATCGGTGTATCATTGTCACATTTATTGTGGCGGTACTTTTACCCTCCTGTGGTGGCAGCCAACAGATGTGCAAGAAGATCACATTATCCTTGGAGCCTTGTAGTATGTGGCTGCGGTCTATCTGTTGCAAGGAACTCTGCATGAAGCTTCAGCTCTGTTTGTGCCAGAAAGAAAGTTTTGTGCTGCGAATCACAGCAAACAACAAGTCAAAAGTCAAAGTCAAAGTCAGTTTTATTTGTCACTTCTTCCATATTGTGCAAACATACAGAAGACCTGAAATTTTGTTTCTCTACTGTCTGAAAATAAAGTGAATAGTGCAACATTAAGAAAAAAAAAGTAAAAAATAGACAACATATAACATATAAACATATAAACTAGATAACATATAACCAACATATAAACATATAAACTAGACAACATAGCATAAACAGCATATAAACATAGTGCAGAAACATAAAGTGAATAGTGCACCAGTTAAGAAAAAGTAAAAATAGACAACATATAACATAAACAACGTATAAACAGTGCAGAAACGACTCTGATTCAGAGGCACACACGGTTGAGTGCACCGTTTGTCTCAAAGGGGTTCTTGTTTGCGTATATAATTATAATTAATGTGCCTTTTTATGAGTGATGTAACAACACTGGAGGGGACTTAGTTTCTTTCCAAAAACAACATTTATTTCTCCTTTTTCTATGTTCTGCCCGAGAAGAACACGAACGTGCAAGAAAAGCTTGACTTCGAGATGCGGATGCGTGATGGCGCATACAAGCTGCTGCTGGCCTGCAGTAAGAGAGAGCAGGTGCTCAACGCCTCCAAGAACCTGCTGACCTGCAACGCCAGGATCAAGGCTTATCTCGCTCAGCTGCGGAAGAAGAAAGAGGAGCAGGACGGGATCGGAGCGGCCGCGAGGTGAGGAGTTGGACGCTTGGAGGGTGTCTTGTGATGGTTTTTATGGAGCTGCACAGTTGCAATTCCAGCTTCAGCACACGTTATCATACGATTTGTATTTTCTTTCTTCAGATTCTCAGATCCAGATGACCGTGTGCCCTGTAATGGGACGATTGCAATGTCTGGTAAGATTTCTCTCCTTTTAACTAGAATAACTCAGCACTAGAGAATGTCGGTGCGTAATAACTATGACACCTACAGCCACAAATATACGTCTATCACACAATTAAGTCCAATTTTAATAGTTTGTAAGATAACTTAATGTCACAAAATGGATATAGAGCATTTTCCAAATAAACTCTGAAGAGTGTTTCTTTGTTAATTAACTTTTGCCCTCTACTGATTTAGGGCTGCGCATTCCTTTGATGTGGAGGGACTCGGCCTACTTTAACAACAGAGGGAGTAAGTCTGACTTTTATGTTGCTCCAACTCCTGCCCTCTGTTTAGCTGCGCCTTATGTTATACTGTATGACACACGGTTACATCCCTTGTTTTCGTTAGGCTCCCGGCGGGTGGCGGTGTTCTGTCTGATGCAGATTGGCCCCGAGGTGTTTGCCACAGAGATGGTGGTGGTGGACAGATCAGTCACTGACATCTGCTTCGAGGGAGTCACCGTCTTGTAAGTATCTAGACCCAATATGCAGTATAATACACTTACAACAGCTGCACCTACTTTTGGGAAGCCCCTTTTGGTGCTGGTGTAAAGTGGGGGAAAGAAATGTCGGTATTGTGGAGAATATATCATATTAAGAGTATGTTGCTGGAAATGTGTTCTTTATTTAGTATTATCAATACCAGAATATGTATTTGAGCTTTTTTTCTACAAATACTGACACATCTATTACTGGTCACATTTATTATTCAAGTAGTTTTCTTTCATCTTGCTCTAACATGGTTTATGTACACGTTATTGTTGATGCTCTGATTGAAAATGTCTCTGTCCTCTTTCAGTAAAGAAGCAGTTCCTGAGTTTGAGCTGAAGGTGGAGCTGTGGAGCTGTGCCCTGGAGGAAGAGCTCACGCTGGTGAATACGCCAAAGAAACTGGCCAAGAAGCTCCGCAGCTCCTTTGGAAAGACAGCTGGGAAGAAGCTGTGCCCTCTGCTGGCCAATCCAGACCCTGACACCTTCCTGCAGTACAACCCCATACCCGTGTATGTATTGCCACATAAAACCCTTTACAGACTCTTGGCTCTAGATCTAAAATTCTTGTAGCTGGGAACAGACTCAATTCTGGCTTGTTCCTGGAACAAATGGTTTAGCCACACTGTGCACTGACTTAAACCAATATTTTGGGGTTTTGAATACTGATGTGCTTAGCCTTCGGACATTCACTTGTTTTTTTCGTGCCAATAATAACTATTTCATTTGAATATGCATGCTTTTAATGTTCCCGCCCGGCTGTATTCTATTTGTACTTAACAGCATTTAAATCTCTCAAACTGAACATCTGTAAGTGATGTAAACCAGCTGTCCAGTGGTGAAGACGCATTGGGATCATTAGGGCCTTGAACAAAGAGATAATTTACACAAAGCAAATACTGCAGGCTATGTGTGCACATGTTGGAGTTGAAGGGTTAGTCTTTGTATATTGATGTGTCTTTAATATTAGGTTTAGAGTTGAACATGCATCTCTTATGGTTAAGCCTGGGAAGCCATGGAATGAAAATAAGTCATGCAGGATACTTTAAAGAATGCTAAAGTGTGTGTGTGTGTGTGTGTGTGTGTGTGTGTGTGTGTGTGTGTGTGTGTGTGTGTGTGTGTGTGTGTGTGTGTGTGTGTCTCTCTACCTGTAACCAGTGGAGCCAAGTACAATCTGCTGGCCTACACGTCACTGTGTCTGCCAGAGGCTGAAGGCAGCTTTCAGTCTCACTCCCTCATTGTCCTCCAAGACGGTAAGAAGCAAAAGCGGCAGAAACGTAATATCTGGGGATATAAAGGAGTGCGCTTTTTAGTCCCTGATTTGAATCAGTACTGTAATGACGCAGTGTTTTTACACCATTTAAAATGTACATCTAAAATTCAACAAAATAACCTATGATTGAAGTTCACCATGGAAAACTTTTCTTTCTTTGCATGCGTGATTAAATGGGTAAGAATGTGAGCGCTGAGGCTGGTTTTTGTTTCTTGATTTTACACCGTGTCGTTAGACGTTAGACATATTTGGGGTTATTGTTCAAGCTCATATGACAAGAAGTTATGTGACAGGAACATAAATCAGCTCTCTCGTGTGTGTGTGTGTGTGTTTTGAGATGTACTGTAACACTACACCTTCGTAACTTAGTCGTTTCAGTCAGACTTATTTCAAATAGTTAACACATGAAAAATATTTTAAAAAAGAAGCTATTTAATCGTGGTTTTTTTGGTACTCTTTTCACTAAAGATTGAAACAGTTCTTAATGAGTGCCTTTTATCTTTTCAAAAAGCATACAGTACTTTCATAACATGTAGGTTTTATTGCCTCTGCTGCTCTTCCTCCACACAGCTGAGTGGTCCTCCTGGCTTCCACTCTATGGCAACCTCTGCTGCCGGTTGGTGGCCCAGCCGGCCTGCATGACGCAGAGCATGACGACCGGCTACCTGAGCCAGAAAGTGTGTTCACTGCTGTTCTCAATAACATTTGCTCAATAGCTGGTTTCTGGGTTAATACTTCAGTGTTTTTTTTTTTCCTGGTTATTTTCAGCTAAATGTGGAGGGGATGTACCGCTGCTGCAGTCTTTACTGTGTGCTGAGTTCTGGCATTTTGTCCTGTTACTTCACCCCGGAAGAAATTGATGCTAAAGTGCAGCCCACTCTCAATGTACCCGTCAACAAGGTAAGACAATCTCTTGCAACTTGATGCATCACACATTAAGATAAGATAAGATAAAATAAGATAATCCTTTATTAGGCCCGCAGTGGGGAAATTACAGGATTACAGCAGCCTTGCTCATTACTGGAAGAAGTGACACTTTATTAGATAAATAATCCCTTTTTACATTTGCAGAATAACAATATATAATAATACAATGATAAGTAAATAATAAAATATAAAATACTACATTACTCAAAGAGATCCTTCTGGCATCTTTGGCATTTTCCCACTGAGTCATTTGTTTTCTGCAATATCAGCGATGTACTGTTTGGTGCATATCTGGAATAGCACCGTCACCTTACGCTAAGTCGTTGTGCTGTGTTGTGTCTGCAGGACACCCGGATCCGTGTGATGGAGAAAGAGTCCGCAGGGCAGAAATCCAGGAGTCTGTCCATCATCAATCCTTCACCACAGGGGTCCGAGACCATCGTCTTCACCACAGAAACCAGCCAGGAGCTGGAGGAATGGCTGGAAGCCCTGCACCAGCACCTCTATGATCAGAGTGAGTGTGTTTCAATGTACACGTACAGCAGAAGTGTGTGTGTGTGTGTGTGTGTATATAGAAAGTATAGGTTACATACAGTGTGTACAGAGTAGGTATGCTCCCTAAAAAGGACTTGTGGTGGAGTGTGTGTATGTCAGTATGTTTGGCCAAGAAGAGTTCAACTTAGCGAGAAAATATATTTTATAACCTTTTATATGTCTCTCTCTCATTCCTCTCCTTGTTTACAACCAGGCCAGTGGCTGCAATGCTGCAACAAGCTAATGAAGATTGAGGTCGCGTCACCACGGAAACCATCACTCTTCCTCACCAAGCAGGCTGACTCTGTTTACAATGACCTCAGTGAGTAGAGTAATTGGAGCAAGTGGGTGAAGTGACTCAGGCCGAGGTTGATCATTCGCTGACTTCAGGATTTGTGTATTACATCTATTTATAGAAGATATGATGCTCAAAATAAATGGGACACCTCATTGGAATGAATATATATTAATCACACATAACTGTTTTAATTTCAGTGGTGAAGCTATTAGATAAAACCCTGTTATATATTTTTTTTTTTTCCGGCACTTTAATAAAACCACTTTAATCAAATTTGGAGGGAAAAACCCCCCGGCAATTTAACATTTTTGCTAACACTTCAATGTTTTTTTTTGATGTGCAGGTATAAATTCACCTAGCAAGTTTGAGAGCATCACAGACATCATCCACAACAAGATAGAGGAAACAGATGGCCACTTTCTGATTGGCCCCGAAGAGGAGAAGGAGGCGCCTAATTGGTCTTCGCTGTTTGAAGGGTCCCATTCCGTGGTAGTGCAGAAGGGTATTCTGTCCCAGAGCAAAACCTCCACCCCTTGTTCGAGCCCCAACACCAACACCAGTTCTACACCCATCAGCAACAAGAAGCGCCGCGCTCCACCCCCGCCCTCTGAAAGGCAGCCTTATGCTCCTCCCAGCCGCCCTGCCAGACCTCCCCTCCCCACCTCTCTTCATCATCCTCTTCCTCCTCCTCCTCCCTCATACCAGGAGAAGGAGAATTCCGGCACTTGCACTTCACGCCCGGCCACAAGGTCCAAAACTGGCAGACCATCCCTGGATGCCAAATTCTCTGCCATCATCCAGCAGCTCCAGCGGAGCAACGCTGGAGGAGCTGGAGCCCTCACCCGGAAAAACGCTCCATTGGGCGTCCTGGATGTCCAACCACAAAGTCAGCCTCCTGCCAAGCAGCCGGAGCACCAGAACCACAGCACTGATGCCGCAGGTGAACATGCCTTCCTCAGACCAAGTCACGGTCCTGTTCCTGCAGCGAAGAGCAAACTGAGGAGGTCTATCAGAGAGAGGATGAACCTTTAAAGCCTTGTGACCTCGACCGCAGACAACAACTAAACTTCCCACTAATACGAATACTTACAACACGGTTAAAATGAGCTCAAAGGCGTTGATAAAAATCACATATCACAATATATTTTACTGCTCCTAAATAGCAATAATTTGATATTTTGGGCATGGCTGTTGGTGGGGTCCGTCAACATTTTGGGAAACGTGTTTCATGTCGCAAGTTGAATGAAAAGATCAAGTCACTCATCTGTACACTAAATATGAAGCTGGAGGCGCTTAGCTTAGCATAAAGACTGGAATAGACGAGCCTCTCTCTGTCCAAAGGCAACAAAATCTGCCTCGCGGCATCTCTAAAACTCACTAATTAACAATTTCAACACTTTCTTTTTTTTAACCTTTGGACAGTCAGGCTAGCCGTTCCTCCCTGCTTTCAGTCTTTATGCTAAGCTAAGCTAACCATCTACAGGCTCTCACTTAATTTGTGCACTGATAGATAAAAGAGTGTTATCGATTTTCTCATCGCATTTCTTTAACCTTAAGGATGGGTGCGTGACGTGGTCTCTTAAAAGCAAAAGGTCCTCACAATGTCCATCATGGCGACCTAAATCCCAGTCGACACCTCGTATCTCAATATCAATACTGTATCTCCACTCTCCATTTAAGAACTCTTTCACATGCAGCTAACCAATAGATGCAGTTGAAAGCTGTGCGTTGGCCCGAGCACCGCCATCATCAATCCCACTGAAATAGAAAGGCTTATTTCTCAACTCTGGGACATGGGCCGAAGAAAGAGCCTTTGCAAAAGCACTCAAATTGGAATTGATCCATTGGCCGACTGAACGAGTCATTCCTTTTGGAACTATTGACTTCTTCCACTCACTGTGACAACTTTATGACCACTATAGCTGATTTTAAGGGAACAGGATTTTAGGAGCAATTGCAAGCCCTAATGTGACTTCTCCATTCCTCAGAGGTCTTAATAATGGAGTGACCTTGGTTTTCAGTGGCCACACAGCATTTCCAACATAATTTAACACTGCAGCCTGTAAATGCCATGAACATAATCGAATGAATGACTCTTTTGGACTGGCTAAAATAATGAATGCCCTTGTGTTTTGAACATTTCCAATGCTGCCAGCCAGTCAAATATTTCAACCACTTAACAGTCACATGTTGAAGAACGCTCTTCATAATTACACACAGTGTACAAAACATTAGGTTTGGCTACTTTCTCTGAAATTGGCTGGGCAGATGAAGCAGTGTGGCGAAAGCTGCAATCCCATTTCTTTTTTATCTCACCCCCTAAAATTCTGTTTAATCAGAGGGAGGGGATTTAGTTAAAGCTTTGAAAGAACCCCAGAATGGATGGCACAAAAGAGGATGCTGCTCAATATTAGCAATGTTTTCTATGCTCAGTGTGTATTACCGACACATTAGTCACTTTGATTTAGTACTGTATGTACAAGGTATGGTTCCGGGGTCAATTAGTTTTAACTGATGCTGATGTGGTTCCACCTCAGTCTGTATTCCAGCTAAATTCACCACAATAATTCTATTGCACTTACTGTGTTGTCCATCATAATATTGGCAATGTTCAGTTCCAGTGAGCATGCGAGAGACTAAGGAACATTGAATTACATGCCAATGTTGCTGACAATTATGGTGAAGGCTAACATTTCTGTAGTATTTCATATTAACTGTGTAATCCGAGTGAAAGCAGGAAATGTTGCCCTTGTGGATATTAGGCATGAGGGAAAGCATGTGATCTAAATGTACTAACTGATTTATGACTAAACAAGGACTGAATGTGTTTTTATCAGAGCCAAACTAATGAGCCAAATTTTAAATGTTTTTCTAATATTTGTCTTTTTATACGACAGCAATAATTTTGTATTTTTTTTTTGTATTCTTGTTATTGATTTCCATGTTCTGTAATTCCTTTTCATAGTATAACACTACCATGTCATCTCAATTTTACTTTAGCATATTAATTATTTAGACTTTAAGTGGCACTGTGGTTATGTACAAGAAAGTAGAGATACATTAATATTGTCGTAGTGCAGAATAATTTGCGTATAGTGCAATGTAAACAAACTAAAAAAATCTGTTTTTGTTTCTAAAATAAAGTGCAATTTTTCTCCTCAATCTGTTCTTCATTGTCTTGGAATCTTAATTGTATTTTTTCTTAATTTATTGCTGATCTGCAATAAAACAGCCTACATTCTACCCTGGTGAGGCTACTTTATTTTTGCTGAGCTTGGAAGTATTACTGAATATGTTTCATGGTAAAGGTTTACCAGGGGGTGGCAATAAAAGTCAAAGCATAGCTTTTATTGCAGCCCAACACACTTCTCATAGAGATACACTCACTGGCACATTTCTCTACTGCAGCAAATACTGGAGAGGCTTCTCTGGCTTTGAGCCCAGAGGTAGCCTGTTGTGAAGATTAAGGCGGATGGAATCTCATAGCCAGATAATGGTATTACAATAATAAAACCCCATTCACACTGCATTTACTCAAGGGTAAAAAAAAACATCACATTGACATTAGTACACTGGCATAAAATATCTGTTTATTCAGCCTTCGCTATTTATCTGCACTTCAGTTAAAGAACACAACTGAGGAAACATGAATAGATAGTAAAATATTTTAATTAAATATACAGGAGGTCATATCATACAAAATGTCTTTATTTTTTTGCCTTGCTCGCCAGCTGGGTGATTGGTAAACAGATGGCTACTGTATCAAAAACACTTTCAGGATGCACAGTAATGGAAACGACGTGAAAACAAAAGTGAAACGACAAGAAATAAAAAATAATATCCTAATTCTTAAATTGTAGTGTTTGTTTAAATCTAAGATGATCACGGTGACCTTCAAACAGCGCAAACAAGGGCACAGCTAGATTGTGTAACCGACTTATACTGTTTTTGTACTATTTACAGATTATAACAGTTTATATGATAACAACCACGCGGTACTATCTACAGTGCTATTTACATAGAAAATAAGACGAGAGATAGGGGTTGTCATGAATTGATCCCGTGTGAATGTTCTGTACAGGAGCCAGCTTTAATGCCAGTTTTACCTACACACAGCAATGTACAGTACTTTATCGAAAATGAATGTCTTTATCTAAGTATTCAGTTAAACTTTACGCAGACATTTACAGCTTTTTTTCTTCTCTTCTTTTGAAACACCAGGCATGTTCGACTGTATTTCGACTATCCTGGATTGCAATTATAGTGGTTGTAAAAGCCAAAGCAGGTGTTGTCGTTTCACCTCAGGCCATGGAGCATGGTCGGCATATTTTATGGAGTCTGGTAGCTTTTCATCACTGCTAGAAAACACCTAAAGCACACATGCCCTGCGGATGACAGACACCAGACCTGTGTCAATATCAGTAAATCTTTTCTGGTTCTTCTATAATTGACTGCCTGACACAGTTCAGCTAAGTAAATAGAGCCATTAAGAGCTAACCATAAGGTTAAAGCATAACTGTTTAAATTCTAAGAACTCAAAATGTTGTGCCTTACCTATCAAGTCTGGTGTCTGAAAGCCAAGTGTGCCATATAAGTTCTTGTATGAATGTCTGTGCGCTGCATTTTTAGGCGAGAGTGACAGTAATATTGATATTTCTACCCTGCTACAGAAGATAAACCTTAACAACTGTAGCGCTAACTCTAATCCAAGACGGCGAAAGGCACAGATATTTGCAAAGCAATAATATCCTAAGTGACAACATTCCTATCAAATCATACAGTGAGTCTTTTCAGCGTGTTGAATAAAAAAAAAAAGAGTCTGTTCACCAAAAAGGGAGCTTTTCAAGTCAAGAACAAAAAGATGAAATGCAGATTTCTTGTGGTGAGCATTCCACAGCAGACGGCTGCTTCATTATGCTGGTCCGACAGACAAAAACAAGCTGCTACAGTCTACTCATCACAAGGGGCTTTAGGATCAAATTACTTTCAATTCAGAGAGTAAAAATTAAAACGGCTGTTCATTAACTCGCTAAAAAACATTCGGGAATTGTCAACAGATTGAACATGACAACTGCTTGCGTTGTGTAATCTGGACTGAAATACACAACGAAGAAAGACCTGAACTGAGTAAAATGTGAGTCTACAGTACATATGTTATACACAGCACCTCTGAATGTTATGATACAACTATATTCAGCACCGCAGTGAGTGTTAATGTCAATGCTGAGGCGTCCAGGTGGATTTACTGTGGCACAAGCCGGCATCAGCTTTCAGCGCGGGGACATGTAAACAGACGCAACACCACTGGCTGCCTAAAGTGTGATAATGCACTAAACAGCTCTCGAACATTGTTTGCAAGGCGAACGCACCTATATATATATATATATATATATAAAGAATTTCATTTACGTCGGCATGTTTCTTGTAGTGTTTTTAAGCAAAAACAGTTTAGCCCTCAGATGCAGTAAACAAATGGCTTTTCTCTGTTGCCCTCCACTTTTCACACGTTCAGAGCAACAACCTGACTCATGGTGACTGAGAGCGGCAAACTGATTTGTGAGCACATACACACGAGCATTGTGCAAATAAGGATACGACGCGAACAACAAAAATATACAGTAAGTGGTGATAAAAACAAAGAACAGTGCAAAGTATATAAACAAATGCAAACAAAAACACACACAAAAATAAAGAGAATGGAATTTTCAGTCTGAGTTATGAGTTTATCAGTCTGTGATAAGTTTTATAATCAGTGTTTATTTTTCGACTGAGCCACAATCCCCGAGCAAGAGAGACAGAAAGTCAAGAGAGAAGCTGAAAAAAGTTTGTGAGGATGAAGAAGTGGAGTAAATCCTCCTCTCACAGTCTGGTGCTGGGGTGTACCGAGGACAGCTGAGGGGGCGGGAGGGTGGAGAGAGGGTACAGGTGGTGCAGTAGGTCCCCGTACAGTGCTGCCCCGCCCGGGTGTCTGTAGAAGTGGTGCGGGCTGGGGCTGGAGGCCAGCAGCTGCCTGTGAAGCATCATGGAGTGGAAGGCTAACGGGGGCATGAGGGGAGACACTGCCGACTGGCTCTTCAGGTACTGCAGACCTGGGTGCTGGTGCAGCCCGTCTCCTGGGGAGATCAGGCTGCCGGGTGCGTACATGGCAGTGTAGAGATGTGGATTGTAGGTAGTGGTTGGGTGGCCCTCGGGGAGATGGTTGATGAGGTGAACGGCGTGGGCCGGCTCGGCTGGTTTAAGCTCCTCCGGGTCGCTGCGTCGGATGGCGCCGGCTGGGTGGACTGGCGTCACCACGCGGACCTTCCTTTCAGGAACATCCTCGCCCTCCGGTTCCAAGTGGCTTCGCTTACCGGGTCGATTGGGGCTGGCGTGGGACGAATCGCTTGGTGCTTTCGGGCTGGGAAATGGCTGCGATGACTCTGGGTTCTGTTTGGGAGGAGAGATGGTCATGGGAGGAACTCTGCACGCCTTAGGGTGGGAATCCAAACCCTGGTGCATGATGGGGTAAGGGAGATTGCAGAAAGAGGGCTTCGAGAAGGAGGACCCCCTCTGAGAGAGAGGTTTCGAGATCGTAAAGTCTCTGGGTTCATCGTCTGCCTCTCTCCTCTCTATGTGTGTTTGAGTCCTGTCACCGTAGTGAGATCTGTAGGCCAAGCCCTCTTGCTCCAGGCCGCCACAGACAAAGCTGCCTTCATGGTCTCTGATGTAGCGCTCTCGCCGATCTCCGTTGGGGAAGCCGACCATCCTCTCCTGGCTCAGGCAGCTCTCAGTTTGCCTGTACAGACTGTGGAGGTGAGGGGAGGAGTAGCAGTCGCTTGGGTAGCTCCGGGGCTGAGAAGCTGGCCCCTGGAGTAGCGTCTCCCCGGCGTTCTCCACGCCATCCTGGGCATGGGCTTGGGGGAGATAGGGCTGCCACGGCGGATTGACTTGAGGCTGGAGGTGACGGCTGGTCCGGCAGCTGTACGCCTCTGAGAGTTCCCCGGCGGCGCTCCTCTCTGAGGGGCCACTGGTGGCTTGTTGGTGAGGCTTGCTGCTCTGGGCATGCTGGATGACTGATGGCCGGAATATGGGCGCTACCTCCGGGATGCTGTCCGACACACACCCGAGCCTCTGTCCTACCACCTCCTCGTCACCCTTCCTCTTCTCCCTCTCCCTTTCAGGTACTGATACGACAGGGAGAGAGGAAGTCGCCGTGGGATGTGGCGGCTGAAGAGAAGGAGACGTAAAGGAGAAAGGGTTGGACTCACACACTTGGGAGAGGAGCTTCTTTTTGGCTAAAGGAGACATGACCCCCTGGCTGGATTTGCAGTAGGCAGCCGTTTGTGCAGGGTTCTGGGTGGACTCCTTCTTTATGGCCACATAGTCTTCTTTCTCTGGGAAGGAATCTGTGCTCAAGTCTATACACTGTCTGTCTGCCTGCTTACACATCGGTAACACTTTCCCCACCCTCCCACCGTGACTTTCTATGGAGTCTTTGGCCCTGGAGGAGGGCTCGGGCAGAGCAACATGTCCAGCAGGTCTGTTCTGATCCCAACGGTGAGGCAGGTAAGGGATTTTAGGAATGAAATGCCCTTCAATTTGCTGTTCACAGGAGAGTTTCGCTTGGAGGGCCTCGCTGATTTGCCTCCATTCAGGCCGGGGACCGGGCCCCGTGTGGAGGGACAAACCAGCATGTGGGGCTCTGCAGTCTGACTCTTTGGGACAGAGTGAAGATGGCTGCTCCACTGCCAACGACTCCTCTTCCTTTAGGGTAACGTGTAACTCTTCCTCCTCTATTACAATTGGTTCATCTCTCAGAGATACCTCCTCTTTTATGTCTGTTGGCAGCTCATGATTCTCCTCTTTCTCCTTGGAGTCCTGCACGCAGAAAGAAATTATCGTTGTTAGAGTTGTTTGATGAGTGCATAAAAGAAATAGGACACTCCTATATTTCCATATTATTGGGCAATTTTAAAGATAACACGAATTCAAGACAGAAGGTGAAGCATTGATGAGAAAGCACAGGGAGATTAAAATGTAACTGAATTCTGAATCCTGATGAGGCAGCAATTGGAAGAAATCTGTGACTGACCTGTGATTGTTCTTGGTCTTTCACTGCCTCCCCTCTGTCCTTTCTACTTCCCAGCTTGGGATTGTTGAAGCCTTTGAATTTCTTGGCCCCCACTCCTTTGGCTTTGGCTCCTGGAGCCTTCTCTTGGCCGCCCTCCTGCTTCTTGGGTTTGACCAAGGGGAGGGGCTTGTCATGCTCGCCTTTAACGTGCCTCTCGTAGGGAAGGAGGAGCCTGAGGAAGAATGCAGGCAAAGGAATGCAGATGAGCTTGTGGTATGATCACGTTATGCCATGTCAGGCTGAACAAGGCGCAATTACTAATCTATGTTTTGGTTTATCACGCACAAACAAAAATCAATTTTACGTTAAAAAAAAGACACAAAACTATACATTTGCACATGGTGACGTGGGCCGGGAGAAGCACATTCTAAATATAAACAAACCACCTTGCTTATTATGCTGTCCATGCTAAAGAGTGAAATGTAGAATAGTAGAGTATTTTGTTTTGGTAACAGTGAAAACAGAATGAGCTGCGGCTTTGCCGCAGGCATGCAGGGTATCAAATACATTGTTATAAAACCTCCTTGCTTAAATATGTGGCAAGTGTTAACAATCCTATTGTAATTAATAGGTTAGGGGAAATCCAGGTTCAGATAGGTGCCAGAGTATGTGTGTGTGTGTGTTTGAGAGAGAGAGAGAGAGAGAGAGAGAGAGAGAGAGAGAGAGAGAGAGAGAGAGAGAGAGAGAGAGAGAGAGAGAATGTGAGTCACCAGTCATCTCCTGCTGAGACAGATCACATTTGATATTAGTTAATCCTTGACAGGAAAGAATATGAGTGTGTGTTGTTCTTGTGAGTGTGTATAGTGAATGTACACTGGGAGTGAAAAGGAGGGAAAATGCCTGGAAGGATTTAAATCTCATATATCCTATCATATCTAATTTAATATATAAATGTGATTAATCACAGAAGCCCTTAAAGTGGCTACAGTAATATAATATTTCAAGCTGACGTGATTTAGTGCAATGATAGCTGCATATGCTCCAACTTAACTAAGTACATACGGAGAGACAAGGACGATCCTGTGGAAAAAAAACATTTAACTATTTTTGACTTCTGTTATTTGTCTTCTGAATACTTCTCAACTCAATTTTCCGCATCTGATGTCATAACTAATGGGAACATTAAGATCTGGAGAACATAACAATACCCATGTGTAAAATAATGACATGAAGAAACCAGTGAGGGAAACTTTTAGTATTTTATTGCTCAGAAAAAGAAAATGGAAATTGGCACTAGACCAGAAATAAGAAACGTTGTGAAAGAGGAAACCAAGACAACTGAGAAACTACAACACTTCCAAACTTCAATAAGCTCTACTGAAAATCTCTCCAGCTCCTCTGTCAGTTTTTTTTTACAATAACAATCCATAAAAGCCAGACAGAAACATGACTTTCTCAGTCATGAGAAAAATAAGGTCTTCTCGTGTAACGACAAGAGACGGTTGCAGTATTCCTTTTAAGGGACATGGCGGTAAAACAAACAATGAATCAAGAGCTGTTTCGCCTCCTCTTCAAAAGGAAGAGAAAAAAAAGCCTCCGAGAGTTCAAGAGGCTCTGTGGGATTTTTTGTTATTTTTCCTCTGAACAAAAGTGCTGGCAGGGAAAGCGGTGAAACTACATTTCATACAGCTGGTCTGGCACCAGGCCCCAGGCCAAGAAAGGAAATGTACTATTAAATGTGACTTATTGGAAAGACGGAGAGCAAAAGGGGTTATGAAAGAGAAGAAGGGAGGGAAAGAGAGCAAAAGGAAAAAGAAACAAAGGGAGTGAAAGAGGGGATAATGACATGTTAATGAGGAGCAAAACTGATTCTGAATGAAGGAACGAAGGATCCTCGAGAACAGAGATAAAAACATGCAATCTCTATACAACGGTGGTAATTTATTGCAAACAAATGGTTCTCAGGCTGTCTATAATTATGCTTTGCTTTCCAGAAAAGGCAGGTAGATTAAATCTTCCACTCTTATAAAACTGTGGATTTGATTTCTAGGCTTGTATATGTGTGTTCATCTTGTGAAAATGTCCAGCTGTCCTTTAATATAAGGGCTAGAAAAGTAGCATATATACAGTGGTAAATATATACACAAATACATACATAACTACATACATACAGTATAACAGGGTGCACTGTTGACTATCACAATGATCTGTGGGAAAGAGACGGCTGCCTTGGCCCGGGTCAACTTTATGGAATGTCAATATGGAGTGGGGGTGGGGTGTCACAGGCCCGGATAATGTAAGAGCTGAGCCCGGGAAATTACTGGAGCCTTAAATAGTTCCAAATGGAAAGGCTAAGAAACCCAAAATCTGTCTCAGGAAGTCCCCTACATCAGAATAATGTGCTTTGTTATGCTTGATAATTGCAGGATGATTTACCCAAACTAGCCTATAAAGACAATTATTTATTTAAGTAGGATTTTCAATTCCAATACACCTTTTACAGTTTTATGTAGATTTACACAAGTGGCTGAATAATGAAATAAGGTTCAAGCTACAGGGCTCTTTTTACCACTATGTTAAACAAGGAAGTGTAAAATCCTAATAGAGACGTCAGTGTCAACTGGAGTAATTTCAAGCAGTGTATATATAACTTAGACATGATCATGTTATATAGCACTCATAATACAATACCACTTATATAAGTAGCAATTTCCTCCAAGGAAGGGGAAGGGTTGAGCTTGGCAGCCACTGCATTAGTTGAAAGAGAGCCAGGTGTAGTTAATCGTTAGAGCCACTAGGGGGCTGTGTGCTGCACTCAGAGATTCCAGGAAGGAATTTCATTAAGGCAGAGAGGCAACATTTTTATGAGGTCAATAAATACTTAACTTCCTCTCATGCCAATTTATCACCCGGCTTTTGTTTAAGCAGCCATTTTACATGTTGATAACAAGCAAGTAAAATATGTTGCTAAGAGATTATAAACCTTGAATAGGCACACATAGAAAATGGAATTAAGTTATCGATATAGATATTATGTATATATATATATATATATATATATATATATATATATATATATATATATATATATATATATATATATATATATATATATATATATATATAACATTTATTATATCTGTGTGATCTTTCTTAAGAATCAATAACAGTCTAAAGCACAACTTCAAACCACAAATGTCAACTAAGCATGTCTGTGCCTTTGAAATAATGGATTGCACACAAAGCACCTCCCCCCAAAAAACACAACTTGGCAAAAACAAGGTGACTTTACCAGCAATGTGCTGCTCTCATCTGAGTTTTGTGTTACAGGAACAAGCTGTGTGCTAGAATCCAAGAAATGCCTAAGTCACCAAATAAAGAGGGGAAAAAGCCTGCGGGCTGTTCCATTTCAACAATTTCCCTCCCATCCGTGCTGAAATTAATTTTAACTGGTGTTGTGTTAAGATCACAAGAGCTGCTTCACGCGTAAAAAAAAAAAGGAAAATAAACTATTTAAAGAGTTTGTGGACAGGCCCCGGGGGCTGTAGAGAGATTTGGAGGAAAGAAAATGACTTACTTTTACAAGCCTGTAAGGAAAAGAGAATGAAATAAAAAAAGATAACATCAAATCTTTATCGAATCTAAATGCAATGATTAAACATCATCCCAGCAAAGAGAAACCCATAACTGCTGTGTAGAAAGAGAGGGACAAGATTCCTGCAGAGGGATAAACAGACATTGTAGCTGGTCCCTCTGCTTTGGATTCATGCCTCAAAGCCCCTCTTTTGTCTCGAAGCCAAACCACTTGAGGTGACCCTCATTCATGCAGTTAAAACAGGAGGGCAACGCAGGAATGTATGAAAAACTTAAGTCCTTTGTCAAGTCTGAAAATACCAGATTTAAAATGACCTCTACTGTTCCCCCGGGGTTCGCTCTCATTAGCTGCTGCTGCTGCAGCTCGTGGTAAATGTTCGCCATAGCAGGTGTGAGCCAAGAGTGCTAACTGTTTAAAATAAATGTGTGCTATTCTGCATGAAGACACACTCAAGTGTTAATTTCCCAAAATATACAGCATATGTTCCCTCTCGCTGCCCTACAGTGGACTGAAATCTCTGCAAGAATGTCATTAATTTAATTTGCTACACTGAACTAGTTATTAATCTCAGTAGACTTGAATAGATTCTCATACAGTCGATTGCCTGTCACACGTCAGTGGTGTAATTTGTGATTTCTCATTGCCACTAGGGAGAGAAACCTTGGACCTTTTGATTAAATTCCCTGCATAAAGAAATCATCCAATATTGTGATTTGTTAGATCGGCGAAAAAACGAAAAAAAGGAGAGGTTTTATCACTGAATGCTCAATGAAGCGTTTTGTCTTCTGGAAACCATCGAGCTCTCGGAGGTTAAAATAGCTGCTTGCTATTTCAGTGTAAAGAACATGCAGCTCTTTGGCTGCGTTCCCACTGAGTCTCATATCCAGATTCAGTAGGAGAGTCATGCATATGCAAGGAATTTGGCCATGCTTTTGATGTAGACAACATGTTGAGACATTGTTTATAGTGTTAAGGAATGCTGACAGACAATATGCAACCATGTTGCCACATTGCAACTTCTCTGCCTTTTTTTCCTCCCCTTCTCTATTTCCTAATATTGAATCATTTTTGCTTGTTCATTCAAATCTGCCGTTGTTTCTGTCTCTCTCTCTCCCGGTTTCTCTGGGGAGTAAAAAGCAGGGAGGACATGAAGGTGATACTCCCCCCCACCACCTCTTGTTGTAATCCCTCTGCTTTAGAACTAGACACCAGAGTAATTGAAATCTGGGTTTGCGCTACACAAGGCAAGCTGTAATGCGCCACATTTGATGTATCTGCAACACAGCAAGCACAATACTGACAGATGTTGACGAGTGCAAGATACTGAATACAATAAAAAAAAACTCCTGTCGCGACTCCTCTCCCCTTTCTCTTTCCCAAATCTATTCTAATTCCCGGTGTGAAGACTGGCTCAAGGTTTCCTCAAAATTATGAGCAACACATGGATTTTTATAGCTGGAGAGCAGCTTTAGTGAATGCAGAGGAACGTCGATACCAGGAGGAATGAATGAAGGCTGAATCAATAAAACATCTAGTCGACAAAAATTGGAGCAGGCGTGCATCTGTCTTAAAAGAAACACATATCTGCATTTGAGCCGCGGTCTATTTCACAGGCCTGAGACTGCATGTTCAGTACATCTGGCAAACATTTAATACTTAAACGATGAAATGATCTAATCCAAAACTCCTCATCTGCGCTCTCTGCTATTGCCCAAAAACCTAAGAGTTTTTAAATAGCAAATTATTCTAAATTGCTTCTCTGTTGCCATGGATACCCCCCCTCCAATATCCCCAATACCAACCCTGTTGTGCAATTACATTAGAGTGCCAAGGCATGGTGAGGTATTAAAAATGTGTAACAGGCAGAAATGAACAGAGATAGTGAAATGTGATGTTTCTGTAACAAGAGATCACGTAGGAAACCAGGAAGATTAAATATGTAGGAGCTGTTAAAAGGCGCTGACCTGTATAATGAAAGAAACAGCATGAAGTGCAAGGCAGGGAGTGAGAGAGACAGAGGGAGAGAAAATGGCACAGCACAGAAGCAAAAAGCAGTCTATTTCAAGGTTATTGATGCCATCTTTTTCATGACCTCATTTTTAATTCAGAGCGCTGGGCCCTGACAGCTAATCTCGGGAAACGGTTTAAATAAATATCATTAAAGCCTCCCCGTAGCTGCAGTGGCAGACCTTGGCTTGGACATTTCTGCATTGATTTTTCTCCTGCACACTAATGAACGGCGCTCAGCAACTAAAAAACAGTAACTTTTAAAATTACAATTAGCTGAGGTTATCTCCTGTTCAATTTCAGCCATGTAACTCCATTACCAACTGCTCCTGGACAGCATAAATATAGTGATTATGCCCCCGGCTCCGTCTTTCACAATAACATCTCCTAGGAAACCATTTCATATGATTTTACCATTAGGGCTGTAAAAGGATAATGTGTATAATTTAAAATGAGAGCTGAATGCTTGTGGATATCCACAGTCTTTAACCCAAATAATGCCAAGACAGCCAAGAATATCCACTTAATTTAAAGCAATTAATTCCTGAAATATTGTTTCCTTTCTTCCCACTAGTGTGATAGTTCACATGTCCTCCTCTACTGTACTTCGGCCCGCCGAGACAATCCAGAAGTGGTCCTTCAGAGCGGAGGGGAAAACATAAGTGTTGTTCCAGTTTACACACTGTACATTCGTCCCTGTGAATTATATTTCTGTAGCACATTGACTAATGATTAAAGGTGGAAACAAAGACGCCTCTGGGGAACAAACGCACACTTCAGCGAGCCCACAAACAGCCTCATTCATCATGCAGAGAGAATGGCCGTGTTTGCTGAGTTAATACAATGAAGCTAATTGCCCTCCAAGCAGCCCAAACACCAAGGCTCAGCTAAAATTATTCCCCTGAATGGAAACTTGCTCAGGTTCAGCTGATCTCTCTCTCTCTCTCTCTCTCTCTCTCACACACACATCACCTCAACCCCTCCCTTTTACACCTTCTCTCCCTGTCAGCCTGATATTCACTGCAGTGTGTGGATATTATTGCTTTGTATTGATTCAGCATTATTTTCTCTTAGCTGCTTCTCGGTGGCTGGAGAAGGAAAGGCCAGCGCAGCAGCAGTCACACCTCAGCGCTTCCCACGCGGTTTTCGTCCTACAACGCCTGTATTCCTACGACCCTGTTTACACCTTAAAAACTGATGAACAATATGGCTCTTCACATCTGACTTCAAACTCATTTCTTGGCAGAGACGCATCGTACTGAATACACAAAACAAAGATCAAACACGTATTCTGACTTTCGCGAAAAAACTATATTTGACCAGCATCATCTTTGACACTTGAAAGTCATATCTATTATTAGTATAAATAAAACATATCCCTGTTGGAGGCAGTGGGGAAGAACTCAGAAGCCAGCGTAAACACTGAAAGCAACCTCAGCCATTTAGAGGCACAGTGTCAACTTGTGTACAAACACAACACACTGAACAATACTCTCTCACACCTATGGTTTCACAAATTTCCTGGAAAAGCCTCTCCGGTCGCCACTGCCTGTGCTTGCAAATTTGCTTACAGCATGCAATCTTGACACAATATGAAGCTGCCCGGCTCCCTCATATGGTACTTCTGGCACATTGCTGTATTACTGACAGGTGTGCGTGTGTGTGTGTGTGTGTGTGTGTGTGTGTGTGTGTGCCTGAGCTGTGCTGATGCATGAACCTGCAGCAGCCGGAGGGAAGTGGAGAGGGTCGCCGGCCCGGAGGAATGACCTGCCTCATGAGCGACTGGTTATCTCTTGTTGGGAAGATCGTGTTTGGCATTTGTTTAACCTTGGGAAAGTGGCCGTGTTTGCATGTTTGTGTGTGTGTGTGTGTGTGTGTGTGTGTGCGCGTGTGCGCGCGTGTGTGTGAGTGTGTACAAGCAGCCCTGAATAATACCCTCACAGCTCCCTCAGGATCATATTCATATGCTTGCTTTGGTTTGGTAATACCATCTGAGTGATTATAATGTGGAGATTCAAACTGCTGCAGTATCTGACTGAATGATTAGTGGAATACATTAAACTGGTGTTTTCATTTTATCTTGCTGCTCTGTGTGCTTGCAATGCATATATGGTGGAGAGGGTAGTTACTTTATATATGTGCATCCATGTAGGTTACTTAATAATTCAAAACTTCGCAGTCATTTTGAGCTTTTAAATCCTCTTTAGCCTGCTTGTACAGCAGCATGGGTGGAGTTTACTGCATAATTGGTTCCACAGTGCCACACAACTAATCAATTAATCCTAAGAAAAATAACTGAATCTCATCTCATCATGAATTGATTTGGGCCCATAAGGAAAGCATTTCTTAATCCTATTAGAACTGCATGCCCCAACAGTGAGAGACTATTCTTCACATATGTGTAAGTGCATTGACTTCCCCTGAATAAGATCAATTCTTCTCTTGTAGTGGCCTGATGTTATGAATAAAGCATTGTGAAATCATATCTGATGCAGCTGTGAGGGAGTTTACTCACTTCAGGCGATGCAAACTGTTCCATGTGTGCATGCATAATGTGTCATATATAACTGCCGACCATGACAACTCACCTCTCGTAGTGTCTCCGTGTACACGTGGCGGCACTTGTGCTGCTTGGGTTCCCGCCCAATTCATCATATACATGCTTCCACTGTCTGCGGACGGTGATCTGGAGGGATGGATGAGAAGACAAAGAGAGCAAAATAATAAGAGACAAAGGACGACAAGCAGATGAATGTAGAGTGAGGAAAATTGAAAAAATATGAGGGGAAGAAAGAATTGAAAAAAAGGAAAACAAATAGAAAAACACAAGTAGTTGAGATCACTTTGAGGTCTTGGGGAGTTACTGAGTCATGATGTTCCATTTATTGAATCCTCAACACTCAATTCTTTAACATAATAAGCTCTGTTAACATCATGCAGTCAGTTGTTCCTGCTATAACCCCTTATCCCATAACAGATGACGGGCTACAACACAAAACACAAAACTCCAAGCCGCCACAGAGCCAACAAAGCCGGGACATGAAACGTGAGATAATCAGCTGCAGATATGAGGGTTTTAAAAGGATATGAGCCCCCAATTATATGAGCTGGATCCTGTTTATGGTCTGGTCTGGCTGTCTGTTTGGATGACATTAAACCAGCTAGCTAATGAAGAAACAGGCATGAGCAATACACTTGACGACTCAACATCAAACATTGACTTCACTTTGGAAACACGTCGCACATGAACAGTGAATGAATAAACGGCAGGTGGGGCTGCCAAGTTAAATGGCTGTGCCTCATGCATACTCAGTTCTTCGGTTGTGTGTTTGTGTGTGCGTGCATGCAGTGCATGTGAGTACACACTGTATGTGCATTTGACTTTGTCTGCAACATGGGAAAAAATGAGCGATTTGACCAATTTCCTTCTGACCAGTGCAGAGCAGAGGAACATGTGTTTTCCACTCCAAAGGGGGTTTTGAAACAACGGCATCATTTTTGCTAAATGCGGCTCTGAGCAAGACTTTCTTCTTGGGAAAATAGTGACTGACCTCAAGGGGCAAAAGGAGGGCAGAAGGGAAAAAAACAGGGAAGAAACAAGGGAGGTAGGTAGGGTGTAAGTGACAGAGGAGGAGATAATAAATAAAAAAGAGAGCAGGAGACGGAAAACAGAAAGAGGGGGAATATATTGAAGGGAGGGACTTCAACGAAAGTGAGGGAATATATCACCACACATGTGAATACTTACCAACTCATATCCTCCTAGTTTCTGAGCAGCTTGAAACATGGTCCAAAGGTTGACTGTGGAAGACAGAAGACAAACAAGGCAGTCAGGAAGTGAGCTGAAAGACATGACGTCACATTCAGTCATTACACCAAAGAGAGGGAGATAAATACAAGCCTGGAGGAAGTATTCAGATCCTTTAGTTAAGTCAAAGCAGCCATAGCAACAAGTAAAGATACCCATTACAAGTTATAGACTTAATTTATGAAGTATTACCAACAAAATATACTGAAAAGTAGTCATTATGCAGAATGTCAAAATACATAAAGTGGAGTAATAAGGACATTTACATACTTGACATCATACCTGAATATTTAAGTATTGTACTTGAGACAGACAGACAGATAGATAGATAGATAGATAGATAGATAGATAGATAGATAGATAGATAGATAGATAGATAGATAGATAGATAGATAGATAGATAGATAGATAGATAGATAGATAGATAGATAGATAGATAGATAGCAGTGGAAAAGGATAACATCTTTAAAAAAAAAACATTTTCACACATACACTGCTCTTCAGCTGAAAGGATGAATATTGAATGCTTGTACAATCACCGCTATGTGATAAAATATAGAATATGCTTCATCCTGACAAGGAGATTTGTTAACCATCAACCGCTGCCTGCAGGTATGAATGAAACCATTACAAGCATCAAACGCTTGGCAATATACTCAAACTTCTGTTTGAACTAATGCAAATTAATTTGCATCGATTTCCCCATGCAAATACTCCATGACAGGCCATATCAAAATACAAGTCTTGTGTAACATTCTCCTAAAAATAGCCATGTAAGCTTTCAGAAAGGCTTCACATGGCTGTCTATCTTTGAAAGAAAATGTTTCCCACAAACAAAGAACCACAAGTTCATTGGAGCCCTTTTTTGTGCCAATGACATTTGTATTTGCTTTCTGTAACATCATTGTTTAACATTTTTATATGAAGGCATATAAATAAGAAAAGGAGGACTCGCCTGGGGAGAAATCCATCAAAATTCAATCTGTGCGTACACAAAGCCTTGCATTTGTCAAAATGACATTTTCCTATCTCCGCATTTGACAGCATTGATTTTTTTCCTTCCCTCCTCTCTGCTACCGTTGTCAATGCACGGGTGGAATAACAAAGGGAGCTGGGTAGGTTTTTCTGTTTGAACTGAGCACTCCGGCGTATTGTGCTCTCTGACTGTAGAAACAGAAAGATGGTCTATTTAAGCGTGTTATGCATCGACAGTAATTACCACAATAGCACGCGGGACTGAGAGGGAACAGAACAGATAAAGGAAATGAGAGAACATGCCTTTTCTTAGATGTCTTGTCATTAGCAATTTCTTTTCTTAATTCCCCTCTATTTGGCAGGAGCAATTATCACTGAGATAAGGATGACAAAACAGGAACACAATGCAGCCCCGATGACACACCGATGGCATGGCAATTAGACAACAAGGCTGAAAGAGGGAGACAAATTGGAACTGATGTTCACAATCACATGCTGATGCCCGAGCACTGAAGCACACGAGTCTGGTATCGTCGCGCACATACAGTTACGAGTTAATCTTGCAGATCAAGGGCATTCAGAATATACAATGTAACCACAACTACTCCTTTTTTATTCGTACTAAATCCACTTTCTCTCTCTCTCTCTCTCTCTCTCTCTCTCTCTCATTTCTTTCAGCTCCTCTGCTGCACCGTACAACTTCAATGGCTGCAGCTTCTAGAGCAGAGTCAATATTAACCAAGTGATAAAAAATAGAAGGACAGCAGCTTACATGAATAAAGTGTAGCACAAAACTGTTTTCCTCTCCAACGGCACTGCTCCTTAAATGTCACAGCCAAGAATCATTCCCTGTGATTCAGGTGAAAGTGTGAATTCAGTCTCCATGAATGGGTTTACTGAAGTAATTTAGAACTACGTTTTCCTTTTTCGTTTCAAAGAATACTTTGTCAGGGACTGTTAAATGGAGCCGTCTTGAGGCATTTCATATTGTAGATGAATTAATCAATGCAGTAAAACGATCTGCAACAATTTCTAAAAGCAATTAATTATTTCAGCATATTTTTAAGCAGAAATAACTGATCAATAACTGATCAATTAAAAGACAATACTTGTTAATTGCAGCCCTAAAACTTCACAATAGGTTTTAGCTACTTTTTCCTATTTTTAAACATATTAATCTTAATATCTAGTGATTATTACAGGTGTGGAGTCTCAGATATGCACCTTTGCTCTAAGATGTTTTATGCATAGAAACCCTGGAGTGAAATGTAAATTCAGCATGAGAGTAAGGTGGGAAAACAGGTGGGAACTGTGTTAACGGGCAAAATTAATTTCACTGGGTTTAAAATATGTTATGAGCCAATCGATGTAATGAAATATTGATTGGATTTTGAGGGCTTATGTCTCTCTGCTGGGCTGTTAAGAGTCACAATTGCAGTCTTAAAAAAAACATCAGGTGAGACTCCAGAGCTAGCAGATAAAGAGGAATAAATAGTCTGTGTTCGGATTCAGATCAGGTTTTTTTGGAGGTGAATCAAATTGGCGCAGCCAACAAGGCATGGGTAATTCTGGTAAATCATTCAACCATCTGTTGCTTTGTTAAATTCCGGAGAACTTCATAAAAAGATTATTAGTCAAACGCAACTAAAATAACACAATTTCAATTTCCATTACAGGAAAGCGAGTTCTTTGATCTTTTAATGCATTTGTAGCGAGTTTAAAGGGAAGAATATGAGAACGGCGCCTGATTACATCTAAGGGTTTGTTGTATTAATTATGATGTGTTTTCCTTTTTTTCCCTCCTCTTTACATGCACTGATGTGTGCTCGCTGCCAAGGACGAAGTTTAAACAGCATGATTTCACCATTTAATGAGGGCCCTGCTTATGATGTGTCTGGTTTTGAGATTCAAAGCATGTACTGTATGTAAAACAGTTGGCGCGTGGACTTCGACTTTATTCTGAGCTCAAACCGAGAAATGCCAACTAAAAGTAAAGAATGTTGGGTATGTAATTCTCCCTCCGTCTCCCTCTCTCTCCCTCTCTCTATCTCCCTCAACCACAATGACCTATTTAAGCAACAACATGTCGGCAGTCAAGATGACAGGATTGTCAAAATACCGCGGCAGGGTTAGCAGAGTCGAGGCGACCGCAGCTTACCTTCATGTAACAGTTTAGAGTAATGAGCTTTACTGTGCTATAAACTGTCATTGTTAAATTAAATAGACATCTCTCTCCCTCTTCTGCCTCTTGTTAATTTGCTGATGTTGTCATGCTACGTTCTGATGTGAGTGGCTACATCTTCCTTGACTCATTTGACTTCCTTCCTCGAATAAAAAAGTACATTTGAAAACCACGGTTTGAGGTGAGAGCCCACGTTCCCATGTGTCTTGCATCGAGAGGAAACATAAAACAAACACAAACTCTGAGAACAGTTTCAAGAGACCTTTGTGATGTTTACGTGCATGTTTCTCCTCTCTGTCCCGTGCACACCGAGTGCAAGCTAAGCATCCGACCTATATTGGAAAATCTTTCATCTTTGGCAGACGTGTTTCGCATGCATGTGATGTTCTTCTAACATTGTTAGAGGACGTTCTTGGCCTTCACAGGAAACCCCTTTGACAACTGTGAGAAGATATTCTCTCCTTGTATAAAAGCGAGCCAAAACGAGCTCTGACAGGAAGTCTCCAGAGTCTTTTACTAACCACTAAATGTGATTTTTCTCAACATAGACAATTATTCCTTTAGTTTATTATTACCGCAGATTGAATGTGTTTTTACAGTTTACCAGCAGTGTAATTTAGGGATTTTGGGCGTAATGCCTGCAGTAGTTGGCAGCCATTTTTACTTTTTCCCCTACAGCTCTAATATTATGGATAGTTAGAACACATGTCTGCCCTTGACTTGACTGAAAAGCAGCTTCCAGTTACTCTTCTGATCACAACAGGGGGGCACTATAGATAACGTGGTTGGAGATGCTGATTAAAATCCACACTGGTTTTTTTCTTCCCCTGCTTATCTTACTATCGTGTACTTACAGACTGCCACTGATATCTAAACTAACATTGACTTCTGTTTCTTTTCTCAAAGCACAAGACATTTTTGGAGCTGAAATAACGTTTTTTTTTTTTTTTTTTAAGTTTGGTACTTTAACGCCTGTTCCTACAGGTGTCTTTTACTCTGATACCCTTATCAGCACACTAACCTTCCCCACTGTTGATGGTATGACCTAGATCTTTAAAATAACCCACGTAATGTATCCACACAAACTTTACTATCAGGCCTTTGAGTCATAACTAGAGTACTCCATTGTTTAAACATTGCCAGTGAGGGAATAAGAGAATACGTTGTGCTACTCACTCTGTTTGAAGCCGAGGAAGGGGATCCTCTCTATGGGCGTGTCTCTGTCTTTCATGTACTTGTAGAGCTCTACTAAGAATGCTTGCTCCTCAGCTCGGCTCTCCTCTGATGTTTCCTCCTCTTTCCTTTCCTCCCTCTCGTTCCTCTCCTCCTTTTCCTTTTCCTTCCCTCGCTCCTTCTCCTCTGCTGAGGATTTCTTGCTGAGGCCGTAGGCCTTGTGTCTGGATGCCGGGTTGAGTTTTCCGTTTGGTACCATTTTACAGTTGGGTTTGACCTGCAAAGAACAGATTAAATACTTAACAAACTGCTATACAAACGATGTGAGACAGTTTGGATGAGATATGTTTGGGTTGCACAAATAAATATTTTTACTGGCAGCCTCATATTGGTTATCAATGGAGCAGATCTTCCTGTCATCACAGATTAGTTTGACATCACCGCAGTTGAGGGACTTTTATAGATATTTCCTTCAGTTTGAATATTACAACCAATGTTAGATAAATATTTGATGACATTGCTAGGAAACTGCGACTAACATGTATTTTCCTGTAATCTGGTATTTTATCGACCCAACGATTATTCGAGAATGCAATGTCGGAACGTCTGACGATGACTTTGCTTTTATTAGCTAAAAAATAAACTGGTAACTGAATTCAAACTGGCTACTGTTGTTTCTCAACTCCAACTCCATCCTTGCGTGTCAAGCTGCTACTCCGACTGTAAACAATGGCAGTTATCCGGATAGCCGCTGGCTACACCAGAACCCCAAAAATATTGGCTGTTATCCCCAGAAGCTACATTGACGACAGACCGACAGCCGATGGGCTCACCGATTGGCTAAAACCAAACGTCACAGCCGCATGTCTTCCTGCATGTATTGGACAGAATGAAACACTACACTGCTGATGTGTCTCTCACAGTGAATTGTTATAATCACATTGAGATTTTACATCTCTTTTACAATTGGGTCCTGGTAAAGAAGGCAGCGTACATAAAAACGCAAACAACTTATTTGTGTATTTAATTCAAAGAGTTCTTTATCTGTGTGCTGTGTGATGTGAACGTGTGAATTGCCCCAAAAACAAGTCTACCTTTGTCTAATCTTATCTTACCTTGATAGTAGTTTTGATGTCTGGGCTGCAGGGGTCCTGTGCTGCCACTGCTGTTGACCCCTGGGTTGACACCGATGAACCTTGAGCCTGACCCTGGGAGTCCCTCCTCTGAGAGATGGACAGCTTCTTCTTCCGAGGTCGCCCCTTAAGGTTAGGAGCTGAGGGAGAGGAAACGGGGACAATGAGAATAACCACTTAGGTGGAAATGCGTGCGCTGAAGCAGCACTGTGCCGTTAAGGCCTTTGAACAACCACACAGGTGTTTTCAGTTATTCTGGCTGATTAGACCTCTGCTCAGGTTAAAGGTGGTCGGCGCATTGATGGGAATTATTTGGTCACAAATCTTCATCGACCAATAAGAATGTCAAAGGTGAAATTTGTCCCGTCCTAAGAGGTTCAAAAAAGCTAACTCAGGGAGCCGTCACTCACGGAGTCTGTACACGTCCACACAGTCCCGAGAAAAAGTCTAATCGGACAGTTTAACTGGAAACAATTTACAGAGGCTATAAATCACTTTGTATTTCCAAAATTTGGCTAGGTCTAATGTTTTTATCTTCAAACGATCATCAATAAACTTTGAGAGGGAGAATAAAAGAGATAAGAAACTGTTCTGAGATGCATTTCTCTGGAAACTAGCTGAAGAGGAGGAGGCCATGACAAAAACATTGACAATCAGGGAAAGGAATTTCACAGGCCTGCTAGCCTGTAGCTAATTATTTTTAAACTGGATTAGTGCAACATTGTGGTGAATGGGGTAGCAGGCTGCCAAATTGCTCCAATGTGCTAGTAAACACAATCCTCAAATTCCCCCACAGCCTAAAAGAGAAACTACATTTAAATTCACACAGATGTATTTTTAGGAATTGAAATGAGGGCGTTGTAACAGTCTTAGTATAATACTGTAAATGGCAAATGTAGTTAAACCCTCAAAGGGAAGAACAGTTTCTGCTGAAAGAAATATTCGATACAGATGCAACAAAAACTCATCGAAACAACATCCATAATGTGGCTTTTTTTGTCTTGTTTTTCAGTTGCCATCTCATCAGCATCATCAGCATCAGCATATTAAAGAATACATTATAAAGCAATGCTGATGTACCAATCATTGTGGCTTTATTTCTCTGGTTAGCCTGCTCATGTCTTAAAGCTGAACATTGCTAATTAAAAACACATGAACCTGCCTGATAGGAGTTCTTTGTTTGAAAGGCTGGCAGATATAATTGCTCGTTCACATTACACACACAATAAAGTATTAAAGTCTTCCAAGTCCTTTGTACACCCACGTTTATGTCAACCCGCGACTGTAATGTAACTTCTTGGCAGAGTGCCTTGCCTCCACGCAGCAACACAAACAGAGATAAGCTCAAAGGAGGGAGAAAGAGAGAAACTTCAAATAATCCAAGTTCAGTCACGTATTTCACAGCGTCAACATTCTTTCTTTCCATCTGCAATGACAATTAAATCACATCCAAGGTTGTTCTCTGCCAAAAGGGCTCTGTGATTATTTTTGTCGGATCAAATTCCCATCATGAAAATGTTGAAATAACACTGGAGGTGAGTAAAACTAAGAGGCAGTAATTAGAAAGGGTAAAACGATCGCGACTCAGCATCCTATCACTTCATGTAGTTATTATCACAACCGCTATGAGTGGAGAAACAGTGCGGGGGAAATTCCAAAGGCATTTGTTGTGCATTTGTCACCCCTTTTGCATAAAAAAAAAATCAAGTTTTCAACCCTGTAATCTTTACTTACTTAGCACTGGGCGTGTTTCCTCCGCCAATGTTTTCTCATTCTTCTGCTCACTCTGCCGCTTTTACTCTGCCAATTACTCACTAGTGCTGAGAAATTGCATAAACGCTATTATTTACGGATTTACTTGTGTATATTTCTGAAGGGACAGATACATAATGCCACATATCATAGCAATTATACCCTGAGCTAATTTCGCAATGCCTGAGCCTCTGTAAATAAATCCATATGTAAGTAGAAATGTGCACTCAGTCGAGTGCAGATCTCCACCAGGTGTGTCTGCAACGACAACTGCTGTATTGTGTGATTGAATGAATAACCCACAATTGTTGAACCCCCGTCTAGACACTAATCGCGGGAAAAGCGTCATAAAAACACAGCGACAATGTATGTAGGCAATTGGCCCGATGTTGTCGTATAAAACCCTTCACAATTGCCAAAAACAAAACTAATCTCACCAAGCTGTCTAGCCCACGTAGCAGCAACTGAGTGGCGGCGATATACAGTTTGTGGACGGGTAGTTCCCTTAGCTGTTCGCCGTTAGTGGTGGCCCTTACCGGCCAGGGGCCACTAAAGAGTAGTGAGTGAGGAGTCAGCAAGCAGTCAATGGCGGTGTTAAACAGGCAATAAAATATGTTTTGTTAGTCACCGCAATCACATGAAGTCCCTGAGCATGCAGCCATAACTGGGCACCCAAAATATTATGCAGTTTGCTGCAGCAGGATGCAGGATTAGCCGTAGACAGACACGAATATGCACACACACGCGTGACCGATCACATGATCCTCCTGGCGGAGGACACAAAACACAAATAGATGCCAAATCACAATAAATGTGCTTTTCAACTAAAAACCTTCGGAAATGTATCTGATGATCACATGCCAGACATACAGTACACATATACATTAACAACACATGTGCGATCATACAAATCACAAACATTATGTGACATATGACTTATTCCTGCAGTTTTTTTTAGGAGATGTATTTTTCAACATGACATCAGTTTAAACAAACGTTGCGTAGGTCTGAGTGAGGTCACACTCTCAGTGCGGTTCTGTTTTTAGTCCAATCACTAACCCCCCGACACCCTACACTGGCTTACATAACCTGCCTGTCTGTTTACATATTTCATCAGGTCAAATACTGCTGCGTAAGAAAATGCTGCACTTCCAGCAAAACGCTGCTGCATAACACATGGTGACACGACAGCGAGTGAGTATAAATCCATCGACTTTCTCATAAAGGACAAACTGAGTGCAGTTAAACAACACGAGCGGATATTACTGTAAGCCGGGGTCAAATGGTGCATTTGTGTATTTTTGTAAACATACACTAACAGGCACACAAGGGCAAGCGCAGGTGATCTTTCTGTGCAGAACTGCTGATCTGCTCTCCTCGTGGCAGAGTTGCATAAGGGAGGAGTCATCAGCTTTAGAATAACACAAAGAAAATCAAACTGTGCAGATTGATTTTCGAGAATGGAAACACAGACATTTATAGTCGGCAAAAAACAGAGCCAACATCACACGGTAATGATTTTACTGCACCCTGGGAGATGTGATATTTTTACTACACTGTGGGCATTAAGTGTTTTTTTGGTACTAGAAAGCGAAGAGAGCATTTAAGTATATATGGTAATTTCCTCCACGAGCCAAAATTGGGCACTATAGTCATACACCAATAATGGCTGCGGACCAAACTGCAAAGTTCCTTTTTGCTTCCCATCGAGTTACTTATTTCTCAGTCTGTGGCTTTCTGCTTATCTGGGCCTTTGACATAACTTGGAGACGAGTGACCAGCACACAGACACAGACACACACATGCACACGCACGCGCACACACACACACACACACACACACACACACACACACACACACACACACACACACACACACACGCACACAGGTAAGAGGTATTCCCAGGGGTGTGAATCCATCATGTCTTGTCACAGAGCACAGCCCCCGAGCTATGGAAGTCACAGCGTCTATAGCGGTGAGATGCACCGCCTGACAACTTGATCTCTGGATGCAGTCGAACGCTCTCAGCTCCTAACAGCTTTACACGGCGTCTTCGTCTGATAATTTCTACCCCCTCAGATTCAATTAAATACAACCTAATACCTCTGTTTCACTGCCATTCAGTTGATGTCAATGATAATGAAAAAGTCATTAGAGAAAGCTCAGGAAGGGTTCTGACAGTTCTATGCATCAACGGAGTAGAGCCACAGGGAACCACAACAAAATGGACTGATTGATTGAGAGGCTGCTGGGAATGGAGAGACATATCAAACCGGCCGGAGAATTCATCTGACGGAGGCCTCGGTTGATAACACTCACAGAATCGACTGAGAAAAAAGCTCAATATCTACGTGTGCCAACTTAATGATCGTCTCCTTAAAAGGAGGGTGGTTCCAAAAGTCCTCTTTGAATCAGACGGACAGATTATCAGCACATTACTTTGGATTTGATTGGCAAAGTGAAATTCAAAACATACTTTGATTTATTTAAGTAGATTAGCAGACAATCATCCTTTCAATTAGCAGTTTGGGATAACCCTAATCAGTGAAATCAGTCACAACTGCAAATGGTGCAGTGGTTACTCTTTTTTTTTTAAAGGTCGAGAGATGGCAATTTTGGTCTTTTGTTCAACATGACTTTGGTCCGAACTGAAGTATCTATTGGGTAAACTACCACAACTTCTATGTGTCTAATTATATTTAGCAAATGTTAGCATGCAAACTTGCTCAACAAAGACAGTTAACATGGTAAACATCATACCAACTTGACATCACTACGTGGGAATGGAAATAAGGCTTTTATGAATGTTGATCATTAATTTTATGCAGATGCATCAAGGTCAAGTTGAAATAAATCACTTATAAAAGTTGTTGAAAAATACTGCACTGAGTGTAAAAGTTACTAATGAATGACAACACAACTCTGGTTCAACATCAGGTTACAAAGTAATATTTAACAATTATGTGAATATTAAGTATGAAATAATTCCATCTAAGAGCTTTTATCCCCCATGCAGATGAACTGTGACTCACAATAATGATCTACCAATCTGCACTCTGATTAAACAAAACTCCCACAATTGTCTTTACTCAAACTCTTAAATTCTGTTTAACTTCAACTTCCTCTCACAATAATTAGGTCAAAGTTCAAAGAGGGGAGGGAGCAGGAGGGGGAGGATGAGTGAGGCATGACTAGAACAAGTAGTGGTAGGGAGAAAAAAAACATGTTTTGACATATTTTGTCATCTCACTTGGTTGCAAATTCACTAAAGGCCTGACACCCACTCAGCAATTATCAGCATAGCTCTCTGCCAAAGGTAACGTTCATGTTGCAATACATGGCCTTGTCTTAACAGAACAGTGTGTCCCCCAGGACAGAACACAAAACAATACATTACCATTTTTTATTATAATTCACCTCCTGTACGAACAAGTAATGTCTCATTGAGTTTGCAAAGCTTTTATGAGATAAGAGTGATAAGGCCAAAAGGGCAGCATAGAAATACAAAGTAAAATGACGATAATAAATGTTGAAACAAACCAGATCTTGAGATCAAATATATATATATAGCAGTCAATGGCAGTGTTATTCAAGTCAGTTAAGCAGCACAAAGACATAGAGTAGAGTCATATTCCAGCTCCATTATAATCAATGTGAATTCGTCAATTACAAACACACCTTAATGAGTCACACAGTGCAGGGGCAGACGATTTAAAGGATTTTTAACCAAACACAGCGTGAATCGTCTGTAAAACATCCGACGAGCGCAGACCACAATCGCCACAGCTTCGGGACGGATATGTATCTACACAGGAGAGAAGGATTACTCCCCTGGGACGGATTTGTAAATGAAACTGTAGCTGTGTGAATACGCCCACACACAGACAAAGAAGGTTGCTCAGGTCTGGCATACATGGTTACAGTGGTTCCTTGGAAATTTACAGCCAGTCATAAAACATAAGACTCCATGACAGACAGTACTTAAACCCTGTAAGCAACGACCAGATGCATTTTTATGTTGTAAAAATAAAAAAGATCCTGATAATGAAGCCATAATATGGCTGAAAACTTTTTAGATGGAGAACAGGGGCAGACTTTTGTAACTCAAATAAAACTTGAATACAGAATAGAATATGAGTCATGGGTTTCAAAATAGGATTCCTAAGGAACAATAACATCACCTGTCAGAATGAAAAAAAAAGATAAACCAAAGTAAATAAAACCTGACAAATAATGAATAAAACCTGACAAATCATGATACAAAACAGCCTCCGATACAGCGCTTGAGACACCGACTTTAATCTGTAGTGCAGCGGAGCATTAAATGTGCGATCAGTGAAGTGATATTACACTTTGGTGGAACATTTTAACTCCACTGGAGGCACAGGGATGTGACAAGGGAGGCTCCAAAGCAGCAAGTTAACAGTACCAGAGAGAATATAAAAAAAGGCAGCGACGACTGATTCCTCAGCCAGCAGTGACAGGCGACGGCGCGACTTCACATCAAAGGCCTCAGAGGTTGGAGGGATTTCAAGTGTTTCTGCTCAAAGACGGCATGTTTCTGACCACAGTTTGAGGAGGTGACTGAAACATTTAGGTTGTGTGTTTCTATTTGATTGAGAAACATGTTTAAGCAACTGTGTCCAACTGAGCACATGCATATGTACACAACACATATCATAGGGTATGTGTAATTATCTTTACTTCATATATCTTTTTGAAGGAGATTTGCCTTTCAAAGTATAGTAGTAAATCTGAACACAATAGTAATAATATTATGAGTAATGTCTGCTGAGTATTTGTAATTATGTTTTTAAGTCTCAGATGACAGTTAATTCATCAAGGCTTTAATCATTTCCACATAGTGCTTGCAATATTAAAGGGAAACTATGTTTTTTTTTCATACTGTACTACTGGGTTATAACAGCTTTACAAATAATATTCAATTTGAAATAAATCAGAGTTTTTGCCCCTTGGCCGTTAGCAGAAATAGCTAGAAATAGCTAATCCAGGTGGTTTACTTGAGGTCGTCCTCAGAGACAAGCCCTGATCTAGATTGTTTTGACCCAGCAGAGTTTCCCGAATCTCAACAACAGAAATGGTGCAAAGAGATTTTCCGGTTTTTGCATTAATAATACTCACATTTAGGTTCAAATTATTTTGTTAGACGTATGAAGGAACACACGGACAAATGTCATTATTGTTATTAGGTTAAAGGTTCTCAGGGGAGGTTTTGATCTCTATTAGTGCTCTGGAACTGGGTGATTTTCATTAGTCTTTCCCCATTTTGTTTGTCTCACACACACACGCACACACACACACACACACACACACACACACACACACACACACACACACACACACACACACACACACACACGGATACACACGGATACACACAGGGGACTACAGGCGGCGGCAATGTGCCAAGAAATGCATCAACGTGTCAACAAAGGCAGGAGAGAAGAACACAACAAGCGAATAAATATGGTTCTAAATAAAGGCAGGATTTTAAAGTACCTGAAAAAATAATTTTGTCTGCTTGAGCAACCACAGACGAGGAGTGAGCTTCAAGCCCTCCCTCCTCTCGATCATTTTGTTCCTGACTGTAGCCACCGTTGCATTTCACGTGCTAATATCAAGCATTTCTGACGCGCTCATAATTCTCACTTTGTCACATCTGACAGCAGAGTTATTCCTCTGTTCCTGCGCTCGAGGCACGTTTCCGCGCACAATCATTTGAGACGCATTGACAGCACAAAATGTTTTTAATGAACAGTATTACTTCAAGCATCTCCATCCTTGCAATATTCAAAAATTACACAATGTGCCCACAGAGTGAGACAGAGCGTGTGGGTGGACAGAGTACACTGTTTTTATTAATCATCAAAACCTCCGTAGGTTGCTAGATGATACAAGTGTTAATTAATTTCTCATAATTATGCAGAGGAAGATCATCGTTAATAAACTGCACCACATTTCACAGCAGAACGTTAGAATGCAGTGTTACATATTAGGCAAACCTCAGGGGGTTAAACCATCAATAACACTGAAATATTTTCAACACTGGTGTTATTTTCTTGCCTGTCTTCGCCCGTGAATGCAACATAAGAAGATATGTTCACACTGCTGTGGCTGAGAGCCATCCTGAATTTAATGAGGAATGCATTTGGCTCCATCTTAGGCATGACAATGGATACTAGTTACTACTATTACACAAACACAACCTCACCCTGCAATGACATCGACGGAGAGAAAGAGGGAGGGGAAGAAGGGAGAGAAGTAACAGAATCACACACACACACACACAGAGAGAGAGAGAGAGAGAGAGAGAGAGAGAGAGAGAGAGAGAGAGAGAGAGCGAGAGAGAGAGAGAGAGATATGAAGGAAAGAAGTAGCAAACACCACCAAGCCGAGAGAAAATCATTTCAGTTTTGTGTTTGGAGAGAGCACCTGTGTCAGGAACTCTCGTCCTGACTACTGACACACAGAACCCGCTGTAATACAAGGCTATTAGAGCATGTGCCTGAGTGAAAGGCGGGGATTAGTCCGGCTTGTTACTAAAAGAGCTCTAACAACAGTCCCCCGAGGTGCAGCCGACTCATCCGCAAGTCCTCAACAGCTTCTTGTAAACAGGTCTTTCCACACAGCACTTTGATTGCCTCAACCTCTATCTTGTAGTGCATTTGGTGTGTTTTTTATTTGCATAACCTAATTTGCTCATGTTTTGAGATATCTGAGAGGTCTGAAATGTCCAAATACAATGGGGGTTAATTTAATTTGGCTTGTGACGCTCGCAGCATTGGAAAGAAATACATTTAAAACTGCACTAATTGATTATTTTTTGTGTGAAAACACAACACAGGCATTATTATCACCTTACCTCGGGTAGTTGTTAGGAAACAACAGTTGCCAATGTTTACATACAGCAAACTTGGAGCAACATTAGCATTCATTTGGAGTCACATTTGTTGTAGTGTAAGTCAAATATTCACTCTCCTTCTCACTCTTTTCTGGTATCTACCAGCTCCTGAGGGAGTTATCTGAATCTATATCTGATGAAAGATCCCATCTTCCAGCTAAACATGTCTGTCTTCTGTTTGGTGCTGAACAGGTCAACAAGAAGAGGAAAGCAGCTGCTGCTTGAAACAAGGTGGATGAGAACAGTGAGATTGAACTGTGAAGTTATGTGTAGTAAAACTCAATAAATGAGCTGAAAGACACTAAAAGGCTGATAATTGTCTTGTGATAATTGTCTGTGAGTTTGCCACAAGTGATTCCTTCCACATTGTAATTTGATCTATTTCTAATATGAAAATATTGAGAAAGCTGCTTTAAACTAACATGTGTCCACATCAAGAGAAATGACCCCCCCAATAATCTGTGGATTATTCAGAGTAACAAGGGCGATGCTCCTGGAAAGAGAGGCTGTCATTGTCAAGTCTGTGAGGACCACAAACTAGATCACATTGATCTCCGTCTCCTTTAATCAAAGTCCCTTTGTCTAATGAGCACCCATGTGTTTAGTATGAATGTATAAATATATTGACACCAAGAGACAGGAATCCATGTGAGATTTTCTGGTTTTGGGTTGGATTCCCACCAGATCTCCTCTCCTTGTTGTAACAGCTCTGACACCCCGTTCCCCTCTATTTCCCAAACCCATCATTTCCTATACAAATACTGCATTATATCAGCTACAGTCTCTTTTTATTTTCCTCAAGACAATTCCCCTTAGCTGGCTGACTGACAGCTGTGTGTGCATGCATCATTATCTCCTTCACAGAGCCTGTCTGTTGCCGTAGCCTGTGGCAGACCTCAATCACAGAGTATTAGAAATGACTTCGGTTTCAACAGAGCGCCGCGCTTTTACAGCTGCAGGTGCGCCAAGCATTATTATGAGCCAATGGGTGGCGGGTGAACAAGTTGTCCTGCCCTTCTGGAACTACAGACATGTAAAATCAGGTACTTGGGGCTAATAAGTTCATTAGATTCAACCCGCGGTAGCCAAGACATAATGAGGGAGAGGGTTGCGGATAGTGTTCCTGTTCCTGGAAGGTGAGGTCATCGAGGCCAATTAACTGATTGGGTGAAAATAAATAAAAATAAAAGGAATGCAAATGTACTCATTCTGAAATGCATTTAAAAAAAACACAGGAATCGCTATCTGCTCCCATGTCTACTGTGCATTACTGTACTGTTCTGTAAGAGGAATACTAATTCACATCAACCTTTCATTTGAGTTTTCTTGATGTTTAAAATTCTGCTCAGGTCTAAAGTTGTATTCTGAGGTTTTCAGTATACAGTCAGGTAATAAGATCCACAATAGAGAGACTATGCTAATGCCTTGCAAGATAATGTGCAGTAGATAAATCATGTTTATAGATTGTTGTCCTCCTCTATGGCCTCTGTGAATATAACAAGATTGCTTCCAATTGCATCTAAATATGAGCTTTATGCATGCAAACACACCGCATAATAAAATACTGCGGAATAAACAGCCTCGCTTGCTATTTAAAACTACAGCCCACCACACCGGCACTATTATCTGGTGTTTATATTTTATTATGTGACTATACTGTAAAAGAAATAAAAAATTAAAATGCTGCTTCTTTGTGTTAACCCTGACAATTTGTCAAATTTAAATGCAGCAGCACTGGGAGGAACACATCAATTCAAAGTGAAATCAATTCAATCCCCCCCTTTCCTCCGCCTCTTTCTTTGACTTTCTCCCACTCGCCTGCTTCTCCTATCTATTTCTCTTTCCTTTCTCGAACAACTATGTGAGCGGCAGTAAATGTAATTACAAAGGGGTGGGGTTGGCAATGTGTGTGTGTGTGTGTGTGTGTGTGTGTGATTGCTATGCATGCACAACAAAACGCAACATTAAAAAGCTATTATCAGAAAAGGGGACATTTTGGCAGATATATGGCGGAGGGCAGCTCCGACCATATGTTTGTGGAGAACAAGTCAGGTAGTAATTATCAATCATCATCAGGAGGAACCTGTCAAAACGCTAGACCAGGCACGCTCTGACTAGCGTTGCCATGGAGACAAGCCCACATCTCAGCAAGTGTGTGTTGTTTACCAGGAAATTAAAAATACTCTGCCATATTTTCATCGCGCACTTATAATATTGTGTTAATCGTCCTTTTAGTTTTCTCGACTATGGGCACTGTTAAAATGTCTCTCTCTCTCTCTGTGTGTGTGTGTGTGTGTGTGTGTGTGTGTGTGTGTGTGTGTGTGTGTGTGTGTGTGTGTGTGTGAAGGATTTCTTGCCAAGCCAAACTAGGGAAAGAGATTTTTCAGGGATAGAGTTGAGGATAATTTGGGCTGAGGTTATGGTTTTGGTTTTACACTGGTTTTCATGCCATCAGGTTCAGGCATGTTCGGGGTTACAATTAGCAGATGGGCATGTAAATGGAATCCTCTCACCATAATAATATTAAGTTAAATGTGTGTATGTGCACACACATAATGTATTTGCCAGTAATGAGCTCATTCCTGTGACCATACTGTTGCTGTACACAGACTCTCCTTTCAGACCGTCACTCTTAATATTCCTCAGCCGAAGAGAGAGGACATTCTCCTAAACCGTCATGACTTTGTCAGTTTCAATTTTACATATCCCTTTTTCCTCCTTTGCATAGACGACTTCAGTTACGCTTTTACACACACCAGATGCCTCCAAATCAAACTCCTCTCCTTCCCATACAGGCTATTCAAAGTAGTATTTCCTGAAACGTGTACAGTGAGTGTGACTTTTCACAGAATCACACGTAGGGAATGTTTCTGGATAGTTTCCAACCGTGTCTGACGACAATGGTGCTTTCAGATGACAATCAATTTCCATGTGACGTCAATCCATTACCCTTCACGGAATCAGGGTTATTTTCACTTAAAACAAGCTCTGAAAATTAAATACATAAGCAAGTAAACATGAAAGCAATTTAGGGGGAAAGTGGTGTATGAATGTTGCTGCTTTATTGTGGCAATCATCACATCAGGAGAAAAAAAAAAGGGTAGTGTTCTTAATTCATTATTTGTGCGCCGTTGTGCATTCTCCCCCTGGGGAGAAGCAACATTACTCTTTCATCAGATCAAATGAAGCGAAGCCGTGCCGTTCCAGGAAGAGCCAATTAAACTGTTCAAAGAAGTTTATTATTGCGACGGATTATGAAATCATTCTCATCTGATTCATTGGGATGTGTGTTTCAACAGGGGTGTGAATGTGTGTACTTTACCACCGCGCAAACTCATAAAGGCTGTCGACTCCCGCTTTCCATTTGCAGAGTAAATAGAAAATTAGGGTACGCAGTCACGGTGTCACATGTTTTACCAGAGTATTTTTACAAACTTAATTTATAGTCAAAATAAGCTGTAATTATGGGGTGAAAATAATTTCTTTCCTTTTCTTTTTTTTTCATTCCGTCCGCCTCATGTGATCGCCTCATGATGGTAGCGTCGCCTGTTAAGCACTTATTAACGCACATCACATCGAGACATGGCTGGGTTTAAGATTAACCCAGATCCACTGACTGACACATATACTGAGGAATGCAATGACCTCTAACCCTGGAGAACTTCAGAGCATCACCCAGTATTCAGCTTAAGACACACACACCCAAGAAAAAACCTGGTTATTGTTGGCTGAACTCCACCAAGGCAACATATCTCTGTGAGCATTAAATCTGTAATAACTCATCTTTGCTGTCAAGACAACAATAAATGAATACACTACAACACAATACAGGCTGTAAATAACTGACAAAGTGAACATGTCATTTCAGTGTTGGCAAGTAGCTCTTAATGGCCATTGTTCCAGGGGAGGACACTGCAAAATAAATCTCATTTTGCACAGAAATGTACGCAGAGGGACTGTCCCAAATACACACCCTGTTGTTCAGAGAGTGGCAAATGTAAAACATAGTCAAAGTTACATAATGTGGAGGATTTGCTAAAAACGGGATAACCTTCAAACACTTCCACATCATTGATACTGACAGACTGCAGCAACAACTCTGTAGGACCGGGCCTTTAACAATACAGTATTTCAATTTGGCTTTTGGAGAAAGAGAGAGAGAGAGAGAGAGGAAATGGGAGAGTGAGAGAGAGAGACAGAGAGAGAGAGAGAGAGAGAGAGAGAGAGAGAGAGAGAGAGAGAGAGAGAGAGAGAGAGAGAGAGAGGGAGGGAGAGATGAAAGGGAGCAGTGGATAAGCTTCAAGGCTTATCCTATTCATTACTGGAGGAAAAAAAAAATCACAGCATCGACCTATAAATAAATGAATGCCAGGATAAACACGAAGCCCATACATCAATAAAACATATGTATTCTAATAGATCACGCTCTAGTTACACTTGATGGGATTGAGTCGGCCAATGAGCCCAATCATGGGGACTTTATCATTTTTGAAAAGCTACGCAGCATTAAGCCATGGTGATTATAAATAATCATCATTCCCATAACAAAATAGGCCAATGGATACTTTCATCTTTCGGTAATTTCTTTCTTGGTTATAGCGAATGTATTGTATTTTTGTCAGTTTATTAAAAATAATCTACAAATAATTTAAACAACACCACAAGCTCTCTCCTGCTCTTGGTATTTCCAGTTTTAATTAATATGAAAGCATAGCAGCATATTGTAAAAAATGTAACACTTTATTAAATACATTTCTAAAGCAGCTGCCAGCAGTGGCACTGTAGGCGTTTTTCCAAATGTCTGCGTCATATTTGGGAAAAAAACTAAACAAAGAAACCTGGAAACATGAATCACAATCATCACTTCTCGTTTTAATCCTCACTGCCATCATTTCACAGTGGTGGGACAATGATTTTTCATGTCATTTAAATTACACATGCTCCTTTCCAGAAACAACAACCGGCAACAAGCCTCCACCTGCAGACATGTGGAAAGAAGCTCGACACTTAACCCGGCAACCCGTGAGCTGTTTCTACACCAGCCTCACAAGCAGAGACAGACTTTGTAAACAGCATCTACAGTTACACTGATGAGTCAGACGTGCTCAACTCAGGTTGCAACATGCTGTTCTGTAATTTGGGACATTCAGGAGTTGTATCATACTCACATCTGGGATTTTGTGAAAATATGACTCTCAATATGTCGTCTTTTCCAGCCACAAACCCACGGTATCTTTTTATCATGTAAATTATAATCTTGCTTGATTTAAACCATGCTCACCAACAGTCGCTCTTCCACATTTGACAAGTGTATTAATGGAATAATCATCTAAGCCATTATGAATGAGGTCAGGCCGGCCTGGTCAGCTGAAGTGTAAAGTAATTAATAACATGCTCTGCAGTTTATCAGAGTTTTAAACTGCGCAACTCTTTTTTTTAAATTTACCTCCAAGCCTGATAATGACCTGTCAAATTATTTGTAACGATCATGCCAAAGTTAAAGTGGTTAATCACTTTGTGCTTTTTCAAGGAGCTATGTTCACATACCAAATAACTTTTCCGACATAAATGATTTGATTTATATCCTACATTCGAGACATTTCAATTTGCTAAGAAAATCAACATGCAGAGATATGAAATGTACTTGATGAATCACCCTTCACAGTCAACATTTCAACACCTTTATTATGCTGTCAATGTTAACATCTTGTGGTACAGCAGTTGCAAGCAGAAACAGGTCTGAGATCTCTGTTTGGTGGTGCGTTTGAGGACACTCCGACAGCCAAAGGGTGAAAATAAAACATTGCATTCATGAGCTACAATGTGTTGACAGAAAATTATACCCTGAAGAAAACCACACACCAAATAGGATAATGTGAATTTGGTTGTTACTTTCATTTAAAATGGTTCCAACTTGGCAGATAACTCTCAAAGCTTGGATGTCGGAGTTTCTGCAAATGCAGCAACCGGGCGAGATTTCAAAACACTCACAGCTGCAATAACATATGATGATAGTGTGACAATAAAAAGCTGACTAAATGTTTCACTGTGTTGGATCACCTATATAAAGTATATGTTATGTTACTGAAAACAGATTTTCATACAGAAGTGAAATGAAGAAAAAAAAAGTCTGCCTGAAAAGGGAGGAGATCTCTAATATAAATATATATTCTAGGGCGTAGGTTTGGTTTTCAGACTAAACTAAAAGTGTGTAAATGTTATTTCCTGCAGTTTACATGATTATATAAATATAGAAAATAACACAGTCATGCCATTGGTAATATCCTGCTTTGTACAACATTATATAGTTTATAATGAAATATAAAAGTAGACGATGAATACATAATCTCTATTTAAATGTACATGATATTGTATCAGGATCCACACTGTCTTATCGATATTTAATATTTGATTGTTTAAAAATAACAAATTAAAAGCAATAATGTTTTTTCTTTTAATTGTCACTGTTTACTTTCTTTATTTTAATCAAAATGTTCAGCCTAAAGCAGTGACTGCGGTCTCCCTCTCAGGCTGCATGCACATCCCCTGCATATGACAGGGTCGAGAGTGGCCTGAGAGCCAAAACCCAGGGCAAATATATAATAAAGAGTGCATAAGGACTCACTGCTCCATTTGAGCTTATTGCTGTGAGCGTGTGACGATATACAATTGAATTGTTCCTCTTGAGTTTATCAACACTTCACTTCTCCCATCTATATTTTTACAGCTGGACATTCAGAGGAGGCTGACATTTTAGTGAGGAAATTAAACTTAAACTGTTCAAGTGGCAGAGACAAAAAATAGGATGACATGTTATGATCCTGTAACTGAACTGAGTATACCTGGATGCGCTTTCTTCCTCTACTGGTCAATTATCCTCGACCAGCAGCGCTGCTTCACTGTAAATAACTCTTCTGAAAAAGAGTCTCACCGAAAGTCAGATGCTTATTTATCTCTCTGTGATGCTTGCTAAAAATAGATAAGCAGCGATGCAAAGCAATATATGTGGAGCGAGTGTGTTGCTGATGACATCATAGGGATGATCAGGACCACTGTGCCTCATTCAGCCATAGAGTCCTGCTAATGCTGCTAATGCCGTAGAAGAAAGTGCTTTTAGTTAAAACAGCACTGTGGCATCAATCCAGCCGGTGCATACCATGAATTTTAACGCAACAAATAAGACACATCCTGCTCAAAGTGTGTTAATGCTCGTCACATAGCACGGCACGTTAAGTTATACTGTCAATGTTGTGCAAGAGCAGCCGAGAGTGTATCTTTCACTTAGTGTCAAACCATTATTTTACAGATGTTTAAGGACATGACAATGTACTAAACAAGAGTGTTTTAACCAGATCTTCAGTTTATTGTTATAAAGAGACCATGCCCTGCTTATGAAATGTGACTACACAGCTACAATGTGATCTCTTTTCTCCTCTAAATTTCTCCTCTATGGCCTCTGTATACCATCGACATATGGACGATGAAAAATTCATGGGCTGGTGGTTAACACAAATCTGCAGAGGAGATGGGAAAACACGAGCTTAGCAAGCAGTTTGCCTATTACATTAACAGACGGGGCTGTCATGGGACGATACTGGCCTATGCATATTACATCTAATCTGATTTCATGTTTAAAGAGGGAGCGAGAAAGTGGTTCAAGTTGTGGAAACAATGACATCAGACTGTATGTTCATCTGGTGACCCAACCCAATCAAGCTAGCAGGACTGCATGTTTTTAAAGATATTATCTCAAAGTACAGGTTTTGAATTTAAGCATGTTTACTGGTTTTCCTTTTCCCCCACCTCTTTTACTCCGGTGAAGTATTTTTCAGTATCAGTTTCAGCTTGAGGACGAGTGACTGAACAGGAAATCTTTTTTTTCTTCCTGTCAAAAACAGATGCAACTAACTCAGACATGCAGAAAACACCCTCGTAAATACACACGGAGAAGCCACAGATGTACCAAACTAGCACACACGCACCACATTACAAAAATAGACTGTATAATTCTGTTTATGATCAGTGCATCTGGACAATGTTAATATACTGAAGCAATGAATTCTCTTTTTGTTTGTACTACTACCCTGGAGGATTACAAAAAAAGGATTCCAAAGGATTGCACTGAAAATGTTTCTTTTTAATAAAAATCAAACCAGCACGGAGTGAAAGATATTTCAAACAAAACACATTGAGCTGAGCATGAAATATATAGTTTCTGTGCCAAGGAAGCAACCTAGGGAATATAGGACAAATGAAAAAGAGCATGAGGAAGGGGGGGGGGGGGGGCTCCACTCAACTGCTTTGCCTCAAACTTGATTGCCTCACTAACTTTCAAAATACTGTTGATTTAAGCAATGTGCACATAAGGAGTGTTAGGTTTCTGGAGGAGTGGGGGAGGGGAGGGGACGAGAAGGTCAGCAGTTTGGGAGAATAACTTCAGAATAAGAGAACATGGGAAATATGTTGGTCATAATATTTTCCTTAACAGATGCCCAAATGAGTAGCTGTTGTTTAAATATATCATACACAGCCCCTCTAGGTTGAGCTTGCAAATGTTTATGTGATTGCTTTTTAGTATCCGTGCCAGATGACTGTGAGTAATACTCGACAGAGCCATGACAGCGAGTAACAAAACCTTGAATCTTGTCATCTGTCATTCAGCACGGCAAAGGCCTGGCCCACTCAAACTATTTCTGGCTTCTTCTCACAGCAGAGGAGCCTCAGTAGTGCCAATATTATTAAAGTGCAGTACAGTATGTGACTCCTTTATCCTTAGGTTTATATAAGAGCTTGTTTTTCAATCAGTACGTCAGTGTGCACACAATAAGCACTGTATCCCAGCGAGTTCTTCCGTACAACTTACATTTCCTCTTCTGTGATTGTGCAGCGGTAAAATTCCTCCTGGCAAGAAATGATATTGGGGACACAAAGTAGCATGGGTATAATCAATCCGCGCTGGCAGAGAATGCATGATAATTATAAACAAAAACTGTGTCATTCCCCGTGAGGGCAGCAGCTGCAGGGGTGACAGGGGATGCTGAACATGAATATGGATCACAGGACTTAAGATCTGGTAACTGACGCAACCGCAGTTTTGCTCGAGCCGGTTCTAAAGCACGGCAGGCGACGTGGACAAAAACACATGAATATAGATCGAGTTGGATAAAGCACAGACTCAGGCAACTGTCATTGTCATCCCAGGGAACGACCTTACATCATCCAGTAAAGTGAGAACACATATTGAAAATATCAAAGTCATTATGTGCACAGGAGCCGAAGAATGCTGATGCTTCATTGCTCACCTCCAAAAAATACACGAGAGCAAGCGCACACACACACACACACACACACACACACACACACACACACACACACACACACACACACACACACACACACACACTGCACATAATTAAATAAAAATATTCTGCTGTTGATATAATTATCTGTACGTGATTACGCTGTATGTGCACCTACTGCAGTGCTGTGTTGAAACTATAACCAGACTATCAAAAATAGACTGGATTTCACCAGCAGGCTTACATCTGATGGCTACATTTCACACAATACTCTACCAACAGGCTTGCTGAATTCCTGCCATAGCACTTTTTTTTTTTCTCTCCCTGAGCCTTCTCTACCCCCTGAGGTAGCCTGACACACTTTTATGAATTATCCTAGACAAGACGGATGGCTATTAGAGCTGCCACAGCAGATTTGGCTGAATCCAAAAGGTCAGAATTAGCATCGAAAGAAGCATGGAAGAAAGTCTTAAAATTGTTCCCCAGATCAATTTTAACTTTTTAATATTTCACAGCTGCACAGTATTAGTTCTTATGTGTCCACAGTGCTGGTATTTATCCTAATAAAGGTGGATTTAATTTGGCGTTTATAGCTGCTTTTTCACATGCAGCCTGTAAATGGCAGGAGAACTTTGCTCAGCAGTTGTGTATGTTTCCAAGCACATATGTGCAAACATCCATGTGTGTGTTTGTGCCTAATAAGTAAGACGCCCTTGAGGCCTTAGTTCACCTGGCAGAGAGGTGGAAATTACTTAGCTCTGCTGTTTTTCAAACAAATCACCAAGCAGCAATTCAAGCGGAAATAAAAACCTGCTCCAAACCTAGTAAACCTTTATTTGAATAACATTAGAAATCTGGTTGTATCAGTAAAAAATAAAAAAAAGAACTCCCTTAGGTTCTGAAAATAAACCTTTAGCTTAAATGTGGCTCACAGAGGAATGGCATTATTCAGCCAAGTGAATGAGCAATAGCAGCCACAGGATGTTAGCGTTACTATTCATAACTTATTTTCCAATGCCTAAAACCGTTTTCCCTTCTGCTCTCACCTCTGCTGCTCTCTTAAAATGCAATTACCTACTGGCAAATTTACAGGAAAAGAAAAACAATGACTTTTGACCGGAGGAGCCGTTACTGTGAATGTCAAATTGCTGCTGCACAAGAGCCCGCTGAGCTCCACGGTGCTACCGAGCAGAGGAAATATAAAGAGAGATGAATCACATTACTCCTTTGTTTTAGCCCAGCTCGGGGTTAATAAAATGTGTGGATTCATGAGCGGTGGGGAAAGCACAGAGAAAGGCCAATAGACATGTTCAAGCACTTCAAAATTCCTCACTGGAACCACAAAATGTTTTTCTTAGGTGTGTGACTAGTGAGGGTGTTTGAATGCTGGTCACTTGTGTTCATAAACATAAAGAAAAAATGAAGAACATATTGAGAGCAAATGATGATCAGTCATATTATAATATGTAATGTAGTCTTAATTAACTACAATAAACATTAAGACCACGGCAAATAAACTTATGATCTACACACAAATCTAAATTACAGGGAAGGACAACTAAGCATGGATGTCCTCATAGAGAGTAATAAACGACAAAGATAGGAATATCAATTTCTGTTCATCACTCTCGGATGAAGTGTTCCTTTGTGAAATAGGAAAATTGTTGTATTTCTTAAGCTAAATTACATCATTTAAAATAATCCACCACTGATTTAGCTCTGCACTCCTATACACTGACTCACAACCAACCCAAAAACAAAAGCATAACAATGGATACAGCACAACCAGATATGGTATTTATATTCACCTACGCCTACACTACCCACAAACAATTTGACCACTAAAAGCTCAATTGGTGGTTTGTTATGCGACAGTAGCGGCTAATGTAGCCTCAATATGCTAGCTGCAGGCAGAGGTGAGGATCGGGCTGCAGAGGTCTGTTGAACTCACTTCTTTCTAATTCCACCCCCGCCAGGTGTTTTTCATTTTCAATCTTGTAGTCCATGTAGTACACATAACTGATGCGGACTCCACCTAAAGCAATGTATCTGATTTTGCACTCCTTCTCCTTCTGGAGCCACAAAATGATTGATACAACTTTTTTTTCTCATGTGCCATATACTTCCCAAGACCTGTGAGACCAGAGAACTGTAAACAGGGCTGTTTCTCTCAGCTCATTAAATGCTGTTTGTTGTTTGCATGTTTATCACAGGAAAGCAACTGTACTGCATTGGGCTTTGAAACTCGAATGGTAGTTTTTTTTCTTTGCCCTTTGATGGTCTTCATTTTGACAGCCATCCATTACACAAATTTGAATTTCAAACGGGCTCAAGCACATTTTCTTCTGTCAAATCGCTTGGCCCAAAAAGCGCAAACACTGTCCATTTTACGCAAAAAGCAGACTTCAACAAATAGTCACGCTAACCAAAATGACATAATTGAAAGTTTGAGATGAACCATTCTGTGAGAATGAGTTTTAAGTGTGTGCTTGTGTCCAGAGCTCAGGACAAGAGTAGTTTGATGTTTCATGGGCTCAATGTGCAACACTCCAAACGCCATAAACAGCGACTGTTGGCCTTGCAGATGAGCGAATATGATATCTATCAAAAGGCTACAATCACAATCGCCAGCTGCTAAACTCACCGAACTCTTCACAGATGCTCTCGTTCTGCAGCAGCGCCGGATGCTCGAAGGTGTCCCGGCAGTACAGGATCCTCGTGCTGCCGCCCAACGCAGCGATGCCGCCCAGCGCTAGCACCGTGTGGTCTATGAGCAGAGAGGACGGCTGCTCTCTGAGCCGTGCCAAAACCGAGCGGAACCGGCAATACTGGGGGTAACTGAGGACCAAAACCTTCCGCCCATCCTCCTCCTGGCCTGAAAAACACACAAAACACAGACGTAAACATTAGATGAAGGAAATATTTGCAGGGAAATAGAGAACTTTTGTAATTCTTTTATAAGTGCTGCAATACATCTTTGCTAAATGCTGCTTCGCCCAGTACCAAGCATTACTGTGACTTTTCAACAGTTCCCATACCACATAAATTCATCTCTCTGGCTACCGGATGTCCCATCACGAGGATCTCTCCACCTGTTTCAGGAAGTGCATCACGAAATTTGCTGTATCGCTGTGACTTAAAAAAGTTTCGCTCCCCTTTCTTTGTGTTAATAAGACGCTTCGCCAAAGTTGCATCACACCCTTTCATGTGAACTGTTTAAATAGTTAGTGTTGTTGGACTGCATGTTTGAAATGCATGACATGCATCGTTGATGAAGTAATACAAAAATAGCTCTCGATGCATGATATTGGCAAGTTTGTCTCAATAATTACAGCTTTACATCTTGCTTTAAGATCTATGGCCTAGTGTAATAATAATAATAATCTGGCACAGTTGGTTTATAACAAGGCTCACTGTTTTACTTAAGTGGTAGGGAAACGTCCCATTAGAGCCCAACATTACCACCACATTGGGTGTGTTGTTTCTGATGTGGGTGTGTAATTAATATTCCACTAACAGTATGTAAGAGCGACTGAGGCATTATCACCTGTGACTGACAACTAACTGGCATAGAAACCTCTGGGCAGGAATTACAGTGAGCTGACGTCATGAGCTCCGATAAAAACCAGGAAGAGATGCGGATAGACAAATAAAACTGTTAATATTAAACCACCAGTAAAACCTACCAAATACATTTACAGGAAATGATGATAAACTCGGTGCTCTGGAATGTTTTTTTCACCAGCTGTGACAGTGACGCAGGTATTATTTTCACCTTGTGAGTCTGTGTGTGTCTTCACGGCAAAATGTGATTCTGGAGAGATCTATAGCCTGAAATACCAAGACCGTCGCCTTTGTATTTATTAAGAATATATGTTCATGACATTTATCCTGGCATTATACTACTATACTGTTTCTATTACAAATACAGAATCAGCAGACTATACATGTTAATAAATGTAGCCTCTTGATTTTGCTTCTATTCAAATATCTTCTCAATGTCTATAGTTGGATATTATACATATAAGAGTTAGTTGTCAAGGCCACATGTTACTGATGCAGATTCAAATTAAATTGATTCATTTTAAAAGAACATCTTCTACCACCCACACACAGTAATACAAATATAACTACATGCTCAATTATTATGTTGTACCCAGCAGAAGATGGAACTGGGTAAATAAGACACTTTAATAAGGGATTAAACACTTTAATGAGCCAATTTGAAAGTTTAGAAGAGGCATTTTCCAATTGTTAAAGATGATATTAGGCACAGTGTTTCCCATGTGTTATTTTTCAGGAGCTCTCTGTTAAACTAAATCTCATTACTCTTTTCTGCATAATGTTTAACACTCTTGCCATAAAACAGGATTAAATCGTACTCCCCATAAACACGGAAGGGAAATAACATAAAACGTGGCCTCATGCACAAATAATTTAGGATAGGAATATATAAGCATTTTTTGTGCTTCTACCTATACCTTTTCGGTCTTTCTGTTTTGTATATTATATATTGTATTGTATTGTAATGATTGATTAATGATTGACTGAATAAAACACACACACCCACACACACACAAAGAGATATTTCAAATTATATAAAATATGTCTGCAACGTATGGCTATTTTCATCGATTAATCTGTCAACTACTTTCTCGATTAATTGATCATTAATTGACTAATTGTTTGCGCTCCAATATACCCATACATAAATATAAGGTGTCGTTACACAAAATACCATATGGTAAAATATGGTGTCTCCGGTCCAAAGCTCTCAGAGGCGTGTTGTTTCTTATCTTCTACTATGGTGATTATGTGATAATAAAATGACACATGACCTTAGCAGAGGTGATTCAACACAATAAAGTACTGCACAATGACTGGAAATTGGCCAAATCATAACAAATTATGCATTTGCATTGTTCCCTTAAGCTGCAGTCAATGTCCCTTTTTGTAGACTCATTTGCTCACAGAGCCTGTTGTTTGAAAGTAGAGTGCTAATATTTTTCTGGCTTACAAAGCCGACTACACGGTTCAAACAGTTGATGAAGCAGAGTCAGGCAGTTTCAAACACAATTTCTACATTAATTATTCACTGTCCTGTCTGCTTTCACAAAGCCCTTGGCTTGACATTCATGGGAATTTCTGCTATTTCAGTTAATATTTCAGGGGTGGCTAACTAGCAAGCGTTTCCCCTTTGCCACTCAAAAACAGGTTTACTTACAGCAGGCATAAAAAAATAAATATTTTCCCTCTTTGGTGTTATTGTATCAAGCTGGAGGCTAAAATGTGCAGCAGAAACCGGGCAGGAAGGACACCATTCATATTAACAGCAGCTGCATTCCCGACAATCAGCGTAATTAGTTCCACTGTTCTCCAATATGACGACCACTTCAAAAGAAATTATTAAAACCATTCATCCAACACACAACCGCACACATATGCGGAGGTAGCTGCCACTAAGCCCACAGATGTACAAACACAACACATATTCCTGCATACATGCACTCGCATATTACACACTGCAGACACACATTCATCAAAGATTGTGCCAGTTGTTGTCGTATGCAATTACAGCTCAGAGGTAGAGCAAGCCTTGTTTCAAAATGTCAGGGATTTTATTGTAAGCGGTCACTGTCAGACCTGCTCTTTCTCCCGAGGACCTTAGCAGCATTTCACTTGATTACATTCAATTTGGAGAGCGAGCCGCAGGGCATTAATAACAGCACAAAGACTAAAGGTATGCATGTCGGTGTGTGTGTGTGTGTGTGTGTGTGTGTGTGTGTGTGTGTGTGTGTGTGTGTGTGTGTGTGTGTGTGTGTGTGTGTGTGTGTGTGTGTGTGTGTGTGTGTGTGCGTGTGCGTGCGTGCGTGTGCGTGTGCGTGCGTTAATGTACATTGATAATATATACACTTTAAAAAATCCTTTTGTTCTCACAGCTGACCTTTCCAAATAAAGGGCGTCCTTATCTTTATGTAAGGTTTCTAATTGGCTGCATCACTGGAGAGCTGGAAGACATTATGCAATTTACTTCTCTCTCTCAGGATCTATTTTTTTCTGTCTGTCTGTCTGTCAGACGTCTCATTTCAGCGTGTTGATCAAACAGCTGTGTCGTGGCAGATTATTTTCAGAACACGTTGTAAAGCTCCTGACCTCATAAACTACAATAGTGTCAGGGTCATAACTGCTCTGCAGGACAGCTGACGTTATAACCACTCAGTCAGTGCAGCACTCAATACATTCTAATACAATATACAGCAAACAGTAAACTGATAAAAGTATACTCAACGTTAAGTACATTATTTTGTACTATACTGTACAATACATGCTCTGTACGAGCATTAAAGGGGCGCACATTTAATTTAATAATGGTTTCTGTCTCTTTTTGATTAGTCAGACAGAGAGCTGAAAGACCTTGATTCGTTTTATTATGTCTTGTTGTTATTGCTTCTTCTATTGTTGCTGTTGTTTGTGTGTCTTCAGCCAGCTTCTTCTACTCTAAGGCTCCAGCTAAATAATGTAGGTTGCAGATATTCCATGCCGTGCCAAGGCCTTACATGTATGTCATTTTAAAAATCAATTATATACTGATTGAATGAAACAAAAGCAGGAGGGATATTTGCATACATGTAGTCTTACGTTCAAGCTGTAGACACTCCAAGGATGACTGAGTTACTCAAATTAACCAAGTTACGTTATTGAAGTGACAAAGGCATGAGTTTCACAATGTCTTGAGATGACAGGATATGAGGCTGATCTTACTAAAATTCACAAGATTAAAGACGCATGACCGAACCAGTTTTGTAAGATGCGAATTAAAAGTCCATTTCTTAAAAAAACAAACATTTTCAGACTCAGGCATTACACGACTAAAGCAAGAATGCAGAAAGGACTGAACTGCTCGTGCAGCGGGTCAGGACCAATGATTGTATGTTTCTACTAGATATTTAAGCCGTCCGCCCCCCTGATGTCAGGAAGACAATTATATGAAGGGGACAGTTTGCATAACTCATTTGTGGCCTGCAATACCTTGAAAATCCCATCAGTTAGTTGCATAGAGGTTTTACACGGCAACGCTTTCTTTGTTTATTCATGGGAACATACTAGCGCTTTTGACCAAATGTGGCATTGAAGAAACTACAGTGAATCAATACAGTATGTTACTGATGTGGCTTTGTAGGGTCTGTGCTTTGGTATGAATCACGGCCCAGGGGATAAGACAGATGCCACACAAATGAAAGGGAACTGAACACAAAGAAATCTATATCTGTTGATTTTAACAAAAACAAAAGCATACAAACATCTGTCACTCAGGTGCAGCAATATTCTTCTTCCAGCACCTCTTTTAATCAAAAACTTTACAAGCAGAGATGGAGAGCAAAGCACTTACAGAGAACACAATGAGTAGTTACACTGCAGAGCGTTTGTTTTTATGACTCATCTTTGAAGACGTGAAATAAAACAACTGTACAGCAGAGAGAAAAAAGTCAAAGACCATTCTGCTAGATTTGATTGTATTGATTTGCTGTCTTCCAGGTAACCATTGTTTTGTATTCACAAAATACAAAATTGACTTGCAAAGACTTAAATGTTGCTAATAATACATTTGGTAATATATCAAAGAGAATAAATGCTATAATAAATGTTTCTGCTTTGAAGCATTTGAGGAAACAAGTAAAATTGAGAACCATCTGCCAGACAGCAACTTTTTAACATGATGAAATGAAATCATGTGTCTGCTTCCTGTCTGTCTTCCTCTCTAAATACTAATGAATTAGATGCTTTCAGCAGCCAACAGTCCTCATTTCTTGGAAACCAAATTTCCTTTGAACACATTGTATTTCAAAATCACACAAATCAATAACTCACAAATGCTTTTCAATAAAAGCAGTTTTTAGATCTTTGCAAGGTGATTTTCTTGTTGCGGTGGCATGAAATGAAACAAGCGCTGAAACAATAGCTGACTGACTGACTTCTTGAGGATTGTCTAAGGGATTTATTAAGCAGAAATTCACTTTATAAACATCTGTCTGCAGCTTCTCAAATGGGAGGATTTGTTGCTTTTCTCGTAATTGAATATCCTCAACTGAATATTTTAGTTTTTTGCCAGACAAAGCAGGCGAATTGACTTTGGGCTCAAATTGTGAGGTGCATTTTACACTATTTCATGAGATTTCATGGAGTAAATTAAACAATTGTTGTCGTAAAATGAATCAACAGGATAGCCCTGAATGAAACAATATTGAGGAGAATACATCTAAAAATGTGTTGGTATAGATGTCAAGTCCAAGGGATTCGTAGTTAATTAATGTGCTAAAACAAGCAAAAGTGAATATATAGTCATTTTAAAAACACAAATATTGGACTACACTGTAAGCAACACATCAGACCATTAGCTACAGCAGCTGTCATGAGACACTGCAGAGTAAAATATAGATCTCAGTCTACTCCAACACAGTAAATGTAACATGCTGTTATATATGCGCACAGTCTTTGGCTCATAAATATGCCAAAAATATATTTCACAACGCAGGATGGATTTGATATTTGAGAGGGAAATATTCCAGTGAGCCAGCTCTGCCTTAAAAGAAAAACACTAAAGTACTGCAGCCTCGCTGTATATGAGAGAGACAGGAGTATAAGCTCTGACACGACATTACACCAGAAAGAATTAAAGGATATGTTGTGTAATTACTCCAAAGGAAAAAAAAATGATTCTCTTCCATAACAAGCATGATAAATTACTCATTATAATCAGATTTTCAGAAATGTGCATACGACATGAAACTCATTAGTTGTGGTTGAAGCAGCTGCTCTGCAGGATGAATAGCTATTGCGATGTCAGATGAAATATCATTGATATCATTGAATTCGAATCCAGAAAAATAAAAAGAGCAATCCACTGCTGCATCTCTGAGCTCCTCTGCTTTTATTGGAGAATTTCTACAGCGGCTTTGCGAGTCGGGACTGAACGTAGTCGTAATAGGAGGGCTGCTGACAGTTAAAAGCAGATCTGCGTTAGCTAATTAAAACCCAAATGTGACTCATGTAAACTGTGTCATTTATATTCAACCAAGCTTAAAAATATTCAAACTGCCCACAAGCTCTGACAAGATCTTTCAGGCAAGTATGCTCATTCCTCTTGTCACAGACGAGCAGGAAAAAGCTGAAAACCATTACTCTCATGCTCGCTGTCACCCGCTGTAGTTCTTAAATCACTCACTCGGATGAAATTTGCTGTTGTCAACATTTCCACATTATCTGCCCGGCCAAGGAATTTACTGGATCCCCCTGCAGCTTTTGTGGGGTTGGCGAGAAATGGCAAGGCATGTAACCCAGAGCCAATAATGTCACTTTCATATTTGATGTTTTTTTATTTTTTTTTGTTGGTTTTTTTAACACCAAAAGTTAAAAGCTTAAAAAAAAAAAAAAAAACGGCATGAAGTAACACATTGGGGAAGATAAGAGGGAGACGGGAAAAAGAAAGTGGGAAACGGTGAGAGGAGAAATCTTGTTTGGTATTCTCACACCGTTCTGCAGGCTCTCTGCTCTGTATTGATCTCTGAGGTTGCCCTGTTTCCATTTAGCCCATTCTCATAATATATAACACATCTCTGATTCATCCACATTCTCTCTCTCCCACTTGTCAATGAGGGGACATGACACTGAGAGGGGTCCATATAAGCAGCAGCAGGCGCCCGATCTGGCTATTGGTTTCATGTTATTGAAACCTGACCAAATAAAGAGGGAACAGCATCTGTCAGTGACACCGAATGGAAATGGTGTGTGGGGGGGATGAGGGCGGCGTACTTGTAGAGAGAATTAAACGAAACAATGAAATAAACTCATTGAATTTGCGTGATTCATCGCTTGTCCAATCTGTGAATGACTACTACATTTGGGATAAAACAAAATGTGCTAGGACATTTCGCTAATTGCGACCTAGTTTGTGCTGTAAACACAACCCCATTAATCATGCGGGCGACGCGGCATCAATAAATTGCTGTATTGGTGCAAGACAAAGCAGAGCGATCACACAGTGTGTCACGGACACTTAGCCTATATTTTGCTCAAAGGGAGAAGAACTTGAATAATGTTTCAGATGTATTTAATGGATCTGTATTGAATAACATACTGTGTTTGCAAATGACTCAGTGGCTGTCCGTCATCAACATCGCATCAGTCGCAGACACTGACTCGCCTTTCCCCTGCTCATCATATCAGCTGCAAGCTGTGCTCTCACACACAAACAGACACAATGTACACAACACACTTTATGAAGGGATATCTCAAATATATCTTTTGAAGATCAAATGAGGCTGAATATGGCTGAAATGAATATCATGATAGTATCATCATTTTTGTGAATTTCCCCCGATAAAGTCGTATTATCATGAAGCGTTTTCCTTTATTGATATATCCTCATGATCCAGCTCCACTAATCAATGTCTTTAGAGTATAATAACAATGATTCAAATGGAATATCAACTGACTGCATTACCCATCAGCTTTATGGATGGTTTCAGCATGTTTCGGCTTATTGTTTTGGTTTTACAGTCCACAAGGAAAAGGTCCTACAACTCCACTGAGCATCACCTGCTCAGCACCATAAAGCAGACAGAACCAGTTAGAAACTAGCTGGTTAGGGGCTTCAGAGACAGATGTTTTTCTCAGGATTTGCTGGAGACCAAACCAGATCAAAAAGAGTAGTGAGTAGAGAAATCACATTTCCCAGCTGGCCAGAAACACGACACCAAATGAATGCTATTGCTGCTACGTGACTGTTGAATGTGTAAAGATGCAACTGTTTGCTAACACATGGTTACAATATATTCCACTGAGAAGCTCTCAGAGTGGAAATTAATCAACTCTCCGTAGAAACCTCCCAGCAGGATAATCCTCTTCTTTGCTGTCAATTTGTAAACTCGGTCCAAACATTATTAACATTCTTCATGTTTCACTTTTTAACACACAACCCTGGCTGTCCTGAGTCTGGTGTTTTGTTTATTGAGAGAGTGACAAACCCAGTAGCAGAAGAATTGCGACACTAGCAGTGTCGTAGTTCTGTGAAAATATGAGCTTCCAAATAAAAGGAGAGTGGATTAGTTTTTATGCTGCTGTTTGAGAAGTTTCTATGGTGGTAAATCAGTTGTCCCTGTCAAAAATTCCAGCTGATCACATCTACTGGACCATTTTTTTTGCATCTGAAATTAAAAATATTCTGCGTTATCAGATACAGCGGTTATGGAGTATGACTTTAAAAGAGATCTTACATTCACAGGCCACGACTGTGCACTAATTCTTCTAAGATAATCATATTCCCACGAAAGGGCACTAACACCCAGAGGAAATGTTCTGCTGAAACTGTACAGAGGGCAGAGAGAGGGAGGGTAACACTCACAGGGAGTGATACATAGAAAGAGAGAGAAAGAGAGCCCTCCATGCATGCTGGCTCCTGTTCTTAATTATAGTAAAGCACTAAAGTGGCCCATTCATTTCAGCAGGGTGGGGCAGTGGCCTGTGACAAAGAAAAAAAGAAAAAAAAGAAGAAGAAACATTTATATAATTCTCACCTCAATTTATTCAAGTGTGAGACACAGGGATTGAGAACACACAGCCATGTGTAGAAAAACAAGCGTGCGCGCACACACACACACACACACACACACACACAGACACACACAGATGCACACGCGCACACACACTGACACTCATTGGAAGTGTACACACATAAACACTGAGAAAATTCAACTTCCCTCAGCTTAATTCCATCCCAGATGTTCTTGCGGTTGACAGAAGAGGGGGGGGGGGGGGGGGGGGGGAGAAAAAAAATGGCTGTACTAGATTTTCAAAAACACACACCCATATTAAATGTTTTCAGTTAAACAGAGAGAAGAGAAGAGAAGAAACAACACAAGCACTTTCCTCCAGTTGATTTATGTGATTCTATTACATTAAACATTCTTTCCCCTGAGCAGGCTCAGCTCCCTAGCAACCATCGCTCGCAGCCCTAATGTGTCTGGCACGGGGCCAGGGAAAGCTGCCTGCCTTATTGATTGCCAGATTGAAAAGTTTGCATTTAATAGGTCCTGTAATACATGAAGGAATTATTCAGAGGGGCTCCTTGTCAAAACCCCAAATTGGTTCTTTTGACTATCGAAAAAAACAACGGGGGCCTCGTAACAAATGAGCTATCACGAAAGCTCCAAAGGGCCAGCTTTTGTGCCGGAGACGAAGTTACGCGCAGCTTTGGCCCCTCCAAATTATCCGAGTCACGAGGAAGAGAAGTTGAAAACCTGATTACTACGAGGTTGGGTCCAACATTGTCCCTTAAGATGAGGACGACAAGTTTGTGCCATGTTGATCCCCTTTTGTGTCGTGATGGATTGACCCTAAACACTGTTCGCTGTCTGGTCCCCGGCTGCATCCTGACTAATGAAAGACTACTGCTGGGTTTTGGGGGTCAATCCACTTATGGCGCAGTCAATTCTGAAAGTAAAAACAAGCTGCTCTGCAAGAACCCGAAATGTGCAAATACCACAGGGAGCAAATTTAATCAACTATCTTTGGTTGGAGCAATACAGCTGCCTTATACACAAACAAGAGAAACCCTTCTCCATGTCTCTTTCACTCTCCTCAAGCGAGCTTAAAAGCTTTTACACCCAGGTGATGATACTCTATCTACTATGACGGCCACTTTCATTTGTCACGCAGCTCTGTCCGACACAAACTCAATTGCGCAGCTGTGATCAGAGATCTCGGAGGTTGTCACCGACAGGGAGAAAGAGGGATACATGGAGAGTTTCAGCCTGTAGTGGACAGCGTTTCCAACCACACATATCCTCCTCCTGCAGAATGAAATGGATGACATGTTTGGCTTTAAATGTATCTTTAATGGGACAGCAAGTTCCCATTTGAGAGAGTTCTGCGGGAAGGTTAGAGCAAAGGAGGGAGAGAGAGAGAGAGAGAGAGAGGAAAAAAAATACATCTTATCAAGAGATTGGGAATTGGGTCAGGCAAGGAATTACATGCCATTCTAGATCAAAGTTGCTGTGTGTATTTCCTCAAAGAAGGGCCTCTCATTATCTACTCAGACTTATTTCTCCGGGTGTATACTGTGTAAAAGGAAACATGATTTAATATGTTTTCAGTAAAAGAATGAAGAACAAAAAGAGCAGGCAGGGGAAAAGGAATAATACTGGAGGCTATTTGAGACAGTCAAGTTTCCCAATAGTAAAACTGTAATGAGGAAGAGTAGGGGGGGTTTGTTGGGGGGTTGTCATTCAGCATAGCTCCATTGTGAATTCCTGTCATTATATAAGAACCTCTCTTTCTCCTTCTCTCTCTCTATCATCAGATCTGAACAGAGGAGGAGGGCTTTAAATAAACAGCCCATAGAGTTAAGTCAACTGGAACCCTTTTCAATAATTACATCCAGCACAATACTCAATCTACATTGCATTTATTTAGCTGGAGGACTTGACAATGTGACAAAGAAAAGAGTGACATTAGCAGCGGATGATAACAACTAGAGCGGTGCACTCCCCAAGGGGAGACGTTTTAGTCTGTGGCTCAGAGAGAGAGACTTTACAGATAGCAATATGTCATTAAAAACCAGCACCATCTGTTCAGATTTCTTGTTTATGAGCTGTCATTGATATAAACCGTACGGAAGATACAAAAGCAAGTCCCAGAAATGCACACTGCGGGAAACTCTCCCGGCACTTAGTTGTGATTACACATTCTAACAGCACCACAAAAAAGAAAACAACCACTAACAATTGTTTTCTCTCCACAACCCCTAATGATCTCAGTTTGAAGTTCCCCAGCTCGCCCCTGCACAAACTGTTTTCACAAGGCTGCTGTGTTACTCATGTGAAACACACAGTATCTGGCTAAACAAGCAGGTAATTTCTGATAAACTGCGACCAGCTTGGCTTTAAACGTATTCATTCCAGATTAATGAACATGACTTCTGATGTGGCAAACCTCTGCTTTACCAACAGAGCTGCAATCAGTGTAGCGCAGAACATACGGTGTTTGTATACGGTGTTCATATCTCAGGGGGAAAATAAGAACTTCAATGGAGAATATCTACTTGCTCCGATAACAACTTTATGTTGACCGGTCACTCCATATTTTTCATTTCTCTATGTAATATTACTCTGGTTTTTATCGCAAGAAGAAAAGTCCAATATGAGTCTTTTTTATATATTATATACAGTATGATAACACAGTGAGAAGAGACAAAGAGTGACAACAAAATGAATAAAGAAATTATTTGGCAAAGGTTTTTATTGTTTGAAAACCTGTCACTCATTGTGATGAAGCTACAAATGCACCATTGCTCGTCATGAAAGCCAAATACCTAAATATCAGGCTATATTTGTGTATCTAGTGGCGTCTCCATTTGCTCAGATGTCTCTCTCACATTTAATAGTTATCATTAGCAAGATCAATAAATGTTGCACCTACTACATTGGTACATTGGGATTCTGTGACTCTGCTAATGTTAACTGTAGATATTATCCCCCATGTCGTCTGATGAAACAACAGCTTTCCTGAGTTATGGCTGAGGGGAAAATCAGGGGGAAAAACAAGACTGGCTGAATGCCTCTCATTTTGCCAAGTGCTCCTTGGGCCAGTACATAACAAGGAAATGGACTGACAGGTTGAAAAAGAGGATAGAGAGGCATCAATGATCTATTGTTTGCAGCCAAGGCACTCCTTCCAACTCCTCTGGCAGCCGATATATATCAAAGAAACCAAAATATATTACACCATCTGCACAAAGATATTTTTGCAAATAGAAATTACGTCATTTGTATTTCTTTGGCTTAATAAAAACATTAAGAGCAGTTATGTGTCCAAGCAAGTATGTCTGAGCGCACACACACACACACACGCACACACACACGCACACACACACACGCACACACCAAAGGTCTGGAATCTATCAAAGCCTCCCATTGCAATTACCTTTGAATGCAGGAGAAATGCATTACCTCTGTGCTGTGAAATGAACACTATGTTATTCCTACAAGGCTAGAAGTCTATCTTCCACACTGTGTACTCCAGTATATATCCTGCAGCTGGCTACAGTACGTGATCCTCTTGCATCAGTGCTGCCTTTCAGATTATAACAGATACTAAATGGATGTTGAGAAAGCTGGTCTGCAATCAGCGGCGAGAGCTATTTTTCACCTTGGCACAGGTCTGAGTGAAATGGTTTTTCTAACACCGTAATACGAAGGTGGAAATAAATGGGTACTTTGTTCACTCACATGCTGTGGAAATCAAGTTATTATTATCAATGTGAGCAGATCAGTCTTATAAATCATATCGCAACAAAGCTTGTAAAGTGAGCCATGATTCAAGTTCTAAGAGATAGCAACGGAACTTTTAAACTCACAATGAACTGTATGAAGCAACAGCAATAGAAAATCCGTATCAAATGAAATATATCGCCATTCTCAAGATTCACTTATCCAAGACAATGCAATAATATTAATCATGTTCATGTGCCTTAATCAGAAATAGTTGAGCCCATGTTGTTCATATTCAGAGGTGGAAGAAGCATTCAGATCCTGTATTTAAGTAAAAGTGTCACTTAAATAAAAGCATGTACGTATTATTAGCTAAATGTACCATAAGTATCACAATTAAAAGTGCTCATAAACCTACTCAGTCCTGAACATTGTTCCTATGAGTATACTCATATATTAATGGAATATGATTACTGATGCATTAGTGTATAAGTAGTATTTTACTATTATAGTGGGTTGAGTGGAACAAATTCTCACTGTTTTATGCATGGACGGGTAGTTTAATCTGTAAAAATGCATCATCTATTGATTTTAATCTCATGTATGTATATAACCGTGATTTAAACTGACACATACAAGTAATGCAAGAGAAGTATGATGTAGCATAAAATACTCAAGTAAAGTATAAATACCTCACATCTGCACAGAGATTTAGTAAATTATTTACATTGCACCGCTGCTCATATTAATTTCACAATGCGATGTCCATTTATATGTTTTTCTTAACGTTGATTTGAAATGCAAGTCCTTTTAATACACACAACAGGACAGGACAGTTTTACATGCATTGATAAAGCAGATGGACTGGCATGCTCATGAAATATGTAGAGCTATTAATTGTACAATCTGTGATGTGTAGTAGGCCCACTGAGCAGCACAGAATCATCCATATATGAGGCAGCATGTCAACATAACATACATGTCAGGGAGCCGTGTAGAAAAGGCAGTTTGGCACTGAAATATTAATGCTGCAGTAATACTTGAAATGAGCATCATCTTGACAAAGACAAATATAGAAATCTCTCCAGTAAGCCTGTTGGTTGGGTAACACTTAAGTGTGAGTCAGAGCGTAACTGGAACTAGCAGGCAACTTGTTTAAGAAAAGAAACACACAACCCGAGATAAAAAATGAATAAAAACCTCCTGATTCATGTGATTTTATGGTTTTTCCTAATAAAATAATCCAAAAATAAATGTAATTTTTTTTCTTTGACAGAGACAAGATAGCGTGTTATGAAAGAACCTCACTCCCTTTCTGTCTATTTAAATGCCTGGCAGAGGTCACATCAATAGCACCTCTGTTGTTCCAGACCTGACTAATGGAGAGAAGAGAGACACAACTGTTGTTTCAGACCTCGCTAATGGAGAGACAGAGCTCTTCATTTCCTCTGAGGCCATTCTCATTGTTTAACCATCCACATCAGCCTTCAGCCCCCCTCCCTCACTCAAGTCAAAAAACACATTATGTGACATTCCAGAAATAAAATAACACAAATTATTAATGAATACAGCTATCCGAAGAAGCTGAATTTGATAACGGTGCGAGCCATAACAGGATATGGCTCAGATGTAGGGTGGTCTCTCTCTCTCTCTCTCTCTTTTTCTCTCAGTGTGTCGTTTTTTCTTCCCATTCAAATTCGAGGCATGCTCAAACATCTAATAGATTTTTCCACCCCGGCACACAATTTACTGCTTACAGATTTAGAATTCTCTGGCTTCCGGCCAGTCAGAAGTGAATTAATGATATGAGCACATCAGCGAGGAAAAACAGCTTGTGATTCTCTCTCCTACAGGTCTGAGCATAATGAAGAAGATACTGCCATAAACCCTCCCAGCACCACCAAAAAAGCAGGGGGAAAAAACATACCAAAGAAGGAGAGAACGTGGGGAAGGGTGAGCGAGGCACATAATCAATACAAACACTCCATTAAATTACTTCAAAAAGGATTTTGGACAGTTTGTAGAATTAGTTCTGCGGAAAGAAAAAAAGCAGGAGGGGAAGCAAATATGTTTGAAGGGCGGAAAGCAAACAAGTGCAAACGATACAATCTGCCACATATTCTGAATGGAGGAATACAGTGTGGCGTGTCTTACAAAAGCATTCTCTCTCTGTCGGAGTCACAACATACCATTACTCTTGTAACACCACGACACTTTCTCTTTATCTTTTCCAAGAAACCGCTTTACTCCTTCCCACGTTGCAGTCGAAACATAAAACATTTTCATGTGTGATAGTGACTCAAAGTCCCAAATATTGTTCTATATTGTCACCAAGACAAATCAACCATGAGAAGACAGCATCTGTCTGTTTCCTTATCACCAGTTCCTGCCCACATAAACATTCAGTGACGCTCTCAACAGTCTCTGAAAAGGGACAGAATCTACCCTCTACATCAAATTGAAATGTTCCGACTGAACTATTGTCGGGATATCAACTCGGGTGTATGTGCCAAGCCGGGCAAACTGATCAGATGTTGCATCAGAGGGAAATACAGTGGTACTATCCCCGAGCGGGCGAGGCTGTAAAGAATCTTGAAATGCAACGATATCGCTGCGTGCCTCACTGGCCTACTGTGCCTTTTCCAGCTCAATCAATGTACGTTTAGCTGTGATCACAAAAAGTAAAGTACTAGCCCGTCCCAATTCCAGACAACACTGTAATTCTGAGTACGTTCCAAGTGTGCACACTGAAAACAATGAAGTAAAGTATTAAGGTGCAAAAGAGGCTTCATTTTGTTGATGTTCATTATTGTTCCACAATACAATGCACAAAGAGATACGCCTTTTTTTTTATACCAGACATCTTGACACCATATAATTGATGGTGGCTGAATTCCATTTAGCTGCTTTGATTTCAGCTTCCTGGAATTCTGCATGCTTGCTAACCAGCTCAACTTTGACTTGTAGCGCATCACACCTGGCATACGGCTGATTTTTCAAATGCTAACTGCAAAAATAGTACAACAATATACTGTATGTAATTAGTATGTAATTAGGACACGGTTTATAATGCAATTTTAAAGCTCAGTTAGTGGAGAATGTCGGCCAAGTGTACTTGAGAAAGACACTACAGTTGCTCTGGGAAAAAAAATTATGTAATGTACTTAACCTAAAGTATACAATATGCAGAGTAATAAAGATCAGTTATTGAGGATTATAGGAGGTAAATGCCATAATGTCATTATTTTATACATACACCTCAAGTGAATTTTGATTAAAATGCATCACGTCACATTTGACTCTGGACATTGATATAGCAGCCAGTTTTACTTGTCCTTACAGGGTAAACACAGGTGTTATTAATAACATTAATTATGGCCCTGTTCAATTTAGGTGGGACAGGGCACTACTGTGCCTGTTGGCTCACCGTGACACACTGAATAAAATGGGACCATAATTCATTTGATCAATTACACCTGTGTTTACCCTGCAACTACATGTCAAAATGTCTGCTGTGAAAGGGGCATATTGGATAGAAATCATCAATCAAAGCTCACTGTTTACATCTTTTCACAGAATAAAGAAGCTGCACAATTTAGCATGCCTTTCTTGAAAATGAATAATCGACCTTCACTACCTTCACTACCACCACTAATTGAATATTCCATGAAAATGATGACATTTTTTTCGGATATCTAATCCATCAAGAGGCCTGTGATTCACTGTATAGATTTTGTGGGTCAAACAATGGAAGTTCAACAGATATCAGATATTAATAAATCCGATAATGTTATTTTTGGAATTGTATGGTGTCGTTTACTTACATTTTCTAAAAGGTGCTGCAGCACAAAAGCAGTTTAAAAAGTCGAGGGGAGGGGTGACTACTTTGGTGATACACTGTATATTTTCTCCGCCTGCACGGATACATGGGTTGTTTTCCCAGACGGCCCTGATCTTCACAGCGCTGAGGAATGAACCAGCTACCGATGATGCTCTAGGTGAGGGCAGGAGTCAGGAACACCATCTATGTTCCATGAATGCAGTAGTCACGAGCTTTGACCTTGTATAATCCTCCACATCATCTCAACTCACAATCTGCTCACTGGCTTCTGCACTAAAGGCTTCAATTGAAGAACGACAAGACAGAAAACCATATTGAGCTATTTTGTGAGCAAGAGCAATCCTTTGTTTTTTTATTATTATTATTTTCCTTCTGCAGCTCTCTGTTTCTCCTGGCTAAAGCCAACAAACTGTATCAGCAGATACAGCTCTCCGACACTCGGCCTCGTAGTATACGAGCAGAAACCAATTTCGGCAGGCAGCAGTGAAAAAAAAATAAAAAATCAGGCCAGTTCTCTGGGGAGAGATAGTGGGGTAGAATGTAAACTTCCCTGGCAAGTCATCCCTGGTGGATTGAACAGTAAAAAAGAAGCTCTAATGCTCAGTCCAATACAAGATAAACTGAGTGGACAGTTTGCCTTACCTGATTAAGTGAATCACATTACAGATTATGTAAGGACTGTACATCACTCTTCATGGACTCGAAGAAATGTGTTATTACTGTCCTCTTGGCTCACGGCATGTGGGAAACTACAGTGATTGTGATGTGATTAATGTCCTTTGTGTTGTATGCAGGCCACAAGGAGACAGACTGTTCTGTGTTTAGCTCCTGGACATTATTAAACTATACATACTACAATCAACATTTTGTCAACTATTGTCATTTTAGTTCGATGATAGCGCTCGCATGTTTGTAAGGTAAATATGAGGCTGCAGTCGGTTAGCCTAGCACAAAGACTGGAAACAGCTAGCCTGGCTCTGTGGCAACAACACAGTGACAACAAGAGGAAGAAGTTACTACACTCAGCCAAGAAATAGTCCACCACATTTTTTTTAGAGATTAAACAAACAGGATCTTAATTTGTGAGCTTTAGATTCGATAGGACAGAGCCAAGCAAGCGGTTTCCCCTTATTTACAGTCTGCATGCTAAGCTAAGCTAATTGGTTGCAGGCTGTATCATCTGCAGTACAGACATTAGAGTTATCTCAATGTGCTTGTCTAAATCACGGCAAGAAGAGACGGATGCTTTGTTTCTTTAGTTTTTCAAATGATTTCTTTTCTTTTGGGTTTTAAAGGCGTACAGGAATGTTACATCCTTCTCAAGGTCTTTTTATTTCTGGTCAGCCGCACTTTTAAAACACTACATTTCAAAGCCTGGTGAAAGCTGGAATTTGAATTATGATACCAATCATCTCTCTGCCTCACAGGTTTCAGAGTCACAGCTGTCGATGCTGCAGGACAGCAGCAAAGGTCACTTGTTTCTCTAATTAATTACTTTACTTTGTGCGACCCTCTTTGGTTTCACCCTTTATGCATTTATGAAGACAGAATGGAGCTTTGTTCACTTATCAAACCATAATGCAGAGCAGGAAAAAAACAAGTGTCGTTTTGATATTTCAGACACATTTGTCTTGTAATATTTTTCATATGTTGACTGTGAGACAAAAATATGTAACAGTGCACTTAATTCACATTGGCAGCGTGCCAGGAAACATTAGGATACACACTGAGACCAAAAAAAAAAAGAGAACGGTTTCCCTCGATAACAATGGCACACTTTATCGCTTTTTAGCTCACAATGTTTTTCTGTGCAGCTTGTGGTATTGCTGCAGTATCCTGTTATGGGGAACAATCCAATTCCTCTGACATAGTTACAGATCAGCCCGAGAATAACAATCAGCAAATACATCATTCAAGTAAAAAGAGCGAGCAGCCACTTCGATCCATTCTGTTTATAAATACAATGCAAAAATGAGCATATAGCTGTAATAAAAAAGTCAGTTTAGTCAATGAGCCAATATTACACAGACTACAAGATGCTTTAGGGGTACTTTTATATCTGATCTGCTGCTGGGGCATGAATATTTCATTCCGGTAGTCAGCAGCATTGCAGTGGCATATTTCATATTTCTATGCAAACCCTTGCTCAGAGTAACGAGCATTTGCATTTGAAGAATAAGTGATATCTCTCACACTCTCCGAAACTCTCTGCATCGCTCATATTGTTAGACTGTCAACAACCGACACGCCAAAGACGTAGTGAACAAACAAACAAATGAATAAGTGAGTGCACACCACTGATTGTCAGTGTGTAGCATGTGTGCATGTGTCCATCTATGTGTGTGTGTGTGTGTGTGTGTGTGTGTGTGTGTGCGTGTGTGCGTACGTGCGTGCGTCTCTGGTGCCCTGCCAGAGTCTGAGCCCGTTCTGCTGAGTGGGCAGATTCTCTGGCGGAGTGTCCCATCGGAGTGACAAGTGCATTTAGAAACAGCCTGATGGAGTCATTAACGGCAGCGCTGCTCATTAGCAACACACGCACACACACGTACACATACACACACACACACACACACACACAACCCCTCAGTAGCAATAGCGTCATCGTCCGGTTATTACACAGACAACAGATACATCTATACAATCTGGAAGGAATGGCACATTTATAGAAAGCCCTGATATGGAACATAATGTAATTTAAGAAGCAGACTGACACATCTATTTGTGAAAGCAAGCAATCACACAGACACACACACACACACACACACACACACACACACACACACACACGCACACACACACACACACACACACACACACACACACACACACACACACACACACACACACACACTGTATTGATTACTGGAATAACAACAAAGCATCCATTATTGATCCTCTTGTCCTTTTTGTGTATGAGATTCAAGCAATATCGAGTAATCAAGAGCATTACAGCATCACACAGAAACACACCACAGCTTCTCTTCCTGGAAGATCAGGAGCAGAAAACAGTACAGGACTCATCAATAAACCACTCTTTTCAAGCACATAGCAGTTTCACTTCCACAAAGGCTTGAGGCATAAAATGATTATTAAAAATGAATTAATTGAAGATTAAAATGCCACATTTCTGGCTTAAATCAGCAGGTACATACTTATAATCTGACAAGACGTGATGGTATTTCTAGCATGTTTGCTAAGCTACATTATACCATTATAATCAGTATTAGGCATTACATTACAGCCATGTGAGAGAGAGGCAAATAACTGGGAAACAGCTTCAAGGGGAACATTATGTTCTTTTTGATTATTAGGCTCAAATGCCAGAGTTTCCTATTTGCATCGGATGAATCATCCGCAGAGACTTCCAGCTTTATGTTGGGCCTGATTCATAGGAAATGCTGACGAGAGACCCAAAGAGCTCGGTGCAGGAATCAAACAATCACCAACACTTAATGGCACTGTATACATGATGAATACGCCAGACAACCATTCAGACACAAACAGCAATGATCCTTAAAGCTCCTGAGATACACAGCCAATTACGATCTGAACTGATGGATAAGACGGCGTCGGAGGAGCCGTAGACTGCAGTTTGATGTGACTCAATTATTTAAAAACATTACCAGCTGAATTATGTGATTTTTGCAATGCTGCCTTTGTTGTTGTCGCACTCTGAAAAGAGCTGTTATACTGTAGGATGATAATGCGTTGGCAAACACGCAGCCATTACCTCTATCCTGCCTCTATTAGAGTGATTCTCAACTCATTATATCGGGAGGAATTCCAACGACTACTGATGAATTACTCCAGTCAAGACAACACTTGTTAAACCAACCAAAGGACAATGAACATAAGCTGATTTATGGTGGAGACGGGACTCAAATACAGAAACGTTCAACACAGCAGCACGGAGAAATTGGAAACACTGCAGTAACCTTTTGGAATGAAGAAATGCGAAATGAAATAACCTTAAAAAAAGACAAAAGAAATTGGGGTTTCTGCTGACGCTCACCCAGCTGTGCCCTCTCCCGCTGGACATCCTTGAAGTTGAGTCCGCTGGTCAGGGTGCTCTCCCGGTAGCGGTGGAGGGCCTCCCGCCTCCCGTTGGTCCCCAGCTCCCGAAGCACCGAGGGTTTGAGCGGCTCGGCCTTCAGACAGTGGGTCCATCCTGAGAAGTCTGGTACCGTCCACTTCACCAAGTCCTCCAGGCGCACAATCACCTTCTCAGACACTGCAATTACCTCGTGCTGAAAGGAAGCGGGGAAGAATCCCAATTACAATCAGCACATGAAGGGAGTTGAATGCAACTATGTCAAGGTCATGGGTTATTTCACTTTGCCACATTTCTACGACTCTCTTTGAAACAGTTTTGTTGAACAGACGCGTAAATACTTCAAACAACACATCGGCATGAAACCTAGTTTGCTCTGTAAATAATTGCACAATCAATTTGGGATTAAAAGAAAACACTTTCTCTTCTGTACTAGTGCCAACAAATCATTTTGAGCATCCATTTTTATATTTGTCTATTTCCTTTTGAAACTCACAGTGTCCCTGACCTTTTCAGTCCCCCTTTAACAAATAAGATGTGCATTTTTACATTAGACTTGAACCGTTGTTACAAACATATTGCTCTCAAATGATTTCTACCTTTTCTCTCATTTTAAACAACGTTTGGATACTTTTTGACTTGCTGTTTTAAAATCTACCAAGTCTCTGAATTTGACAGCCTTTAATTCAATAAACATTGGGTTAGGTGGTTGGTAATGGGTAGTTTTGTTTACACTTATAGCTCTGCTTTGAAGTACAGAACTTGTATTTGTCTTATGTGCTTCTCCATTCTTACACTGAGTATGTAACAGTGGTGAGAGAAGTATGCAGAACCTTTACTTAACTAGACGTAGAAATACCACTGTCTAAAAATACCTCCCTACAAGTAAACATCCAGAATTTTAAATCTTTACTTCAGTTAAAGTACAGAAGTGATATCAGCAAAATATCAAACGATAAAGTACTCATTGTGAAGAAGGGCTCACAAGTGGTATTTAGTATGTTATAATGTTCTGTTTTTGTCACTAAAGAATACATTTGAATGTGGAATACATTGTTTATACTTAACTATATATATATATATATATACATACACTACTGGTTAGAGTAATAGTATACTACTGCATCATACTGATATTGTTTTATCTAAAATCTTAATCAGCAAAGTAAATGTACTACTTACCACTGGTAAGTAATGTATGGGAATATAAACTGAACATAATCAGGGTGAAAATAACAGGATTAAAATGAGGATAAAGATCCGAATCAGAAACTCGTAGAAGTAACAGGACAAACAACAAGACGTCCTTATTTATCAGCTAAATTGATGTGCAAGTCAAATAGCATTACGGCTGTGGATGCACATTAATGTAAGTAAATTACTGCACCATGAATATGGATGATGTGGATGATTGCTGAATTGAATTTATGCCAGCAGTTAAATCAATGTCAATGGGGACGTAGATGTTTTTAGACTTTTTGATTAGCATTTAGGAAGTCAGGCTGCCGATGTTCACCGTGAATGTTGAGATTTGTATGCTTTCAGCTCAGCGGCTGTGTTTACACCTTGAAAGTGTAGAGGAGTAGAGGAAATGTAATTTGTTAGAATGAGAGAGTGTGATGCTTGAACAGGAGAAAGCTGTGAGCCAGTGGTCTCCCTGACACATAATAAAATAAATATGGCACTGTCAGAAAACTATAGATGTAAACCTATTGCAGTGATGTGCATGGCTGACACTAAGGAAAGCATAATATAACTGTGGTGCTTTTGTGTACATACGTTATTCTGTTCAGCTGGCTTACTTAATAAGATTTGCTATCAGTGTGCGTTTCAACCTTCTATTTTTTTCAGGTTGATTCAACCACATCTAATAACTCTCATACTTGAACTACAAGTCCAATGGAGAAGCAAGGAAGCAGAGATGCTTAAATGTGTTTCCATTTGAAGGGCTAATGGGTGAAGTGCTTGTTACCGACAGAGTGGAGTAGTGTGCTGGAAGATGGCTATTACAGAAACAGGGAAATCTGGAGGACAGATGTGTACAGGCAGAAATGCAGACACTCGGAGTAGGTCTCTGATGTTTACCTTGGTTATCTCCAATTTACCACGCATCTGTCCGCCTGTACACGTTTCCCCTCAAAGAGCCTGTATTTACTGACATTAAAATAACATTAATTTACTCATTATTGACATATTTACACACCGTATGCATGAATGTAGTGAGGGGAACGCAATAAAAGCTAAACCTATACGATCCAATAAAATTTAAAAGGACAACTCTGCAGTAAATCCTTCCAATCTGTAGCTTAAAATGTCAAGTTTTTCTGGTCTTTTGCCATTTTAAGCTGCGTTTTAAAAAGTTATTTCAAAGTGTTCCTGTTATTTTGTCGCCATATTAGAAAAACAAACACACGAGCACATGACTCTTCAGCGTTTCTGATTCTGTCTGAGTGCTCTGTCTATACAATTACCCATATTCAGTTCTCACATCATCTGCAACTACAGGCATATCAAATCCCAACCAGTTGGAGACAGCATTTCCTTATAAAGGAAAAGCCTGCGAGGGATAGCTTGATATAGCTGTGCCTCCCTCACTAAGTAGAAACATCAAACATGGGTTTTCGGTCTTCTTATAATGAGCTGTCTTCAGCTGTCAAGTGGTGGCGGGTGGTTGTAACAGGCTTTCCATGCAATGAAAAACTGACTGCTGTTTCTACCTTCAGAAAAACAGGTCATTTGAATAATGTAGAGCAGTAAATAGCATTCAGCCTGCAGCCAATAACCACGTTGTACTGTATCTCTACAGAATTTGCTACTGTAGTTTGATGCAATCTACTGACAGCGCACAGAGAACCATAACCGTGAAATGTCTCAGTTGAGTCCATTCGAAACAAAAATAATGTACTGAATGTTTTGCGGCTGATGTACGAGTCAAACAGCAATACTTCAAGTAATTCAATAGCACACCAGAGCATGCACACAGAAACAGCAAACCCTAAAAACACACAGCCATTCCCTCAATATCAATCAGCTGAATGACATGCTGCCTTGTGTGAGTGTCAACAGATCCTGTTTGGGGACTTGTTCGGCTTGAGAGCAAAACACAACAGGTGAGAGCAATTCAGCAGCTGTCAACACAGTCCAGAATATAATCAGTCTATGAACGGAGCTGCAACAGGCCACATCCATTAGCTTTCTTTTCTTTACTTTGCCAGCCAACTTTGCACTGGCTGAAGTCTGTGGGCTGCTGTGTGATGAAGCAAGTACAGTCAGGAAGCTGCATACTCGCTTGTGGTTTGCAGAAGTCATGATATTTGATTGAGAAATGCAACGGCGGGTATTGAATATTTAGAAAAAGAAAATGTGCTGTGTTTCCGTGGAAGGGGGTTGTGAGAACCAGTTATTGAGAAACTATCACAACAACAGCATTGTGCCAGTCCAGTTTGCCTCCACACAAAAAACAACTGAAGATGTTTTTACCAATAACGAGACAAAAGGGCTGTAAACAATGATTGTTTTCAGTATTCTATAATACTGTATATTATAATTAATATTTCAGGGAAAAATTTACCAAAAAACACTTAATATGCCTTATTTCTGTCAAACCCATAGTCCAAAACTCAAAGCTATTCAATTTACAATCACATAAAATGACAATTATATTAATCAATGAGTCAATTGACAGAAGATGTATCTGCAATTCTATTGATGATCAATAAACCATTTAAGTTGTATGTTTTTTACTCAAAGCTGCCAATAATTCTCTGGTTGCGACTTCTCAAGAGTGAATATTTTCGAGCTTTCTAAGTCAATTATAAGAGTAAGACAAGAACAAAACAAGAAAATTAAAAGGCATCAACTTGGGCTTTAACTAGTGTACGATTGTGGCACAAACAATTCCCATGTATATAAATGAAAATAATATGAAAATGGGAGAAAATAATAGATAAATAATCAAAATAATCGTTACCTGTAGCCATAATTTTTTTCAAATCAATGAATTGACTAAGTCCTTCAGCACTAAAAATTACACACATTAATCAAACCAGCAGCATGCATCAGATTTGTTGTTTCAAAGATGTGCTTTATAAACCTGCTCGACTGTAAACGCTGCCCGTCCACACTGTGCTGTCATTTCCAGTTAGGCAGCTGATAGTTAAGCAACGCGGCAGACTCAGCCAGCAGGCCACTTGATAATATAGGTCAGAGGACTGCGAGCCCCCCAGCCAAGAGGTGACACTACATATCAGCAACATACCAAACAGCCTGGTGTCATTTCAGTGGCACTTCCTACACAGATGCATTAAGAGCATTTATACACTCTGAAATTGAATCACACACTAAATGTCTTAATGTGCTTCCAGAATTGTACCTCGGCTACGTCAATAAACGTGCACATTCTCCGACTGCTTGTTTTATGATTGAGTTAAAATGCAAGGTGACACATTAACAGCTGAATGTTACATTCTGTCTCCGTTCTTCTATCAATAATTCATGTTATTACTGCAGCGGCAAGATATCGCCAAAAACATTACGGAGTGAATTTATTGCTATGACTGCACATAATGGACCGAAAGTGGGGAAAAACAGACTTCTGCTGCGAAACTGTAGATAACTCTGTTCCGGCAACCCATGACTCCAGCAATCTCATTGAAATTAAAATCCATATCATTGAATTTATATGGATGCGGCAGTGCACTGGTGGCAAAACAGCACATACGGGACATTCCCAATTCTGTATACGGTGATCCAATTAGAAACAATGCAGCCGTAAATATTCCATAACACTCTGAACAATTCCCTGCGAGAAATCCACGCCACTGTGGGCGAACAGTGAGGGAGACATTCCTGACTGTCAGCGTTCTGCGGCGGAGCGTCTCATCGCTCGGACAGGACTTTCAGCTCGGGAGTCAAGGGGTGCACGCTCCTGGTGGGTGGGTGTCTTTCTATACTGTGGGTACACACATTCACACACACACACACACACACACACACAGTGCTCTTGTCATGCTGAGAAGGTTTCAGCCTGCTGCCTCAGAGAGGTCAGCACTGGAATTCCTAAGGCCAAAGGAGATTAGTAATTGAGTAATGGACATGGTGACATGGACAATGAGGAGACAGAGCAGAAGAAGGAGAGGGAACGAAAGAGAGCTAGCGAGAACGAGAATATGAAACACAATATGAGTTCATTATCTATCTCCCCTCCCCATGACTGACCTTGGCTTCAGTGTCCCAAAACAAACTTATCTAGGAATTAAAAGGGAGCTCTGGGGAGTAAGCCAGGGACAATTGAATTAGAATATGTTTTTGGAGAGTGCCTCAAGACTAGAAAGAGTTCAAGGTACATCATTTAAAAAGGTGAGAATCATTGTACATAATGTTCTGCCACTTAATGCATGCAGTTTATTCATATGCATAAACGTTGCTGTAATATCTGCAGGGGTGCTGAACTCATCTTTTATTCACTGATTCCATTAAGAGATTGCACTCACATGAGCTGGGGTGATATATGAACTTAGCATTCTTTCGCAGTGATAATGACAGGGAAAAAGAGAGCGATAACAGGAGTTTTCAAAGGCTTTCCGAAAGTGGGTGAGGCATCCATCATGTAAGGTGACACCACAAAAAAGCTGCGTCAGCTCCCTTGAATCACAGCGGCTTTGTACTCTTGTATTTTAACAAATGCGCACACAAGACCCAAAAAAATTATGAAAAAAAAAACTCAATGCTTGATGATTCCACATGCTCTGTCAAAGACACACAAGAGAAATATTGGCTGGAGTACTAAGCAAAAGCTTCTCATCTGTGGCTGTATTCTCCTCAAAGGTTATAATAACGATCCACTGTAGCTGGGGGCACTGGAGTCATGCATCAAGGCAAATGTTTGCCTGTTCAAGTGGTTAGTCAATGACAAAGTGGAAAAAAACGGGCTAAAGAGCATCAAAAGTCCCTTGACAAACTGGCCGCTGCTGTAACATATCATTACTCAGGCTGCAAAGACACAACACAGTGTGGTGAGAAGAATCAGAAGTATGTGAAGGATGAGCATGACAACTCCTTAACCAAATGGGAAATATTAGTGGTTTTTTTATAGCCTTTGAAGTCCAGGGTATTCAGTTTTAAAGGTTTTAAATTACACTATCCTAAAAAGCTGGCAATAATTTACATGCTATTTCAGCAATGGTGAGGAATTCACTGGAGGGCAGTGTTCAGAGTTAATGACTTGTTCTGCGGCAGGAGGAGGCTACACATGCACGCTAAAAGCTCCCCCCCCCCCCCCCCCCCCCCCCCCCCCCAACCACCTAAACTCCTGCTATTGTTGTGTGAACGAGGAGATTTGGTATAATGCACAGACTGGACAAGACATGGCAGAAGTGCGGATGTTCTAAAGAAGATCACTGTAAAAGTGCGCCATATAACATTTAAACTCGAGTCATTCAGCAGAACGACCTTATCCATCAAAATGCTGGGCGCATATCTGAGCCACTTACACTTAACTCAACTAGCATCCCAGATGCCTGAATTACCCATTCAGGGTTTTTCCCTTAGGAAAAATCAAAGAAGCAGCAAATGAATACAATCTAATTTCCCTACAAGCTGGCTTTCCAAGCACTGAAACACATGCATGGACTACTGCCATGTACTGAAGAAATGGCTCTGGACGCATGCCAAAGTGTTTTCCACAGCAATCAATACTGGCCTAGTGCTGCAGTCCCCAGCCTGTCAGTGTGTGTGTGTGTGTGTGTGTGTGTGTGTGTGTATGAATGTGTGTGCGTGAGTGTGTGCCAAAGCCTTGTCAGCTAGAGGGACAGAATAGAGGAGAAGAGAGGTCAGATGAAATCAGAGGTGATGATAATAGCACATTAATATAACATGATCCAGAAATATTCTCAGCAGTTGTGAATTCCCATGAAGAGCGCGTTGCTGTATTTGCACTAAAGTGGGATATATAGTATAAGATAAGCATAAGTAATTAACCGCCTGAAGCAGAGTGTACAATAAGTGGGTGTTGTGTGTGCGGCGAGCTGTTATCTACAACAGCTCTCTCCTGAAAAGAGGGGTCCAAAAACAGAAAGCGTTGCAGCCGGCGAGCGCAGCAGCAGGAGAGCCAGGCGATTTGGAGTAAGAAGAAGTAATGTGTCACTCAATGAGTTTTAAAACACATGTGACTGTTTAGTCAGTGGCAGTTTGCAGGCACACAAATAGAGCAGAGGCCCCAATAGAGGGTTCGTCATAATGGGTGAGCAACTCGACACAAAGCCTGTTTAAAGAGCAAGCAGAGCTCAACTGGTGGGGGTAAACACTGCTTGTCAGGCGGAGACACAATGAAAAATAGAGCGCCCTCCACATATGGACTTAATAATTAACCCAGAATCAATAAAATACAACAATAAATATATAGATTTATCAAATTTCCCCGGATGTGTTCACCAAAATATTCAGCAAACACCGCCCCGGAGGGCTCTGTATATTCAATGAATCACTATTTCTATTTCCAGCTAAAGCTGACTGGTTTTAAAGGTGGCTGCATTTAAAAAGGAATTGACCTCCAACCCTGTGACAGAAGAAAAACAAGCACAGTAGGTCATGGGTTGGTTCCTCTTGTCACCCCATAGCACAGCAAAACATGGCAACACAGCGCAGGAGAGGCTGAGAGCAAACAAATACCTGAGCAATAACCAGGAAATTACATCATACCTCGGCGCTGAGAACACAAGTGAATCAGTAATCCAATTCCAGTGAGCTAGTTCAATATGAGGCTATTCTGATGTTTTGAAAAAGTTGTGCCTTTTGGGTATTTGAGGAATATTGTGCTGCAGGCTTAAGATGATATTGTATGAGACGTAATCTCACAGAGAAAGAGCAGAAACACAGTCCTGGTTGTTTACATGTCAAATGTTAAACGCTGCTTCTGTTTTATGTGTGAAAATATTTAAAAGTCATTCTAAGAATAAACGTCACGCGGCGCAATGACACCAAGTTGTGGCTTCACCTCATGATGTGCTCTTTTGGCACTGAAAGCCTGTGAAAATAGCGCACTTCCTGAGAGCTGTATGTTATCAAGTCCATATCTGCATGAGTAACCATTCGATAATATGAACTCCTGCTTTGCAGTTACAGATTCACAGAGTATCTCCACAGCCATTAATCTGTCTTTATACACTACTAGAGCCCTGAAGAAACACGTGTAATGTGAGCTTTATAAACTCCACTTCCCCGTGTAGCTGTGAAATGAACTCCTCTCTAGTGTTTACGCTTTAAAAACAAATAATCTTGCCACACATGCATCACTCAGGCAGGCGCACGATTTGAACAGCCAATGAGTTTGAATGTCACATCTTTTTGTGAGTCTGGTTTACTCTTCCTGTTTGTTTTTTGGATTATGGGTTGCATCTGTAAGCGCTAGCTGACTCACACAGTGCAGATTACTGTTATGGGGCAAAGTCAGCGAGAATCTGAATGGGCTCAGTGAAGGTCATAAACTGACTTGAAGTTGTCAGGGCAATTTCCGCTGTGTAATAGTAAGTAGTCTGATTTGCTGAGAGCAAGAGGGCCTGACAAGCCCTTTAATTGAGATCAGCCCGCAGACACCTACACTGCACTTAAAACATGTCATCCTCAATTTGTATTATTTCATAGTCTGGTTTATTCTATTAGAAGACTGCAACTTCAAAGCAAGTGCATGTGTCTCTGGTGCGCACACTGGATTGTGTGTGCTGTGATGCAAGTTGCTGCATAATTCATGCAGGGAGATAGCTTGTATTCCTCTTATGCTTGCACTCTGTTATTAAATACACAAACTACAGCAGCTGCGTTTTCCTGCGGAATCCTTCTGTGTTTCCTTGATGATTCTTTGAGATTTGATTTGCGTTGGCCCTTCTGGTAGTTAATGTAATATTTTCCAGATAAACCCAAATGGACTGGAATGTAAGCACTTTGAAATGCAAATAAGTCTTTTGGGTAAGGGGCGGAGCTGGCATGTCGTTGCGCAAGTGTGGCCTTGGAATCGGCGGTGCATGCACTCAAAGTAATTACTAAATAATTGCAGCGTGTTAAAGGCTAAAGCGAGAGGGCTTCAGGAGATGATACCCGTTCATAGAAGAAGTCTGCCCCAAAGATGATAGCTTGTCTAAGCGACAGACCATAAATAGCCACCTTTCTCATGAAAGGGAAATGTGATAGCCACTCTATTACTCAAGAGGAAAGAATGTAAGTAAACCATCAGCGGAAGAGTCGAGTACACACACGGCTTTGTCCTTCCCTATAAACAATATAACAGCAGCAGAGAATCATTTCCATCCAGCCGCAAGTGGTCACAAGCAGAGAGTAGTAATTAAAGTGTAGTCACTGGTTGAGGGATATCGGAATAGCGAAAACAACACAGCATTTGTTTTACAGCCGATGAGAAGAACTCCCAATATCTGAGTAATGCCATTCAGCGCACCGATGTAACCGGATCACAAGCGCCACATATGGCCACAGTCAATCATAACTATTGCCTTTCTGTGCCAACAACAGCGTAATGCAACACGGAGGCGTTTTAAGTGCTGCCTCATATGCGAGCTGACAATATCACATTGTTGGGGATGGAAAACGTCCACATGGAAAATATATGCAAAGCGCGCAGTAGTTAAAAACGTGTCGGCGCTTGGCTGTGCTCCGCCACGCTTTATGACTCGCTCATGCCTCTTTCAACATCAGGCGGCATTACAAAATATCTAATAACTATCGTAACGAACGATCTGAGCCGGGTTGACCCCATGCATTCATTACCGTTTCGCAATTTCCGCCCATATGTCAGTATTTGACACGGTTTACCAAGAAATGAAATGACAGAGCCTAAGCGCTGGATTCTTGCGGATTTTCCCCTTTATAACACAATTAACCCCATAGAGCGCAGCAGCAGTCTTATTGAGCGCAGCTGGACAAGTGCACATTCAGCAGTTGACACCACAATAGGCAGATAGGTTAAAGTAAAACTAGGGAACAAATACAACAAATAGTAGGTCAATCATTTAGCTGCTCGGGCACATCAATGTCAGTGTTCAATCGATGCACGCGTTTACGTGAACGTCTGCCAACGGAGAGCAAAACATCCAGTGCCAACTCTTAATGCAGTAAAGATGCTGTTTAATAAAATGCTCGCGAACAAGGAAGAGGCACAGAGAATCAACCCGTCGAAACACCGAGCATTCATAATGATTCATTATGAGTTAATATCCCTACCTCTCCGTGGATGGCAGTCCGTCCCTGGGGAGTATCCTCGGGTAGAAAATAAAGTTTGGAGCTTGATAAAAGTTGCTTGCTTGTTCTTTCTTCCCAGAGCAGCTGAAGCTCCGCTATGCAAATAGGATCCTCCGGTTTACATCTGACGAAGAAAAAGTCTCCGAGAGACAGAATCCTTGGTTTGCCGTCCCGGTGAAATTTAAAGGCTTTATAGAATATATATGGTCCATGTAAACCGCAAGACGAGCCCACCCACTGTTGAGGAAACACAAATGGAGAAATTAATGAATGGCTTATTAACTCATTTGGTAAACAAATCGTGTCTTAAGTGGACACAAACGTTTCAAACATCCCTGCGTAATTACGCACGGTTGGCAAATATCACATCAGGACATCTCCGTTTTCTGCACATAATTAGTATCATGTAACTATTTTTTAATGTTCAACATATGACACAGATGTGGTCATGCTAAAGGCAATGTGGCAAACTTTTGTGAATTAGGCACGTGAGTACGTCTTACAGCAAGTGGCGATTAGCGCAATGCGAAAATAAAATAAATAGACGGTTGATAACAAACGTTACCTTCAGTGAGTTCGGCTCCATCTCGACGTTATGAATTGATTAAACTCAACACGCTCTCCAAACTTGCTGGCTTGAATGGATCGCGAAGGTCCTGGAAGGGACATATTCCTGTAGAGTTTAAAACATCGTGTATAAGTCGATTAAGAGTGCTGGAAAAACACGTTTTGCGGTAAATGTACTGCGTGACATATGGTACAAGTGCGTGTATTTATTTATTGAAGTAAATATGTGACTGTGATTTTTTGGGCGAATTTCTATGAGGCGCAATCACGTGTTCAGACAAAATATTGACATATAATCATACACGCAAAGAATATTTCAGCATCGGAAGATAGTAGTTGTATTAAAAAAATACTAAATACCGTTTTCGGAAAATCATCTGCCCATAGAAGCTTCATTTGTGCTCATATACTGCGTTTATGGGCTTTTCAGAGCCCATGTGTCTTCCAGGACTTGTGTAAAAGACGTTCACTATGAAAGCACATTTCTCACAGTAATGACACTGAGGCGCTTGCTGTGGATGCCTTCAAGAAACAATGTTACATGAAAGTTAATAGGGCTATCAAATGATTCCTCAAAAGGCAATGCAGGACCCATGAGGTGCCGGCTTTGCTTTGAGCGCGACTTGCAACGCTTTGGAGCTTCGGGTGCGTGGATTCGGCGTTAATGCAGAAAAAATAATGGCCAATTTTTTTATATATTTTGAGACGAGCATGAAAAGACAAAAATTGGCCGAGTTAGAAAGCGGGGCGTCACGAGACAGGATTCACGAGGCGGTCCATTATGCAGACATAAATCATCTTAAGACGCCGCGCTGACCTTGTGAAGACAGCGGAATGAATGTTAACACGTTTGCACGATCAAAGCCTTTCATTTAATTATGTTGATTCATATTTATTAGGCTTCCATAAACAACGGGGAATAACACAAGGTGTGCCAAGACCAATACGAAACTATGAATTGTCAAATATAGCTATGATATTTCGCCAAAGTTACGCAAACTTCACGGTTTCTATTTACATGTGTGGGACTCATTGTCCTTTCAGTCTCCGCTGCTGGATGTGTCAGCTGTATTTTATCGGCTGTCTGGAATATAAATAATGTGTTGAGCAGTACCGGCTCCGTCCACAGCGCTGTGCTGTTTCCACACCGTCATCCACCCTTTGCCCAGCATTTATCCACTCCTCAGATCACAGAGCATACAACAGCGACATAGGCCTAGTTCTGACACCAGCTATTTCAAGTACACTATTACGCAATGCGCTTTTTTTTTCATGAAATGACGGGCAGAGAATACAGGCGCATTGATTCACATCCAGTTAAGTGTTTTCCTGTCTAGTAAACGGACATGTTTTGTTCTCGTCTGGTTCTGCTGCTGTTATGAATGTCTGTCTGGTCATCTGAACAGACAGACATATAAATACAATCAAGGCTCATAGATTATGCCTTTTACCTCAATGAGGTGCAATATATCACTATAATACATGACATAATACAAAACATACACAATATAATATAGAACATTTGAGAGCAGGATCATGATGTCAGTCCTCAACAATGTAAATTGCACCAGCAGTTTCTCTTCACTGCCCTCTATTCAAAGAACATGATGTATTAATACTAAAATAGCTGAGGCAATGTTCTGTGAAGCGCTCGATATTTTAAGTACAAGTTTAGTGCATCAGTTTGGGGAAAAAAAGTGGATTACACAGAGGCTTGTTGTTTTACATGCGGCTGCTGCAGTGAAATCCTGCAGGGAATCTCATATAAACTGCCACTCTTAAGTGTTACCTCTCCCGATTTCTCTCCCAGCCATTTCAGTGGCTGAATCAATGGGGTTGCATTGTTAATGGCAGCCACTATAATGAAGTCCCTGGTTAATCAATGGCACCACTAGAGCTCTTATCTGGCAATTGCAAGTGTTTGCTTGTCAACAGCCAGAGCCCAGCGCGGCGAGTGCAACGCTGTGATGCAGATATTGATGCCAGTTGAGCTTCATGTTGATGAAATCTTTATGGGAAATAAATAAAGACCAAAAGTGTTGGACACACGTGATGATTCAATGTCAACATTATTGGGAGCATCTTCTCGAAACTGAGCAGTGGCGCATGCTGCATGTTTACTGTAATGTTTGATCTCATCTGCTTCTCTTTATCTCGACATGTCTTTGTGATTAGATAAGATTGCATGAAGGACGTCAACAAGATATGTGTACATGGTTTAACCTTGCGAGTTAACTCAAAACATGAAAATAATGAATTAATTAAAATAATAAGGGCTCTACATTAGCCTATAGACGAATGAGTCGCTTGAGGAATACACTGTAAGCCATACTGAACAGTTTAACATTAATTTCAGGCGCACCGGTTACAGCTCAAATCCCCTTAAGTAAATCTGAATGTAACCCTCTTTAAATCCAGCCACATATGTGGGTTGTGAATCTTGCAGTGAGATTTTTTTTTTTCCACTCCAGACTGTTTACATTCTCAAGCTGTTTTTCCACTTTTGCAATCACTGCTTGCAAAATTGTTTATTGGGGCATTTTTTCTGAGTGGCTAAGTGAAATAAGATCACTCACAATATGGATTATCTTTGTTTCATTTTCAAATCTCGCTAATAATGTTCTGTGTTGACTGCATGAGTGAGCAAAGAAGCCTGAAACATCTCCACAATGGAGGCACTAAAAAGGCCTTATTATGGGAAATATTGTGGAAAAACTGGAGGAAAACCTGAGGCAGAAATGTGCTTATTTGTTGCCAATGGCAGACGAGTACGATAAGTGGATGAGGTTGTTTTTTTTCAAGCACAGGTGTTCCACATTCTACAAAATGAGGCAGCATCAGCAGGGAGCCACACATGAGTTTGGAAAGTCATCTCAAAATAAGAGCGCGGGGGTGTTACTGTTACAACCACAGCAAAGCAATACAAATGCCGTAAAAAAAAAACAACAACAACATATTCCTACATAATTCTGACCATATGCTGATATGTCTTAATGATGAATGTTAGAATGCCTTAAAAATAGTATGAGAACTACAGGTAAGAAAATAACTAAAATAGAGCTGCAAAGATACATTAAATCAACCCTTTGATGGTCCAACCCAAAAGGGAGAATGATATATTTGCATTTCTTCATTCCTTTGAACAAAAACAGTTAATTAGGCTTATGAGCCTCAATCAAATGATAGAAATGTTCATTTAGTACACTTTGGACAATCTCCATCAATGTGTCCTCATTAAACAGCCAAGCAATGTGCAAAACCTAATAAATACAACATTCAACTAGAACATAAACTTCTTGTTTTTACAGTAAAACCAAATGAATTAATGGTTGTCATAAAACAGTCCAATCTTTGTATATTGCTGACTTTGTTTCAAAACACAAGAAATATAATTTGCTTTATAGTCACATCTGGACACAGGAGCTGCACCACAGTGATCTGAGTGAAGTCATCAATATCTACAACTGGCATTGTGCGATATCTCCAATAGTTAAACAATGAGTCACATACGGGTATTTGATAGGAGTCGCTTGAAGTAACGAACCCATTGGACATTGGACTTAGATTGGTCAGGTGATCAGAAAGTTTGCCATATTAAATGAAAAAATGATAATATGAATGTCACGGTTGTGTTTACAGCTCGTTTCCTCTGGCCTCGATGTACATTCAGTTAATGCAAGTTTTAATTAGGCTTTGTAGAACAATTCTTACCAGTATTAGTACTTACTTATCACTCTATATTCATTCACTACATCTCAAAAATGTCTGAAAATAATGTATATATAATAATTTCAACAAATGTGCAGTGGATTAATGATAGATGGATCAACTTTTTATGTTTATTATTAGAAAATGTAATGTTATATGGAAATATTCTGTTTTGTACCATTAATGGACATTTGCACCAGATGTTGGAGCTTTTTTTTTGCTCCAATAAAATATCATTAGACTGGGAGTATTCATTTAGCTCATGCTGCTCTGTAAGCCTGGGAATGTTTTGTGGCCTCAAATAAACTAGATGCAAGTTGTCTAAAAGAACAGTGTAACATTTAGGCCAGGAGTATTCAATTACAATTCAAAGAGGTCCAGTTAGACAACATTTCTGCAACGTAACAATGTCTAACATGCGCTATGATTTAATGCCATATACTATATAGTGAAGTAGCCTTGCAGTTGTAATAACATCTGTATGTAGTCAACAACTGACTTTCAAATCAAATGAACACATTTCAATTGAATAACATCTCAACAATATATACATATTTTTGTCAGTTTTAGTCAAATAAAACATACTCTAATAATAAAATGTTCTTCTCACTTTTCAAGAAAAATATGGGCTGGAGCATCTTGAAATGAATAAAAGTACTTAATTTTAGAAAATGTTTTTTTCCGGAATAGTCTTTGCCCTGGAGCTTCAAATTCAGTTCATCCAGGTGTGACGTCAACCAAAAAAGCCCCCGATATCCATATTTCTTTCATTGTCTAAACAGAGAGAAAAAAGTGTGCGGGAAGTTTATCTGTGGTTATTGAAACCACTTGTTTTAGCTCTATTCTCCTCTCTGTTTACATCATTGTTGGGCAGTGAATGAATGTGTTAGGGTTCTGTTGGATCCGTCATATTGGGCTCTTAGATTGTTTATTTTCTGTGCCTTCATTTCGTATTTGAGTGAGTACGTTTGTTCAAAAGATGTGTGCTTTGTTTCGTATGGCTCTTCACATCGCCGCTTTTAATAATCATCACAGTGTCTGAACATATGAGACATACTGTTTTTTAACTGCCCAGGGAAGAATGAACATATAAGAGTCTGTCCATTCTTGATTACAGTTTTTTCTGATTGCTTAGGCACTATCTTTGAAACTATAGGCTATTTTTGCAAAACTCTACACACTAACCACAAAACCTTACACCAAACCAGCAAAACATTATATATCTCTTGCAAAAGCAAACAATTCTTGCAAAACTCTTCAAACTCTTTGAAAAACATTTGTTTTTGCGTCAATACAGTACACACAAACCATCATTTGAATAAGCACACGAAGCACCAACTACGCACTGATAGTATAAATGAAAAACACTTTTTCTGTGTAGTAAACACACATACACACACAGGTATCCAAATGCGTACAAATAAGAAAAGTTACATTTTTGTTCCTAACACTCAAACAACAAACAAAAGTGCAGTAGAAGAAAACAATAACATTTGTGTTAGAAAAAAAAGAGCAGAAAAAAATTAGGCTTCATCTACATCACATGCGATGTTGTCTTGAGCTAGGCATCGTGGAAAGTATCGCCTGGAGTGCCGTATCCAGCCCTGGCATGACCCCTGATCGATGTCGCCACAAGCCTCCTCCATTGCCTGTAGAAGGGGTATGCGTTGGTGGGGCTGGCGATCATACACCTTCCAACGCCATGCAGAGAAGAATTCCTCAATAGGATTCAAGAACAGAGAGTATGGGGGGAGATTGAGTGCCATGAAAAGTGGGTGACCTGTGAACCAATTGCAGACCAGAGCAGCCCGATGGAAACTAACATTGTCCCAGATGATAACGTACCTGAGCTGCTCTGGCCCCTGGTCAACCACAGTCGCTCTGATCTCATCAGTTATTGTGTTCCTGACTCCCCTTCCTCTTCCTCTTCCCCGGTCCTACTTCACCTATTCCTTCTCCTCCTCCTCCTCCTCTTACTTCTTCACGTCCTCGTCCTCGTCCTCCTCTAATTCTCACCCCTCTTACTCTCTGTCCGATATTGGCCTCCATTGTTGTCCAAACCAAATGTTTACCTGTGGCCTATTTATGGTGCTCAAGCTCTGATTTGTAAGTGAACTCATTATCTAAAAGTGTTTTCACATGTGTCAATGTGGAAAAGCAATTGGCAAAATAGTGTAGCAATGTAGAGACCAATGTTTACAGTTTTGCTAGAAGTGTGTTGTAAAATTATAAACTGAGTGTAAAGCAGAGAACGTGCATTCAGTTTGGCACACTTGGTAAATGCATTGGCTAAAAGTGTTAATGGTTTCAGAAATCATGCTTCAAGAATCACTGTTAGTGTTTAAGCATTCAGAAAAAACTGTAAAGGCTGTGGTTTCACTGTCCACATTTCTATTCTCGGAGGACGCCATGTGAAATTACTTCTCTCACTTACGTTCTTCTCCGAAAATTCTGACTCCTTTGTGTATGTATAACTCACTCACTGCTTACCGGAATACACATAGTTGATCAGCTGAGTAGCATCACGTGAGATGATTTAAAACGCATGCAATTGGTCAGTGTATTTCCTGGACTGCTGAATGAGTATCATAAAGTTTTGAAAAAATTTAATAATTCTTAATTATCTATCGTTTATAGGTCCGGATCCGGATACAACCGCATCAGGGTCTTAGTAACCCCTGTCCTACACACTTGGCACACGGAAGTATTTCAGCTGGTTGTAATCTACCACATCATCACTAGATGACATCAAATCCTACACACTGCTCCTTTAAAAAGTTTAAATAAATTATAATAATACTTCTTTGGTAGGGGGAGAAGTACTATGACTCAAGTGAAAGAAGAGTGTAAAAAGTTGGACTTATTTAAAAATATGTTTTCAACAAATTGTATTGCTTATGGCCAAAACTCTCCCTCATCCATTCCTCTCTAAATGTGATATTGGGATCCACATTTTGTAGTGCTACTGCCAGGCATTATGAAAATCTACAGATGGCTAAAGCAAGAACACTTGTGAGGAATTAGGGCAACACACTCCGTTTCCTCCTTATTCCACATGCACAACTGCATTACCCAGTGGATATCATCTATCATCAATGGAAAGCCCTGGGACATTAAAAATCCATCAAGTAAATGTGTCCAGAGGAACATGTTTGAATTGTAACTTTACACCTCAGTCTTTCTGCCTCTGTAATCACATGACAATGGCCCCCGTCTGCAGCGCGACTTTAGGAAAGGTAACAGGAGATGTGAGTGATGTCGCGGTGCTAATTTTAGCCTCTTAGACTCATTATAACAGGGTGTTACATTTCTCTCCATTCAATCACAAGTGAGTCCACCAACAGTCGACAGCACATGCACACAAGAAATCCAATTAGTTTAGTGAACGGATCACTTTTAATCAGGACTTAAGTTTGATATGTTCATCTGGAGGCTATTTGAGATGATTTCTGTGTATTAGCAGGTGTCAGCCAATGTACTGTTGGCTGAATATTAACTGACTTAGCTCATAAATGTCTGGGATGCAGTGATATCTTAAAAACATCAAAGGAGTTGCTGCATGCAGTGAATTGTGTGGATTATTACTGTTCACAGCAGAACAAAAAGCCTCTCATCTCTTTTAGTTCTTATCTAATATCACACTTGTTTATCTGAGCCATACTTCATCATGTTTTATGCATAATTTATGCTTTCTGCAATCCATCTATTCAGTTACAATATTCAACATCGAGGTCCATCAGTTCCAACAAACCAATTATTGTATCAATTCATAGCTGCGGTCATTGATCATATATTATACATTTCAATATATGGTAGGCGTAGTGATTCATGAGGCAAACATTACTTGGGCTGGTCTGAATGACGGCCATGACAATGAACTAATTGCCTGCAAAACACAATTTCACATTCATGGGCCACTATTACAGCTGAATTGTTTGATAATGTCAAGTGAGTCATTTTATTAAGCGCCACACAAATGTAATCATGCAGCAGGGCAACGTGAATTCGAGTGTATACAAGTGTTAACATCACTATGGGTTTTAGGTTATTACCGCCGCAGCAAATGTAAATTTGCCTCATTGATCGAGAGTGCTCAACTGAATCAGAAATGTGCAAACCGCAAACAAAATAGGTTGCTTCATTCCTCTCTCCATCTGCATATACATCAGGACTCTCTCACACACACACACACACACACACACACACACACACACACACACACACACACACACACACACACACACACACACACACACACACACACACACACGCACAGTCACATTTGATATCGCCCCATCTGAAACCGGGATTAGAACCATGCATAATGTATTTATGTAAATGTCTGATGGGTATAACTATAAAAGATGAGAGTGATTGAAAAGGCATTTTGTTAGATTGAGTTACTGCCGGTGTGTTATGGATGTTTTCAGTGCAGAGAGAGAGAGAGAGAGAGAGACGAACACCACTGAATCTTAAAAAAAGAAGCAGTATTTTTTTAAGCAAAGAGGTCACAGTGTAACCTCTGCATCTGAAGAATACATTAATACACAACCTTTTTTGCTCAGTGCATTTCAAACATCAGTCAGGTTACTACACCCAGCGGTCAAACTATCATTGACTATAAAGTCGCTGAGGACAGTGACCTCAGCGTTTACCATCTGTGTAATGCATCACCAACTGTCTTTTCTGTCAAACACTGAATTGTTATGAAACGGCTATAAATGTCAGCAGACATCTATGATCAGATTATTCACTGGTGCGTGTCACCCTCCCATCTGGGCTGCGATCACTGCATTATGTATATGTCAAAAAAAAACTAAATCGTGTGTAATTGCAATTACAATGCAGCCATTTGACACTATAGTTTTCTAAATTTGACATAATGTATTCTATTTGAATAACAGCTTCAGTTGTCATGTGTGCAATACTGTTGTAATGTGTGTAATCTCTGTGATAGATCTGCAAATCAGGACACAGCAATCAGAGAATGGAGACAATGGATACATTTTGAACGATGACTGACAACTGCTGAATTGTTCCATTACAGCGGCGCAGGAGAGGAAATACAGTATTTTGTTCAGAGCTCAGAGCCTGTGCACACATATTAAACAGGGAAAAAAAACCTCTCACCATTAATAATTTATCTCATTTTATAAGGCAATTTAGCAGTCACTTGAAGTTGCTATGGTGACAGGAGGGTATTTTGAGACAACTAATGACCTATGCAAAACCCACTCACTGTAAACTTCACTCAAGCTAAATGAGATTGCTGTCTGTGCTGTGTGTGATACATGGCTGAGAACTTAATCCCCACGCTATGCTTGGTCTTTTTCTGCAGAGGACAAATTAAGGTTCTTAATATCAATGTAAAACATCTGTGGGCTGTTTACTGTACAGGGAATATGAGCCAAGTAGCAACCCGGGGCCAGCACTGCGCTGCATAATAGTCTTTTGTTTTGATTGCTAATGCAGAATTCATAACAGTTGTCAGGTTAAGGTCAGAAAAAAGAAATCCAGCGAGTGAGAGGAAAATGAATACTCATGATATGGTTTGAATGTAACTCAATGTGTTTCACACTAAATCCCCCTTCAATATCTTTTTTATTTTCGGCTTACGTCAAAGATTCCACATTGGAAAAGCTTTGAAGACTCACTCTGTTCTGAGGCGAATCATATTTGTCCAATAACTGCTTCGCCTGTTGCAGCTGTCGAGGCTGAGACAGAATGAGTCATGTGTTATCCATTTAAGTCCAATTTCTCCCATGCAAATGCCTGACATGTGTGACTCTGCAGGGCCCTGAGTTGAAACAGTATTTTTGAAACGAGGAGAGAGAATCAAGGCCAGAGCTGTGTGACCATTTAGCCACCTGTTTAGCCCGTGACCTGTACTGTTTAAAGAAAGTTTATATTTGGGAAACAATCCACTTGGTGTTGTTTCAAACATGGCTTTAAAGCAGGCGCAGCTGCCATAAAATTAGATGAATAAACAAAGCAGGAATGGGTTCTGTGGTTTCTCCTTAAAAGGAGCCCTCTTTTGGAAAATATGAGTTATATCCACTGAGCTGTGTGAAAACGTTTTTTTGGTACTCCTAAAAATAGATCGACAAACACATGGAGCAATGGCTGCTAATTTTAATAACACCTCTTCAGTATCCCCCCTCCTCTCCACAGTGTGCTGAGCCAATTGTCTATTAGCATAAATGTCAGCTTGACTAATAAAGGTGCGCGAGCCAGAGCGGTTCTGCTCGCTCCGTCTGGAAGCTGCGGTGTTGAGTGCCACCTGCTGGCCTACAACCGTAATGACACCCAGCTGGTGACAGCTGCGTTAAACGAGATTACAAAGGTTAATTTACTGTGTAACATAATAGTCGAGTTATTAATTAGCCCGTCTTGAGAGAGGTGGTCACAAACTACTGATGAAAGCTGCACTGTAGCTGGCTTTCTACAAAATGCACGTTCAAAAGCAGGAAGTGGTGGGAAGAAAGTACATTTACTTAATTTACTTGAATGTTTTTAATTTTCAGCTAATTTATACTTTTACTCTACTATATTTCAGAAGGACATATTGCCTTTTATTTTAGTTACTTTTGCGAATTTAGAATCGTAATACAAAATAAAAAGAACATGATGATATAAATGATGAGGTTATTATAGACTTTGATCTTCAGGGGTAAATTCACAAGCTACAGTATATATGGCAATTATAATTATCTCTACCTTTAACCAGCTGCAAAGTTAAAGTGATTTACACATTAACGTATCAATAATGTAATACCATAATACACATTTTGCTGAAATGGGCCATTCTGGATAATGAGTATTTTAAATCTCTTACTTTGATGATTTTTATGCTATACTTTTATGTTGAAAAATGTTAATGTGTGTTGAGTATTTATATGCTGTGATTTTGCTACTATTTACTTAAATAAAGTGTGAGTACTTCTTCCACCACTGAGAGCAGGCTTTAAATACATCCTGAAATGCCTCTAATATTCTCCTGCTGCCCAGTGGGCTTTTATTATGATTGAATGCTTTAACGTCAGTGTTACTTGAATTTTCTTCTTATCTGGGGGGGGGGGGGGAAATCCCTTTAACAGCTGTTCAGGCATGCAACACCTAAACTGTTATCTGAAATCCAAACAAATCAAAATCTCTGAGCATTTGCAGATTTGTAAGGCAGGACGACTCAACACATCTATTGATCAGTAAAATGTGCACAATGCTTCAGAGAATGTAAGTGTATGAATGCCATCAATAATCAAATAAAACACATTACATAATTCTTCCTCTTTGTACAACACACTTCATCAACTAACCTGTTTTAATATCTTGCCTTCATGTGAGAACTACCTGAGTGTGTTTTTCCTCAGATGTCAACCTCAATAACCTCAGACACCACCTGACGGAGGCAAGACAGAACACATTTGGCTAATGAAGCGGAACGTCTGGAAAAGAGTTGTGCGTGGTGTTTGTTAGTTTGACTTTAATGCTCTGCACATTCTCAAACTTACAGTACAATATGTACACTATCAACGCCAACACGACCAACCGGAATTGTGAGTTCAGTTATTCGAAAAAGTGTAATCATGCGTAAAAAATAGAGCTATGTGATCTTTTGGTTGTGTGTCGACATTAATTTCACTGAACCAGTTTTGATTGTATATTCTTAAATATATGTAATAGTTATCATCCTTTGTAGTTTGTATAACTAGAAACATTTCATATTATGATCCCAAGAGTTGATTCGTTGCTCTGCATTGGTCCATTTTATTCTATTCTTCGTTACAAAGATAATTTTTTTGTGCTGACACAGCAAACGCTGCAGCTTTACGTAAGCTTTGTAGCAGTGCTGATTGAAGCAGGAGCATCGAGGGGGAATGACTGTTCTGTGATCAGTGACCAGAGCCCTTTGGCCATCTCTTTTATTATCATCTCCACACAGCTAAGAACTGAGTCTCGACCAGCACCCTTCACACAGAATCAATGCGTAACACCAGGCCTGGAGTATGATGTTGCATGGCCTTTCTGTCTCAGTTAACAAAGGAGGGCTTGTTTCCCTTTATGACTGACTCCCTCTCTGACACAGTAAGTTGCTGTTGTCAAGAGGGAACTAAAATGCGTTTGATTTTTGATTCAGTGCCACTCTTTTGTATATTCTAAACTTCAATCACTTGGAAACAGGAAACAGGATAAACATCAGGAACATGTTTCACAAACACACCAGCGGTTTCTGTAACTTTCATTGAGGCACAATGTAACGGAACAATATCGCTTCCCCTGCATACAGCTGGAAACTCTCTCCCCTACTTTTCACAATCTGAAACTCTCGTTGTGATTTCACGTGATGCAAACCAAGATAATGACAGACACTTTGGAACAAAGACAGGAAAAGTCTGTCTCAGGCCTTTCTACTGTTTCCTCTCTCATATTTGGCTTGGCTAGATTTATTTAAAATAGAAATCTACTCAATATTCTGCCAAGTAGGGCAACATGGCTTGAGTGTGTGTGTGTGTGTGTGTGTGTGTGTGTGTGTGTGTGTGTGTGTGTGTGTGTGTGTGTGTGTGTGTGTGTGTGTGTGTGTGTGTGTGTGTGTGTGCCTTAGCCAGAGTGGACTTGGTCTGACATGTTATTTCCTGCATGGGTAAATAGTAATGTTATTAATATTATTAATAATAATAATAAAGATATGTGAGACAACATGGTTTATGTTGGACAAAAGCTTATGACTGATGGGTAAGAAGAAGTTGTGTATATTTTTACATATTATTAGGAATTATGAGTTGTTCACTTTAAAACTCTTCCATTTACAAAAACATAAAAGACTGGATAGATGTGTTGGTTAAAATGACAAATGTGTTTTTTTTATACTGCTTTTATTGTGTTTGTGTTGTCTGCTGTTTATTAATACATGCACATTAATGTGTTTATGTTTTATGTACTGTGAAATTTGAAAAAAAAATTATATTTGCATGCTTGTACAATGGTTGAGTAAACAAAGCTTAACGCTTCCCTGCCCAGTAAACTGAGGGTGGGGCCATGTTTTGAAAGTTTCCAAACGGCCATCGTCAGCCCAGCTACCGGTAATTGCTGGTAACATTCGAGGGTGTGCATGCGTGTGCATGCGTGTTAGCCATATTGTTGCACCTTAATTGCAAGTGTCTCTCTTTGACCAAACTAAACGTTCCCAAACTCTGTTTTTCCTCTCTAATAAATAATATGACAATAATCTCCCAATAAACAACAAGCTATACTGGCCAGTGGCTGATAACTAACTGATAACTGATAGCTGATAACTAACTGATAACTGATAGCTGATAGTGCGCCTCCTACCGGCATAAGGAGACGTGCTCTGTTGCAGTCAGCTCTCTGTTCAGTTTGTAATGTGGCTAAGCGATAGCTAAACGAATGCTTCGTTCCAGAGAACAGAGATTTTCCAAATTGAAATTTCCGACCTAGCAATATTTACATCTAATTCGTAATCCATAACATTAGCTGAAACTAAATTCTGAACTGAAGGAATTGTTGATTACCCCTACAGTCCGGTTCAGAGTAGTGAGGCGTCAGAAGTCAATGACGGGATACAACTGTCATTAAATATTGCTTCCAAAAAGAGTGAATCTCTGGAACCACGTCCCACGAGAGGTCCTTGAACATAGTAATACATGAGCACAACACATATTAAAAGGATAAGTTCAGCAGTATGCAAGATGCACATGCACGCACTCAAACAACTGAATAAATAATATCCTTATCGAAACATTAACAACAACTGATATATTATATCATATTATATAGTATAGTATATTAACTATATTAAGTTATTCAGGACTTTCACTTATTTATGTTTAACTTTTGGAAAGCATTTAATACGTATTCCACCACTGCCTGCACGTGGTTTCGCAGAAACAAATCATAATTGCGTTGGAAACGTGCAGCAGTAGTCGTTCTACTTCAAGGTACAGTTTGAGGTCGTAAATCACAGTGTCAACAGCAGATGAAGTGCCCTTTGTGTTGTTACGCCTGATGAACGAACAGACGGTGTGATGCTGCCCTCTCCTGCACATCCTGTACCAATGTTGTCATTCATAAATAATTGAATAATTCTGAATGATCTCTCTGAGACACCTCGCTTCTTCACGTATAACAGCTGCCTCCTGAGTCCTGCAGCACCTCAATGTACCGACCCCTGTCAGGTAAAACGGGACGGGACCTCCTTTCTGGGTGTGGCTTAAACTTTGTGGACTTTGTTCCGAAAAACTACGTCCCACATTTTTTCTCTCACAGTTGAAGCAGCACCCACTGGGATATTATCTTTCAGGAATCACGGGGACATCTGCGGTGCACGATACTTCAACCAGCAGCAAGATGTGCCTGTTCAAATTCATGTGTGCCATTACCACCAGAGCGTTATTCCTCATCGTCTCTCTGACCAGCGTCTGGAGGGTGAAGTGGGTGAAGCAGGATCCTAACTACTGGCTCCTCACTATCCTCTTTCTTCCGCTTTTAGTTGAAACTATAATAACGCTAAAGCGTCGAAAGGGAAAGGATTATAAATGGTAAGACGAAGTGCATGCATGTAAGTGTTTGTAAAATGATATAGCTTTTATGCTGAGGGTGCAACTTTACTGTAATGTAGGGATGTGTGTGTGTGTGTGTGTGTGTGTGTGTGTGTGTGTGTGTGTGTGTGTGTGTGTGTGTGTGTGTGTGTGTGTGTGTGTGTAAAACTAATCTTAACAACCTGGTTTGAAGATATTTTCTATGCTGAATATATTTAGAGTATAATGCATGAATATATTTAGCTTTTGTCATGTTCCCCGTTTTTATCCCTTCCCCCATCGCCCTAAACACTCTGCATCCTGTTTGTCCCCCTGCTGCTATTGTTTAACAGGTCGAGGTCTGGGACGGTGACAATGGGGTGGTACCCCCAAACATCCCCAATCAGTTGACGAATTGACTAATCGTTCCAGCTGTAAACAATTGTAATATTTATAACCAGGCTTTACAATTTTATAAATTCCTGGTGTGTGACGTTTGAAGACAACATTGAGGTTTTGTTTCCATCTTTCCCCCATGCGTCTTTTTTAAGTTGTGTTGATGAAGGTCTTTTGGTTGTCTTGCAGGTTTTCTCCTGCTATCTTTCTGTTTCTCATCAGTATTATTCCCTCCATCTGGATCCTGGAGCTCAACTACCAACAGGACAAAGTCAGCATCTCGCAGGTAAAAAAACAAACATGTAATCTAATGACAGATGTTCGTGGGTGTAGCTACAGTTTTATTGATATTCAACTTTTTTTTTTTAAGCTTTAAATTTTTAACCAAGTACGAGCACTCTAAAAGCACACTAAAAATCCTCTTTCAACGGGTTTCAGTGCAAAAAGCTCAACTCGTGGGAGAATGTGTTTAATGTGATCACTCTGAACGAGACCCTGGGAAACGTCACATACCAGGACTACCTGAAGGTAAGAGTGCCACACTGAAAATATTTATTAGGGATGATGATGATGTATTTCTTGGAAATTACTTCCATTGTAGACTGGATTACGCACAATTTGTAGGGTAATGACACTCACCCCCCACGCCATGAACGACCTCCGCCTAGCAGACGAGCTGAACGAGTTCTACTGTCGCTTTGAAAGACAATGGAGCAGTCCTGACGCCACGCCCCACAGGCCCATCAACCAGCCACAGACCATCATCTCCCCCTCCCCCAGCCCATCGGAGGCTCACGCCTCCCCAGCGACGACCCTCACTATTCTGGAGAGGGACGTCAACAGGCTCTTCAAAAAGCAGCAGAATCCCCGCAAAGCAGCGGGCCCGGACTCTGTCTCAACCTCCACCCTGAAGCACTGTGCTGATCAGCTGCCCCGGTGTTCACTGAGATCTTCAACACCTCCCTGGAGACATGCCACGTGCCAGCCTGCTTCAAGGCCTCCACCATCATCCCCGTCCCCAAGAAACCCAGGATCACAGGACTCAATGACTACAGGCCCGTCGCCCTGACCTCTGTGGTCATGAAGTCTTTTGAGCGCCTGGTCCTGTCCCACCTCAAAACCCTGACTGACCCACTCCTGGACCCTCTGCAGTTCGCCTACAGGGCCAACAGGTCTGTAGACGATGCTGTCAACATGGCCCTCCACTACATCCTCCAGCATCTGGACTCCCCAGGAACCTACACCAGGATCCTGTTCGTGGACTTCAGCTCTGCCTTCAACACCATCATCCCATCTCTGCTGCAGGACAAGCTCTCCCAGCTGCACGTGCCTGACTCCACCTGCAGGTGGATCACAGACTTCCTGACTGACAGGAAGCAGCACGTGAGGCTGGGGAAACACGTCTCAGGCTCTCGGACCACCAGCACCGGTTCCCCCCAAGGCTGCGTTCTTTCCCCTCTGCTCTTCTCGCTGTACACCAACAGCTGCACCTCCAGTCACCAGTCCGTCAAGCTCCTGAAGTTCGCGGATGACACCACCCTCATTGGACTCATCTCTGGTGGGGACGAGTCCGCCTACAGGTGGGAGACTGACCACCTGGTGACCTGGTGCAGCCAGAACAACCTGGAGCTCAACGCTCTGAAGACAGTGGAGATGGTTGTGGACTTCAGAAAGAACGCAGCCCCACCCGCCCCTCTCATCCTGTGTGACTCCCCCGTCGACGCTGTGGAGTCCTTCCGCTTCCTGGGCTCCATCATTTCCCAGGACCTCAAGTGGGAACTGAACATCAGCTCCATCGCCAAGAAGGCCCAGCAGAGGATGTTCTTCCTGAGGCAGCTGAAGAAGTTCAACCTGCCGATGAAAATGATGGTGCACTTCTACACTGCCATCGTTGAGTCCATCCTCTGCTCCTCCATCACCGTCTGGCACACCGCAGCCACTGCCAAGGACAAGGCCAGGCTGCGGCGCATCATCCGCTCTGCTGAGAGGGTGATTGGCTGTAATCTGCCATCCCTCCAGGACTTGTTCGCCTCCAGGACTCTGAGGCGAGCTAGGAAGATTGCAGCTGACCCCTCTCACCCTGGACATAACCTGTTCGAGTCCCTCCCCTCTGGCAGGAGGCTGAGGTCCATCAGGACCAAGACCTCACGCCACACAAACAGTTTCTTCCCGTCAGCAGTCGGGCTCATCAATGGGGCTCGGGTCCCCCACTGACTGTCTCTGTCACCCCCAGCTATTTTAATTTTTAATTTTTAATTTGAACTCTTAATTTTTATTTTCTCTTCTTTATTTTTATTTCTCTTTACCATTCACTCCTCTGCACACCGCATACTTAAACACTCGTCACTTTAACATACACTTTAACTTAAATACACATGTCACTTTACGTACATTCACATTAACGTATCTGTTGACTGAGCACTTGCTTATCTTACACATATTTTAATACCAATTGCACTGTTGTTTTCGTTGATTGTTGATTGTTGTTTGTCTCGTCTTACGTCCCATGTCCATGTCTAATGTATGCACCTTCCGCCTCAAAAAATTCCTCGTTTGTGTGAAAACATTCCTGGCAAATAAACGGTTTCTGATTCTGATTCTGAAGAGCTCCTAACGCAACAGACGGATTTGGATTTCTAAAGAAATTGTTCACTCGCTAAAGTTGAACTATTACTTCAACTTCTTGGAAATCACAATGACTCATCACTCATAATGACTTATTGTCTGCGGTGGGAGCTTCCAGTTTGCAGACTTTCATGTGTCAAACAAAAATTTGACACACGTTTTTTTACTGTATCCTTGTGTTTCACTCCAACACCCCTCTTCAGTGGCAAAGAGTATAATCCTGTGTTTGTGAGAGGTGGTTATCTAAATCCTAAATCTGATGACAAGCCAGCACTGGAATACTGGACCCTTCAAAAGAGTTCAGTAATGTTCTCTCTTAGGAGTGGGGTTTCGGTCAGAAACCCAGATTGCCATTTTGGAAGGAATGCAGAAGAGAAAAAAATAAACATGACTAGATTTAATAGCCGGATGCAACCCAAGAGTTTAAACCATTCAGTAATAATCCACCAATGAGAGAAAGAAAGAATCCTTCTCCAAACATAGGCCTGGATTTTGGGAAGAGCCACCCACTCTCTGTTATCTGGTGGAGATTTAGAGCCACGGTCAGCAGAACGGGAAATGTCAACCGATCGTATCAGACACTATTCTCTTTTGCATAGAAGATAGGTCGAAAAAACTTTAGTTGTTTCAATGTTTTATAACTAGAAGACCAAGTGAATACATGAGATAGTTTATTTTTCTGGTGATTTCATATTTAAAAGCTAGGCGTCATCTTGGCGCTGGATTCAGCAAGGCAATTATGTAAAGTAGCAAGACCTGAGAGGTAACCAGGCTTTAAAAAAAGACTCACTAGAATGAAAGACGTCCAAGAATTGATCCTTGAGGAACTCCACAGGTCAGGGGAACTAGAAATACACACAAAGAACTGGCAAAGTCTTAAATAGTAACAACAACACCCTCAGACAAACTAGTGAAATAGTATGTGTAAACAGTATCAATGGAAGCCTTTAAAAAGTTAAATAAAGAACAACACAAATGTAACGTTCACGATGTGACTGACATTTTGCTTCGCTTCAGATAAAGAGAGAGACAGATCTGAGAATAAACCTTAGAATGCAAGATGTAGAACAGCTTTTAAAGTAATAGTTTAACTAGTCAGGAAAATGAGAGTGCAGAGGCTTCCTGCCATTAATAACAAACATGAGAGCCTGAAAATCTGTAGAGGGTAGCATTACAAATGGCTTCTATAGATACCATCTATAAACCACCACTTCACCCTTTAGCCCAGGAGCGTTAGAAAGCTTTGGGACACACCTCAAAAAGCTGTCTGAATGCCTCAGCTCTTTACTGTGCAACATATTGGAGTCGTTAAAAGAAAAGTCTGAGGTGATATTCTATATATTTTTTCTCTTTTTTCATAATGAATTCATGCTACTGACAAGTATTGTCTGTGTTGTGAAGGCCTGATATAGCTCATTTCTCTGTGCTATTTTTAAAAGATGAAAGTATGTATTTGAGTTTCATGTCTCAGAGTACTGATTACTGAGAGATAAACTAACACGTTTTTCTCTTTTTATTGGATTTCTTGACAAAAAGTGAAATATAGAATGTCACCAGACGTTTTCTTTAAATCATTACTTTTTGAATTAGGACTCAACATCTATCAGAACAAATATTACAGGGTCCAAAAATAAAGTAAAAGGAGGAGGAATACATCCATGCCTATTTAAGCTATAACAGGGATACAAATCTAAATGTCTACAATAATATCTAGAAACTGGCAGTGTCACAGAGCTGTGAGCCAGCTGCATATTTAAGGATGCAAACCATTAAGTTACTGACAACGAAATAACTCTCAATCTCTCCTCCTTTTCCAGAATTTTAATCAGGTGTTAACGACTGTCTGTCCCAACGACTGGATCCTGGCTCTTCATCAGATCCTGCTCATTCTCCTCATCGTGGGGAAGTGGCTCCTCCCGCTGGGAGGCGGAGTCACGCGTGATGAGCTCTCGCAGCTTCTCTTAATTTTTGTTGGCACTGCAGCAGACATCCTCGAATTTACTAGTGAGACGCTGTCAGATGTCAAGTGGGTGGATAATCATGCATTGCATATGTAAAAAGTATGTTCACGCACTCATGTATAAACAATAGACACAAAGGTAGGGAACTCAAACACTTTTAGGGCATCCTCACATAATCTGTGTCCTCAAATCATGACATTACATCATAACTAGTAAAAAGCAGCTTCCCATTGATTTTGACTATATGTTCTATGCGTCTTTTCCAGAGAGAACAGTCCTCAGCTGGTCTACATCATCTTAGCTGTGTGGACTTGGAGCATGCTGCAGTTCCCCCTACATCTGTCTGGTCAGTGTGTGTTTTTGTCTGAAACAAATAACTTTGGTGCTTATTAGGCAGTTACAGCCGTGTACTGCTGTACATAACCCATTCTCAGTGTGGAACAATCCAAACAATGTGTTTGGACAGCAGCGTCCAGGCCAGTGCTGTAAGTAAACAGTGAAAAGCAGTTTGGGTCCTCTGTCAGCTTTGTCAAATTATTACCCAAAAATCTGTTTTCCCTTCGTGAGCCATGGTAAAAAAAGGACTTACTACAAACATAAATCACTAACAGGAAGGCTGTATTCATTTTTATTTTAGAAATGTTGACCGTCTTTAGGAGGAAATCCAGTATCACGCGTCCATTACCTAAATAGCTCTGGACTGACAAAGTCTCCAGGTCTGACCTTAAGATAAGATAATCAGCCCATATCAGGCAAAGTCTTTTAGCAACTTATTACGCTGAGCTGAGAAAAGGATGTAAACCCACCTTCTCAGATCTGAGGGAACAAAATATTGTGTTTCATGAAATACAGAATGAAAGAAAGTTATGACGTGATAAGAAACAGCGTTACTTTGTTCTCGGAAAGGACAAGCCCACTAATGATCTAAATTATTCAATACCCAACATTAAAAAATTTACAAATGGATCTTGAGATTCTTCATAGTGTAGGTTTACCGTCATTATACATTTAGAGCACTCATAGCTTGAATGCACAGTGTTGTGTTTACTAATGTGTTTTCCTTCAGTGTGTTCAGTTTGTGTTTGTGTCCGCTCACATGGTCTGTCTTGTTGAAGTTGGTGTCCAGTACGTTTGCATGCCGTGTAAACACAAAGTGTTGACAGACAGATGCAACATGTCCATCAGAGATGGAAGGAGTACTAGAAGGTTGTACAAAAATCACAATAAAAGAAAGCCTTGGTGTGTTACGAAGGAGTTTCAGTCAAAAAACTGTGTCGTTCGTTTTCAAAAATGGAAAAGCTATAACCTTTATGCCAAAACATGATCAGATTGTGGCATGCTGGGTCGCCAACTGTGCATAGATTTCCGCTTAAATCCCCGGGCGCCTCACAGGGCAGCCCACTGCTCCCTATCCAGGGATGGGTCAAATGCAGAGAAGAATTTCCCCAAGGGGATTAATAAAAGTGCATGTTTCTTTTTTCTTTCTTTTTTAAGACGTATGACGCGTTCTAAGAAACCTCCTCCGACCACGGAAGCCGGCTCAGTCGAAAATGTCGAAGGTCGGAAACAAAAACAGTCCGGCCGCATTTGGATTTTTCAGGAACTAATATACTACACTTAAGGATTCGTAATGCTTTATTAGACTCCTACAAGCTCGTAGGGTTACAAAGAGGTATCTTTTATTGAAATCCGACTTTGTAAAGTGTACTTATTAATGATCTAGTGAAACATTACGGCCGCCGCCCGGAAGTGACGGCGAGGTTACAGGGTTTATGTAATTCAGTGGCGAGCCGTGCGTTTTCGATTTAGGCCTTCAGTGAGTGCCGTATAGTCCATATCACAGGCGGACTGGGGGAAAAAAAATTATAAAATAGCTATAACTTTGTGATTCTGTTTAGGCCAACAGAGAAGGTTTAGAAGGCCCTGACGGCCCGCCACTGATGTAATTACATAAACTTAACGGTAAGTTAATAACGGTAATACGTATTAATGGTAAGTTTTTCTGAGCCGATAGAACTCTTCCTACAAGGCTCTACTGTATTTCAGTAATTTAAATGAAGTTAATCAATGTTGTGGTTCCGGAGATCCTTTAGGTAACGTCACTTGACTTTTCTTGTTCGATAATGGGCGCCGCGGAGCTTGGGGCTTAAGGACATTTATTGAAGGAAAAGTGAAATTATTGGAGAAAAATGTTTTTAGATAAAGGGATGGAAATGAGGGGAAATGGTGTAGTGGCTACGTCACATCACAGGAAGAGGGGCCTGGGTTCGATCCCCGATCCCGGGCGGTCCTTCTGTGTGGAGTTTACACGTTCTCCCATGTTACCTCCGACTTCTCTGACTTCCTCCCACCATCCAAAGACATGCAGCTTAATTAAAGACTCTAAAATTGCAGATTGGTGTGAATCTGAGTGTGACGTGCCTCTATATGTGCCCTGAGATAAACTGGAGATCACCATCACTTCCTACCCCCGACGTCCTGCACCCTAGCTCGGACCACACCCATCTTCAAACTCGCCATTCACTTTGATCTCAACTACACACCTGTAAAGTTACAAAATCTGTCCACAGACATAAACACCTGGCAGAGTACTAAAAACTGCTTCTGCGATAGTTCCCGCTACGTTGTCTCCACAATCACATTCTGCCTTGATGACAAACACACAGACTCACAAGGCGATAACAATACCAGCCACATGCTGTCTGCTGCTACACATAACCAAGGCAGACACAACACAGACTTGTAGCGAGCTATAAACAAGATAAACTCCACTGTGGCTGCAGCCTCAAACACCCTTCACTCCTCAAATCCTCAAAAAAAAGGTTTCAACTGAATGAAGCTCTGCAGTCACTTTTTTCATTGTTTGTACTTTTCACTAACTGCTAACCCTCTCGCATCCCCACTAGGTCAGTGAGCTCAACTACAACGTGTATAATTTTCAGAGAGACACATTTATGGAGCTCTGCCCTCACACAGCGTATCTCTTTTTCATGGGATTTATGTGCTCTGTAATGGATTAAGCTTGATGCAACTACTTGAAGTAAAAAATACACAAACAAGTATAAATGTAAAAAAAATTAACATTTAGCTACTTCCATTCAGTAGCTAAAGTTAAATCCAGGTTAAAACAACTAAACAAAGAAATCAATACAACAGACTGTTATTTTGTCGCTGAGGTCCTGTTTTTCTGTCCCTTTTTTTTTTTTTAAGTGGTGAACTCCAAACCAGACAGTGATGGCGAGCAGGGGGCCCAGGAGGGGTCCTTCTTGTCTAAGTACAGCGCGGACATTTGGAGCATCGTGGAGGCCTTGTTCATCCAAGACGGGCCTTTCCTGGTGGTCAGGCTCACCGTCATGACCTACTTCGACGTCTTCCACCAGATGCTGGTGTTCTTTGCCATCAAGAACTTCCTGGTGGTCATACTGAACTTGTACAGGTTGGTTCTTATATGCCAGGAATTCCGCAGTAGAGCCGTCCGGGGCAGCGCCGTCCCGTGTGTTTGACGAGTCCTCTCACGAGGAATCAGGGAGACGGAGAGATGTTACTCTTACAACTGTACAGTCACACCAGACTGGCGAGAACTGCAATTGGGGCAGGAAGAGAAAGAAATGCTTGCTTTCTGTTTTCTTCTCATAATGTACTTAACTCTGTGGAGGAAATTACCTCTCATCTTGTGAGGAAGGAGCCTGGAAGACATTTAAATCAGGGAGTAAAAAGTTTAAAGAAATACCCACAATTCTATATGACAATGTTTTACGTTGTCCCATTCTATTTACACCATTGCAAGGCCTTAGTCTCTCACACCAGGTGACGTCAGTAAATCCCTGAGGGTTCAGGGTTTAAGGCCATTGGGATTGGGCCATGAAGTGTTGACTGAAACTCAGATTGAGGGAGAGCATTTCCTTGTCTTAAACCAGACAGGAAGTTAGAATTGATTGTGAAAACATCTGTTTTGGTAAGGACGGACAGATTTCTGGTTGAGCGGAAGTGAGCACAGGGACAACAGGAAGACAGGAAGTTAGAGAGATATACTGGATGACCTAGAGGCATAAAGTGTTGACTGAAGCTGAGATCGAGTTAATCCAGACAGGATAAAGACACTTTATCAGCACTGGATCAGGAAGGCCATGAATTATGAATTATTATTATCATGATCTAATATAGCCTAAAAAATAAAAAGACTGAAGACACTTGAAATTTCACTCAGATAATCAACTCAGTTTGATTTGTGTGCACTTCTTGCCCTTTAAAGCTAATTACTGTCGGCTTTATAATGCCAAAGAATCAGTATTATAACTCCCTGGTTTATGTGAACACAACCTCAACTCAAACTGTGCATTTTGACTCGTTTCATTGTTTATGTCAAGTTATCTTTTGTATTTTTTTGTCCCCAAAATTGTATTATTTCCAATGTCGTCATGTAGTTATTTTTACCATCTTATAGTCATTGTTATATGTTAATGTACTTGTACTAACACAGCCCAAATAAAACAATCCATACCATTGTTGTCTTATATTTATTTCTCCTAATTTCAAAAATATTACTTTTACACAAGCAGTGGTAATCAATACTTTATAATTAGGTCTTCTGTGCCACGTCCGGTATTATCTTACAGTAACATTTATGTATGTGTTGTTGCTCATGTAAACAGACAAAAACACAAATACATACTCATTCTCTAATCTCGTCTCTCAAAGAAGAAAATGATGTGAGCAGGTTTGCACTTCTCACCTGACACCTAAAACATGAGTTCACCTCACAGTAGCCTCGCTCAATGTTAAATTGAAAATCCACATTCAACAAAAAGGTACATTCTGCTGATTGTATTGTCTACTTCTACAAACACAGACCACTGTCTCCCCACGGTGGACATCGGCGTATTAACACCCACATGTATTTCTCACTAAAGTCACTAACCACAATATACACCAACATAAACAAAAACTATAAAGTACACTTTGAAAAAAATAAATAAAGAATCATTAAACTAAAACATCTACTGAATTGTGTTGTGTCTGCAGTTAGCAGTGTAAGCAGCTTAAAGTGAGGCAGCAAAACCAAAGTGTGTTAAAAAGACGAATAAAAAGGTTTTTGTTTGTGTTTTTTTTTCTTTCTTTAATTTACTTTATTTGACACAGTGAGAGGGAGATCACCCATGTATTTTGTTTTAACCCATATTTAGAAAGGGGACATGGCCAAGACAGCTGCATAAAAAGTGAATCAACAATAGTAACCACAAGAAATCATAGAAAAAATAAATATAAATATATTTAAGTGTCGAATTATAAAAATACCTACACACATCAGTGACAAGTACTACATTATTAATTCACCATTGTATTTATAAGAGCTTTATTTATGTAACTTTCTGTTTTCATCTTAACTATCGGTTTCCCTGTTTGAGTGCGCTGGGCTGTCACCTTGTGGTCACTTTAAGTACTGCGTTGTCTCACCTACTTTCTCATTTCTCTTCTTTTCTTTCCTCTAAGTGTGTTGTTACGCCTGTTGAACGAACAGACGGTGTGATGCTGCCCTCTCCTGCACATCCTGTACCAATGTTGTCATTCATAAATCATTAAATAATTCTGAATGATCTCTCTGAGACACCTCGCTTCTTCACGTATAACCAGCTATTTTAATTTTTAATTTTTAATTTTAACTCTTTTTTTCTTCTTTTTTTCTTTTTTTTCCTCTTCTTTATTTTTTATTTCTCTTTACCATTCACTCCTCTGCACACCGCATACTTAAACACTCGTCACTTTAACATACACTCGTTTTACATCCCATGTCCATGTCCAATGTATGCACCTTCCGCCTCAAAAAATTCCTCGTTTGTGTGAAAACATTCCTGGCAAATAAACGGTTTCTGATTCTGATTCTGATACTGATTTCTGAACAGCAGCCTCCTGAGTCCTGCAGCACCTCAATGTACCGTCCCCTGTCAGGTAAAACGGGACGGGACCTCCTTTCTGGGCGTGGCTTAAACTTTGGGGACTTTGTTAAAAAAAAAAAAACTACATCCCACATTTTTTCCCTCACAGTTGAAGCAGCAATCACTGGGATATTATCTTTCAGGAATAACGGGGACATCTGCGGTGCACGATACTTCAACCAGCAGCAAGATGTGCCTGTTCATGTGCGCGATTATCACGAGAGCGTTATTCCTCTACGTCTCTCTGACCAGCGTCTGGAGGGTGACGTCGGTGAAGCAGGATCCTAACTACTGGCTCCTCACTATCCTCTTTCTGCCGCTTTTAGTTGAAATGATAATAACGCTTAGGAGTCGGAAGGGAAAAGATTATACATGGTAATACGAGGTGCATGCATTTGGAAAATTATATAGTTTTCATGCTGAGGGTGCAACTTTACTGGAACGCAATGTAGGGAGCTGTATGTGTGTGTGTGTGTGTGTGTGTGTGTGTGTGTGTGTGTGTGTGTGTGTGTGTGTGTGTGTGTGTGTGTGTGTGTGTGTGTGTGTGTGTGTGTGAAACTAATCTTAACAACCTGGTTTGAAGATATTTTCTATGCTGAACATATTTAAAGTATAATGCATAAATATTTGTAGTTTTTGTCATGTTCCCCGTTTTTATCCCTTCCCCCACCGCCCTAAACACTCTGCATCCTGGTTGTCCCCCTGCTGCTATTGTTTAACAGGTCGAGGTCTGGGACAGTGACAATGGGGTGGTACCCCCAAACATCCCCAATCAGTTGACAAATTCACTAATTGTTTCAGCTCTAAACAATTGTAATATTCATAACCAGGCTTTACAATTTTATTAATTCCTGGTGTGTGACTTTTTTGAAGTTATGTTGATGAAGATCTTTTGGTTGTCTTGCAGGTTTTCTCCTGCTATCTTTCTGTTTCTCATCAGTATTATTCCCTCCATCTGGATCCTGGAGCTCAACTACCAGCAGGACAAAGTCAACGTCTTGCAGGTAAAAAAAACATGTAATCTAATGACAGATATTGGTGGGTGTAGCTACAGTTTTATTAGAATTCTACATTTGTTTTTAAGCTTTTCATTTTCAACCGGAGGGAAAGTACAAGCACTCTGTCTGTAAAAAATCCTCTTTCAACGATTTTCAGTGCAAAAAGCTCAACTCGTGGGAGAATGTGCGCAATGTGATCACTCTGAATGACACCCTGGGAAACCTCACATACCAGGACTACCTGAAGGTAAGAGTGGCACACTGAAAGCTTGTTTTGGGATGATGATGATGTATTTCTTGGAAATCACTTTCATTGCAGACTGGATTATGCACATTGTGTAGGGTAATGAAACTAACAAAGTGCTCCGAAATCAACATAGGGGAGGAGTTCGGATTTCTAAAGAATTTGCTCACTTACTAATGTTGAACTATTACTTCAACATGGACATTTTTCCAATCTTCTTAACAATGCTTCTTGTTCTGATAAAGAGCAGTGTGCTTGAAACATCACTCATAATGACTTATTGTCTGCGGTGGGAGCTTCCAGTTTGCAGACTTTCATGTGTCAAACAAAAATTTGACACACGTTTTTTTACTGTATCCTTGTGTTTCACTCCAACACCCCTCTTCAGTGGCAAAGAGTATAATCCTGTGTTTGTGAGAGGCGGTTATCTAAATCCTAAATCTGATGGCAAGCCAGCACTGGAATACAGGACCCTTCAAAAGAGTTCAGTAATGTTCTCTCTTAGGAGTGGGGTCAGAAACCCAGATGGCTATTTTGGAAGGAATGCAGAAGAGAAAAAAATAAACATGTATAGATTTAATAGCCGGATGCAACCCAAGAGTTTAAACCATTCAGTAATAATCCACCAATGAGAGAAAGAAAGAATCCTTCTACAAACATAGGCCTGGATTTTGGGAAGAGCCACCCACTCTCTGTTATCTGGTGGAGATTCAGAGCCACGGTCGGCAGAACGGGAAATGTCAACCGATCGTATTAATAACATGATAAAGGACGGTTAATAATTTGTTCAAACACTATCCTCTTTTGCATAGAAGATAGGTCTAAAAAACTTTTGTTGTTTCAATGTTTTATAACTAGAAGACCAAGTGAATACATGAGATAGTTTGATCAGGGGCTAAGAGAAAATCTTTAGTTTTCTTGTGATTTAATATTTAAAAGCTATGAGTCATCTTGGCGCTGGATTCAGCAAGGCAATTGTGTAAAGTAGCAAGACCTGAGAGGTAACCAGGCTTTAAAAAAAGACTCACTAGAATAAAAGACGTCCAATAATTGATCCTTGAGGAACTCCACAGGTCAGGGGAACTACAAATACACACAAAGAACTGGCAAAATCTTAAATAGTAACAACAACACCCTCAGACAAACTAGTGAAATAGTATGTGTCAACAGTATCAATGGAAGCCTTTAAAAAGTTAAATAAAGAACAACACAAAGGTAACGTTCACGATGTGACTGACACTGGAGAGTCGTCTTTTTTCTTCGCTTCAGATAAAGAGAGAGACAGATCTGAGAATAAACTAAGGTTGCATCTTGCATTCTAAGGAATGCAAGATGTATAACAGCTTTTAAAGTAATAGTTTTAACTATTCAGCAAAATGAGAGCGCAGAGGCTTCCTGCCATTAATAACAAACATGAGAGCCTGAAAATCTCTGTGGACAATAACTGTAAGAGGTTAGAAAAGTCTGAGGTGATATTCTATATATTTTTTCTCTTTTTTCATAATGAATTCTTGCTACTGACAAGTATTGTCTGTGTTGTGAAGGCCTGATATAGCTTATTTCTCTGTGCTATTTTTAAAAGATGAATGTATGTATTTGAGTTTCACGTCTTCTGTAGGGAAGTCAGAGTACTGATTACTGAGAGACAAACTAACACATGTTTACGTTTTGGTCGTTTTTGGGGATTTCTTGACAAAAAGTAAAATATAGAATGTCACCAGCCGTTTTCTTTAAATCATGACTTTTTGAATTAGGACTCAACATCTATCAGAACAAATATTACAGGGTCCAAAAATAAAGTAAAAGGAGGCGGAACAAATCTATGCCTATTTAAGCTATAACAGGGATACAAATCTAAATGTCTACAATAATATCTAAAAAAAATGTCAGTGTCACATGAGCTGCATATTGAAGGCTGCAAACCATTAAGTTACTGACAACGAAATAACTCTCAATCTCTCCTCCTTTTCCAGAATTTTAATCAGGTGTTAACGAATGTCTGTTCCAGCGACTGGATCATGGCTCTTCATCAGAGCCTGCTCCTCCTCCTCATCGTGGGGAAGTGGCTCCTCTCGCTGGGAGGCGGAGTCACACGTGATGAGCTCTCGCAGCTTCTCTTAATTTTTGTTGGCACTGCAGCAGACATCCTCGAATTTACTAGTGAGACGATGTCAGATGTCAAGTGGGTGGATAATCATGCATTGCATATGTAAAAAGTATGTTCACGCACTTATGTATAAACAATGGACACAAAGGTAGGGAACTCAAACACTTTTAGGGCATCCTCACATAATCTGTGTCCTCAAATCATGACATTACATCAATGCATTAACTAGTAAAAAGCAGCTTCCCATTTACTTTATGTTCTATGTGTCTTTTCTAGAGAAAAAAGTCCTCACATGGTCTACATCATCTTAGCTGTGTGGACTTGGAGCATGCTGCAGTTCCCCCTACATCTGTCTGGTCAGTGTGTGTTTTTGTCTGAAACAAATAACATTGGTGCTTATTAAGCAGTTGCAGCCGTGTACTGCTGTACATAACCTCTTCTCAGTGTGGGACAATCCAAACAATGTGTTTAGACAGCAGCGTCCAGGCCAGTGCTGTAAGTAAACAGTGAAAAGCAGTTTGGCTCCTCTGTCAGCTTTGTCAAATTATTACCCCAAAGTGTTCCCTTCGCGAGCCATGGTAATGTCCCTACTTTCAAATATGTAGGAAAAAAAAAGACTTACTACAAAAATAAATGACTAACATGAAGGCTGTATTTATTTTTATTGGACTGACAAAGTCTCCAGATCTACCCTTAAGATAAGAGGAATCAGCCCATATCAGGAAAAGTCTTTTAGCAACTTGTTACGCTGAGCAGAGAAAAGGATGTAAAGTTAAACCCGCCTTCTCAGATCTGAGGGAACAAAACATTGTGAACATTGAAACAGCATTACTTTGTTCTCAGAAATGGCAAGCCCACTAATGATCTAAATTACTCCTAACCAAACATAATTTATTTTACAAATGGATGTTTAGATTCTTCGTTGTGTAGCTTTACCGTCATTATTCATTTAGAGCACTCAGAGCTTGAATGCACAGTGTTCTGTTGCTTTTACTAATGACGCTGCTTTTCCTTCAGTGTGTTCCGTCTGTCTTGTTAAAGTTGGTGCAGTCATGTCCAGTACATTTCCATGCTGTGTAAAGTGTTGACAGACAGATGCAACATGTCCATCAGAGATGGAAGGAGTACTAGAATGTTGTACTAAAGTTACTCTCAGGAAATGTATTAAAGGAAAAGGAAAATTATTGGTTAAAAATTGATTTAGATAAAGCGATAGAAATGAGGGGAAATGGTATCGTGGCTCCGTCACCTCAGAGCAAGAGGGGCCTGGGTTGGTTTCCCGATCCCGGGCGGTCCTTCTGTGTGGAGTTTGAACGTTCTCCCTGTGCGTTCCCCCTGGGTTCTCTGGCTTCCTCCCACAGTCCAAAGACATGCACCTTAATTGGAGACTCTAAAATTGCCAGTAGGTGTGAATGTGAGCGTGACTGGTTGTCCTTTTCTATATGTGCCTTGCTATAAACTGGCGACCTGTCCAGGTGAATCTGTCCACAGACATAAACACCTGGCAGAGTACTCAAAACCGCTTCTGTAATAGTTCCCGCTACGTTGTCTCCACAATCACATTCTGCCTTGATGACAAACACACAGACTCACAAGGTGATAACAATACCAGCCACATGCTGTCTGCTGCTACACATAACCAAGGCAGACACAACACAGACTTGTAGCGAGCTATAAACAAGATAAACTCCACTGCGGCTGCAGCCTCAAACACACTTCACTCCTCAAATCCTAAAAAAAAAGGTTTCAACTGAATGAAGCTCTGCAGTCACATCAGGGATTATTGTCACTAACAGCAGAAAGTCACTTGGAAGATCCACCATAAGCATTTGCCAGATCATGCAGCACGCACCTGGTCACGCAACATTGTGGGTGTCTTTGATTTTGGTCACTTAGTGTGCTCCTTGACGTTTGATAGCATTCTTGTACATTTGTTGTACTTGTAAAATATTCAAGAATCCTCGGGTGCCTTCACGTTCAAAAGATGAAGCCCTGATCACTCGCACGCGTGTTAGTTTCAGGGTCAATCCCAATCTCCACCCTAAACCCTCAAACCCTGAACCCTCAGGGATTTACTGACGTCAGCTGCTAAGTGGCTGAGTGTGAGAGGCTGTGAGGGCTTGAACTGGTGTGAATATGAATGGTACAGCACTTTGCTGCAACATATCACGTGACTACATAAAAAATATTGTGTATTTATTTTACACTTTTTATTCATTGATTGATTCACGAGATGAGAAGTCATTTTAGATGATATATTTACTTGTTTTTGTGAAAACAAAATTTTTGATGAATGTAAACAAAATATTTATAAATATATTTTCTGCTTGCATTCCTCTGATGTCATGTGTTTTTATGTTCCATCTTTAATCCGTAATGTTGTAGTGTAAATGTATTTTATCGGGCTAAACGCCCACGTGTCTCTTTGTTTACCTTTTTTCTTTTTTTACGTCTCCATGCTTCCATTGGGAACTGCGTGTTTAACGTCACATTGCTATGAACTATGGGTAATTCCCTTAGGCAAAGTCAGCATCTAATGCGGACTTACGGAAAGGGATCATAAAGGGCTCAAAATGTCTGCCAGAGAGCCCTCTATGGGAATTACCCATAGTTCATAGCAATGGAAGCATGGAGACGTAAAAAAAAAAAAAAAAGGTAAACAAAGAGACGCGTGGGCGTTCAGCCCGATAAAATACATTTACACTACAACATTACGGATTAAAGATGGAACATAAAAACACATTAAATCAGAGGAATGCAAGCAGAAAATATATTTATAAATATTTTGTTTACATTCATCAAACATTTCGTTTTGACAAAAACAAGTAAATATATCATCTAAAATGACTTCTCATCTCGTGAGAAAGACGTTCAAATCAGTGAATAAAAAGTATAAAATAAATACACAATATTTTTTATGTAGTCACGTGATATGTTGCAGCAAAGTGCTGTCCCATTCATATTCACACCAGTTCAAGCCCTCACAGCCTCTCACACTCAGCCACTTAGCAGCTGACGTCAGTGAGTCCCTGAGGGTTCAGGGTTTGAGGGTTTAGGGTGGAGATTGGGATTGACCCTGAGTCTCATTCACGGAACTTAAGGCCCTTCCATAGGTTAGTTCTTTCCTCCTCTTCACACCTTTGTACAGTCTCTGTGTGTTGGTTGGCCCTACGGTTCCAGGGGCGGAGCTATTCTTCTTCTCTTCACAGAAAAAGGTAGATTCTGCACACCAAAGGGTCAATTCCAATCTCCACCCTTACGGACTCACGGACTTTGAGGCGCGCTCCCGCGAAGTCCGTGAGGGTTTAGGGGTGTCCCATTGTCACAACGTAGAGTGCTCGAGGCTCTCTGGCAGACATTTTGAGCCCTTTATGATCCCTTTCCGTAAATCAGCATTAGATGCTGACTTTGCCTAAGGGAATTACCCACAGTTCATAGCAATGTGACGTTAAACACGCAGTTCCCAATGGAAGCATGGAGACGTAAAAAAAAAAAAAGGTAAACAAAGAGACACGTGGGCGTTCAGCCCGATAAAATACATTTACACTACAACATTACGGATTAAAGATGGAACATAAAAACACATGAAATCAGAGGAATGCAAGCAGAAAATATATTTATAAATATTTTGTTTACATTCATCAAACATTTCGTTTTGACAAAAACAAGTAAATATATCATCTAAAATGACTTCTCATCTCTTGAGGAAGACGTTCAAATCAGTGAATAAAAAGTATGAAATAAATGCACAATATTTTTTATGTAGTCACGTGATATGTTGCAGCAAAGTGCTGTCCCATTCATATTCACACCAGTTCAAGCCCTCACAGCCTCTCACACTCAGCTACTTAGCAGCTGACGTCAGTGAGTGCCTGAGGGTTCAGGGTTTGAGGGTTTAGGGTGGAGATTGGGATTGACCCAAACAGTCCGTGCAGCTGATGTCCTTCTACTTCCGGTGTTTCAATATCTCACTCCGCCACATGAACCGCAGAACAAAGGAACTATTTATTCTTCTTAAAAAGATAGTCCGACTTGCTCCCACATGCAGTATGCAAACCTTGTTTTAAAATCCATTCACACATTCATCATTATACAGTAATAAAAACATACAGTGACTTTCTTATGCATACAATTACATATCCTTCATAATAATATCCCTTATTAATTATCATATCTCATGCATTGTAATGTACACATTAAACATTTCTTTATTTTACATGTGCAAGTCCAAATTTGACAAACTAAACTATTAAAACTCTACATACTTTTCACTAACTACTAACCTCCTCGCATCCCCACTCAGTCAGTGAGCTCAAATACAACATGTATCATTTTCGGAGAGTCAAATTTATGAAGCTCTATCCTCACACAACATATCACTTGTTCATGGGCCTTGTGTGCTCTGTAATGGATGCAGCTTGATGAAACTACTTGAAGTAAAAAATACTCACAAAACATCATTTAGCTACTTCCATTCAGTAGCAAAAGTTAAATCCAGGTTAAAACAACTAAACAAAGAAATCGATACAACAAACTGTTATTTTGTCTCTGAGGTCCTGTTTTTCTGTCTCCCCATTTTTTTTTAAAGTGGTGAACTCCAAACCAGACAGTGATGGCAAGCAGGGGGCCCAGGAGGGGTCCTTCTTGTCTAAGTACAGCGCGGAGATTTGGTGCATCGTGGCAGCCTTGTTTATCCAAGACGGGCCTTTCCTGGTGGTCAGGCTCACCGTCATGACCTACTTCAACGTCTACCACCAGATGCTGATGTCCTTCGCCGTCAAGAACTTCCTGGTGGTCATACTGAACTTGTACAGGTTGGTTCTTATATGCCAGGAATCCCGCAGTAGAGCCGTCCGGGGCAGCGCCGTCCCGTGTGTTTGACGAGTTCTCTCACGAGGAATCAGGGAGACGGAGAGATGTTACTCTTACAACTGTACAGTCACACCAGACTGGTGAGAACTGCAATTGGAGCAGGAAGAGAAGGAAATGCTTGCTTTCTGTTTTCTTCTCACAATGTACTTAACTCTGTGGAGGAAATGACCTCTCATCTTGTGAGGAAGGAGCCTGGAAGACATTTAAATCAGGGAGTCAAAATTTTAAAGAAATACCCACAATTCTATATGACAATGTTTTACGTTGTTCCATTCATATTTACACCATTTCAAGGCCTTAGTCTCTCACACCAGGTGACGTCAGTAAGTCCCTGAGGGTTCAGGGTTTAAGGCCTTAGGGGGGACATTGGGATTGGGCCATGAAGTGTTGACTGAAACTCAGATTGAGGGAGAGCATTTCCTTGTCTTAAGCCAGACAGGAAGTTAGAATTGATTGTGAAAACATCTAATGGTAGTTGCCAGTTTGAAAAAGCCACCTTATCTGCAATGGACAAGGAAGGCCATACATTCTGTTATTTTTTACCTTTGAATTGAGATATTATTTTTCCAAACTAATTTATGTTATGTTTTCCTCTTGGATAATTGCCCTTTTAATAAAAAGAGAGAGAGATTTTATTCACAGGTCAAAAAGTCATCAAATGTATTATCTCAAAATGTAACTTGTATGTGTTTCTTGAACTTTAAAGCTATTAATGACTTATTCATTTGTATATACTTACTTATTGTTCAGATTGTAACTGGTATTACATTAAAATAATCAGGGAAATGTCATGGATGGGACAAACAGGAAAAGAAGGGAGCAGAGCAAAACAGGAAAATTTTCCTGTTTTTGCTTTACAATTTGTATACGGCACCTTCTATTCTTTTCCACACTCGATAAGGAAAGGGAAAAAACTGATAAAAAGGTGTGGGGAGTCCAAGTCAAATAAATGTTACATGTGCACATTACTTAGCATTTCAGCACAATAACATAAACAAATGTGGTCCCAAAGCACCAGCTGTGCCAGCACCTACAGTAAGTGAAGCCAGGCTACTGTTTAGGTAAGGACGGACAGATTTCTGGTTGAGCGGAAGTGAGCACAGGGACAACAGGAAGACAGGAAGTTAGAGAGATATACTGGATGACCTAGGGTGCATCCCAAGTCTCTAAATTGCATCCCCGTTTCCCTCACTTGCGTCTTTTCCTTGCGTCTTAGTCCCTCCCACCAGGGATCCATAGAGAGACGCAAGGAAACCAAGCGAGGAGAGAAGACGCGAGGAAATATGTTTTAAGAGACATGAGACGTCCTTTCCTCTGGTGGCGTCACGTGAAGCGACGTCGGTTTATGATGACTGCAGCCGCCTGACAGCTGATCTCAGCTGATCAGCTTCAGTCGCTTTAACAGCTGACGGAGTTTTGTCTGGAGAGTTTTTAGCGAACATTCCAATAAAAATACACTTAAAATATTGATAAAAATGATCGTATGTTTTCAGTTGATTTAATGGTGTTAAACTACTACTTATATTAATAAAGACAAAGTTATCATGAGTGTCAGAGTGGAGATGTTTTCTCTGTCGTCTGTTACCGTTTAATAAACTGCATTGAGTATTTATACTGTGATGTGTCCTGCTTATACGCGCAGGATCCATTTCTACCGGCGGAATGTGTCTTATTTATTTATTATTTATGTCTGTATGTTTTGAAATTCTGATTGTGACATCATTATAAAATAACCCACAATATAAATATAGTTTCTCTTCATTACGTGTTGTAAACAAGTGTTTCCTCTCTCCAGCTCTCTCTGATTTTAATTACATACATAATAAAAGTTATTGAGGGAAACAACAGATCAAATCTTTGAAGACTGTTGTTTGTGGTCCTTTTGTTGTTCAGACCTACTATGAACATATTTTAGCCAGATTGTGAATAAGAAAACAGATTTAATATATAGCTTGAGTTTAATCTGTGATCGTCTCTGGTATTACACTCCAGCATCAGTCCGCTCAGCTGCAGCGTCCAATCACATAACAGATGAACAGTGAGGGGGCGTGTCCAGCGTTAAAACACTTCCTGGAAGCCTGCTCTCGGGGCTCCTCGATCATGACTCCTCCGATTTCCCTCCTCGCTCCTCGATCCTCGCTCCTCCGAGCAGAATAAGAGCTTTGGGACGGCCGTCAAGATGGCGGCGCAGAACCACTTCCGGTTCAATCGAGGATCGAGGAGCAAGGAAACGAACATTTAGAGACTTGGGATGCACCCCTAGAGGCATAAAGTGTTGACTGAAGCTGAGATCGAGTTAATCCAGACAGGATAAAGACACTTTATCAGCACTGGATCAGGAAGGCCATGAATTATGTAATTTTTTACATTTGAATGGGGATATTATTAGGGCCCGAGCACTGACGTAGTCAGAGTCGAGGACCTATTGTTATTCGATTTTAGCGACCAATGCGCAGGGAAAAGAGGTGCTTGGGATAAACCTACATTCTTCAAAATTTCCACACCCATCCGACTCGGCGAAAATTTTAATCTAATTTGGGTGTCGGCCAAAAGTCTGAGAAAATGTCTCTCTAGCGCCCCCTTTAGTTGTGAAAGCCCACCCTTTTTGCGAACTTTGACCGATTGACTTGAAATTTTGCACACATGTCCGGGTGGGACTGCTCTACAAAAAACTCATCCGTGAAAATAAAATGCGCCTAATTAGATTTTCCGCCATTTTGAATTTTGTAAAAAACACATTTTGGTCAACTCCTCCTAAACTCTGGCTTCATTTCGTACGAAACTTTCTGTGGATCATCATTGGCTAAATGTGATCAAACGATATTTTCAACTTTGTTAGTATCTAATTGCGTTTAGAAGTTATTAACCAATTAACCTCTTAGGGGCGTGGCTCAATGTGTCAATACACATAACTTCGGAATTACTTGGCCTATCTTCACAAACTTTGTAGCATATGTCAACATTGTGTCCCTTAACATACCCAAATTTTGTCCGAATTTTCAAACACTAGAGGGCGCTGCAGTGAATCGCTAGATTTTTGCATTTTCCTTGTTTTCAGGCGTTGTATTCTGACGAACTCCTCCTAGAGGTTAAACACGATTGATTTCACATTCGGGTAATATGATGTTGAGACCTTTGCAGGGAAAAGTTATCAAAGGATTTTAAAAATATCGAACTATGTGAGCGCAGAGCAGCGCCAAAGAGACACCATTTTCCATGAAAATGGAAGTTGCTTTAACTCGGCCTTACATGATGGAATCTGCTCCATATTTCTCATATGTCATGACCTCCTGACCCTGAAGACGTCCATGTGATCATTTTGAATCCTAGTCATAGCGCCACCTAGAGGCAACAGGAAGTTACATGTTTTGTACATGTATACCGTGCTCCTCACAGATTATTCGGATGCCTCTCCAAATGCGTCGGAAGAGACTTAAGACATTGATAATGCATCACCTTGAAGATTGTAAGGATCCGTTGAACGGCGTCGCGTGGGAGCATCGCGGAAGTTTGATCCTTCGCCGTGAACGAATAAACCGATGTAACTCGACTCCACATAAAAAGATCCTTTCCAGGTTTCACATGTTTGATGAGACTCCAGGCCTGAAGACCTGTGATGTCTAATTTTTAATTAGAGTCATAGTGCCACCTAATGGCTACAGAAAGAAAAATGTTCTATACTTTGGCTAGCTTCTCTCAGTAGGTTGATTAGATCGACACCAAATTACTTCTAGACAAACATAAGACTTTCATGACGCCATCCCCCAAAGCTTTTGATGTTTCGTGAAACACTGTTGCCGTGGCGACCCATCCTTCGCGGTCAACAACGAAGGTACTTTTGAGGGACTAAGCATGATCGAGACGTAACTAAACTTACCACCCACATTGACAGGCAAAGATGTAGTTACGTGATATGATTTTAATGCTTCAAAATCGCAATTTGGCTCGATAGCGCCCCCTACAAATATTCAATTAAGCAGCCCCAGCGCTACGGTTGACCTACATGTATGAAACCTGGTAGCCATATGTAACACATGTAAACTTACAAATAACGCTCTTGGGACCATGCTCTAAACCGTACAGGAAGTCAGATAGCGCCCCCTACAAAACGTTTTTTTTTTTTTGACAACCTGTGAGTTGTGAAAGCCCACAGTTCCCCCCCCCCCCCCCCTATCACCAATTGACCTGAAATTTTGCACACATGTCCTGTTGTGTCTGCTCTACAAATAAGTAACCGGGCGCATTAAGCTTCGCCAACTTAGAATTTCCGCCATTTTGAATTTTGTGAAAAACAATCTTGACCTCAAATCTTCCTAAATGCTGGGTTGTATTTTTACAAAATCCTCTGTGGATCATTATTGGTTCAATTTCATCAAAATGTATAAAAAGCTTGTTTATATCTCATTATGTTCAGAAGAAAAAGACCAATGAACTTCTAATGAGAAAATTCAACAAAGCAGCCCTCGCAGTACGTTCAACATAGATATACAACATTTTATGGGCGTATGTACCACATATACACTTTAAAATAACTATCTTGGGACCATGCTCTAAACCGTACCGGAAGTCGGCCAATTTCATTTTCATTTCTAGTTCAAATCGCCATAGTTTCCCAGTAGGTGGCGCTCTGACTATGAGTTAATATTGGCATGCAGAAGTCTTCAAGCCATGACTCTCATAAAGCATGTTAACTTTGGAACAGTTTTGACCGCTTCATGAGCTGAGTGACACACTATGGTTGGCAGACCTGGCCTCTAGTTGATCTTATCATCATCTCACACTGAACAAGAGCCTGCAAGCCAAAGCCCAGGTACCAAACCTCACGCACACATGAACCTGTTCTGTGTGAAGCTTTGTCTCTTTGAGACACAACTACTAACGTCACCGCTGCTCTTCCCCCACGTCTGAAATCAAAGCAGCTTTTTTCAGAGGTCAACCTTTCTGCGAAAAAGAGTATATATGTGTCTGTCATCACATCAAATGACAGAACTCAGTAAGCGCTTCCAAGATCTTTCTGCCATTGAGAAAGAATTCAAGCTGTTCTCGACTCCCTTCCTGATGATGCAGAAGAAGTGAAGAGAGTCTGAACTGATGGAGATGCAGTGATGATTCTCTAAAGAAACAGCTTCAGTTTCTCTCCCTGCCGACTTCTACTGGAGCTTGGAAAAGGCCAAATACATACATATATATATATATATATATATGCATAATTGACCTCATTTGATTCATTTTGCGATATACCTCACCTGAGTAGCCCAGACTTTCATATCTTTTTCTGTTTGTGGCCCTCAGTGAAAAACGTTTGGACACCCCTGATATATATATATATATATATATATACACATTTTTATATATATATATATATATATATATATATATATATATATATATATATATGTGTGTATATATATATATATAAATATATATATATATATATATGTGTATATATATATATATATATATATATATATATATATATATATATATATATATCCCTCTCTCTAAATTAAAGCTGCTCGCAGCTGTGACTGGGCCCTCGCCGCCGGCACGTCGGGGTAAGCCGAAGGGTCGCCGGCTCGTCCGTCCGAGAACGTCCGCCTGCCAGGCGGATGTTCGAGGCCGGAAGAGCGAGGGCCCAGTCACAGCTGCGAGCAGCTTTAATTTAGAGAGAGGGATATATATATATATATATATATATATATTTTTTTTTTTTCTTTGTTATTTTGAACCTCTTGGATAATTGCCCTTTTTTTAAATAAAAAAAGCATCTATATTTAATTCACTAGTACAAAAGTCATCAGATTTATTATCTAATAGCCTAAAAATAAAGAGACTGAAGCCACTTGAAATTTCACTCAGATAATTAACTCAGTTTTATTTGTGTGCACTTCTTGCCATTTAAAGTGAATTACTGTCGGCTTTATAATGCCAAAGAATCAGTAATATAACTCCCTGGTTTATGTGAACACAACCTCAACTCAAACTGTGCATTTTGACTCGTTTCATTGTTTATGTCAAGTTATCTTCTGTATTTTTTTGTCCCCAAAATTGTATTATATCCAATGTCGTCATGCAGTTATTTTGACCATCTTATAGTCATTGTTATATGTTAATATACTTGTACTGACACAGCCCAAATAAAACAATCCATACCATTGTTGTCTTATATTTATTTCTCATAATTTCAAAAATATTACTTTTACACAGTCAGTGGTAATCATTACTTCATAATTAGATCTTCTGTGTCACGTCCGGTATTATCGTACAGTAACATTTATTTATGTGTAAACAGACAAAAACACAAATACATACTCATTCTCTAATCTCAAAGAATACATGATGTGAGCAGGTTTGCACTTCTCACCTGACACCTAAAACAAAGTGAGGCAGCAAAACCAAAGTGTGTTAAAAAGATGAATGAAAAGGTTTTTGTTTGTGTTTCTTTCTTTCTTTTATTTGTTGGAATGCTTCAGCAGTCCAACTATTGTTCTGCACTCTCTCTCTCTCTCATATTTCTAACTTTTCAACTTTTTGAATTATTATGCTTTTTATGACTTTTTTTTTTTAAAGGGATCCTATGGAGGAAAACTTAAAAAGCTTACAAGTTCTGCATACTTTCAGCTACAGACACCATTTTAACTTTTACATGTTGACAAAACCTTCAACTATTACTGTATGATTCAGCTTTTCGATATATTATCAACTTTTTGAATTAAGCTTTTTATGATTTTTCTTTTTTAATGGGATCCTATGGAGAAAATCTTCAAATACTCCTAAACTTCTTCAACTTTAAAAACTTTACAGTTTCTGCAATTTCCCTATCGTTTCTGACTATAATGGGTGTGTATTGCGCAGCTCAGAGCTTGTGATGTCATCGCCAGAGCACGGAGCAGCGTCAGGATCTTGCGAAAAGAAATATTTGTATTTTGTCACTATTCCACAATTTTCCCTCTTGAGGCATCATTTATAGATCAAAATGAAGGAAATAGTGTGCTTGTCGTAGATGCATGTCGATGGAATCCAACAGATTCACACATTTGGCTACAGACGCCTGAACGTGAGAGGAAGTCCACCTCTGCTCCATAGAGCCCCATGTTAACTCGGACTCCAAAAGGATCTTGCACAGACAATCGTACCTGATTTCTATATTGCCACTAAAGACTCTTTTTTTACAGTACATAACCACCATTCACAGTATCTGTTCATCAAGTCACCCTTCCTCTCAATACATTATATTGAAAGCAATAGGAGCTACGGTTATCTGAGTTTTACAATTACTTCTGTCTGCATGTTTGTCTCTCTTTCTTCTGTTTCTCTTTCTCTCAATCTCCCACTATCTCAATGTATTTGTCTTTCGCCCTTTCTCTTAATTTCTCTTTCTCCCTCTGTCCATCAATTTCTTTCTCTTTCTCTCTCTCTCTCTATATATTTCTCTCTTCTGTCTCCCTCTCTCTTTCTTTTCCTGAATTGTAATTCATCTCTTGGATGATTATGATCAGAATCAGAAACTGTTTATTAGCCAGGAATGTTTTCACACAAACGAGGAATTTTTTGAGGCGGAAGGTGCATACATTGGACATGGACATGGGACGTAAGACGAGACAAACAACAATCAACAATCAACGATAACAACAGTACAATTGGTATTAAAATAAGTGTAAGATAAGAAGTGCTCAGACAACAGATACGTTAATGTGAGTGTACGTTAAAGTGACATGTGTGTTTAAGTTAAAGTGTATGTTAAAGTGACGAGTGTTTAAATATGAGGTGTGCAGAGGAGTGAACGGTAAAGAGAAAGAAAGAAGAGAAGAAAAAAAAATTAAAAGAATAAAGAGAAAAAATAAAAATAAAATAAAAATAGCTGGGGGTGACAGAGTCAGTCAGAGTCAGTCAGATGCAGGTTTCTTCCATCTTTTCCAGTTATACATTTCAACTACAAGGATTTTCAGCAGTTCAGTTCAATGCCTTTGTGCTTCAACACTTTTCAGCAGGTAGTTTCCCTTTTCTGTATTTTCAGCTATTTTTTCAAATATTTAAGCTTTAAGCTTTCAGCATTGCAACGCATTATCAGCAGGAAATGCTTTTTCTAGTTTACTTTATTTGACACAGTGAGCGGGAGATCACCCACATCTTTATTTTAATTTTATTTAACCCATGTTGAAAAGGTGACATGGCCAAGACAGCTGCATAAAAAGTGAATCAACAACAGTAACCACAATAAATCATAGAATAAATATATGTAAGTGTCAAAATATAAAAATACCTACGCACATCAGTGACAAGTACTAAATTATGAATTCACCATTTTATTTATAAGAGCTTTATTTATGTAACTTTCTATTTTCATAACTTAACTATCGGTTTTCTTGTTTGAGTGCGCTGGGCTGTCACCTTGTGGTCACTTTATGTACTGCGTTGTCTCGCCTACTTTCTCATTTCTCTTCTTTTCTACCTTTCTAAGAGTGTGTTGTTACGCCTGTTGAACGAACAGACGGTGTGATGCTGCCCTCTCCTGCACATCATGTACCGGTGTTGTCATTCATAAATCATTGGATAATTCTGAATAATCTCTCTGAGACACCTCGCTTCTTCACGTATAACAGCAGCCTCCTGAGTCCTGCAGGACCTCAGTGTACCTTCACCTGTCAGGTAAAATGGGACGGGACCTCCTTTCTGGGTGTGGCTTAAACTTTTGTGACCCTGTTAAATAAAAACTACATTCCACATTGTTTCCCTCACAGTTGAAGCAGCACCCACTGGGATATTATCTTTCAGGAATAACGAGGACATCTGCAGTGCACGATACTTCCCTTCAATCAGCAGCAAGATGTGCTGCTGCAAGTTGAAGTGTGCGATTATCACGAGAGTGTTATTCCTCATTGACTCTCTGATGAGCGTCTGGACGGTCAGGTTGTGGAAGGACGATCCTAACTACTGATTCCTTACTATCCTCTCTCTGCCACTTTTAGTTGAAACCATAATAATGCTAAAGCGTGGAAAGGGAACAGGTTGTACATGGTAAGATGAGGTGCATGCATGCAGGGCCGGCTCTAGCCCTTTGGTTGCCCTAGGCGAGATTGAGTTTTGCACCCCACCACAGACACACACAATACTTTACATCACTGAAGAGACATATATTAACTTAACTGCTTTACTTTGCATAGCAGTTTTTCACCCACTTATAATTCTACTATTCTACATTGCAGTTCAACAATAAATGGTGCATGGACAACAAACACCAGAATAGTTTCAGAACATTTTCTTTTTTATTATTTTAAATAATTTATTACACACTCAAAGTTAGGATTAAATTAACTCCATAAACTGTGCAAAACACTTTTTTTTTCAAATATGTTTATTGAACGAACCTCAAAACATGATACAAGCTGTATAGGGAATGACTATGGTTAACAAGATTTGACAGGTTTGACAGGTTTTTTTCCCTTACACACAAACACAGAGGGCTGGCCAGTCAGCAGGATCTATAGGTTCTCCCTGGATATCAGGAATTGCGGAGGGTGAGGTGTCTGCAGGCGGCAGTGTAGTTTCACTGGTGCCCTGAGTGCTTGATGTGGTCCTGGATGTCCCTTCACCTTCACCTGTATTCAAGCAAATTGTATAGCCAGACAAGCAGTGTTTAATATAATAAGTGAAATGATCATGAATGTGGTTGAACTTCTTTAAGAAAACAAGCTATTGTATTTAATACATGCTAACATGTTTCTATTGTACTTATGGAGTATGGATGTGGCTTGAATAAATACTATTAAATAGACTCACCTGATGCAGGCTGTGTGTTCCTGGCCTGTGTGTTACTGGCCCCTTGAGTACTACTGGATGTCCCTTCTCCTGCAGCTGTATTTAAACACAGAGTTCATCCATGCTGTTCGTTACACAATTGCATTTGGTCATTTCTATCATCCTACCACATAGTTGCATTGTACAAATACATTTTATCTGACCATGTAACTTGTAGTAGATAAATTACAATTACTGCCACCACTGCTACAAGGCTAAATAATGCTACTGATTACAATTAGTAGTATTAATGTGATGTGATTATGAAAGTAATAATTGATAATAATAATAACAATAACAAAAACAGCAACAATAGTACTAGTTGTGTAGGCTACTTACAAAGTTCAGAGGGAGGCAAATCAGGCGTCCTTTCTCCAGCAGGTGCCGGCCTCTGAAAAAATTGCATCTGGCCAATTTAAAACAAAAATAAAAAATAAAAACAAAACAAAACAAAAAACACATATACATTTTAGTATATTCCTGGGGAGGAACTGTACAGAAGGGTGAACACCACCACTATCCCCCAAATGGTTACTGTGTGTGTATGCACCTGCTAGTTGTGAATTCACTAAACCAGGGGTAGCCAACACGGTGCCCGCGGGCACCTGGTCGCCCGCGAAGCATGTTCTAAAAATAGAACACGCTTATGAGCTTTCACAAGAAAAAGAATTAAAAAAAAAAAAATTCACTGCCGTGCGCGCAGCGGTCGGAGCTACTTACGGGTCATGGTTCTAACTTGTATCATGGTTCTAACTTTAGTCGCGGTTAAAACTTTATAACAACAATTAATAACCCACAACTAACACATTTTAACAGGGTAAAACACCAAGACACAACAGTTTGTGACTTATTAACAATTTGTAACACTAATAATTGTACATTTATAAAATTACACCATCGAGCATGCTGGGTACAGCTCGCCCACTATCACACCGAGGCTGCGGTCGAATAGTCCATTTTGGTTAGGAACCTTCCTAACTGAGTGAAATGACCCGGAAGTACCTCAGTGGCCGCCATGATAAGTGCCGGTCGAATTGTCCAAACGCAAAGGAAAGGAGCTTCAATGCTTCCTAACTTAGCTCCTTTAGCATAGGAACCACTGGACCTTCCTTACGAAAGGAAAGGAGATGATGCCGACCCACAATTCCTTGCGGCAACATTTAAAGTGACGTATCATTCGGCCGTTCACGAGAACAGACGATCATGACCGACAAACGCAGATCATGTAAATAACTGTTGCTATAACTTGGAAACACTTTCAATAATCTGTTAAACCGGCTGGCAAACTAAAAACGTTACGTTGCTGAAAAGTGCTGTAAAGTGATCAAACTGACGTATTTGATATTCTTTCTGGTGTTGAACTGCAGCTTCAGCCCTCATTCTTTTATTTTATTTGACTTCAGTTACAGAAGCTTTAGTGAAAGAGTTAAACTGGACGAGCTATTCAGTCTGAGTCATGTTTCTGATTATCATCTTTTTAATCAACTATTTTGTCACATTACAATAAAACATATCAAGTCAACACAAGTTGTGTGATGTTTCATAAACTGTTGTATGCATATTTTTATGATCAGATTATAATCTGCATGTAAATAAACCATAACAACATAAAGGGATATGAGACACACATATGTCACACATCGTTTGTGGGATAACGTATTTAATTCAGCATGTTTGAAACTGAACAAAGAGACGGTTTTAGTAGCTTTGTACGTTGGTTTCACTTTCATATTCCTTCGTGCATTTCTATTCCAACCTCGTTATTAAAGTAATACTATGAACCGGGTTGTTTATGTCGTTATGACGCAACACTGTAAGAAGACGGACGAAGTGTATAAACTGCGCTTTTTGTAGTCCTTCTTCAGAACATTGTAGTTTCACCGCTGGCTACAGACTGACGTCGCTAACATGCGCCTGCCGTCGCGTCATAACTACGTCGCTTAGTGAAAGTGGAGTCGGATTTGCCAAACACCGCGGTTGTCTTCTCCTAACTCCTTATGAATTCTCCTTCCCATCTTTCCTTAACCCTGTGACGTTTTCCACAGAGGTTAAGGAAAAGTGCTTAGGGTTAGACGTTAGGAGGTAATTATTTGACTATTCTACCGCAGCCCAAGAAGAAACTCCGTCGCAGGAAGAGACAGACCCTTCCTGTTTTTTTTTCACCTACATTCCCCTGGGTCCTAAGTGCCTCCAAGTTTAGCTTCCTAACACCCTCTATGTACCAACGTAAAAACAGCTGTTCAGTTGGCCTGCGGTCCTTTTCAGCATCAATGAATGCGTTTACTGAAGAAAAAAAATACGCCAGAATCTTACAAAATATTGTGATATTAATTTTTGGCCATACCGCCCAGCCCTAACTCCGACCATTTCTGAAGGGGGTTAGATAGAGTTAGATAGTTAGATAGGGGTTAAATAGATAGTGATCTGTGCAACTTTGTTGTTCAGGAAGTTTGTATCAAACAAGTAGCCCTTCGTATTATTTTGTACCCTTGAAGTAGCTCTCGGCTTCAAAAAGGTTGGTGACCCCTGCACTAAACAGAACTTATGCCATTTATAATGAATGTAGACAGCAACTGAACTTTTCTAGCATAAGTTATCTAGATACTGGTCTTTTGACATGTACATCCATGTAGGTTATCAGTGAAGTTACGTTTGCTAGTAATAGCCTACGTAGCAAATTAGCAAAGTAACAGTTGCTAGCTAGCTATAGCTAGCCTAAGGGACAGCAATGAAACGTCCAATATTAGGTGATGCACAATACTAAATATATTTCGTTTGACACCTTAATGGCTGAGATGAGAAGACTTACCTCTATACTTGACTTTCTTTTCCTCTTCTTCCTTTTTTCGTTTTCGTCCCTGTGCTCCAGATAGTTTAGACCGCTTCATTTTTGCAAATGTCATGGACCAGTCAAAGTGGCCGCGCAATAGATTTTTCAGATCGCGCACATTTTTCAGACCGCACAAACGATTCATTTTTTTGGAGTGAGCCATCTTTACAATAGAAGATCTTTGATGTTACGTGTCGAGTCTTGGCCAATCAGCGTCCCGTTTTCTCGACAAAAAAATCAGATTTTTGGCCGAGTTGTTGTCATCTCCGTAATAGAACATCTTTGATGTGTCTTGGCCAATCAGCGTTAAGATGTTTACAGCGCCCGTTTCTCAATATGCGTGTCTCTCTGTACTTGATGAGAAAACTCACAGCTGAATCGTCCCTGCTCGCGGGAGCCAGCGACACCCCCGGTCGCGTGGTCGCGAATTGCTCACAGTGCTGAAATGTGCGCTGTGAGGGCGCCCCCAACCCATTTGTCGCCCTAGGCAGTCGCCTAGTTCGCCTATAGCAATCGCCGGCCCTGACTGGAGGTGTGGCTCCTCTGTCAGCTTTGTCAAAAATCTGTTTTCCATTCGCGAGCCATGGTAATGTCCCTACTTTCAGACATATACAAAAAGAAACTTACTACAAAAATAAATCACTAACAGGAAGGCTGTATTTATTTTTATTTTTAGAAATGTTGACTGTCTTTAATTAAGAGGAAATCCAGTATCACGCGTCCTTTACCTAAATAGCTTTGGACTGACAAAGTCTCCAGGTCTGACCTTAAGATAAGATAAGATAATCAGCCCATATCAGGCAAAGTCTTTTAGCAACTTATTACGCTGAGCAGAGAAAAGGATGTAAACCCACCTTCTCAGATCTGAGGGAACAGAAAATTGTGTTTCATGAAAGAAAGAAAGAAAGTTATGACTTGATAAGAAACAGCGTTACTTTGTTCTCGGAAATAACAAGCCCACTAATGATCTAAATTATTCAATACCCAACATAAAAAAATGTACAAAAGGATTTTGAGATTCTTCATAGTGATACCGCTATGTGCAGTGATGGGCAGTATTTCAATTACTTTTATTTGAAATACGTATTTCAATTACTTTTTTGTATTTTGTAATTGATAGGGTCGCTAAAAAATCTTACAGAATTTGTAACAAAATACTTTAGAGTGGAGTAATTTTGTATTTAAAATACTCAAAATACTTTCTCCACGAATCAAAAAACAGTTCACTTATCAAGCTCCTTTTTGTTTGATTTAACACAACCCTCCCCTCGTCAGCTCCGGTTGAGTGACTTTTCTCGTTTGCATGAATAATATTCCATCTGCACAGGAGGTGGTTAACGGCAGAAATATTTGAAAAGTTAGTTGTTCTTAAAGGCAACTAAACTGGCTACTCAGTGGTTGGATCTCAAGAACCAAAATGGAAGGATTATTGTACCCAGCTGAGGTTGATCACACCTCATCCCGGCACCTGTTCCCAGAATCGCTCCTCCACTCCCCCTCCGCAGCTGAGCTAACCACACCCCCGTCACCACATGGTGCAACAAGCATTGTAAAATTACAAAAATCAAATAACCTGACTTTATAGAATTAACAGTAGAATAAACTAGAGACCGCCAGCCAAGACGCCAGGGGCGTGAAGTTGGGAAGGGGCCATCACTACCCCCTATGTCCTGCACCTTAGCTCGGACCACACCCATCTTCAAGCTCGCCATTCACTTTGATCTCAACTACACACCTGTAAAGTTCTGTGACTGCATGTTGCACGGTTGTGACGCTTTACAAAATCTGTCCACAGACATAAACACCTGGCAGAGTACTAAAAACTGCTTCTGCGATAGTTCCCGCTACGTTGTCTCCACTATCACATTCTGCCTTGATGACAAACACACAGACTCACAAGGTGATAACAATACCAGCCACATGCTGTCTGCTGGTACACAACCAAGGCAGACACAACACAGACTTGTAGCGAGCTATAAACAAGATGAACTCCACTGCGGCAAACACCCTTCACTCCTCAAATCCGCGACAAACACCCTTCACTCCTCAAATCCTCAAAAAACGGTTTCAACTGAATGAAGCTCTGCAGTCACATCAGGGATTATTGTCACTAACAGCAGAAAGTCACTTGGAGGATCCACCATTACATTTAATTTAGCTGACGTTTTTATCCAAAGTGACTTAAATTTTTGCTCTATACACCAGCGTAGACACAGCAACGGGGAGCAATTCGGGGTTAAGTGTCTTGCTCAAGGACACATCGACGTGGACTAGCGGAGCCGGGGCTCAAACCACCGATCGTCTGATTGACAGAGGGGCATGCTAACCACTGAGCCACAGTCGCCATAAGCATCATAGCATGTTTGCCAGATCATGCAGCACGCACTGGTCAATTGACATTGTGGGTGTCTTTGATTTTGGTCACTTAGCGTGCTCCTTGACGTTTGATAGCGTTCTTGTTCATGTTTTGTACTTTTCACTAACTGCTAACCCCCTCGCATCCCCACTCGGATGTATCATTTTCGGAGAGTCAAATTTATGGAGCTCTGTCTCCCCATTTTTTTTTAAGTGGTGAACTCCAAACCAGACAGTGATGGCGAGCAGGGGGCCCAGGAGGGGTCCTTCTTGTCTAAGTACAGCGCGGACATTTGGAGCATCGTGGCAGCCTTGTTCATCCAAGACGGGCCTTTCCTGGTGGTCAGGCTCACCGTCATGACCTACTTCGACGTCTTGAGACAGATGTTGATGTTTTTCTTCATCAAGAACGTCCTGGTGGTCATACTGAACTTGTACAGGTTGGTTCTTATATGCCGGGAATTCCGCAGTAGAGCCGCCTGGGGCAGCGCCGTCCCGTGTGTTTGACAAGTTCTCTCACGAGGAATCAGGGAGACGGAGAGATGTTACTCTTACAACTGTACAGTCACACCAGACTGGTGAGAACTGCAATTGGAGCAGGAAGAGAAGGAAATGCTTGTTCGGTAGTTGCCAGTTTGAAAAAGTCACCGTATCAGCACGTGACAAGGAAGGCCATACATTTGTTTTTTTTACATTTGAATGGTGATAGTATTTTTCCAAACTAACTTATGCTATTTTGTTCCTCTTGGATAATTGCTCTTCTTTTTTTTTTAAAGAGAGAGACATTTTATTCACAGGTCAAAAAGTATATATACTTACTTATTGTTCAGATTGTAACTGGTATGACATTAAAATGATCAGGGAAATATCATGGATGGGATAAAGAGGAAAAGAAGGGGGCAGAGCAAACCAGGAACATTTTCCTAAGAGGGCTTCACAATCTGTAAAGCATACTGTTAACATACCATTACAGTCTACTGAAGATACATGCATGGACAAGTTTCTCTAAATCCTGTTGAGACATAAATCCTTTTGTATTTGTCTTGATATGGCTGTTCAGGTTGAGGTCTGAATCCATAACTACACCTAGATTTCTGGCCTGGTTTGTGGTTTTTAACATCAGTGATTGAAGTATCAAAACATCAAAACAGTTATTTACGGCCGAAAAAGTTGTTCAGAGCTGAAAAACCACTGTTTCCATTATTTTACTTAATCTTTGAGCCCTTTTATATGAGGTCACAAGGTACAAATCAAGAAAAAAACATGGTATAAATAAAAAATCAAAAACATGTTAGGTATCAAATTAAACATACAAATCAGGGTTACAATAATATATAATCCCCATGTACAACCTCTAAACACAACTCAAACAATAAATAGGAACTAGGGGTTAGGGTGAGGGCTTAAAGGGCTACAATTGGGAGGTTTGATATTGGCCTATCATTTTTCATTATTTCGGGGTCTAAACTATAGCCTTCTTTAGGAGTGGTTTAATAACTGCAGTTTTTAGGGCTTGTGGGAAAACACAGAGAAGGGATGTGTTTACAATTTGCATAAGATCAGTGGTGATGCAGTGTGAAATATTTTTTAAAGGTGTGTTGGTAGAATATCCAAGCAGCAGGAGGATGTTTTCAGATGTTGTATAATGTCTTCTAGGCTTCTTTGGGTGATTGAATGAAATTGTGTTATTATTATTATGTGTTATTATTATTATGATATTATAATAATTTCTGTCATATTCATTGAATGTGCTCTAACTCTGTTATGTAATTCATACTGTACACATGACATCTATTGCTTCTGTCCATCCGGGGAGAGGGATCCTCCTCTGTTGCTCTCCCTCAGGTTTCTTCCCTTTTTTCCCTGTGAAAGGGGTTTTACTATCTTTATTTGGGGGAGTTTTTCCCTGATCCAATGTGAGGTCCCAGGACAGGGATGTGTACAGATTGTAAAGCCCTCCGAGGCAAATTTGTATTTATGATTTGGGGCTATACAAAATAAACTGAATTGAATATTTGGATGGCCATGAATTATCTATTTATTTATTTTTTACATTTGAATGGGGATATTATTTTTCCGAAATATTTTGTGTTATTTTGTACCTATTGGATAATTACCCTTTAAAAAAAAATAGATATTTTATTCAGTAGTAATTTAAAGTAATATATTAAAGTGTCAAAATATTAAAATACCTATGCACAGTGACAAGTACTAAATTATTAATTGATGAATATGATTTATTTGGTGAAGAATGTCTCTGAGTCTTTATTGTAAAGAGAGAACTGGAGAAATACAATAATTATGTAACTTTCTGTTACTATAACATAACACAACTATATAACATATTGTGGTCACTTTGTGTACTGCATTATCTCACCTACTTTCTCATTTCTCTTGTTTTCTTCCTCTCCTCTCACACCCCGCCCCCTCACTGCCCACTCCACGACCACCTGTTCAAATCCCAAACCTAAGAGAACCACACAACTTTATTACTATTGTTACAAGTCGTTGCTCGGAATCAGGAATCAGGTTAAACAGGCGCCACAACAGTTGCAGTTTTTCTCTCCTTCTTTCTGGCTGTAATATGACACAGTGAATGGGGCTGGGCCTGATTCCGCTTCTACAGCACGGACAAGCCCAACCCTTCAGGTCCCGAAACAGGTTGCATGACGCACTCGGGTGGGGCTTTGTTTGTATTATCTGGAAGGCTGTCCACACCACACCTATTGACGGACACTCACTTTGCGCAAAGACGCACACTACATAACCCCTCGGACCGCACACAGCTCGCCACACACAGCTCGCGCTCCTCTCTCTCTCTTCAACCCGCTCCGCACACTACGCTCGTCGGTCATGTTTCGCTGCGGGATCGCCTACCCTCGGTGCAGGTGGATCGTGCCCCTGTTGCTGCTCTTCGCCATTATTTTTGACATTATCGCCATCGCGGCCACGTCGGGATGGGTCGAGGACGAGGACGCCAAATCCCACTACGCCAGTATGTGGGACGAGTGCCGAGGCAGGAACGACAACTGGGACTGCAGGTCGCTCATGGAGTTCTGTAAGTGTCCGCTTCCTCTCCATTACACACGGCGCAGGTCCCGCTGAACAACGTCGAATGGGGGAAAGAGGGAATGAGAATAAGATAACACCGCGAGGGACATGGTGTGGTTTTATGTATGTGTCGCTGGGGTGTTAAAGTCAACATTCACATCTTGTAACTTGAAGGACTCGACCTCTGAATACAACCCCAAACTCCCGGCGGGAGGGGGAGGGGAAGGGGGGGAGAGAGGCCTACAACTCTCACTCAGACAGGCGGACTGAACTTTGGCCTTAACTATTCACTCGCTTTTTTATCATTCCCAGCTTGAGAAAATGCCGAGGAATGGGGGCGGTTTCATGCTGTAAATAAAGCGTGACAGCCTTTTTGTTCAGGTTAACTTAGACTTTGACGTGCCTCCTTTTTTTTTTTTTTTAAAGTTTACTCGTGTAGCTCAGTATCACACACAGTGTCTCAGGCCCTCAGCATCAACGGCTCCAAGGTAGAAAACTAAAAGAAACCTTTTAAACACAGCCGCCCCCTCCTCCTATTGTGGAGTGAGCCATTTGTGGGGAAATACAATTAAATACAAGTATTTAATATGACACCTGTCTGTCTGTCTGTCAAAATACTTTCAATAACAAGGTCTAAAAGTCCTCCAATGGAACAGATTGTTAAGGCGGCCCATTAAAAACAACCACTGTCAGGATATACGGCACATTTTCTTCTTGAATCAGATTTTTATTAGACACAGGGAATCGATATGCTGCAGATTGATGTCATTTCAGATTTATTTTAATAACACACTGGATAAAATCTTGTGAAACTGACTGTGGCAGCACATTGCCAGCCAACCAGCTGACCAGAACTCAGGAAGTCTTCCTGTCGCTGTGTTCATGCTTGACTTTATAACACTATTGTTTCAAAAGGCAGAACATGTTTGCTGCTACTACAGCTGCGTATGATTTACCTCGCTGACCCCAATACTATACTATCACAGCTCTATTGTTACTAGAACAACTACTTCTGATAATAACCACTAACGATAACAACATCCCAGATGTCTGTTGTTGTGAGAAGAGCAGAGTTGAGTTTAAAAAAAACAGAGCGTAGTCTCTATCTGTTTGCTGGAGGCCAAACGCTCAGCAAGTTTTTAAACCACGAACTCCCAACAACGCCTCAGGCAGATTTAGAATATGAGAAATTGTTTGTGACCTACTCCCCTGAAAGAGCGGGTGAGAAAAATATGTAAGGATGTCGGTCTGTCTGTCAGACGTGTTAACACAAATATGGATATTCATAGAGAAAGTGTTAATGAGATTTTTCCTCCAGTGCAGGGGTCCAACCAAAGACACAGGAAATCACTGACACACTCACATGCTCTGAAAGTGTGTTGAACAATAACTGTGAACACAGCAGACTTCTGTTCTCCCACTCTCTCCTCCTCCTCAGGTTGTATTTGTGTTATTCCACGCCCACACGGAACAACAAAGACTGCACTGTTGATTTTATCAGACTCCGTGGAAGTCGGCTAGAGAAGCTAAACGGCGCGTAGCTCCATATGGAGACATGGCCGATGGTGTGAATGCTTCCGTCAGAGCTCCAATGAGCTACATTCCTGTACATTACGGGTGTTTCCTTTGATGGCTGCTATGAACATAGTTTTCAGTCAGTGCTACATAACCTGAGCGCTAACCTGTCGAATCCTGAGGGAAGAGAGCCTCGGTTAACAAGCCCATCAATTATTAAATCAATTATCTGACATGGTGCAATGTGGGACTGCAATGATTAGTTATTGATTAGCAAAAGAACATTTTGATTAATTTATGAATAAAAAAAAACCAGCAAAGATTTGATGGTTCTCAAATGGGTAATTTGCTGCTTTTAAAATGAATTGTGGGTGTTTTTGGACTGTTTGTCAGACATATCCTTTTGACTTGAATTGTAATTTATTGCTGTTTTTAATTAATTTAAGATTATAGAGAAAGGGATCATGACTTGCAGCCCTGGTGCAATGTCCTCTATATGTTTATATAATGATAGTTGTAATCGTTGTCGGTGAACATCCTTATTCATGGGAAGTGACTTGTCTTATCTAGATGGAACTTCCAAATCCTCTTTTTCTGTGTTTGTCTTAACGTGTGCTTGTGTTCCTGTGTGTTGGTTTGACGAAGTCCAGACCTTTACTTTCTTCACTCCATCTGGCAATTATGAGTGGGAACTAAAGAGGCAAAAACACACATTTTTGTATTTAATTCCCATAATGCAAGTGTCTTTTCATTCAGCGTCTGGCCTCATTTGTAGTTTCAGATGGAGTAGTTTTGACTGAACTGCTCTCAGCAGGACTGAAGTTGTTCAACAGCTGCCAGAGAACCTCTGGCTGGATCTCAGATAAAAACATTTCTGTGAGGTTCCTCTGAGCGTTCTTGAGTTACACTTCTGGTCTAAATACTTGTGGGGATATGTTGGGGAACTGAAAACGGAGGAAACAAACATGACAAAGGGCAGTCTGGAATATTGGCATCGGACCAAACCCACTCCTCGTATTTGTGTGGAAGCGGAAGCTCTCCTGTGAACCATGTAAACATGTACTCATGTTTTGGCATGAGCGCGTACAAAAAAAAAAAAGAAGCATGAAACTTAGATAATTACCAGTTAAAATGAGTCATAGCTGAAGGGAAGGGCGATGTGACGATGATAAATAACAATCAACTGATATACCAAAGAAGTGCCAGTTTGATGGCTTTTTAGCAACATTTTATCTTTATAGGATTTTTTTGCATAAATGCAATGAAACACATTGATTTAGATTACTGGATTGGTTGAAAACAGACATTCCTTATTTTATCTCAAAGATAGCTCATTTACTGTCCTGTATGACCAACAAAAAAGAGATTTTTACTGGAAAAACTACTTTCAAGATAACTACTTTTTTCATTAATGCATTAGATATTAATTAGCCAATTTAACTTTTTGAACCCTGACCCTGAAAACTACTGTAAACCTTCATAGGAGATGTTATCTATCTCACATAGGGCTGGGCGATATGGAAATTTTTTTTGACTAAAGACCTCTGTAATGAAATGCAACAATATTGTACTGTTGGTGCTTTCACAGAATATTAACACAATGAGATTTTTGTTGGATAATCATCAGTAATGTGGATATAATGATTTGAGTGTGTTAAAAACAAAACAGGGTTCAGAAAAATCCCATCACTTTCCTGTAATGCAGCCTTTAAAACCTGGAAAAGACGACACTTGTGGCGTATATCAATATTACCATATCCCAAACTTTAAAAAATATCATTAATTTACAGTAATTCACATCGCTCACTTTCTAGCACCTAGCACTTTCTGCCCGTCTGAAAGCCCTTTTTCTAAGAGGTCTGATGAATGTTGTTCTTGATAAGACAGGGGCAGAATGTTTTCCCCAAAAAATACTCCCCAGTTGTAGAACAAACACATTCGTCATGCCTGAGGCCAGGTGGGAGACTCGGTATGTGTTTGAATTGTTGAATTTGTAGGAGCCTTTTAGTAAAGCTGCATTTAAGAACACGTTCCTGTGTCTTTTATAGTCGCAGTGAAGGAGTGTAGCCTGAAGTTTTGAAGCCAGAAGAGTAAACCAGACGTTGAACAGCTGCATGGCGTTGAGTATAAGTGAATGGGACGGGCACACACAGACATTTTCACCATGTTTAGTATTAAGTGCAGAATGTTCCCTAAAACAGAAACATGGCATGAAGACAAAACATGATAATACAGAACACTGTCGTACATGAAGTATATTATATATGAAGGCAGCAAGTAGAGCACCTTTCTTTTCTTTGTTTCATTTTAACTTTATAGTGTGTGGAAGTAATCCAAACACTCACATGCACGTTCTAAAAAAGCTAAAATTAATTATAGACAGTACAGATGATGAATTATCCCACAGTGTCACAAAACCACAGAATGCTGGAATGCTAAGATAATTATGTTCTTTGCTTGTTTTAATTTTAATAACAACCTTATGTTGCAAAAGGGACTGTTTACCCCAAAATCCCAGATACATATTTTTCCTTCTACTTGAAGCGCTGTTTATATCCGTCTAGATTGGTTTGGTGTGGTTTCCTAGTTCTGGAGATGTCGGCCAGAGAGATTGTTGTGAGCAGTTTCAGGAAGGAAATACATTATTTATTTTTTAACCATAGTTCCGACATGAAACTGCTCACAACAAGGTCTGTGGATTATTTTAAGTAACCTGGTCATGATTTCTGGATTTATTTTAGATGTTATAAACCCCACAAGCTGAGCGCCATATAGTCTAATTATATTGGAGAGAAGGCAGACATTTCCAAAACTAGGCAACTGACCCCAAAACAATCTATATTGATAAGAGGTAATATATATATTTTTTTATTTTGGGGTAAACTGTCCCTTTTTTAAACATGACATGATTTCCATTATGATTGTTCTTATCCATAGCGCCATTATGTGGCCTTCATGTTTTGTAGGAAAGGCCGACATCATTTACATGTTGTGTTGAAATGAAAAGCTTCATCGGGGAGAAATTAAACCAGTCAAACTCGTCAGGTGTGTGTCGGCTTGTGCACGGTGAGAGGAACACCTCGGGCTGAGGCAGGTAGGGAATGACCTGAGCACACTGAGGTGTGAATAATTTAGGGTGTTGGCCGATCCAGTAACAGCGTATTGGGTGTAACTGCATGTTGAGAATGCACTCAGTGGGCTTGGCTGTAGTCTTGCCACATAAAAAAATGATCTGCGTTTTTGTTTGTTTGACTAAGAGACGTTTGTATGACTATTTGTAAAGCTTAATGCATCGACAGGTTTTTTATTTTAAACCTGTTCAGAACACTTCTGAAAGAGGAATGAGATGTTTTCCTAACAGATTATTCTACACAACAAAAGCTTATTTTTAATTCAGCAGCAACTTCCACTGAAGCGCGTTTTTTTTAATCTGTCGTCATATGGTTTTTACAAAGTAGGAGTGGCCTACGTCTGAGACTGTATCGGTACGACAAGTTCCTTTTTAATTAAAGATTTCTGCAGAACGTCAGCGAGAGAAAGTGCTGTTCAGGGTGTGGAGGTGGTTTTTGTAGCAAGGCGACAAGTTAGGAAAGAGAGAGACTTTTTGATAATAATAATAATGTACAGTACTTAAGTCACTTTAAATGATAAAGACAAACAATAGAGGCAGCAATAAAACAAGAAAGATGACAATAGTCAAAAAATAGAAAACTAGTATATATATTTTAGGAGAATATTAATTGTAAACAAAAATACTACTCTAAGAACACATCAAGTCCGCTTGCACCTCTTGCTGTTAAAAACAAAATACTTGTTTCCCGTAAGGATTCTGTTCATCACAGGAAGTAACATTAAAAACCATACATAACATAAAAATAAGAGTGTTCAATTCTTAAATTCCCAATAATGTCCCAACTTTAACAGGAATTTTTCTGAGTATTTCCATTTGTGAACATGTAACTAACTAGTGTGCTTGTTTGTGTTGATCCCTCAGCTTGGGCCCAGGCGGTGGCTGCTCTGATGATCATCGGCCTCATCATCCTCATCATCGCCTTCATCATCTCCTGTGTGGCTCTGTGCTGTTCGCTCAACATCACTCTTCTGCCTCTCATTGGAGTTTTGTTGATCATTGTTGGTAAGATACTCACACATGCAAACATTATACGTTTCGGCAAATAAGACTACTTAGACATTTGGACATGTTTCAATCGTACTTTGTGATAGAAGAAAGTAATACGGTACAACTTGGGCTGCCTGACTGCACCAAAATGACCAACCACTCAACTAATACACTAAGATAGTGTAGTCGACAAAATTATATCCGTGTTAGTTGACTAAGAAGTTCTTTGGTCGAAGACAGCCCTGCTGACTAGACAAAGATCAACACTTACAGAAGCTTAAGGCGCCTCAAGTCCTACTGGTAGGAACATGTTGATGCTGGCATGTTAACAGTTTAACAATTTAACTGCAATTTGAAGGAGCAGCTTCAGGGCGATGGTTGTATTAAAGGGTCAAAAATCTAAACCTAAACCACAAAAAAAAAACTTATTTTCTCACTTAACACTAGTATTCATTTTGAGATTTGACCGCCTCACTGGCGAGTTTTCATTGGGACTACTCTTTACTGAGGAAAATAGTCCCTTCACAGAAAGGTCTGGTGTTTACTCTGATTGGTTGGGACACTGTTTCTAGACAGACGTTTTCTTATTGAATTATTGAATTTTATCATGTCAGCCACACAAAGAAATATGTTTCACCTAAATGGTGTTATTATGGTGGCATATATCTCAAAGCCATGTGTAATAATCTAATTATGAAGTGAGTACCTGGAAAAAATCATACATAGTTTAAAAAAAAACATTTTAATTGTATAAAAAAAAATAGGAATGAGCTTTATTACCATCAGATGCGTCTAGTGTCAACTGAGAATTTTAGGGTTGTCATCAGGGTGGTATCATTTGGGAATTTTCTGAACCTAAATATTTACATTAAAATGTATTTATCAAGACCATCGGGTCTGTAGTTTACTGTCATGATCAGCATTGATCATGGTCTCGCTGAATAAAATAAAATAAAAAATATAAATTCCCATTAAATTTGACAAATGAATACTACCAGTCATTGAGGTTGTTAAGACTGAAAGGGAGTGTGAGCCATCGAGGCGAGGCAGCGAGATAAAGGTTAAGAGATTGTCTAAGAACAGAGGAGTGAAAGAGGGAGCCAGAAAGAAGTCCAATTCAAGCTTTCTTTAGAAAGGATATTTAAGTGGGAGTGATTTAAAGGAGGAAAAGCAAACCTCAATACCAAAGAGAAGGGGTGAACGCGGTGATGTTTGACGTGGAAAGGTGGAGAAGGCGTTAGAAACAAAGGGAGTGGAGGAAACAGAAAGCGAGTGAGATGTTCTGCTACAGAAGGAGGGATGGTCAATGTTTTGGTGTGAGCAGGGGAACAGCTGGAAGTTGACATGAGTGACTCGCCCCACAGGGAGTCTGAGCAGGAGAACGGGGCGGAGCCAGACAAAGACACGCACACAATGATGCATACAGCTTTTCACTGACTGGTGAAACTGACAACTGAATTCCCAGAAACTGTGATGTTCGTTTTAAAATGTGCCGGAGGGAGTTGGAACGCTCGCTGCTGGAGCTCCAGAGAAATTTGTCACTTGGCTCCCACAGGTGGCACAAAATGACTCGTCAGTTCGTCTTGGAATAATTGGATTAGTGCTCACCAGCATAACAATTATTGGACCATATAAATCATCCAAGATAATTGTACTGCATTTATTGATATAATCCAATGATCACTTTGTGCTTATTAAGGTGATTAAAGTGCAGCGTTATCCTTTTCCCATGAAGTGCCGTAACACACAGCAGTCGAGGGCTTCTTTGCCGAGGGCTTCTTCTTCTATTGGAAATATTAGACGCATTTCAAACCCTCGCCCAGATATATATATTTGATAAGTTTGAGATCTCCGATCAAATTCAGAATAAAGTTGTGTATCTGGACAATGTTTGTTATGACTGACCCGACCTCTACCGGCACGCCAGTGGGGTTAAGAAGTCAGACAGTTTGAAATTTAATATTCTGGTTTTCTTGTATTATTCAGTATTTAAATCACTTTGAATCGCTTTTCTGTGATTTTATGACTTTCAGTTTGTTTTACTCTCCTGTGTTTTCACGAGTTAATTTAGTTTTCTTTTGTTCATTTCATTCTCTTTGTAAATGATTTCTGTTTCGATTACAAATCACTTAACTTTATAGATTTATTTTTTAGATCACTTTTTAATTATAGTTATGAAGTGATGGTTAAATAAGTTAGTGAGTTGCATTCTTATACACAATTGTAAAAGGGTGATTTTTGATAGTGAAATATGATTTTCATTCAGTAATTCACTTCTGTTTGGTACCTTCAATTTCAAGTATCAAAACCTATGATCGCTACAGAATATTTACGGTGATGGATACCTCTCTTCAGCGTCTTTTTGCTTTTCATACCATACTAACATGAAATGAAAGCTATGGCAGGAAAATGCACAACAGAATAGTTGAATCCACTAATATGCATTGGAATAGTGAGCAGATCTGTTACAAATAGGCTAAAACAAGTTCACTATGGCCCTTTAACTCCTGTCAGGTCTCTAGTATCGTACTCCTGGTCTCGCAGAGGCAAAAAAAGCAGATGGAAGTTCTTCAGAAATTGTCATGATGTTTCACATAAAAATTTCTGATGAATAAATCACACCTGAGTCACCGCCTGACATGTCTTGACTTGAGGGCGTAAAGAGCTACTGTCACATACAAGTGCATCACAAGATAAAGCGATGTAGCACTTTTTGTGAGAGGCGTCCCGTCTGCTGCTACTGACTCACCTCTGTCACGGATATCGTTATGTTAACTCTTACACGCTCTTGTGAAGCTATTTTCCACACCCTGCTGTTGGTGTTGCTGTATATTCATCCAACCGGCTGATTTAAAAAAAGGTCACCTCTCTTTGTCACCCTGCAGTGGTTCTCCAGATCATCGCTCTCATCATCTACCCCGTCAAATTCAACGAGGAGCTCTTCGAGGGCCACTATTACTACACCTGGGCCTACGGCTTCGGCTGGGGAGCCACCATCCTCTGCATCGGCTGCGCCGTCCTCTTCTGCTGCCTGCCACGCTACGAGGATGAGCTGTCCGGCCTGGCCAAGACCAAATACCTCTACTCCTCTGCCTAAATACTAAACCTGCCCCCCACACACTCACTAACAGACATTTCCATTCTGAGCTGGATCTGCGCTGGCCAATGATCATTTGGACACTTTTCACCGTTTCACCAAAGATCCACGATGGCTCAGTTCAGTTAGATTTGGCTCGGCAGTGGAAAAACATCTCGAGTCCAAAGCGAGGGCTGCTTCTTCCTGGAAGTGGACTGTAATTGGATGTCGCATCTGCTTTAATGTACACACCTTCATTATAAGTCTTCATCATAAGTCTTCATCATAAAAAGAAAACAAAAACATTTTTTACCATTCTGCATTCGAGTGAGACCTCTTCCTCATTTTACCAGTAATTCTCAATGCAAGATCACCCAAGTGCACTTAACCTAAGGGAATTAATAATGTGTAAAGCATAGCTTTAGCGGGACTAATAAAGGATTATCTTATCTTATTTTTATTTTAGAACTACCTTGGTAGAAGAGAAGTTCGGACTAAAACTTGCACAGGGTGCAAAAAGAATCATTAATCATAATTTGGTTTTGTCCCATGTGTTACAATTAGTTTTTCTCCGTTCTTCAATGTGTCTTTTATTCTGTATGTGGTTGTGCGTGGGGTAAGAAGAAAGCAAAGGCTTGGAGTCAGAAGCTGAATGTAATGTACACATATGGAAATGTGGTTTAACGGTCGTTTTTGCACGTTTTTATGATTTATAATTTTTTGATAATTCTTATCTGCTGTCTCCAGAGTTTTATATTCTTACTTACTACTAAAAAGGGTTTAACTGTGGGAGTTTGCCGTGCTGTCTTTGTATCTGTTCTGAGCACTACTATTAATACACTTGTCAAGTAGACACTGTCTGACATTGTACTGACTTTGCTGCAGTTGTTTCATCTCCGTCACTCTAAACTGGAAGCAAATTCAGATTAATTTCCATGAATCTTGATAATCTCTCGTGCAAATTTAGAAAACCTGTCCAAAGTTTGTCTTAAAGGGACCAATATAAACTCTGATCTCCTTTTCCATGTCTTGTTGCCTCAAAGTAGAGAGTCCATCCAGAGAGAAGACTTTCCTTGAGAGATTAAAAGAGGACCAATCATGTATTTTCTTAACCCTCATTAGATTTGATAATGCTCTTTTGGCTAACTGCTGGTTTGATGAGGCGTTGAGACCAAGGTGTACAATCTGCTGACATACTGTGTGTAAAACCGGTGCCTTAGCTTCTTCGGTGTTTATGAATGTCCTATCAAACTGATCAGTCTGATTTTACTGACTGTTTAATCCCCGTCAACAGTTACATTTCTCTCCAGGCCAAGACCAAATAAGTGCCCAGACCAGACCAGGTTATATTGTTTCTATTACATGAAAGAGTTCTGAGGAAAAGATAATTTGACTGTTCAATCAAGAGTTTAAGTTCATATCCCACCTCACCATCCGACTTGGAGTCCTGCAAGTTATTTACGCAGAAAATTGCTGCGTAAATAACTGACGCGATACTGAGAATCGGTGCTGATTCAGGCAGGTGAAGGTGAGGGGAAAAACAAACACGCTTTTACTCATGGAAACCAGCCTTTTCAGATATTAATCACTATTTGGGCATATAGAGAATGTATTATAAACATTCCCCACTTCTGGAAATTACTCGGCTGTTTCTCTGCTGTAGTATGAATTAATTATTTTTGGTAGTCTGTGTGTTTTTATGCAATAAAAAGTTTCTTTTTTTTTTGAAGTGGTTACATTTTCTGATTTATTTCACACCGCAGTGGTGATGTTTATGTTTGGAGGGATAAAGAGGAAGAGAGAGGAGAAAAGGATAAAGTGCATATATTGTCAAATGTTTTTTAAATGTTTCATATGTTTATCTCCACTTTAATAGGCAATAAGGATGATCAGATTTCACAAGGGCCAACGTAAATACATATTGTATAACCACCAGAAATGTACTTGCGTTTCTAAACCAATCCAAATATGCAAGTTTGAGTTGTTTATTTAAAATGTCAGTCAGGCTCGGCAGAAAATCCAGTTGCAACCTGAATGCAAATTATGTTCCTGTGTCAGTGTTTGTACTTAGACTCATATTTAGTTGTCAACACACACACACGGCTTGCAGAGGACCATAGTTGACAAACAACACACAGACACACAGATGTGAGTCATGAATGTACGACATGCACACACACCCAGAGAGCCACACCCTAGGACTTGGCCCATGTGGGAATTAGACTTTGCTCAGCATGTCTTGACAGCTCTGGTTTCTCTGTGAAAGAGCGTGTGGAGAGAAGACATGCTCGAGGGGGAGGGAAGAGATGACATGAGGGTGAGAAATGCAATGTGAGGGAGTGGAAGAAGACAGCAAGAGAAAGTCAAAGAAAGACTGTGGGAGGGAGGGAAGTATAAAGTTAAATTATGGGAAAAACAGCAATAGCAAGATAGACGCTTCATTTGGGTAATTACTTTTCACCCCATGACATGTTTCGGGTGTCCTGTCTCATTTCAGAAAACTGAGGCTTCATTGTTCTCTTTATTAATGAGTGACATGTTTAAGCATGTCTTAACTTCAGGTGTGTACTATAATATATGCCTATAAAAACACTAAAAACATCAACGTTTGAGGAAATATTTCACAAAACCACCTGTAGCGGCAATCTCGTCTCTGTCCGGTAATCCCTATTACCACTACTGTTACAGTCTGTGTATGGGCAATGAGCTTGACGCGTAATGAGTCTTCAGAGGCAGTAACTCAATTTTTAAAGTTTACTCAACAAAAAATAAAGATACAAGAATCATTCAGTGCTCAACTTGGCACAACGGTCAAAAAACTGTTTTGCTCCGCAGACTGATTAACCTCAACTGAGGGATATAGGCTCTGACGTAGTCAGTAACGTAACTTAAAGGAGCATTTCAACACACTTTTATAAATCACTAAACAAACCTTATTAAAGTCTATTATGGCTCTTACACCACCTTAAACATGAGGATTTACATTATATTTCACCTCATAATCTACAGGACTTACCAAATTAAATTAATAGATATTCAAATATTATTTTAAAGAAACAAATATGCCATTACAAGTAAAAGTGTGTTCATCAGTAAATTGTATTTGAAGTGAAAAAGGTGTTCACTCTGCCCCCACTCCAACTAATAAAGTATTCTGATACTGATAAAGTATTCTGATACATAATTAAGACCATATAATATTGTTAATATTCATGCATCAATTCATAAGTATTGTACTGTTGTAGCTGGTTGAGGCTGGGGCATTACTATAGGGAGGGCAGAAAGAAAAATACATTTTTGCCACACTAATTTATATATATATATTAAACACTTTTCTCTAATTGTTTTATTTATTTTTATAATGTTACCTATTTATGTCTCATAAGGTTATTTAGAGGAAACCATCTGAGAAGTTTTGAGGGGAAATCACACTTAATACAAAAAACTTATAGACATTTCAAATGTGACAAAGGGGCCCAAATAAACATTGTTTATTTTTGTAAAGGGTCACAAAGCAAAGAGATTGGAAACCACTAGTTGAATCTTTTTTTCTTCTTCTTCTTTTTTAACTGTCTTTTTTTGCATTTTCAACACAACAGAGCAATCCTTGACATTTAAATAAATAAACATAATAAAATAAAATAAATAGTAAATAATCAAAACAGTAGTATTAGTATCCATAGTTTTAGCTTATAGCGAGTATAAATGCTAACCTTTACATACATGAACATCTACACCAACAAATGTTTATACATATATACAACCATCCACATCCACATACATACCCGCATAACATACCCATATGTACCTTCCCACATGTATATACTTTTACACATACACTCCACAAGGAGGGGTCAATGAGGAGGGAGGGGAGGACTGAATAGCTACATTAAGTACAATTAAATGATATATGCAGTAAATATATCAAATAAAACTAGTTGAATATTTAATGATAAATGTGGTCGAGTAGAAGTAAAAAGATGCATCATAGTACAAGTACATCAAAACTGTACTTACTCAAGTAAATGTACTTTGTCACTTTCCACCACTGCTTTCAGTCATTAGCGGCAGTATTGACTCCTCTATTGACAGTTGGCCTCCAATATGTATCACAAAGGGGCTAAAAATAATAAATCTCATTTACAATGGGGTAACCACCTGGCCAAATGCATTTTTTTTTAAACATATAGTGAGCTGTACCTCAGAGGTAGAGCTTTTCAAAACACAATGATAGCTGTCAATGAGTGGAGCATGTTAACAGATCCACACAGTGAACTTTAGCTTGACAGTTTCAGATTAGCGAAATGTTTTGGATAAAGGATGTATGATGACCGTGACGTCCACTGCAAAACAATTGTCATATAATTCAATTTAAGAGGTATTTTGTGCAGAGTTGCTAGATTTAATTTATTAATATTATTTTCTTTCATACTTGTTGTGAAGAGAGAAAGAGATCCTGGTAGCACCTTAGTCATATGTCTTAGACTGTCAGTGTTTGCTTTCCTTCTGTCTGTGTTTCTGTATGATCGCCACTAGAGGTCAGGCTTGATCAGTAAATCAGCTCCTGTTGCATGTCCCAACTGTCCAACCCACATTGTTTTCCCTCTCTGGGTCAACTTGAGCTTTTCGAGGTGTCTGTGAAGTAGTGGCCCCCCAAAACAACACCTACAAGACAATGAAAAGATGTGAAGTTAGAGTCAGCCTCTACCCCGACACAAAGTGCTTTTCACTGGGGGTTGGTTTCGATCCGCCTCCGAGGTGCTTTCCACTGAGAAGAAGAGCCAGAAGAACATTGAGATGTTCTCCTCAGGGTTCTCCCCGCTGTTCTGCCACCTCATACCAGAACGGGGCCTCGAAGCTTTTGGGGCACTGCGGGATTGATCTGGGTTCAGAAGTCACTCTTAGGGACTCGCCACACTGTCAGAACACAAGAGGAGGATGAATATAGGTACGTATTATAAAGCCTATAGATTAATGTAAAGTACCTGGATTACTAGTAGACTGCCATGTCGATGGCCAACATGTTTGTGACTATCGTAAACCCAGTTGGGTACTGTGCCTTTTCAATGCCAACATAAGATATTGTTTAATAAATGTAATGTATGAGATAATATCAAGAGCGTGGACATATTTATGGTTACTTTGTCTTGAATTCAATACGCAGTGGAGAGAGACACAGGAAAGACTGGGAAGCATAGATGAAGACAAAGGTCCCATACTGGATTCAAGCACAGGTGCATGCGTATTTTAATACTGCACACAGAAGTGCAGTAGTAACCTGACCGCGGAACAAAAGTTCATGTCACATGTCTTTGATTTTGCGGTGAAGGTTATGATCAGTCAAACTCTCAGTGATTCACGCTCCTCTTTTAGCAGGTTTCTGAACACCTCACTGGTGACCTGCTTCTTCCTTTACGAGAGAATGAAAAGAGTCAAATGCCATCGGCATGACTGAGGAAGGGCCTCTTTTTGTGCTCTCTATACATTATATGCTTTATTAGCCAGCCATGGCCTGCAAAGCATATTAAAACGATTTGATTTATACTATATTATGTTTCAAGACAGGACCATATTAATAAAAGCGCAAGCAGACAAATCATAATTATTCTATATATATGTTCAACTTTTAAAAAGATGTTGTTGTGCTGTTAAAATTGTGAAAGGTGTGATACATGTTAGTCGCACTGTGCTTTCAAAATGTAAGTGGTGGAGAAAGTATTCTGATCCTGTACTTTGGTGTAAAGTTACCACTAAAAATACTCTCTTAGTCCTGCATTGAAAATGTAAAAAAGAAGAAGAAGCATGTAAGCATGTGTGATATGTATTTAAAGAATACAAAATAAAAGTACTTTCTGCAAAAACATGGCCACTGTAAGTGCATACTAATATATTTTGTGAATACATTATTATTACTGATTTGTTAATGTGTGAGTGGAATGTTAATGCTTTAGTTGGTCGACATGGGGATAACTTTAGATATACAATTTGAGCGTATCGTTTTCTGTGTGAAATCTTAATTTGTAAAGTAACAAAAGATGTCAACGAAATGTGGAGTATAAAGTACAATCCCTGCTTTCAAAATCACATATTTTCTGTTGCTTGGAGTATGCATTCAGTTGGGGCCATACGACTTCATCATGACATTGTACCTTGAACTTTGACCCTCTTTCTCATACTTCCGCTGTGCAGAGAATTGTGGGTCAGAATAGCCAGAAAAGCATGCTGACTTGCATAAATGTAGGACATGCTGGTATTTTCGGCATACTGCATTTGACATACTGTGTATTGGGACATACTAAATATTTTTCTCTGGCATACTTAACAGTGTGGTAGTATGGGTATTAGAATACACTGAAAAGTATCCAGCGGTATGGAAGGGAAATAAAAGCTCCTTTGATTTGAACATAAGTACAGTACTTGAGTGAAAGTGGTTTGTTTCATTCCACCACTGGAAAATAGTCACAAAAAAACTGTGTTAGCGGGATAGTCAGAGGCCGTTTCAAAGTGTGAAAGCAAAAATTTAATTTCCAAATTTGAAAAGGAAGTAAATACTTGACTTAAATTTTTTCATCTTCCTAACTGACAACAATCTTTCCAGACTTTACCAGGAAATGTAAGGTTCCTGGCTTTCTTGTATGGTCTTTAGTTCTGCTATAAGGCATTTAATAAGGAATAAGTTAAATTGTATCGATACTTGCAGAGACACTGAGTATTTTTCTCTCTCAGCATGTGTTGTATCTGACCGTCATGTACAGTAACATTGTGAGAGATTTTAGAGGATTGCTCATATTGAACCACGTGGTGATTTGGAACAACAAAGTGGGCCAATTATCTGTTCTGGGGGTTTCCATGTGCTGATGACAGTGGCGCTTTGATTTCATCAATTCCACAACCAGCTTGTATTGATCAGCCCCACTTGTGACTCAGGAACCTGTAAAACGTTTGGAGAACTAAATTATCCCCATTATATTTATAATAGCCTCAGAGTGAGATCATTGTGTCCAAATATCTTATAAAATGCTGAGTCATGGGCATTTGTAGAATCTGTAATGGTGACATTGCACTTGTTGATGTGCTAAATGTCAGCTCATAGAGCAAGAGCAGTGGGCCCATTTTGAACTTTAACCGGTGAGACCGACTCAGTGGGTTCATTCCTCATGGATCCATGCCGTCAGATGACATGTAGAGTTTCTGTTCCCTGCACGAGCAGAAAGGAACCGTGATTTCCAACAGGGGAAGAGAAAGGAAAATAGAAAGTAAGGAGTGAATCAGTGCAGGAGTTATAACAACAGGTAGATGAGACAAAATGTTCTTTTGCAATAACTCTGGATAGTTGTCCACAGTGAAAATGCAACAAACATATTTACCTTTTGATCTACTTCACAGTTAAAAGTCAAAAAGCTCCAGAGTCAAACATCTGGAAGTCAGATTTTCGTTAAATCTGCTTTGAATTACGGAGAATCTTGCTAGATTATACTCCTTTGATGGTATTATGAAATGTGATGCTACTGTGGTCTGTTTGATGATAACATTTTTAGCAACGAAGCGATAAGACGGCAAATTGATTAATCGATGTGAATTTCTTTAAATTTCATGACAAAAATTGTGTTAACGAACAATTGGGGTCATTCATCCAAATCAAATGATGTGAAGATATCATCTTGGACACTTAGAGCATTTTTTACTTTTTGTGGAATTTTACAGAAAAACAAATAACAAATTATTGGAAAAATTATCAACAGATTATTTTATTTAGAACTGAAAATAATAATGTGTTGCAGCTCATGCCATCTAAATGTATCAAGCCTCTCTGTCTCACCTGCCACATGCAACACTAGCAAGTCAAAAGTGACAGACTGCTTTTCTGCTGCAGCTTCTGTAGTGGTAGACCGCAGTACAACAGTACTTTGCCCCACACTGATGGTTCACTGATAATACAACTTGTCAACCACCATACAATATATATATATATTTATATATATATTCTTGACAGACAACTGTTGAGCACTGCAACTGTATTTTTTTTTGTGGTGTTTTATAAGCTGAACACTTGAATGGGCATGATAAAAGAAATGAGATAAGTAACTTAATAATAACTAACTTTTGAATGAGAGAGAAACAGATTAGTTAAATGAATCTTGCAGCCATGCACCCAGAGCGAGCCCACCCACATCTGCCTCGGAGGTGCCCTTGAGCAAGGAGATCTGTTTAACATAACTTCCAAACGGTGGAAACAGTAACAACGCCATCATTGCAATAAGTGACACATGAATATACAAATAAACACACGCGCATACGTTCAACTAGCCGGTCAAAGTCCACTTATGGTCCAGAGATGAGAGTTTCTTTCGTTTTCCTGACTCATTTGCAGTGGCGGGTCTCGTTTGCAGGCGTGTGGTTTATTTCTAAGGCTGTCTCATGAAATAAAAAATGACGCGACCTGTCTGTCTCCCTCATTGACGCTCCTTTGTGCACAGTAGGTGGGATATGCTTTCCAGTATTGAGTCAGACAGATAGAGAGCCCCCTAGCGGCGAAGAGCTGTAACTACACCCAGGTTGTGACTGAGCGAGAGAGAGAGAGAGAGCGAGAGAGAGAGAGAGAGGGAGGGTGAGAGAGAGAGAGAGGAAAATGGGTGGACGGAAAGTCCCCGTGTGGAAATCCCCTTGACTTGTGCCTTTTCCTTTTAAAAAAAGAAAACAACTATCATTAGCGGACTGTGTACTCCTTTGAAAGGCTTCGCGAGCTGCCCGGGCTCCGAACTAGATCTGATACTGAAGGAAAGAGAAGGTTGAATGGCGCCGAGGACCGCAGCGGTGAGGCTGAGTGAAGGGGCTCAGAGAGGACTAGCCTGAGCATCCGGGAGGGCTTTGTTATTACCCCCGACATATTACACAGGTAAGACACCCGTCCTCCCCTCCCTGTGCACCACATTTCTCACCAAAAGGGGGTGCGACTTGGTGGTCAGGCTGCATCACGTCTGGGCCTTGAGCAACGTTATGGTCGTGTTTCTGGGAACATGGAGGAAGCGTGAAAGCCTGCGCACGACAGTGGCTTTGACAGCCATTGTTTACAAAGACGTCACCCTCGAGCGGATAACGGAGCGTTTAAACAGCCCAGATGTGGCGTCGGCGCCGCGACACATGTAGCGAGACCCGCCGCGTTTGACGCGTTTGAGGGCTACATTGTTTCAAAGGTAGTTGTCATTGGAATTACGTAAGCCTTTAACGTCAGCAAAGTCTTCTGTTGTTGTGTTTTCAGGGGTTGCCAGCCACCTTAAACCGCAGCGTCCACCACTTTGTCTGTCTGGCCCCAAAAGTCTTCCAGCGGTGTCAAACACGGCGAGTAACGGCTCGTGTCAACACGCTCGCGGACATCCAGGTGTCCGTCTTCTCGTCCCCTCATGTGACTGACTAGCTCTGTAGCGTGGCCTAGTCCGCTGTTGCACCTGCTGCTGTTTGAGTAGTGAAGGTGCTCAGGTGTTGTGATTGTTAAAGCTGCTCAGCTTCTTCTAAAACGGGTCATTTAAACGCGAGGAAGTTGAACAAAATAAAAAAGAATTCAGCAAAACTCCAGGCCTACTTTGCTGACCATCACTTTCTACTCCCCGTCAACTGAAAATGTGCTGACACACTCTTCATTTTTGGGGTGAAATATGCCTTTAAAATGTCAAGAAAAAAGAAGAAGAAACTACTCTCCTGCAATACTCTACTGTGAGGTTGTGTATTGAACCTTAATACGTTTAAGTACCAACCAAAATATTGCATCAAGCACTGAAAGTGTTTTTACATTTTTAATGTATCCTTCAAACTGCCCTAAATCAGGAAACTTTGCTAACTTTAGGCAACATTCTTGTACAGCTGCTTGTGTTACAACATTAAACAAGGATGTATTGAGAGTTTTACATACTTATGTGAAGACATTTTTTACCTCCCTCATACTTTTGGCATTGAGAATAGTATCAGTAGTGAAACTCTGGCATCATAATGGCACAGGTATCAAACGTTTTCTAACAATTCCTCGTCTCACTCTATTTGAAGCATTAGGACTTAATGCAGGCCGGCAGTCTTGTCGTCTGGAGAAAGGTGTTGACGAGGAAGGGGGCCTGTGGGCAGACAGTGTGACCTCCACAGCAGCCCGGGAAGCTCTGGGTGGCCTTCAGTTCAAGTCTGGAAAACACCCGTTTATTGTTGGAGGGCTTTGAAGCCAGTGGGACACTGGGTCGCCCTCTTCGGGGGGGGGAACAAAAAAAACTATTTAGTCGAAAAGGAAAATTAAAAGAACAAACAAGAATACAAAGAGTTCTCTGTGTGCGTTTATTCCATTCGGTCCGCCAGAATCTCCAGTGAAAAAGCACCAAACAGCTTTTTTTGCAGTGAGATGATCCTGTGTGTTGGGTGGTTTCCCCGAACAAACAGTAAATTAAGCTGTGCCTTAAGTCATAGTTAGTAAGGAAGGGGAATCTCTTCTGAAAATTTCCCACCAGCCCCACCAGTCTATTCTTTTCTGTACTGTGAAGTAACCCACTCCCCCTTCTCTCCATCCAGTTTCCACGTTGCTGGGCCAGCGGTGGTTGGTGCCTCCTCCTCCTTTCCTCCTCCTCGTTCCTCTTCCTCCCCTCCTTCCATCCACCTGGCCACTCATCCGCCATGTCGCAGGGTCAGAACTTCCTCCCCAAATTCCTGTTTGTCTCCAACCTGCTGAAGGCGGTGAAGATCCGTCAGCGAGTGCCCAACGACGTGGTGAAGCCGGCTGCCAGCAGCGGCCTGATGCACCACCTGCGTGGTATGCACCGGTATACACTGGAGATGATTGCCATGAACCACTTCCCGCAGGCCTTCATGGAGGTGGTGCAGGCCGCCATCCTGGACCGAGCCATGCAGGCCTCATTGGAGCAGGAGAAGAAGCTCAACTGGTGTCGGGAGGTGAAGAAGATGGTGCCTTTACGTACCAATGGTAAGAAAGATCTGCTGATCTCCACTAAATCTGGTTTCTATGATTTCCGTACTTATGCTCCATGAAGTCAGGAGCCTTTTGGTGAGGTTTTGTCACAAGTTGGGAGTTTAAATACATGCTGTTGGAGCGGGAGGCGCGGGCGACTTTTAACACAAAGTGCAACAACAGAAGCAATTCAACAAATTGTTCTCAGAGCTGATGTCAACCCTTTGTTCCTTTCTCTCATGAACTATAGTAATGTTCATTGCTCAGGGCGGAGGATGTGTTTTGCTTTTGTTTCATTTTCAATGATCGAGGAGGTGCGTGTTTGTGAGTCAGGGCTTATATGTAAATTCTGAGATGTCATTACTCACAAGCAGGGTTACTGTAAATGACAATAATGGAGGGACTCGATTCCGCTTTCACATCCACTCATTTCGCAGCCCCTCTCGGTTTTACTCTGCGTTTCAGTTCAGTCAGCCCATTGCTAAGTCAAGTTTTCTGTTACGTGGACGTTGTAACACGGGAACATCCCAGGGTCGGCAAACATTCAGACCCGGGCCTGATTACGTCTGATCAGAGCTCTGGGAAATTCTCTGGCGTCACTCGGAGGACTGTTATTTACTGTCGATGATGTTTCAGACCTGACTATTTCCACAGATTTTCATTTACAACCTTAGGGGTATGTCCCCTCTTTTTCTGTGTAGGGGTTTGTGTGGTGTGTGTTTGTGTGTGTCAGGAGTGTAAATGTCAGTGGATCTTAAACATCTCAAATAGTTGTACCTTTAGTTCCCCACCTGTCTTGGCTGTCGCTTTATGTCGCTGTCTTTGAGACTGTCAGCTGTGTGTCACGACTCACCGGGCCTTGTTCAAGCAAATCTGACCAAATCCAACTGACTCTCGCTGTCTCTTTATCTAGATGTGTTTAAGTTATTTCAGAAACAGAAATCAAGCTGAGTGACAGGTTTGTCTTAAACATGTGAGTTTCCAGAGGAAATAGTTTATTTATTGCTCGTAGGAAGCAATTAACACTATGCAGTGAGAAATTCCTGTTTTGATTGCATCTCAGAATTCACTTTGAACAGTTACTGGATGGATGAGGAACTTGCTGTATGTCATGTGTGTTAATAGTAAGTTAGTAATGATTAGAGGAGTTTCTGTAACTCTCGTCAAGACATGGTTCCTCTTCAGAAAGACCCCTGACTCTACTGGCTTCTGCTGCCAGTAACCTGAACGGAAAATCCTGCCTTGTGAAGATGATGTCATAAAGATGAGACAGAATTTAACAGCCAGAGTGTCTAACTCTGAAGGACCCAGACGTGACTTTGAGCAGAGGACGGACAACGTGCGCACACACACACACACACACACACACACACACACACACACACACACACACACACACACACACACACACACAGAGAGAGGACTGACTGACTGCTGCTGAGTCACTGAGCTCGGCAAACAGACACACATACGGAGAGAGTACGTGAGAGAGCAAAAGTCTGTCAATGAACATCCAGTCAGAGCAGGCCATATTCATCAATCTCCTCAGAGTCATAACACTGCAATAAGATCAGTCTCCACATCGTCTGGGACCTAAATGGACCCAGTAGCTCCCTGAATTTATTCCACAGTCTAGAAGAAATACAACTGACATCATAAAAGCCAAACAGCCTCATAAAGCGTTAATTCCCCAGCAATTAAAAATAACGGGGTCACATCGGCTTTTCCGGTTTGTAATGCAACCTTTTCACAGCGTGAAGACACGCGTTATTGAAATTCAGTGCGTCTTCTGTCTTGAATGTCTAGGACGCATCCAAGGGTTTTTCCCAAACAGCATCCCATGTCTGTCATGTGTCCCCAACAGGCAGGATTTGTTCAGCTACAATACACTAGTAGCTGAACAGTCTACATGCTGTAGTAGCAGAGAGGACACACACACCGCCACGGTGTTTTCCCTTATAAGAACAGACTACTTTTCTTAATGTGGTATCCACAGTGTTTGATAAAAACATATTATGTCATATCTCCAGTTCTAATATAAAAGCAGAAGCAAAACCAGTCTCGGCCAGTGCTGTTTGTTTAGTTTTACAAGACATCTTGGAGACAGAGTGGGAGAGTGGATGGCGTGTGCCACAAACATAAATCTGCATTGGAAAGCACCCCGTTGCAACCTTGTGGTTGATGTCACCTGCACGTGAGGTGTGTTTTCAGGAAGTGTCCCAGATTGCCACAGAGGAAGTGTCTGTATTTAGACTGATGTGACCAGCAGACCGTCTTTCATCTTTAGTCGTCACTCGTCAGGCAGCTCGATTGAGGGTCAAACATCTGTGTGTTTTTTGTGCGCAGGAAGAGCTGATTACACATGCGTGTTTTGGGCCTTTGTGCCTATTCTTGTGCCTGTGTATCTCTTTTGAGGATGGTGCCGTTGAGGATGCCTTTTCTCACTAGAGAGTGACGCTAGAACGCCAAAAGCCAACAATAGCTAGCTAGTCTGAAATAGAGGTGATGTTTTTTTGTTTTTTCTCTCATAAAGTACAGTGGGACGTTCCCTCGGTTGAATAAAAAACAACTGCATCTCACATTACCGTCCTCTCGCACTACAGATAATGTTTTGAGAAATGGGATACAGTTTGTCCTAGGGCATGACACTCACACCGGCTGAACTAATTTGAGACGTTTTGTCTTGCGGGCTGTGATTTAAATAACTTTTCCTTTACAGATGTTTTGCTATTTGATGCAGCAATGTTGTACATAGAAAGGTGTGTAAGTCTTGCCAGGTAAACCTTACGGAACAGATCATGAAGGAAGACGGAACATACACATTGCGGTACATTTGTATGCGTTTGTGCCTGTGAGTGCACATGTTATCTCAGCGCTCATTAATCACAGCCTTTATTGGGCGTTGATAGCAGTAGTTCAAAAGATAACATTCCATCCTGTCCAAGCCACGCCCCTGTGGAAAGTCCAGGACCAGCTGAGAGGCATTGATGAGTTGGGATCATAGGAGGTGAACACACACGCACACAAGGCAGAAGTTAGCTCTGGGAAATTCCTGTGTTTAGTGTGGCAACAGGGTTTTTCAGAGCCACACACATTGACAAACATGAGCTCTCCTGTTTCACAATGAGAAAAAGACCCAGCCATTGCCATAGGAGACTAAATCAAATTCCATGATTTTTAGTTGCACACACAAATTCCAGTTTAGAAACTCTTTATCTCCCTGACGTTTTGTAGAATATAGAGGAGGCAGTTTTCTTTGAATTGTTGGAGATTTTCAGGGCAGATTAAGGTAGTGAAGGAGCTGCATTTAATTTGTTCTCAAACATATTTCAAGTATATTGAGGACCAGCAGGGTAAAAGCCCAGCTTTGTCTGTAGTGTTTGCACAGTTTCAGACATGTGAGCTTCATATAATAGTCTAGATACCGGATAGTGCGACAACTGACCCGACTGCCTGGAAATCCCCAGACTTTAGTGTGTGTGTGTGTGTGTGTGTGTGTGTGTGTGTGTGTGTGTGTGCGCGTGCGTGCACTCTACATTCTCACACGCGTGTGCGTGAGTCCCCGCACAATTGTATTAGTTTACGTCCCATGTGCAAAATCAACCACCCTCAGTTCTAACATTGTATGTGCTTGCCTGCCTTTTCTGTGTGTGTCAATAGGAGACGGGAACTGTTTACTCCACGCGACCTCTCAGTACATGCTGGGCGTTCAGGACACGGACCTGGTGCTTCGGAAAGCCCTCCATGGTGTTTTAAAAGAGACGGACACTGGCGTCTTCAGAGCTCGCTTCCAGGCGGAGCTGCTCCAGTCCCAAGAGTTCACACAGACCGGACTGCGATACACCACAATGGTATGACGTATGATCAGATCCATGTCAAAAGTCTTAAATATTTTTGCCAGATGGAAGAAGCCTGAGATAAAACGTACATGTCCTAGTGAGACAATTTCAATCCTTATTTATGTCTATTGCATCCTTGCAAAAAAGAATATAGCATAATATATTTGTTGTTTTCATGCAATAGTTCAAGCCAGATTATATGTATACATCCTTCTTGTTTTCCTTCCGACAAAATATTTGATGGAATGTAATAAGTGTAATCATAAGTGTATCCATCCTCACTCTTTGTGTGTGTGTGTGTGTGTGTGTGTGTGTGTGTGTGTGTGTGTGTGTGTGTGTGTGTGTGTGTGTGTGTGTGCTGTCCCAGAACTGGGAGGAGGAGTGGGAAAAGATTGTAAAGATGGCGTCTCCAGCCTCCGGTAGCAACGGCCTCCAGTTTGACTCTCTGGAGGACATTCACATCTTCGTCCTCTCCAACATTCTCCGCCGACCGATCATCGTCATCGCAGGTACGGACTTTTTGTCATCTCGGAGTATGTTTATTGTTTCCTTTATCAGCCATCGAAGACCCGCTGGTCTCGTTTCAACTTGTCTTTCAGTCATAAAGAAGGTGGGGGTATCTCCTTCCACATGCCTCAACACTTTGCTCATAGTGTTTGACTTCACTGTATCACTTCCCATCCATTTGGGTTAGTGGATGTAGTTGTGTTGTTGTGTTTAATAAAACGTATGGAGGTTAAATAAGCAGAAACTTGTTTCAACTTTATTTAAAGGTTGTTCCGCTCAATGAAGTTGCAAAGTATATATATTTTTTTTTTCTTCTTGCCATTCACTTCCACTTTTAATCAAATTATTCATCAAAATCTATAAAAATAAATATCCTTTACCTACTTCCAGAAGCTGAAAAGTTTGATTTAACTGTGAAACAAGCCAACAATAAATTCCATAGAATGTGTACTAAAAACATTTAACTTGTTGTTGGACTGTTATCTTTTAAATCAGTAGTAATCCTTCAATCATTGTTCTTTCAACAGACCAGGTGGTCAGGAGTATGAAATCTGGCTCCTCCATCTCTCCTCTGAATGTGGGCGGGATTTATCTGCCACTACACTGGCCGCCCACAGAGTGCTACAAATACCCAATCGTGCTCGGCTACGACTCCCAGCACTTTGCGCCCCTCATCACCATTAAAGACAGCGGCCCAGGTAAGAAACAAGAAGAGACGTGTTATGGTGTTATGGAGCTGACGCGACAAAGAGCCCTGATGTGAAGTTGCTCTGGTTTTTATTTCTATGTGACATCTTGGTCTGTATTTCCCAGAGATCCGAGCAGTACCGCTGATCAACCCAGGACGAGGGGGCTTTGAGGAGCTGAAGGTTCACTTCCTGATGGAGAAAGAACAGCAACAGAGGGAGAGGCTTCTCAAGGACTACCTGCTGCTAATAGAGATCCCCGTCATAGGCTTGGGCCACGACACCACTCGGATCATCAATGCTGCACGGTACTTACATATTATAAACTCTGTCCCCATAAACAGACAAGAAGAAGAACAAGTAAAACATTTATATCCCAGACCTGGTCCTGGCCTGACTGTTAAATGCGGTTTTGCACGTTGCAACTTAGGAAAGAAGAGGTACACTTTTTAGATTGATGATATTGTAACACAGCTGGTTTAACTTCTCCAAACCTAATCAGGACATTAATGTCATTAACTATATTAACTTAGAAATCTAACTGAAGAAATTAAATAACAAAAAGTGCAGTTAATTTAAGAACCACATTGTTTGTGTCTGTTCCCAGGCTGGATGAGGGCAACCTCCCTGAAGACATGAACCTGATGGAGGACTACCTGCAGCTTGTCAACCACGAATACCAGCGCTGGCAGGAGGACAAGGAGCTGGCGTGGGCCGCCCAGCCACAGCGCCCACCGCCCTTCTCCGTCTCGCAGCTCTCCCTCATCGAGATCCGTTGCGCCACACCGCGATGCACCTTCTACGTCTCCGTGGACACGCAGCCTCATTGCCATGAATGCTTTGAGAAGAGACAGGCCACCACCGGTGTAGGATTGAGGATTGAAGGGATCGTGCAGACCCAGGGGGGAGGGGTACAAGGTGGAGTGGGAGTGATTGTGGGATCAGAGACTGAGGTGAGCTCCAGAGGAGCCCGAGGCAGCAGCCCCCCATGCTCCACGTCTGGGAGAGGGGTGGTGGTGGTATCCAGCCCCCGCTCGGCACCGCCCACCGCTCCCAGCCTCAGCCTGTACAGTGAAACTCATGCCATGAAGTGCAAGACACCCGGCTGCCTCTTTACCCTCAGCGTGGAGCATGATGGACTTTGCGAGCGCTGCTTCAACTCCAGGCAGAACCTTGGGCCCACTGGAGCAGGAACAGCTGCTCCAGGAGTCCCAGCCCCCAATGGGGGGCCTACGGTCCCCCACCCGGCCCAGGGCACCGGCTGGACCCAGTGGGGGAGCCGCGAGACAGAGACAGAGCGCTGCAGCATGTGCAGACAGGAGGCGTTCAGGATATTCAATGGCCTGTGTCCACCCTGCATGCAGAGACAGCAGCCTCCGGAGAGGGGAGAGCCGCAGCAGAACAACCCCAGGACTGAGGCCTCGTCGTCAGCTTGGACCCAGGCCAGGGACACTGAGCGGCCGTGCCCCACCCTAACCCCGGGGCACACCTCAGCCTGGCAAGCCCCTCTGGCCCGGCCTTGTAAAAGATCCGGCTGCCAGTTCTTTGGGACGCCAGAGAAGTTGGGTTTCTGCACTATTTGCTACGTAGACTATCAGACCAACCACCGTAAGTCCTGAAACCTTTGTCATATCACAGGGCTCTTCACGGTTAAACAAAATGGGAATTTGTTTTGCATTATTATTAAAGGAATTATGGTTGTTTTATGTTTAGTTGTACTTATATTGTTCTTCTCTCAAAAGTCAAATCCTGTGGGACATTGCTTATGTTGGCTACTGTCTGTTCCAGACCTGACCCCTCCCGCCGCCCCGGTCCAGAGCCGGCATGGTGTGGAGGCAGGCTTCCAGAACGCCTCCCGGTGTCGAGGGCCTGGGTGTGGTGCAGTTGGCAAGGCAATGCTGGAGGGCTACTGCGACAAGTGCTACGTCAAAGAGCAAAGCACACGACTCAACCAAGTGGCACATCGCACACCACCCTCGCCTCCTCTGGTCATGGTAGGTGTCTGCCATACCTTGCGTCGTTTGTTTTCTTTTGTTTGTTTTTGTTTTTCTGTGATTCTTGTTCATCTCCACTATTAATATCCTGCTGGTCCACAGCAGTTGCCAAATTGACCTTTCTCTTCTTCCTCTTTGCTCCCCCTCTCTTTCTCTCTTCACAAAGCGTGAACGAGCAGCCAAACCCAGATCGTCACAGCAATCCCAGACGCAGACCCAGACCCAGACGCAGACGCAGACCCAGACTCAGACTCAGTGCCGGCGCAGTGGCTGCAGTAATGTGTCCCCGGGTTGCACAGACCTCTGCCCCGAGTGCCACACACGAGGCCAGGGCAGAGAGGCGGGCAGACGGGCGCAGGCGCCCAAAGAAAAATCCAAGCAGCGGTGCCGGACGCAGGGCTGCGACCACTACGCCAACCAAGAGAAACAGGGCTACTGCAACGAGTGTGACCACTTCAAACAGATTTACCGCGGCTGACCACATGCACATCCACGCAACCACGGTGGTGACACATCGCTATCACGCTAGAGCCGCTGCCCTGCTGTTGGCGCCCCATGCCAGTCAATGCACCTCTGATACTAACTAACCAACTAACTAACTAGCTAGTGACTACTAGTAACCTTATGGCCTGAAAATGAAACCCCCCATGTAGAATGTGAAGACAGAGAGAGAGAGAGTGTGTGTATGTGTGTGGGGGGGGGGGTGAATGTGTGTGTGTTCGCAGTAGACATGGCCTCCAGAATACCTCTTTGTGCAATTATTATCATCTGATGTGCCCTGTGCACTTCCACGGTGAGAGGTTTGGCTACATGTCAGAGCAACTGACTTAACTCTTGTGTACAATATGTATTTAGAGGTACGTCGTGAATCGTGCCGGACAAAATGATTGTATGTTGACATAACGAGAAGCATCTGACATTGCTTTCTAGACCACAGCCAAGGATTTATACCCGCCGTCTGTCTGTCTTAACACATCTGTGTATCTGTCTGCCTGTCTGTCTAGCATTTGCCCTGTAGAAGGAGGGATGCAGTAGTTGAGAAAGCCCAGCAAGAAATCTGTGGAAGTAGTAAGCAGAAGTGAGCCACACTGGGCCAAAGTGAAGCGCTTGGAAACTAAATTAAATGGTATGCACCATTTGTTGAGCTTAGTTCTCCAAAAACACTCATATATGTCCTCCAAATAAAGACAAAGGTTTGCCGAGAAAAGCTCTTGCAATCAATATTGTAAAAATGATCAAGACTTAATTTTCTTCCATTTGTCAGTCGAAAGCAGTTTATATTTTGAGGCAAATTAAACTCGGTATTTTTTACTTATCTGTTATATGACGTTGATGAGATTGTTGATATGGAGCGCAAGAACAGACCTTTTGTCTGCACAGTGCAAGACAGACAGGGCAGGCCCCTGCTAGTTTTGGTGCTACATGTATAGAAATACAAGCCTCTCCATTGTAGCCAACATGCTGTCGGTGTCAGAAGGCAGAGAACACAGTAGAGACAGGACTCATTCATTCTCTTTCTATTCCTCCTGTCCTTCCTCTTATTTCCCCTCTCCTTCCTCCGAAACAGATCTGTTGCCTTGGACGTTGTTTTGCTGTTTACTGACCACTTAAGCACCTAGAAATGCATCGACACATACCTACACATGCGCACACAAATGTAGTAGCTCCAGTCCTGTCAGAAGGGGATTGCCGACAATAAAGAGAACTGAGAACATAATGACGGGTGATTAGCCACCTTGCCACCATATACACACACACACACACACACACATTTGCACACACATGCACATGCACATGCAAACACAGCTCTGTGAGATTGTATGCGCCCCACCTCCAGCCTGAGGTGGTATGTAGGTAAACAAACCCCATAGAGAAATGCATTCCTCTCTGCTCCACCCCACTGGATGTGCCAAGGCGACAATTTCAAAACGTCAAAGAGCAACCCCATCGCCTGCTTTGGCTAATCTTGTTTATCTGAATGTGTTTTGTGCTGCTGCTACAACAGCACAGTATTGGGGCTGATCCTCGATACGTTTTGCCTTTTAAGTAGTGATTGAAATTTTATGGACCAGAGGAGCACTGATCAGTGATCCTGGATCAGTGCTCCCACCTATAAAATGCTTTTGTGAATATGGATCTTGGTCCATATTGTAGGACCTTCCAACCCGATGCCTCATCTCCAACAAAACACAAACACACACAGAACGCACGCATGTGTGCATCTGGAATACGCAAAACTGACATTCCTGTTTTTGTTTTGTTTTGTTTGGGGATTTTTTTAATGTATTTTGATATATTTGGTTTTGTTTCTGCCAAAAAAAAAAATACATGTGCCATCAACCGCCAAACAGTTGTTGTTACCTCCTTAAAAATGACCAGCCTGTAACACTCTAAACTAACTAGAGAGCCACAAATAGACATCTCCAACCCTGTGTAACCACAGACTAGAGTTTATCGAGCTCGATGTGGAAAATCCCCAAATAGGCACCATCTTTTCACGAGTGCCTGTTTTATCGAAAATACGAAGAAATGTTTATCTGCAGCGATAACCTCAAGCGTAAAACATTTATCTAACAATCTCAAATGTGATATCAACTGGAACAGTTATTCCCCTTGTGCTTCTGCTAAAGTGCTCCACTGCTGTAGGCAGATGTCCATCTGTGGTTTCAGTTAGTAAAAGCATAGACAAACAGGCTCTCGGTCCGCCTTTTCATTCAACTGTATCTAAAGCTGTCGGGCCAGCCCACCTGTTGACGGCCTGTACGTAGATCTCTGTGTGCTTTAATCACCTCTAGACGAACCTTAATCAATTAAAGGACAATTTGTGGTCAGCTCATCGGGACCCCTTAACTAGGTTTCGGGGCACTGACTTGAGTCCGACTGGGAGGGAGATCACATAAGTTGCACATGACTTGTCTAAGCTGCTGAGGCATTTAGGAATGGTACTCGACTCGCTTAGGGACATTCCAACAGTAGGAAGAACAACCGCGTAGACGCAGAAGGTGTAACAAAACATGCAAACTGTGTGGAAGTTTCTCTATGTGACCTTTCGACAATAGGGTATTGTATGAAAAAAAAGCCTGGTTTTATTTGTTGAGTATTTATTCATATCAAGATATCTGTATTGTGTGATTCAATAATTATTTATATGTCGTCCTGAAATGAATTATTTTTATTAAGAAATCTGAAATCTGTCTGTGGTTCTTGTCTCTCTAGTATGTATGTCTGTGTGTGGAAAATGGGTGTGCACAACACAACCATGTGTGCTGCGCTACAAGCCCTTGCACATGCAGTGTGCTCGTGTGTGCTCTGTGAGATTTCAACATTGCACTCCTATTACAGCATCTCTCTCTCTCCACTATGCCGTGTGTTGCCCCACACTTTTTCTGCTGGAAAAAAAACAAACTGTTGTTAGCTAACAGACACCGAATTCATCTCCAGTGTAGGAAGTACAGTGGGTGCTGCAAAAGTCATCAGATAACTGATCGCTCCGGCCTAGTTTAGACGCTTAACTGGGTTAGCTCTTCTTCTCTTTTTTTTTTTCTCTTTTATTCCGCCGCCGTTGTTCTTATTTCTTTTCTCATTGTTACACATTTCCGTACAAAAAAAGTTCAAATGATGAGGCTTCTTTTAGGTGCTTTTTTTCCGTCACTATTCAGTTCTTTCCAGGCCTATGTTAGGCCGTCATGCTTTTAAGAAAGGAAGAAAGGAACAAAAAGGGAACCCCTACCCTCGCATAGAAAGACACAGTTCACTCAGGAGTGCAGTGGGAGGGGGGAAATTCGGAGCGAGGGGAGATCTGGCAGTGACAGGTGGGGAATATGTTATAATTATACATGGCAGGGCAGAGGTGACATTTAACAAGTGTGGGGCTGTAAGTGTATGCGTGGGCTTTCTCATCAACCTACAGCATCTACCACAGTCAGATTGGTAAACTGCTGTGGTTTCCTGGAAATACCCCGGCATGCAAACACTCCCTTGTGTAACTGCTCCTTTGCAGACGAGCGCCGTTCCACTTGACGTGCGAGTGCTTCACTAAATGCGGTGGTTAAACCTTCCCATACAGACTCTATAACAAATAATTATGCGAAGCAAGTGTGTTAGTTACAAGATAAGAATTATAATGTAATGGAGGTGCACCCCAACCTTGCATGACCGAATATCTTTAGTTGATTGGTGCTGATAGATTTATTGAATTCACAGAAACATGCAGTCACGAGAAATACCGTCTATTCAAAGTACAGAGCTGTGATGCGTTGCCTATAGACCAGTATCACAACATGCCAAATGTAGGCAAGATTAAATATAAAACAATAAAACTGATGTTCAATTCAATGAGCTGTTCCACTACAGACTGTTAGATCTGACAAAACTCTCTGAAACAAAATCAGTGATTTGGTATGAAGTCAAAGAACTTTGACAACTTCTACAGAATAAAGAACAGCTTTATTGTAACATTCATTGTTTGTAATAAAGACGCTCTTTATACTGCAAGAGTTGCTGGAGTTTTGACCTCCTCCGATTATTTCACTTCTTTATGCACCTTGTGAGTAGTCCAAAGAAAGCAGCTTGCATCAGTCGCTCCAAAAGTTGCTAAATCTAAGTCCAATAGATCTAAGATCCAATAAATCTAAGTCAAAAGCTATTGTTGTTGTTACTCACAGCTTTCTAGCAGCCAAGAGACGAGCAAAGAGTGTACGGGCAGAATGTGATAGGCACGTCCAATCATGACTTTCGGGTCAAATTAAATTACATTATTTTATGTTTTGTCAGAGCATTTTATTAATTGATTTCTCTTAGGATGTGATGAGAATTTCCACAAAAATACTTTTGAAGAAAATGAACAACCCTGCCTTTGTGGACTAGAGACGGGTGTTCATCTCCTACGCTGAAGTAGCGATAAACAAAATGTAAAAAAAAAAGAGCATCCACTATTATGATAACAGGGCTCCGATACTAAGCCCACAACAGCCACTTTCTGTGCACTTTTTGTACCATCCAATACTCATAAAGGTCATGAATCTAGATTGTGACACAAGGCCTCGACAATATTCAAATAATATTGGACTCAATTGACCAAAAATAAATCTGTTGATGCAGGTTAAATCAGTTAAAAAACACTGACATGCAGTGAATGCGCAGCACCCCCACAAAGTCTGACTCACTGCCGCTTCTGTTGAAAAATAAAATGTTGCAAAAATCTAAACTACATTTGTGTCTGATTCGTCAGGAAGATATCTGTTATTGTGCAATAGGAAGCGGTTGTACCCATGGTTACCTTTGTTTGACCCTTTTATATGCAGCAACAAAGATAGACAATGAGATACACCCTTCCACTGAACAATATCACACACACACACACACACACACACACAAACACATGCACTAATTACTTTGTAACTATGTCATTTAAAACGCCCTCATCTGTGTCATTTTTGCTTGGAACCGGAGGCCACTTCCCCACTGAGAGTACTGAGAGTCCACTGATGAAATATACATAACTCTGTGTACCACACAAGTATTTTAAGGTATTTGTATACAACTTTATCCCCTTTCAATTCTAGTTACATGACTCCCTGTTCTGCCAAGTTAAGATAAGAGAAGTGAAAGTGACACATGCCAAAGCAGCGAACAAGGGTGCCAAACAACCAGACCAGGTGATTTTAACCCTTTAGCTACAGGACTCTTACAGTAACCGTCTCTGTTAGTACTATTCAAGCTGTTTATTTGATTTAGTAACTAGTTATATTGCTTTCTAGTTGTTCATACTGCATCATATATCTGCTGCAGAAACACATTCAAGTTGCATCTTGTCAAAATGTTTTGTTTTGAGACAAAGAATCCATACAAGAAAAAACTACATGAAATTGGCTGGTCAACAAACAGCAAACTTTTGATACTTGGCATATTTATTATGGGCAATCGTTTCAGTCAGTCTCTCATTCAATTAACTGACAACTTGCACGTCGCACAGCCACATGATCAGAAAGCAGTTCATGGACCGCCTGACAAATATACAAAAGCCCAATATTGACCACCATGTTTAGCTCCACCAACTTGCTGTTTTACATTAGATGAGTGTGAAGTCTGGTGTTTAAAAGCTTTTAAAGAAGTTAAACGTTGACATTTGTTCATGCTGGCCTTGAAATAACACAATCATGTTGCATGAGGAACAAACTTGAGCTGAACGCAAACGAGAGAAGTATGATGTTGTAACTTCTATTCCGGGGTGAAGAAGTACTCAGATCCTTTACTTACATTAAAGTTGCAATAGCAGACTGTGCTAATTTACAAGTGGCCTTGTTTCTAATATCACTCAGGTAAAAGAAGCCTTTGTTTTTAATATCAGCAAAATATGGGCTACGGAAAGTATCAAAAGTAAAAGTCATAATGTTGAAAAAATGTATGCATGGTTATTACAATGCAATTTTTCCTGTTTGGTTGGTTGAGGTGGAGCTGATTTGAACTAATTCATATACTCTTGGTTAGTTTAATATATTTTATGTTCAAAATATGATGCACTGTTATGTTTAGGCTATAAATTCCCTACTTCAAATCTTAGTCTACAGTCTAACTAGAAGGTAAAGATGTCAGATGCAATGGAGTTACAATGTGCAAAATCTCTCTTTAAATTGGAGTAAAGTAGAAGTATAAAGTAGCATCAAATTGAAATACTCAAGTAAAGTAATGTGTACTTAAGGTAGTACCACAGTTCTTGTGTAAATGTAGTTACACTCCACCACTGGCTTAGGCTATATAAATGTAGTGTATGAAGTTGCAGTACACCGTATCCACCACAGGGTGGCGCAGACGTAAACATATGAATTTTGACTACAAACAATGACTACAACTCCCGGCATCAGCCTGAGTTTACGGAAGTGGAGCCGTTAGCGGTTGGTTGCCTCGTTTTTTTTAATGTTTTCGCGGTACACGCATCGGGGCGGTCTTGCAGGTATCAACATTGGAGGAGACAGGAACACTCCTGTCGGTGCACGCTGGTGCGTCAAAACAAGCGCTCCATCGTTGAGAATTGAGACGCATTACGGTTGTTGTAAACATTGTACTCAGCCGAGCATGTGTAGTTAACGCTGGTAGTATAGCGAGATTTAACATCGGTTACACATCAATGAAACCGGTCGAGGAGGACGCGGAGCAGCTGGGGGCTTACCAAAAGGAGCTGAGACGTAAGTTGTTAAATGATTAGCTAGCTAAGTAAGTGCTCACAGCTAAAGGTATAACGTTAGTCGTTAAGCTAGCTAACCTTAACGTGTCAGGTGGGTTAGCTTGATATAACACACCGCTATGGTGGTGTATTAAAAGTTCCCGTCAACAAAATGTACGAGTTAGCTAAACTAACGTCATAGCGTTACCTTTACGGTATGTCATTGAAACGACAGCACCAAGAGGGATGAATAACGTCCTGTCACTGCCACCTGTTGTTGGTTCCCAGTCCAACCGACAAGCAAGCGTCGTGATATGAATTAATTGGCTTGTTTTATAGACAACATTTCCAAGAAAACGCATATTAATGTGTTATGCTCCAATTTCAGACAGCTAATGTTATATTTACAATGTATTAACAGTCTTGCAAAACAATTGCCAGGACACCAAGGTGTGATATTAACATGATGGTCCCATAACACATGACGTGCAGCCACCATCATTAATGTTGCTAATGACACCAGTGCTATTCCTACTGTGAAATGCCAACATGTTAGCTGTGAAAAGACCCATTTGTGTTTACTTGTTTGTTTACCTATGATGATTTTTGCACCAAGTTTAGATTTTATTTCATTCAACAATAAATAATAATTTGAATGTGAAAACCTTTGTATCCATCAACTGTGTGTTTGGTTAATTGTGTATGGAAAAGTAGCTTATTATACATCCCAGTGATTTCACAAGTTGTTCTCTCTAATTTGGGTAGTGGGCAAGTGTTTCGGTTCACAGACACCAACTAAACTGTCATGGCTGGAGCACAGAAATAATGTACTGTGTGAGACCTGGTGTTCATGAGTGTGTGTTGGTTTCAGAGCGGGCCAACCAGAGCATACAGCAGCTAAGCAGTGCTTTGGAGCAGCTGAGCTCTGATGGAGAAGAGGTGGAGGAGCCCAGAGGCCGTGATGGCAGCCTCTTCGCCACCATGGCCGAAGACAAGGCTGCATGGAGCCAAAAGACACAGAGTGAAGCAGGTGACCCAGTGATTAGTTGTGGGACGACTGTCTTAAAAGACTTAATAGTACACCACCTAGAGATTTCCCTTTTCATCAGCTTGTTGACTGACAAAATACAAAATCATATTGAAAATCTTCTTGTGTGTGTGCGCATGCTTGTTTCTGTGTCTTTTGGCATTGTAGTTAATCAGCTGAAGAGCCTTCTACTGAAGCAGGGCAGAGAAATCCCCTCTCCTCTCACCCCTGCAAAGAAACAGTCTCCATCCTCCAAGGTAGAGTGAGCAGCTTTGCATGGTTCAATATTAAGACGCATTCAACCTAAAGATCACACTTTCCAGATTTATCAAGCTAGGGTACGATTTCTACATAGTTAAATGTGGTAAATCATTCGGACTTTTCCATTATATTAATATTTTGCTTGCCATTCTGTTGCGTTTGCCTCCGTCTTTTCTTTCTTCTGTTAGAGAGTACAGCAAGAGGGACGGTCCAACTTGCCTGCTTTTCAGGATTTGGTACCAATGATTCACAACCAGTCAGATTACATCCAACACCTGGAAGCTGAAGTCAAATTGTGCAAGGTCTGTTCACAAATATGTGTTTGTGTGTGTTTATATTTGCAGTCCTTTGTTTTTTTTTTACTATTGTGCCAGTTTGGATATGTTTTTTCACTTCTCTGTGTGCATGAGTTCAGGAGGAGCTGCACGAGATGAAACAGCGGATCAGAGTGGTGGTGGTGGAGAATGAGAAGTTTCATTTAGAACTCAAATCCAAAGCTGTGGATGAATCACTGAAAGAATACACAATCCACAACTCCATGGTAATGTGTGTCTGTGTGTGAAAATATTTTTAATGATTTTTGTGCCTTACGAAATGTTTGTACATTCGTACCATATTTATTACAAACTATATTTCTTCTTGTAAAATGTTATAAAGATCTTTAAAAGTGTTATCTGTCCTGATGTGTTCTTCAGGTGAATGGGAGTTTGGCAGCCAACAGCCACAGCATGCAACAAAAAGCAGAACACACCACATGGAAAAATGAACTGGTATGGATTATAGATTGGCTTTCTGCTCTCCTTCTGTTATTGTTCATTTCTTCGTCTCCAACCCTCATGGCGGTCAGCATGTCATGAAATGCCTGCATAATCACAGTATTTATTCCCGAAAAGAAATGTTGGGCTAATGCTCTCAGGACGTGTTGAAATATAAAATCATTTTACAAATGCATATATTTCTAAATTGCATTTCCATCTTGTGTTTTGCATTCAATTCCACATTTCTATTGCTTGAAACATACTGTTGCTATCGAAGATTGTGGTAAAATCATAATCTCATCCCATCCTCTTTAATTCCATCGACTAATTCATAGTGTTTCAAGGGTACATGCATAGTCTATTCTGAACATGTTTATGATTATCAGGAACAATTGAAAGTGATCTACCAGGCCCAGATTGAAAGCTTGGAGGCTCAGGTCATCTCCCTCAGGTCAGTGTATCAGTGACTGGCCTTTTCTTTTTTTAATTGTGTAAGTAAAAGAACAATACTCATTTCCTTTCCCCCTCTCTGTTTCTCCTTGTTTCAACTATAGGAAGGATCTGTCAGTCAGTCAGAAGGAGTGTGAGGAGGTGAAGGATCGGTTGAGACACCGGGAGAAACAGGCTGCAGATGCACTGAGAGCTGATGGAGCTCCTCGTGTGGCAGGATTGTGTCTGAAGTGTGCTCTGCACGAAGCGGTGTTGGCTGGGACTCACACAAACCTGCATGTTCAGGCTATTGACAGACTCAAAAAGTCAGTTGTAACACACAAATACAAAAAGGGAACTACATATACAAAGAAAAAGAGATCCAGAATTTATTTTTCAACGCTGGTCGTGCATTTTCTTGTCTATCTTTTAGGGAGCGTGATGAGTTACTGGTGGCTCTGCGCGCCGTGCGAGCGAGTCAGCAGGAGGCCCAACAGAGGGAGTGGTCAGCTTGTCTCCAAGTCAAGCAGGCTGTGGAGATGGCGGAAGAAGCAAATCTGTACAAAGCCAGGGTCAGAGAAACATTAAGTCTATAAATACACAATTGTTCAGCGGTGTTGGCTCAAACTGTATGTTTGTTTGATTTGTAAAGCTCTTTCCCTCAGCTAAAATATTCCTCTTGAGTTGTCCTCTAAAATAGAAGTGAACTATTCCTAATGTGTGCAGGTGGGTTATCTCTGACAGACCCTCTGTATCTGTTTGTATGCCTGCAGGTGGAGGTGCAGTGTGAGCAGCTGTCCAGGGAGCTGGCTCGACTTCGGGAACAACTAGAACGAGAAGCACAGGCCTTGAAGGAGAGACTGGCTGAGGCCCGAGAGGAGGGTCGGGCTGAGGCCCGCAAACAGAGAGAGGAGCTAGCACAGACAGTAAAGCTTACTTATTCACTTTTTGTGTGTCTGGACAACTATTGTGTATGTATCTAGTTCCAATCCACCACTCTGGCTGCTTTTGAAATACTGAAAACTGAAACATCACCCCCTCATACTTCTATGACGTTTAACAACCACCACAGGGAAATATTGAAATTGTTTGGCAGAAGTATAACATGCTTTTGATTGATAAGACAAATAATAATATATGCAACACGTATTGCACTTAACTGTATTGGATCCATGCACTGTGGCAGATCTCATCAAGCTATCACAGTTGCTGTAAAGAGCAAATGCTGCCATTTTTAGTTTTCCATGAAATACTAATAAAACATTGTGTGTGTATCAGGTGTCCAGCCTCTCCCAGCATGTTGCTGAATTGGAAGGACAGCTAGACAGAGCTCACAGAGACAAGAGCTCACTGACCAGTCAGCTGGAAGATACTCTTCGCAAACTTACCAGCCAGGAACAAGACAATACCAAGGTACACTGTCTGCATTGTGCAAGACAACCTTAAGTCAACATGTATGTATTCTTACTTATTATTAGTGCTTGCACACTAGACCAGTACTGAAAAAATATGTCTCTTCAGAACACTCCTGATACTCCGGTGCGGGCTCTACTGCCTGTAGTGCTTTTGTAAATTCACTGGGTGGCAGCAACGGTTTATCTATTTCAGTATTTATTCTCCGCTGTTGGAAGGGTGAATTCAACATGTATATATAATTGAGTTTAAGGTGAGGTAAAAACCAAGCCTTGTTTGAAGATGCTTAGTTCAGGTTTTAACTAGGTTTTATTGCAAAATGATGCAATTGATAGCAAAGCACTGATACAATGGCCTAGTGGGCTGCAAGGTTTGGAAGACTCTGGTTCAAGCATTGCATGTCAGCAGATGTTCACCCTGCTGAAGTGTCTTGAAGACACCAAATCTATACTAACTCTAGTTTCTCTTCTATTGACGACCATGAGCTCTGACTGTGTTGGGTTAGGGCAAAAGAGAAAGGAAATGTTCAAATGTTTGTGCGTCATTATAATTAAATGTTTTCGAACAATATTATTGATAATAGAGTTGATGATAAAAATATTATAGTAGCACATAGTGTAGTGTAAACATGACTAATATATGAACAGTAAACATGTAAATAGTAGAATATTAATGCCATCAGTATTATGCCATACATTAGATCAGTGAGACCTTTCGAGGTAAGGATAGGAAATAAGATTATACAAATTAAATTTTAACCAATGGCAAACGATGAAACAATCGACAGGAATTAATAATTGTTAATCAAAGGACTGGCTGTTTTTAATAAGTTGATGTCATCTCTAGATGTTTGTGGATCTTCGATATCAGCTCAGCCAGGCCCAGCTGAAGAAAGAGGAGGCAGAGCGAGAGCTCCGAGAGCTCAACAGCAAGAGCAGCAGACGGATGGAAAAGGCTGCGCAGGTACATCTGCATTCAACCCATTGATTAGTTCAGATTTACTACATTACGTAAGTAATTACTCTAGTTTTTAGTTTAGTTGATCATTTTAGTAAGCAGTCACCAATTTTGAAGAGTGAAAATCAAGAATCCCTTCAATACTTCCTAACTTTCATATTTATCCCAAATCATTTGTTTAAGCATCAGTTATCCAGACTGTCCAGTGGAAATAATGACTTAAGTATGCAAATATGCAGTACCAGAGAATTCCTGGTTACACTTTTAAAGGACACAGGGCTTGTACAATACAATGCCTCATAGACGATATGAATTTCACCCATATTTCAAACTATTTTACTGTTCATGAATCAAACTGTTTTGACTTTTTTAGACAATCAAATCATTCTCTTTTCAACCTTTTTAGGTTGAGATTGTAAATGCTTAACTCAAATTTTTTGTTTGTCTGCGGACATAAGGTGGGTTGTTTTGAAAGATTTTTTCGCCTCTTCCTTCTCCCCTTCCATCTCTGCGGGACAGGAAGTGGAAAGGCTGAGCTCAGAGCTGGTTGGCTGTCGGCAGCATCTGGAAGTGGTCCAAAAGGACGGGAGCCAATGGCAGGCCGAAGCCCTGAGCCTAGCAGAACAGCTGGCAAATGCCCAGCGCCAACTGCACCTCACCAGGTAGTACCTAATCCTATTATACATGCCACCACACACACACACACACACACACACACACACACACACACACACACACACACACACACACACACACACACACACACACACACACACACACACTCCCCTCTGCCCAGCTCCTGCCCAGTCCAGTCCAGTTCAGACCAGCACACCAACTGTACCGCACCAGGTAACAGCTAATCCTATTATACAAACCACACACACATAAACACACATGCACACCGCTGTGCAATGGCCCCGGTACCAACTGGACCTCACCAGGTCACCTCTAATCCTGTTAAGCATGCCGCAACATAATGCAACACACACACACACACCCACACACACATATATTTATACACATGAACACACTGCCCACTCTGTGCCACCAGGCCAGAGCCCAGCCCAGCAATAGCTCCAGCAGAGCCAAAATGGCGCCTGAGCCTTCTTCTGTCCCTGGTGCACACACACACACACACACACACACACACACACACACACACACACACACACACACACACACACACACAGAAAAGTGCAACTGATGGTCACTGGACAGCCTGGCCTCAGTGCCACCTGCCAGTGCCCTGCACCCGTTCTCACGACGGGCGCTACCGGCTCTCCTCCCTCTTGCCTCCATCTTCTCTCTTTCTATCTATTTCTGCATCTTTCTTTCCCAATTTGTTCCCTGTTTCACTTCCTCTCTTGTTCTTTTATCATCCCATCCTTCTTTACAGTCATCCATCTATCTTATCTACCTGCAGCTCCTTCGTCTTCATTGTCCTTAGTCATTCTTTGCCATCCCTTTTATAATTGCCAAAATAAAAATAAAAATCTCTCTATCATCTTCTTTCTATCCCATTATTCTTTGATCCTCCTGCATTCCTCCCATTTCTTTGACTTCCCTCTGTCCCTCCTGTCATCCGCTGGCTGCTGTTTCCTTCCACGCCATCCACTGCCAGGGCCATGCCAGCCGCCCAGGGCACTCTCTCACCCCCGCTGCCCACAGCCGAGGTGTCTGAGATGGGCACAGATGTGGCGGTGGTGCCCTGTGGTGCTGGAGGCTGCGGGGATGCAAGTTTGTGTAGTGTGTGTGTGTGTGTAGGTGTGTGTGTGGTTATATGCCAGTCAACTCTGTGGCGTATATGTGTGTGTGAGTCCAGCGCAGCTCCCGGCTTGATCTGTGTTTAAGTGTGTTCGTCTGTCAGCTGGCCAGCGCTGCATGGTGGGCCGTTGTGTGTGTGTGTGTGTGTGTGTGTGTGTGTGTGTGTATTTTGTAGCCAGCTGTGGAGAATGACATGCATATTGATGTGGCAACATGATGACTTTGACCTGTACTAGAGGAGCCACTGGACTAAACCATTTTACTGCCATCATGTGTGCCGGTGTGTGTGCATGAGAGAGTTTATAGTTTTATCTATCCACAGATGCATACTAGATGTTTGACAGCTGTTGACTTGGCTGAGCATGTAGCCATTCAAATTCAATTTTGGTCATTAGCAGTTTAAGCCACTTCCGATACTGATTTAATACGGATATTCATTTTCCTCCAGTAGTAGATGAGAAGCATGTTCACTTTTAGTATCACAAAATCAAATGTAAAGCCATGTTTAGAGCTTTTAAAAAGATGTGTTGGACACAGGTATAACAGTCATAAGAACTATAAATCCCAACAGTGATGAATAAATTAAACGTGTTGATGAAGTTAAAAAGCCGGCACTGTACAGAAACATTTTATTAAGACCTGCATGTCTGTGCGAGAGCCTAAATGTTGTCACAAGATTGAAGATCACAAAAATCTACAGGCCTACATCTTTAAGGAGCTAATTTTACTGTGAACTTGCGTTGTATTTAGTTACACAAACCCATGATACACATTTCGTATGTATTTCCAAGTGTCTGAATCATTTTTTGTGAAGTGCTTATACACCATCAGTGCTGGTCAACCAAAAAAGGTATGTTATCATCAACATACTCTGTTATGACTTAAACTAGAAAACGACACAAATAAATTTGACTCCTACAGCACCAGCAGGACACATGTGTAGATACAGGAACTTGGTGACACTATTCAGCGTGGATTACCCCATTCGACAAACTGGCACGTCATAAATGTTACATATATGCTCTATTATAGTATTTCTATTATCCTGAACATTCACACATTTACACCTGCCATTGTAAAGAGGGGTAAGAGATGCGTTAATAGTTCCCCAAATATGGGGAAAATGGCGTGCATTTTCTTCAAAGGTATTCATAATTGTCTGAACGATCACACATAAGATTGAGGGAGAGCTTCAAGCCCAGTTTACTGTCTCAGCTCTGCACACATGTGTGCAGAAAGTTACAGAAATTGTTGGATGTTGCCACAGGTCACCACTGGGTCACGTTTGATGTTCTGCTCAGCATCATTACGCTTAGCACCGTGAACACCAAGGCAGGAACTCTAGTTCTACTGAGGACACACTGAGGATTTTAGTTTCTATTCTCATCACTCACAGTTAAGCTGTCCAGCAGGCTTGTTTTTCCAAACTTGGTGTTTACTTAGAAGCCCTCAAAGTCTTTCCCTCCATCCATTGATCCAGCCATGTCTGTTGTTATAACATCAGAGTTTTTAAAGATGGGGTTGTAAAATATCTTTGAGATATGTGCAAATGAAGAAGGTTTTTTTTCTTCTTCCAAAACTGAACAATTTTGAAGCAGCGTAGAAAGCAAGTATCAAACACAAATCCACACATCCACATGTCATGTGCACACCTGCTGAGGTTTGGTCACAGCCTTTGTCCGTCTGTACGATGCGTTTTCATTTTTTCTCTTTTCTTTCCTTCACTTGTCATGTTCTCTATTGCTTTTTCTCATGCTGTTCCAAACTAAACAAATGAACCTCAAGCAGTCGTCTCCCTCCCCTCCCTCTGTCTCTTTCTCGCTCTCTTTCTGTCTGTCTGCAGGCCTTCTGGGGTTATGCAGAACGGCATGCAGTTCATTCGTAATCATGCCACTATTGGCCCTCTCTTGTCTTTGTAGCTGTACTGGGCCGGTTTGTGTGACTGTGTTTGTGTGAGAGTAAGACTGTGGGATTCCCAGTAGCGAGGCTGGAAGGCATTTGTATGACCAGCCTTGGAAGGCAGCTCTTTGATTCTCTCTCTGCAACTTGCTCGCTCCCCTCTTTCATTCTGTCCTCCTGTCGTGGCCCAAATGATCACAGCCCGTCTTCAAACAGGGGACCTGAAGCGCAGACGGCCTCTGTTTGACTACTGATAGCCCCACCTTCCTTTCTGATAAACACAAATGTAGGCATGCATATACACACGCGCGCACACACACGCACGTACATTTATTTGTACAACTGAATGCCTGCAAATGCGCACACTGATACGCACATCAGTCAAATCCACATGCCTGTACACACAACACAGACTCGCACACATACAGATGCATGCACGCATCCGGGGGTCCCATGGCGGCTGGTGCGCTGTGCTGCGCTCCAGGATTGGATCATCAGCCAGCTGTGAGTTGGACAGCCCAGGATCTGTCCTAATCCCCGCCACTCTGTTCACATCGCCACACACACACACACACACACACACACACACACACACACACACACACACACACACACACACACACACACACACACACACACACACACACACACACACACACACACACGCTCCAGTCCCAGCCCCAGCCCAGCAGAGGGCTTTACTAAGTTTGTTTTGTTTGTTTGCTCCTGTCTTCCTTCACTTTCTTTCTTCTTCTTTCCTTGTCTCCACCCGGCCTTATCTCTCCCTGTGTTGTGATCCCAGATCCCAGAGGCCTCAGTGAAAACTGCCCAGCATAACTTCGGTTTCAACACATGCCAGATAGGCATGCATGTGGATGGATGTGTGTGTTTGCATAGTGAATCCATGGTTAGCTAAGACCTGTGTGCCTGCTTTGTGGTTTGGACGAATTGAACGTCTGCAAGGTCCCAAATCTTCCACCAGTTTTATTATCCCCATAAAATCAAGCATCCATGTTCATGAGGGTGCTTGCTTAGAGCTGGAGATGGACGTGAAGCTGAAATTAGGCTACTTCAGTGAAATCGTTTACTTGCAGTCACTGTCCCACCTAGATCTCTTGACTATGGATTCCTGGACCAGGAAATGTCCGGACATGACTATTCATATAATTAAAAAATACGGCTGTAACACTTAGTTGAAGTTCTCAGGCAGGTTGTCTAATGGGAGGCTTTGACCCATATCGAGTTGTTCTTCTTTCCTGATTAAGTTTGTCCCCAATTGACTAGTGAAGCAAGTTATTGTCATAACATTTTAAAGACCCACCATGACGAAAGATTTTTTTTTTGCTGTGGATCCTGTCAGCAAAAATTCCACGTCTGAGAAAAGAAAAAAGAAAAATCCTTCAACTCAACAGAAGGTCACGGGTGTTTGCAGTGACAGCAGATGTTGGACACCAGTGATGGAGGAAGCTGTGAGCTAAAGATGGCCTTTTGGGCTTGGTTAGCCCAGAGGTCTGATGCGTTTGTGGCCTTGTTCTTAGCAAGGGGAACTGCTGATCTTAACCAGGTTAATTTTTCCAGTTTTCTTTTGGGGGGGGGGGTTCCTTATCCGAAGTGAGGGTCAAAAGACAGAAGGTGTTATATGCTGTACACACTGTAAAGCCCTTTGGGGAGAATTGGTGATATTGGGCTATATAAATACATTTGACTTGACTATTGTTGGGCGGAAGAACACCTTGAGGTCTCGAAGCTAAGGGATGGAGGAGTCTGGAGACTCAGAGACCGTTTTAACTATCTCTCTGGCGGAGAACACTAAGGTAGATGAGGGATAATGTACATTCATTCATCTTTATAAAGCGGCGGGTGAAACGAGCAGGTTGACGGAGCTAGAAGGGGAGACACAGTATTTTCTGTGTTTTTAAGGCCTCATTCTCCTTTCTGTGACCCTGAAATCAGAAGATGGATGCTGAGAGGCAGAGAAATAAAAAGCTCCAGACCCACTGCTGTGACTCTTCCACTCAAAGTTCCCCAAACTCTATTAAACATGTCACGCTGCTGCTCTCTCCTTCTCTCTCTCTCAACCTAGTTCTTTCCTTTTTTTTTTTTTTTGTCCTCCCCTCAGTTGTAGATCGTGATAGCGAGGCCTGGAAAGGCGGTGAACAAAACTGTGTGTGTGTAAGGGCGGAGAAGTGTAAATGAGGAAGGTGAGGCAGCAGATGCCGCGTCCCGCCAGAGGCTCGCTTTGAGCAGCGAGTGAAATCTGGGCGCGACAAAACTGCTGCAAACTAACTCGGCGGGAGGCCCTTGTCCAATCACGGCCCGGAATAAAAGGGCCGGGGCGCCACGCGGGCTGCAGTCGCTCAGGAGAGGTGGGGGCTGTAATGAACCCTCAAGCTCTGCCAGCGAGTGCACACACACTTGAGCACAGCATCTTTCTTTCTACCTGGCATTAGCAACGCCTAACCACTGTCACCACACACACACACATACGCACACACAACCTCTACAGCAACTGTGTGCGTGACTTTGTGTGCGTGACCGTGTGTGTGTGTGTGTGTGTGTGTGTGTGTGTGTGTGTGTGTGTGTGTGTGTGTGTGTGTGTGTGTGTGTATATGAAGTAGCCTTGTGTGTGTGTGTGTGTGTGTGTGTGTGTGTGTGCATGTAGATTCGGTTGTGAGTGTGCGATTAGATCAGTCTGTGTGCATGCCTTTGTGCAAATGCTAAGTGTTGATACCTCTGGGCTACACCTGTGTCTGTGAAGTTTGATGTGTGTGTCTCTGTGTGACAGCAGCGGGGCAGTGCCAGGTATGAGGCTTGCTGTGTGTGTGTGTGTGTGTGTGTGTGTGTGTGTGTGTGTGTGTGTGTGTGTGTGTGCGTGTGCGTGTGTGTGCGCTTGTCTGGTCGGCAGCCATGTTGTTGGGTAGCAGATGGCACCATGGTTGGCAGGGGAGGGGCTGCTTAGCACAACTAATCAGACAGTTACGGATAGGGCAGCTGGGAGGGCCGTTGGCCAGCCGTGTGTGTGTGTGTGTGTGTGTGTGTGTGTGTGTGTGTGTGTGTCACAGAGTGCCATGATGTTGACAGTGGTGGGCCCGTTGGCCCGGTGACGAGACCGTGCCGCGTTCTTCTCTCCTCGCTGTCGGAGTGCCCTCTCTGCCATCCTGCCTTCTCACCTCTCTCTCTCTTCTGCACTCTCACTGTCTCTCGCTCAATCTGTTGAGACCTACTTAGTCTTTTATCTTTCGTTCAGTTTCTTTGACTCTCCTTTTGTCTTTCTCTGCTCTTTAGATATAAGTTCATCTGTGTTCATTTACTTGATGGGACAGTAATTAAAACAGAATGTGTACTTTTGTCAAGCTGGGTACTAACAAGTGGAAATACAATGCAGTTGAGTGAAATCAGCCGTATACCTTTTTAACAACGTGGCCTCTTGAGCAGGAACATTTCTTCGATTCTAACTCTGTCATTTTAAAACATGCCTGCGCTGCACACGTGTTGACGTTGATAGTGTGTATGCTTGCTAAAAACAAAAACAAAACAAAATTAAGCCACAGACTGTTTGTGCTGCAACCCTTGGTTTAATCAAATGTTCCCTCACATTGTTTCCATCCCTCTACATATGTATCTTGTCTTCCACTATCACTTTCACCATATGTTGGCGTGTCTCGTGTTACAGCAAATACGTCTCGCACAAGACATCTGAAATCTAGGTCTAGATCTCAGCTTGTTGTCAATGCGGTGACTCATTTTTCCTGTGTCAAATTTTGCCAAATTTCTGACATTTTGTTAGCTCTGGCTAACATTACACTCTGCACTAGCACCTGGTTGGTGCTTCGCAAGTGCAACTCTCAGCAGAGATGAGAAAGAAGCGAGGTGGCTCATGCATTTTCTACTTCCATCATCAGCTCTGTAGATAACGAGTGAGCCATCGCTCTTCTTTCTCATCTCTGCTGTAAGTTGCACAGTACTGATTGACCAGGAAGTAAGGACAGGGCAGCAATGTCTTGTTTTTGTTCCTGTGTTGAGTAAATTAGCTGATAAATATGATAATATGATATCATTGCATAAACGTGTGTACTCCCCAATACCCGATTCAGCATTTTAGGCTGTATTGGTGTCATTTCTGATAATGGTCACTCTCTATGCTGATAAAAGTAGATGGCTGCTAGGAGGCAAATTTTCTTTATCTCTCCATTGCTCCTTCCATCTTCTGTTTCGTGCAGAAGGTAAACGATACCATGAGCCCTGTAAGCATGCCTCGCTAACTCAAACTCTGGAATGAAGCATGAACTTATGTGCACTAGAAATATCATAAAGGTTCAGATGTAGATGCTATAAATTCACCAGTGGAAAATCGCACACAATTAGTACCAGAATTATGAAGAAGAGGAGTAATCTGTCCATCCTGCGGGGCTGGGAATGGGTAGAATAGACAGATCGCTGACTGGGAGACCTCAGGCAAGATGGAGGCAAATCTGTCGGCTACAACTGTTGTCACCCCAGCCAAGTGTGCCCTGGGACACTGGCCTACATACAGGCACTACTGCTGGAGGACAGAGAACAAAAGGGAGAGCACCAGCCCTCTGCCATCCATCCACCAAACACTCTTCACCTCACTTATGTTCATCTTTTTTTTGTGTGTCTTTAATTGAGCACATATGTAAAGCCACCACTTCAAACTATGCATGCCTTGAAATACACTCGTAAAAAGGGGTGTAATGGTACACAGAAGGTACGTTTCAGTTCATACCCCGGTTTAGGAGTCACGGTTCGACGATACAACTGAGAGGCATCTCTTATGCGGTGACATTAAAAATACCTAAATCACACGAGGAGGGGAGCTTCAATAAGGCTATACTTGGCTATATTTCAACATTTAAAAGCACCCAAAAATGTATCATCCCAGTAATCGGCACATCTGGTTGATGTCGTCAAATGTACGTTACCACATTTGATGCGTTTCCATTCACTTACCCGACAACGGTGGAGAAACAGGGACACACACCATAGTCGTCCTATACACAAATCGCTTGTTGTGCTCACCTCAGCAGATGTTGCTCACCGTGTACGGCAAAAAGTTTCCAAGCAGAACTTGCTTCTGTGGACGTGCATCAATCTACTTCCTCTGTATTCTGCGTTCACCTTACTGTGACAGTTTGGTACCAATACTCAAACCGTGACAGCCTTACTGAAACATTCTTAGGAGTTTCAGTGTGAATGTTGAATGTTTAGTTTATTAATGTGTGTCTGTGTCAGTCATCTGGTCAACCTTGTGCCTTCACACACCCCTGCTGTGAGGGTGGCACCATCAGTGACTCTACACGGTGCCCACTGCCCGGTAGTCACAGCTTTCATCCAACATGACAGAACCTCTCGCTGCTCTTCCTTTCCCCATATTTCTCTTTTACCTCTCTCCCTCTCTTTCACCAGATTGATCTATGTTTTCATCTTTTCATCCTCTTCATCTTTCATATAGCTGCTCTTTGTTCTTTTTTTTCTTTTTTTCTCTTGCCTTCAATCCATCCTGTTCTTTCTGTCGCCCTTTGTGGGCACAGCAGTGCCAAGCAGTACTGGTAGTAGGGCAGTGCCCCCGTCTGCAGATTGTATCGGGAGATGATCACAAAGTTAGGGACAAGAGATAGTGGGGAGGAGGACCGGATAAGTTCAAAGTAGCAGCTGAGAGGAGATATTCTGTAAGATACAGAGGGAGGAATACTGGAAGAGAAGAGGGTGAGGGTGTTGAATGATGGGAGAAGACAGCAGGATGCTCCCTCAAACTCCTCTACCTATACTGGATGTGAGACGTTGCCTTCAGTTATTAAATTAATGCTTTATTTGAAATCAATCAAAGCTGCTGCATAACTCGATAATTTGAGGTTGTTTGACATCTAAAAGAAACCTACCATAAAACAGTTGGGGAATTTCTTTTAACATTTTATTTATTAAATTAAAGTTTAATTTGTTTTGTTTACATTAAAAATAATTACTATAAGAAGTCCGAAAATAAAAGGCAATCCACATAAGTTTTTGACGTAAAAAAAGCTTTTGTTTATGTTGATGCACTTGATGCATACTAAAAAACGGCAAACCTTTATTGATGCACATCAATGTGCTCCTCGTTCAGAACAAAGCACTGTGTGAACCAGGTTGAAAGACACATTGACACGACCCCGACAGTAGCGCTGTTTAGTGCAGTCTGTTAGAAAGGAGATAGAAGCAAAGACACAGGCGATTAGGAAGGGGGACGATGACATGAGGATGGAAAAGGGAAGAAGGGCAAATAGATAAAGGTAGACGAGAATGAAAGAGAAGAGGACATATGGAAGTTGTGGGGAGAAGAGGGTTTAGGAGAATACATAGGAAGTTTTGAATGGAGAGAGAAGTGGGTAGATGGCATAGAGGAGGCAAAGGGGAGCAGAGGAGAAAAGCAGTGAGGCTGGCGATGGTGTTTATATAAAGGCGGACACCGGATGGGCACAAGCCCCCTACAGTTCCATCTCCAGCCTTAGTCCCCCCCCACTGAGTAAAAAAAAAAAGGCTCTCTTTGTTTTCCAGCTCAATGGCCGCCTCTCCCTCTCTAGGCATCTGATCTAATGGCCCAGGAGCAAGGGGAGGAGGAAAAGTGAGGAAAAGAGGCGAGTTAGTAAGAAGATAATAGAGGAATTCACTGAAGATTACTTGGGTGGGTAATGAGAGAGAGAGCGAGAGACGGCACATGTTACTTCTTGCCAGTTGCCCTGAAGCTCGTATCCGGGTGGAAGGGGTGAGGAGCGTTTGAACGACATCAGGTCTCAGGTGCGAAGTGGATTCCAACACAGGTGGATTGAGCTCACACCGGGGAGAGCGCTCCATGTGGCACAAACTTTCGGTTTGCACACCTTCTTCTCTCACTGCTCTGTATATTTTTTCCTCCTCTTAAACTTTCTGTCTTCGCTCTCTTCTTCGTCTTCAAAACATTTGTGCATATCAATTATAAATGTGGACTTGGTAACTTTATTTATTTGCCTCTATTTCATTCTATAATCCAACATCTATGTTATTGCATTAGACATTTACACTGTAACGTTCATATCACATTAACTATATAATTTATCAAATGTCTAATGATAAGTAACTTAACTGGTTCCCTGATTTGAAATAATTAATTCCAGGGGATCATTTACCTTCGCAGCTGAAATTGAATCAACCCTCAGCCCTGCCACATATGTTATCCACAACTATTTCTGTAGAGTCCTGGGTTTTTCTGGATTGGGTCAGTATGGGAGCATATTGTACGTATGCTGTGTGTTTATTTTTAAAATCACAGATGCCTGCACTGCCGGTCCGCCCTTCCTGTGTTAAGTCATCTGTGCCAATTAAGACTTTTAAACTTCTCTCGTTCTGTTGTGAGAAGATAGATGATGACAGAGGCCAATCAGCAGCTAATTACTTGAATTATGTTTTTCTCTGAGGGAATGGGTGCTGTAACAGCAAATGTTTGTTTCTGTGAGGGTCGTGCAATTTGTAGCCGTCTGTACACGCATGTATTTATTCACGGACCGAAAGATTTCAGATGTGCATGTTTCAAGAGAGTTATTGTCCATACTTATGCGCGTGTGTCTGAATGGAAAGGTTTTTCTTTTTTAGTTGTTAATTTAACAGTTGCAGTTTTTTTTCTTTTCGGGCTCGATTGGCTCGCCACTGACCTTGGTGGCAGTGGGGGGGCTTCAGCGCTCCTTGAAGAAGAAAAGAGGCTTGGGCCGCCCGCTGTAAACAAAGTTGACTTGCAGACAGATGGATTGAATGACAGAGAGGCTAACTGAGCCAGGAACGGGCCTGGCAGAGGGAGGGAGGGAGGGAGAGAGAGAGAGAGAGAGGGGGAGAGAGAAAGACAGAGATAAAGGGGGGGTAGAGAAGAGAGAAGAGGTGGCCAACAGGAGAGGAGGTGTGAACAGGTGCAGGGCCGCTGAAGGAAGAACCAGCAGATGGAGAGAGACACAGCCAGTTTAGTTACAGGAAAAAAAGGGTGGGAGGCAAAGGGGAGGGAGGAGGGAGAGATGGAAACAGCAGAAAAAATGATCGGAGCAGAAATGAGAACGCTGTGGACGGATAGATGGACGGAGGGATGGATGGATAGATGGATATATGGATGGATGGATGGATGGGCACAGAGTAAAGGAGCAGCGAGGCTGCATCAGGCTGCCTCTGTGTGTGTGATGCGTTGGTTTCAAGTAGAGTGGTGAGGAGCGGAGTGTCAGAAAAAAAAAAGTGGGAGCAGAGTGATTGACTTACATCACCCCGAGGTTTAATAAAAATGTGCTAAAACACATTGAGGTGCGTGTGAGAGAAAATTGTGTGACACGATGTGCGGTCTGCCACACAAACACAATTCAGATGTTTATTGTACGCCGCATCAATGATACGCAGCGCAGCAAATGTTCAATATGTCACTTTATTTTCTCTGCGGTGCACTCAGCCTTTGTTGGCAGTGTCGGCTAGATGGGCCTGCACAAGGCCTCTGTCTCACCGTCTCTCAGTCACACACATAAACAAGCCCACTCACATTAGAAGAAATCATCTTTGTAATTCTGCACATCAAACTGTTGAATATTAATGCAGTCTGATTGATGCAGTCTATCATGAATAACTGTGGATCCACTGGAATTTCTCCACAAAAAAATGAATCATCACGGGTGTCACCATTTTGAGCAGTTGAGTAAATAGTTAACAGTTGTAATTTTATAGAACAGCGTCGGTGCATTTAAGTAAATCAAAATCAAGTCTCATCGGATAATTATTGGAGCTGCAGGTGCCTCAGTTTAAATTATGGAATTGAATGGAAATGTAATAGTTTTTACAAATCTAGGTACGGTAATAATTAGGAGATTATTGTTATTGTTGATGCTGTTTAATTTATATTTTTACAAGCAGTTAAGATATGACAGGTAATACACAAATATGTCATCTGTTAAAAACCACACTTGTTTAATATCTCATTTAATACAAAAAGTAGTGAGTGTAGCTATTTATGCGGATGTCCTCTGTGACAGAAATAGTTTTACTTCATCTAGTCTTCCTCTTGATTCCTCATCTCGTCCTCAACAACTCTTTGTTGTGAACAACGCGTGTGTGTTAACATATTTGTGCTATAGGCTGAGGTCACAATCTGTTCACCTGTATGTTAATTGCACACCTTTTTATTTTGCAACACAGGAATATCTCTCTGGGCATAATTATGAATATATATATATTGTTTGAGGGGTTGTTCTCTTCACTCTTTTCCATTAGTCTTTATGTCTATTATTTTGTACAATGTGATGTTTCTCAGTTATTTTAAATTACAACAAAAGATCGTCATTACATCGGAATTTACATTTACACACATATTTTTCTATATTATTTGTGTGTGTTCATATTCTGTATGATTTGACTTTGTGTGCATGCGTCTGGGTGACATTGTGTTCATTGGGAGGGAGTATCGTCTACTTTACTTTAGTCCAAACAGCGGTCAGTGGTGTCTGGCGTTGGCGAATGTCTCCAATTCCTCCAAGTCCACCGTCTGACTCCAATTTGTGCTCGTTCTCTGATAAACCGCGGCATTTGGTGGTTCTGGCGTGGGATGCCGGCTGCACCATGGGGTGCTGCAAACTCTGTGCTTGGTCAGGCCCTGGCACCCCACATCTAATGGGCAACAGCTTGAATAGTGCCCACTTAGGCAGGCAGCGCAGACTGGGCCCCCTCGTCTTCCTCGCGGCTCCAGCCAGCTAGCCAGCCAGCCACCGCCTCTGCCACCTCCCACTTACCCAGCAGCCACTGTACCTGGCCGCAGCCCCAGAGCTATTCCAGCCTACCTTAGGCCCCTGGCCCATGCCGCTCTCGCCATACTTATCAAGCTGTCCTACAGTGCATCAGGCCAGGCATATACAAACAGGCCCAGCTATCCGCTAACTGAACATTCAGTCTATTGCCTCCTAGGCCCAAACAAGAGTTCCTGCCACAGGCAGCAACCCAGAGCCCATTCACCAATTAGCTGGAAGGCAGATTATTGTCCAGGGAGAATTACCCAGCTCCAGCCCCACATATTCAGCCTCTGCTCTACCCGTCGCCCTTAACGCTTGCTCCAGGGTTTGGCTCTCCGCTGACATCTCTCCTCTGCTTTCTCTTTTTTATGCTTTAATTTGACAGTGCTCATCAGCAGCCATTTTGTGACAGCAATTTGCAAGTAAACGCGTTGGATTTGATTGGGGACACAAAATGGCGCAGGGTAAATAACCTGATAACTTAGCCCGACTTCCCCGCTTTGATTTGATGAGGCGTTCAGGCCCTGGTCACAAGGATCCGAACCCTCGGGTCTACTTTTTGAACTGAATGTAGAATCATTGACCCTCCTCGAGGTTGCATTTATATATTACATTGATTGTGGTTGTCCCGAGAAAGGAAGGCCCTGAGTCTGCTCTGCTCTGTTGCGTACAACTTTATTAAGTTGTACTTCAGTTCAGTAGATTAGCAAAATCAAACAGATGCCAAATGTGTAGCTCTGTGTTTTTGCCTTTCTTTCTTGTTTTTCATCGCTCTCCTCTTCCTCACCACCACCACTCTATTGCTGACTGCTGGAACTTTCTGGCGGCCTGTCTGATGCTAATTGGTGGGTAAACAGGTCTGGTGTGACTCCCCCCCCCCACCCCCCACCCCACCCCAAACGCACAGAGACACACACGCACACACACAGGCATACGCAAATACACACGGCCCCCTGGAACCTTTTGCAGGACCAAATGGCTGGCAACGCCTGCCCGCCATCTCCCGCTGAGCCCTGGTGTGCGCTTTGGTGGCTCAGGCTGCTGTTCAAGCCCAGCGGGGGTTCATTCACTCTCACACACACACGCACACACTCATACGAGTACAGACACACACAGTCTCCTTGTGTCCCCTGCACACCCGCCACCCGCTTTCACACCCCAGACAGCAGGACAGCAGGAGAACACACACACACACACGAAGGAACAGACAGACGCGGTCACTTTAGAGATGCAGGCCAAGCGCTGTAGGGGAGAAAAGTTTTCACTTAAACTGGAGAATTCTCTCTTCATTAGCGCCTTTGGACTACAGGAAGAGTTCTGTTTATTTGTTCGTTTTTTCCTGTCTTTGTAGTTTTTCGTTTCTTTCCTTTTGTCTTTTTCTGTTACATTTGAACTTAGCGGAGATAGAAAGTTTGGTTCAAACAGTATCAAAATGCAGTGTTGTTCAAAAGCCACCTTAGTTTGCATCTTACCTGTTCAATTTTGATATTGAGACGAACGGATGTGGAGATTAGAGCTATTTGATTTCTACCAAATGCGCCATCACAAAGTCATACAGTTATTCTTATGTAGACCGTCTATGAGTACAGTCCTCCTGTATAAAGAAGATAAGATTGATCAACTGATGTCACGTAGCTGAATCGTTTCCGAGGATGACGAGCAGCTTGAGCAAAGTGACATCTCAGGGCAGACCAATCTTTTCTTTTTACACTCTTGCAGAAGAGTCTGAAATGGACCGTTGTAATTCTGCGAGTGTTGGTGTTTCGTAGACAGCTGCAGTACCACTCAGGGGTCCTCAAGCCGTCGGTTGCCCTTGTACCCCCTGAGTCTTTTCTGTCAATCTCCTTTCTGTACTCTCTTCCATTATCTTGTTTGTTCAGTGTTTACTCGCCTCCTTTTTTCTCTCTCACCTCTCTGTCTATCTTTTAGTCATTTTGTTGACATTATTGATCTACTGCACACACATCAAAAACCTTTTTCCTATCTTTTACCAGAAACAGTTGTAAAGTATGATGGAATTTATTAGAAGTGCTCTGATCAATCAGTTGTTGATCCTAACTGATGCATTCTCAACGGGTCACTGGACTGGTAAATGTTTTAACTAGGATGCAGTTTGTTTTGAATGTAATAGGCACAATTTCTGATCCTAAAGTAACCTAAGAGCAACCCTACCACCAAAAACACAACTGCTTTGTGTGTCATAATGCTTAACTTGATTGACATGTAATCAATTTGAGTGAAGCAAGCCTATATTTTCGTCAAGGTCAAATGATATATTTAAGACCGATGTTGTAGCCTCCAGTATTGACAAGCTCAACCACCAGCAGACTAACATTTAGTGTCTCTGTTTGGAGACACTGGTTTTACACACACACTGTAGGTAGCCAAGTTGGGATTAAATATTGCATTTAATGAACAACAACAATTTTGAAATTTCACAGTTTAACAACCCGGTCCTCTTCCCCAGGCAAGACAGAGAGAGTTCAGAACGGGCTCATGAGGAGGAAATGGCGTCTGCGACCCTTTCGGCGCGGGAACGGGAGAGAGAGCTGACTTTGCTGCTGCAGCAAACGGAGGCTCAACACCAGCAGAGAGGTGAGTGCTTCCTCCTCCACTGATGTTACTGGGCTTGGCTTCAGCAGAGCTTCCACTTCCACTGTCTCCTTCCCACCTCTCTGTCTTGATCAAATATAGCCGACCTGTTCCAAAGATTAGTTACCTTTCCTTTCCCCCCTCATGTTTCTTTTGTCAAAGGAGCACATTTCATTTCGAGACTTGTGTGGCGGAACCTCTTCCTGTATGTGTCCAGGACAATGCACGCAACATGGGGGCTGCTAACTGTCCCCGACAGGTGAACCGAGGACATTTGCCCGTTTGCCCCCTGCAGCTGAAGATAAATTATAGATTTAACCTGTTCGTTGCAGCTGGGCTACAATACTTCAACCACAGCAACCACAATGCACTAATCTTGTATTGTATTTGCAAGTAAAAACATTTCTGGGCCTGGTATCCATTGGCCCTCCACTAGATTGGCAGCAGATTGCGCCGGACAGATGTGATGGAGCCAAATCGGATGGTTATTTAGGTTCAGACTCCCCGAGGGGCTGCTTTTAATGGTTCTCATTAGAGAGCCTCACACACTTGAGAACATCTTAACGTGGCTGCACAGCAGCAAGTCCTCAAGTTTGCTATTTCACAAGGTTTACTGTGGGCCACTGCGGTACACGGGCATATTCGTTGTTTTACACAGAGGGGAGGGTGATATGGGGGTGCAGAACTAAACAGGATGGGGCACACTGAGACACATTTTCAGAACTGCAAGGAGCAAAACAGGAGAGTTAATCAGGGTCAGTTACAGAATCACAGTCCTGGAGCTGGGAGCGTCTCAGCCTCTTCCTCAAGGACACTTCAGCAGGGTGGATCTTTGCCCGAACCGGGTCTTGAACCTGCATCTTCCAGTTGAAGGGTGTATTTTTCTTGTTACTGTGCCACCTTGCTCCCCACCAACACAACATGGCCAGAGTGGGAGGAGACGGAAGGAACACAACTCATTAGAGCTGAAGTGACCTCAAAAGAGCAGAACAGAAGCCTTAAGAGGAGAAGAGAGAATAGCGGGGAAGAGCAGAGGGAAGGTGATGGGAGACCCGGCTCAGAGCTCCCTGTCTGTCTGCACAGCAGAGCTGCTGCTGCTAGCACATCTGTTGCACCATCTGGATCCCCCCCCCAAAGCCACCACCCACCCTCAACCACTCTCCCTCTCCCTTCTCCTTTCTGTTTGTTTACCTGTGGTTCCCTTCAACAACCAGGGAGCCTGCTGGTACGCAGAACAAAGATGGACGGTACAGAGGGAGGAAAGGATAGATGGAGGGAGGAGGCGGGGGGGGGGGTAAACAAAGGGTTTGTTTCTGGCGCATGTCGGCAGCACACATGTTGTCTAAAGAGAGCTGACATCAGAGCACAGCAGGAAACTGTGTATGGGGAGGGGATGGAGGGGTGGACGTCCTTTAGTAGCTCGCATCACTTCCTCTCCCCGTGCAACCCAACAGACGAGCTAGATAATTAGCTTTCTTGCTCTCCAAATCCCGCCTCTCTGTCCATTCGTTTGTCCTTCCATCCATCCGTCCCCCATCTCCCTTCTTCTCCGCTCCTTCCCACCTTTTTTCAGATACATTTTTTTCATGTTTCTTTTTTGAGTAAATGGCGTACAGAGCAGCCTCTAGATGATATCAGATATTTGTTTCTCTCCATCCCTCCCTCCCTGCCTGCCACGCTTCTTCTCTCCATCCCTCCCTCCCTCATTTTTTCTCTGTTTGTTTCCAGTGCCAGTTCTGCTGTGTTTCTGTGTCCCAGGGTTCTTTTTGGCCTACGCATGGCCAGACGCATTCAAAGCCTGTTCAGCTAATTAGCATTCTTCATGCAACTTTTCCAGCACTGACCAAACTTTGTTGAGCGCACGTCTGTGAGTTTGTGTAGTTTAGTTTCATGCTCTGCAGCATCCAATTCATGCCTTCTATGCATTTGCTGTGGCAGTGATCTGGGGACAGAGGCTGTATAGAGTGGAATGAAAGGTTTGGTGATAATTCACTTTAAAGATGCAATGTGATGCCAGTACAAAGTGAACAATGTTATGTGAAACATCAGTGGGCATTGGCCTTTCCTCCTCTCCCAGTCATAATAAGAAGTGACAAAAGTCTAGTCAGCCTGCAGGTAAATATTATGTATCATACCACCGACACCTTCCATCATGGATCTTTCTTTTTTTTTTACTATCTCTTTCTTTCCTTCCCAATATCTACTGTATGCAAAAAAATAAATAAAAAAACTTCACCAGTGTGAGCTACTTTTCAAAGTTCTTAGTGTTTTTGGTTTCGGTTGTCTGTAACAGAATGCCGGAGCAGGTGGATCATTCCCTCAATCCAAACGGCAGCCATTGTTATTTTAAAAGAGCAGACATATGTTGGAGAGCGGAACGTGGATCATTTCAAAGGAATGATGAAAGCCCAGTGTTGGATTGTTCAGAAAGAGGCCCCCATGAGCGGATGAGGACGTGGCAGGAAGGGTGGAAAGGAGAAAGAAAGCGCTTTCAAACAACAATCTCCCTCTTTTTCTCCATCTCATTTTACCCTTCTCACACACTTTATACTTCCAGCCGATACTCTCTGTACTTGATTTTAATGTGAATGTCGACAAAAACATTTTTGGGAATACGATCAAAGAGACAAGTATCTCGCTTTTGCGGCAGTATTTGTGACGATAGATTTGATGGATCAGCTCTGTCGATATTGGAGATGTTTTCCTCTGGTGTGTGAGGTCTTTGGTTGGCCTGCTCTGGAAATGTACGTTATGTATTAATAGTAGTAGCCATGATGCCACTCCTACATTGTAACATTAATTATATGAAAGCTTGACCAACATGAAATGGTTAGTGAGGTGATCAACATTTTTTTTTTTTTATTTGAGTATCTATAAATGTTTTATTCAGACACGCATTCTGTGCTCCACTAAAATTAAGAAGAAGGTTTGACCTGACATTGGAGCTCGCTGAGCAACTTTCATTGATCTGTGAATTTGAAATAACTAATTGAACAGTTTTGTTTTTTTCCTCTATAAATATGCATAACACAAAGGATCACTAAAATCCTAGTCACAGTTTTTAACATTCACATTGTGACAAATAAACTCTTCTGTCCTGCAGTTTTATGTACCTTAACTGAACACGTTTATAGCATTATTTGTACATTTAAAACATGCCAATGACAAAATATCTGCTGAGCAAAACATGCAAACCATGAGATCTTAATTTGTTTAGTCAGTTTTTATTTTATTTGACTTGTTTTAAAGCAGAGTGAGACCATTTATATTACATTACATTACACAGCTTACTGTCGGTGTCGTATAAACATAATTGTCACATCTATGTCTTTTTCCTGAGGTTGTGTTTTTTGTGCAGCAGTCATTTTCAGGATGTGTAGTAGAAGAGCGATAGAGATATACAGTACATGTAGCGTGCTTTTTAATATGGTGAGGGGAAGTGTAAACCAAATATACATTGTAATATACAGTGTATATAATACTATAACTGGAGGTGGGAGATGTCTGAACTTCAGGGTGTGGGCTGAAGTCACTGATACTCAAAGTGCACATGAAATCCCCCACGGTGGTCAACCTCCCAGTAACGGGCAACTTTCCCACAATCGATTGCAGTTGGAGAGTTGGACGGTCTTCTAAGTTCCCAGAATTCCCTGATCAGGAGGCTGAAGGAGGAGTGCTGCGCGCTGGGAGTCAAATTGGAAGAACTGACAGAAAGTAGCGGGTCAGCATTTTCACTTTCATTATATTAACCTTTATGTTTGAACATTCATTCACTCAACTGTGCTTTCAGTTAAAAGTGACTTGTGTAGATAAACGCAGCCTCTTGTTTCCAGTTATCTATTCACTCCGTATTTTATTCCCTCTGTCTGTCGGACGTCCATGTCATCATCTCATGAAGCCTCATCTATCCAGGCTGTTTGGACAGAGCATGTCAACATACTACATACTGCTTTCCAGCCTGACCTGTTTTCTTGTTAACCTGATGCTACAGTAGTCACAGCAGGCCTGCACAGCTCTCCATCTGGGCTGCCTGTGTATGTATGTGTGTGTGTCTGTTTCTGTGTGTGTTTGTGTACTTGATTGTGTGTGTGTATGTGTGTGAGAGTGACCCTGGGCCCAGTGTCCTGTCAGCTGTTGGAGCTGTGCTGCACATTAGTCACATGACAGCCCTCAATCTGGCCCTGCCAGACCGCACGGGCCTCACCAGCCACAGGACGCATGCACACAATACACACACTCATGTACCCTGTGTTTTTGCTTATGGGTGGACATCAATACTAAGTACACATATGTATGTACACAGTTATAGCTGCCACCTTGAATTGGTTTTTTTATGGAAGGAACTAGCATACATGCTGACACACTGGCATGAAGGCTCATAGCCTACATCTGCTGTATGTGTGTGTTATGTAGTTTAGCAGCAGTGTGGTGTTGGTGTGTTTTGTGCCTCGGGCTGTTTGAGCTCCTGGAGTCCAAGCCCAGTGTAGCGGTTAAAGTCCTGCTGGACTGCCCCAGTCAGGCTAAGCGAGGTTACACTGAGACAGTTGCAGCAAGACGAAGGAGAAAACTCTTGACAAAATAGTTTTCAGTTGTTTGTCTGCCTATGAGGCCGACTCCTACTGACTGGCCAGTGTAACGTTGTCAGCAGACACTGCGGTTTAGAGCGTTCGATGGACTTGTGGTTCAGATGCATCCCACAGAACTGACACGTCCCACCAGGGACCTTTTGTTGCATGTGATACCCCTCTTTCCAGCCCCACATTTCCTATCTGTATCTCTGTTGGCGCTGTCGAAGAATTTATAAATAAGGAAATGTAATTGGTTTTCCATTGGTTGGTGTACAGTTTTTAAAAAATTTCCTTCAATAGCAGAGTGAGTGGTGTCAGTGTACGACGCCAGTTATCTATTTAAAGCAAGGAGTCATCTTTTTACTCTCATAATTTAATTTCCTTAATTATACACTTGGGTGACTTGGGTGCCAGTTTATTAGATCTACCTAGCTCAAACTAATGCAGTCTAATAATGCACAAAATAATAGAAACAATTGTCAGTATAATGCAACACAATTCAACAACAGAAAATGATCATACATTTGAGTCAAAAATTTACATTATAACCTTTCATAAATATCACATATTGTGCAGGACCAAGATCGCCTTAGTTTTAGTGACGTGTAAATAATAAACTTGCATGATTAGGAGAGAATCTCTATCCAAACATGTATGTTAACAACAAGTTATTAACAAAGAGTTAAAGTCTCCAGATCTTTTGGACTTAAGATCTGTAAAGACTATGGACTCGAGACCCACAGGTTTACTTCCCTTTGCTGACTTTAAATTAGTTTAAATGTGATATTACATTTATATTGTGTTTTTATGTTATGTCTTTGTGAAGTCTGATCTAGAAAGTGTTGCTCCAAATAATTTGTATTCAGTATTTTATTCTGCCTGCATGCTGTGTTGTACATGGTACATTTTCAACTATTACATCTGTATTAATCGTGTGTCTGTGTGCGTGTGCAGAGGAGCGCTGGAGCAGCTGGCCCTGGAGAAGCAACACCTGGTGGAGACAGTAAAGGGTCTGAGAGCTCGTTGCTCTGACATGGAGGATCAGTGTGTCCAGCACGGCCGTATGCATCAGCGCATGAAAGACAGGTACGCAAATACACAATACACACACAACTATACTTCCTGTAGATACATCTTACATCCTCAATGTTTCAGGGGTATTTTGATCTTTATTAGGTAATTATTGTGTTGATTACCAGCAAATAAGCATTAGATTTTGACAACTTTGATTTGTTAGTTCATCGGGCAAGAAGTTGTGAAATTGTATTGTTTTGTTTTTCTCCCCTAAGAACTACTACAAGCATTTCACTGAAAAAGCAGCACACGTATCTTGTGAATATATTTCTATTATTAAAATAACAGCAGCCTTGCTGGCAGTACATGTTCCCAACTGCTTTTTAGTTGTCATTTCTCTCCGAATCTGGCAGCAAGCCTTTAGAAAAGTGCAATTTCCTTCACAAGCTATCCCTAACCAGTCCATCTTGTGCACATCTGAAGTTTAATTCTTACATGAATTGTTTTATTTTTTGTCGACAGTGTTTTTTGTTGTTATCAGCAGTTTACTATCCTGCTGTCTGTGCAGTGTCCACATTTTCTCCTTAATCAGGTGGCACTTCAAACCGTTCTCTGATCAAAAAACGCTTTTTTCCCTTATGCAGTAGAATGCACTGGAAACAATAAACTAATTAGAGACTCCATGAAGCAGTTGTGGTCGTCAACAGAGGACAGGAGCACCCTAATAAGTATAACGTGCACTAGATGAAACACAGAAACTTTGAGGAGTTTAATCACTGATATGAAATGAGTTATGAAGTTAACAAGCAGCTAATTCATGATACACTTTGACTGGTTTGGTGGCTTTGACTAACTCAAAATACTTTCTGATGGAGTCGTGAACTGCAAACTGAGCTGAACTGAAAGTGATTAGCGACAGCACAAGCGCAGCTATAGTTGGCTTTTTCTTTTTTTTGTGAAGTGGACAAACTTGATAATTTAGCTGTCTGACAACACTCCCTAATTCACTCTTCCACTGAAGTTGTGATGTCCTTTTTGCACTATTTTCCACTATTGTTATCACATTTTTCACATTCCAGTGTGGACGTTTTTTGAGGGCGATATGTATACATCTACAAGTATTAATGTGAAACTGAGTTCAAAAGGCATAAAGTAAATACATTGATTGCTCTATGTAGAATGCAGGGAATGATTTTTGGCGACTTGGCTTCTAAAAGCTGCAGCTAAAAGTGGTTCTATCTTTGGCTTATGCTACAGTATCTGTATCTGTATATGTATATGTGTGTGTGTGTGTGTGTGTGTGAGTGATGCGGGGTTCTCTTTCTCCCTAAGTGTGGAGCCCAGTTGGTGTGTGTCTCCACAGGGCGCCTGGCATGCAGCCTGGCTCTGCCAATGTGGGCGAGGGTGTGTGGGTGTTGTTGCCCCACTGTGCAGGATCTCTACCCCAGTACCCCACCCAACTCCACCTTCCTCTTACACACACACACACACACCCTTTTCTCCTGCTCCATCACTGACACTACATATTGTCTACCACCCACCGGTGTTAACCTGTCGACAGTCAGACGCTGCCAAAAAAACAAAGTTTACCAAGTCACAGCTGTCTCCTGGTTGTGTGCGACTCTTTTTGTGTGTTTCATAAAGAGGAAAACAATCTAAGTTGTCAAGGAGTGTGAAGTATGAATATTCTGTATGTTTCCACGCATATGTTATGGTGGTATTTTTTATGTGTGTGTGTATGGGTTGCTAGTGCATGTTCTCAGGAGGTTTAGCAGAGTAGGAATCTGACTGCCAAAAGTGGATTGGCTGGGAAGTTGGCGCCTAACTTCTCCCTTCTCCCAACTGAACCACGATAATCACTCTTGGCATTTAGTGAGTTTTATTTTCTGCTTTGACACTTACTTGGTTGATTAATCGTCCTGATATTTAAAAATCTCTCGAGTTCAGTTGTACATGAGGTCACTTTTGCAGTGACTGTTGAGCTGCTTGACCACATTTTACTTTATTTCGTTTTCTGGAGATAATTGTTTTGGAATGTTTGGGAATGCATTTATTAGCTTTGAGTAGTAAACACATACATACATTTCTTCGGCATTTATATGTTATGTTTTAGGGGATTTATTGTAAGGAGTTACAGTACAGAGATGAGGGAGAGACAGAGAGGCGAGAGAGGTATGACTCACGTTTACGATGATCCACTCTGCAGCTGGTACTTGGCTTTTCAGCATCTGATTGTATTTGTGGTACTGATCATACTCCGAGTGCAAAACTTGAAAACCTGCCAATAGTATATTCTTATCATTTAAATGAAAAAAAATAGATCCACAGTAGTTGGCAGGGCTTTATTGCAGTGATGTGTTGCAGTTTGCGATGTCAGAATTCAGCCGTAGAGGCAGGACTGAACTTATTCTCTATATTGTGTGTACCTTATGTTTGGTATTTTGCATATTCGTGCTGCAGCATATACGTCAGTCTCTCGACACATGGTACTGTTCTCGCACCGAGTCTCGTTCTTCTTAACGTTTGTCTGCATCCATATATCGGGAATACGTTCGATGGTCCCTGCAGGCCCTGAGCATTCGGTGGGCGCCCCGCCGCGCCGCTCGGGGGTTAAGGTGTACGTGTTAACAAGCTGGTGCAAGTGGATTCGATATCGAGCGCCCCGCCCCTCCCCACAGCCTCTCCATCGGCCTGCAATCTGTGCTGCGAAGAGCGGCAACAGTGCACCACGCACAAAAACATTTGGAAAATCAGCTTGATTTATTTTTACATGGGCGAGCTGATTGCCAAACGACACAGGGGTTTTTAGCACACAATGTTTTGCTGCACCATTTAATTATTTATTTCACTATTTCTGTGGTGTTTCTTTTTTTTTTTTATGCTTGGAAGTGAAGGGATAGAACGGAGAGTGGAAAGATGGAGTTACGGAAGATGCAAAGCCAGTCACTGTAAATGATTTAATTTAAAGGTTATACATGTTTTTCTTTATTTTTATGAGCTGATTGATTCAAGAAATAACATATTACATTTTTGTTTATTAAGGTACATCCATATTTTACACGAGTGAGTTTAACTGCAATGTTTGTAGCTCCGTTTTTTTTAACTCTTCTACATCATCTACATCTTTATTCTCCAGATTCTTGCTTTGGTCGGTGCCAATTTCCTTAATTATTAAGCAATTTCTGGTGCTTTTTCTGAGAAAATGATCAAATATACCAAATATTAGATGTAAAAAGAAAAGAAATGCCGGGGATGGATGCATATTGTTTTACAATTTATTAGAAGCTGAATAGAGATCTTAATAGCACACCTAACAAAATCAGTTTTGTTATTTCCGTATGAATTTGACGGCTCGTAAAACTTTTCCTGCTCATGTAGTTTTTAAACTTTCTCTGCTCACCTCACCCTCTTCTACTCTTCTTTACATCTCTTTTCACTTTCCTTTCCTCTTTGCTCTTCACTTAGTCTTCAACTTTACTCCTCCTCCCCTCTGCTTCCTGTACCAAACACTATGCAACCTTTTCTCACCCCACAGCTGTTCGCAGGCTGTTTCACCAATTATCACTATGCATGTACACACTGAGGTCACATACACAGACTCACACACACACACACACACTCAACGGACCGACATAGCACCAACGTTTTCTTAACCACACACTGTGACAGCAGAGTGCGTTTGTCAGCCCTGGATGTGCGTGTGCATCTACTGTGTTTATGTGAGCACACCGCTCGCTTGTGCAGCCCTTTAAGGAGAGCAGCAACATATACGCAGATGTGCCTGTAGATCCACAGGCTTCACTGGGCCATATGGCCTCCACGAAGAAAGATGGTGCATGCGTCTGGAGGAGGGTGGGAGGGATGGAGTGAAGGATGGAGGAGGGATGGAGGGCCATGTGTGGTATGAGCTGTGCAAGCAGTTGTTGAAGTATGTGTGCCTGTAGACGTGTGTGTGTGGGGGTGTGTGTGTGTGTTTGCACCAGAGGCTCCAGGAGATTGGTTAATGGAACAAATGGTCGCGGCGGGCCGGGGAAGAAGGAACAGGCTTGCTGCTACCGCGGGCGGACAGCGAGCCCCGGGCGAGGGCTGCTTCATCTGGGCTCCTGCCACACACACACACACACACACATACGCATACACACACACACACACCCTCTGTCAACCCTCTCCTCACCCCTACCCCCAAACACACAGTGTGCTGCCATGCCCCAGAAGCAAAAGGACGCTCCTTGCAAAAAACTTTTCATTTGCAAATTAAGTTGGCATAGGCTGGGCAGAAGAAACAAGACAGCTTTGATGTGTGTGTGTGTGTGTGTGTGTGTGTGTGTGTGTGTGTGTGTGTGTGTGTGTGTGTGTGTGTGTGTGTGTGTGTGTGTTCGTGTGTGTGTTCGTGTGTTCGTGTGTGTGTGTGTGTGTGTGTGTGTGTTCGCATGGGTATGTTTGTGGGCATCTGTGTCTATGATGAGTTGTAACTGTGTGTGTGTGATCTGAGAGATAGAGGGAAGCTAAAAAGAGTGAGATGTGGAGAAAGCGGGGATAAACACGATGAATAAGTCCCAGTGTGAGGTGCAGCATTCACACATACTTTGATCGCTACGCTTCACATTCATGTAAATATTAACATCACTGCCGTGACCTCTTTACATTTCATTAATAGATTTACACTGATCACATGCAAACCATTTTAGTTTTATTTCTAAATCAGACATTCAAATTGTTCATGATAGTTGCCCCTTCTCTTTATGGTGGAAGAAAAGTTGAGTGCGTCAGAAAAGTCCTGATAAAATAGATGTTAAACTTACAACAAAATTTCAGGAATTTAAAGGTAAAATGTATTTTTTTTAAATAAAATAATATTTGCTATGATTGACTCAATGTACTATTTTAGGATGCATAAATAGCCTTCAGGTTTGAACCAATGAATGACTGAATATGGGGAAATCGCTCCCGTATTGAGACGGAGAGGAACAGTTTAGTCCACTGTCTCTGGGTGGCGCTGATCAGTCGTCCTCCCTTCCCCTTCATCTTCCTCTCCTTCTCATCGTTTCTGTCTCTGCATTGCCCAGCTGGCTTCTGTAGCCGGGAGCGACCGCGGGGCGGCCTGCTGAAAGAGCATTGTCAAACGGTGGCTTTACAGCTCTATCACACACACACACACACACAGACGCGCAGATTTGCGGCTCAGATGTCGGGCTGTAGCCAGAGGCTTGCAAGCTGGAGCATTAACTGTGCAAAGCGTCACATCTCAAGCCCCAGTCAATGACACTACTTCATAAAACTACAACTAGAAAACTAGTGCAGAAACACCTGCCCCTTCTTTAGAAAAATGTAAAAAGTAACAACCGCAGAAACGCTTTAATGCCAGGAAAGCAAACACTCATAGACGCGACTTAAAACGTGTCAGCGGGCCTCACGGCAGCAAACACTTTGACATTGAGTAGATGATCGCCTGCAGCAGCACTGAAGCCTCCGTTAATACAGTGACGGAATGAAAGAAGGGACGACTTCGGTGCTCATCCACAGCTGTTTAAAGTACGTGAATGCGTTTCTGACATCCCTCTTGAACACTTTAAAAAAATCTGTTTTCATAGAACTCTGCTCCGAGGAGGATTTATTTTGATCATGTGTGAGTTCTGGACAACGCTCTCCGTACTGATGTTCATAAACTCTCCGATAAACAAAAAACGATGTAAACTAACACTCGGCTTCTCATCAGTTTAAAGATCAACTTTTATCTTTTCAGATACCACCTTAATAGCGGTCACACCTTTTAATTGTAATTTCTTTTTTACTCTCATTTTCTCTTCTCTTTTTTTAAGACAGCAAAAAAGTGTACTTGTAACTTGATAGCACAAAGCCAGCCAGTTCTAATTGTGACCAAGAGGAAATTATATAAAATAAATAATAAAACAGGAGTGTTTAGAATTTGCCCATAGCATTTTTTTTATTTTTTATTATATTATACTTTACATTATATTCTGGAGTGAAACAACTATATAACTATAGAGTTAAGGGTTTTAATTATTGTTGATTATTTAAAAGGAATACTGTATTAATACTATTGTTATTATAATACTGTCGTGCTTTACATTTGTAAATGTCTCATCGATCCCCCTGGGATCAACTGGCTTCATATCTGATCCTATTTTCAAAGTAGCAATATAACTTTTATCATTGATTGCAGACTTTTGAATTCAGTGTGCACTTACATTCACATTCCAGCAGCAATAACAACAGTACAAGACATGATGTTTATTGGGATCAATAACCAAACAGAAGTGTTTCAAATCGCTGCATGTTGATTTTCAATAACGTTTACATTTTTTATAAAAAGATGTAAAACGCAGCAGAACACATTGGAAATTTGTTTTTCAAAAAGATTTAGCTCACTAATGATTTCATACAAAACTCAACTTCCTTCATAAATAAATACCTTTACTCACGTCCATCAGTTTGACATGTTTCAAAACAATACTTACAAACTTACAAGAGCAACTAAATATAATGGATAAATCAGAAATAACTAAAAACAACATATCATTTAAGAGGAGTGGAGGAATAGATTTTTTTCAGCTGAATTAAAAGATCAGATATTATTATTTCAAATTTAAGGAGCAAACCATCCATTGCTCGATGTTCCTTTCTTTCAGCTGACCTGAGAGACTTCCAGTTACTGAATGGACACAACATTTTGAATGTATTTAGGGAGCGTCGTCGTGAGGGCCCAATAGGTAATAACTATTTAATATTGCAATACAAGATGGCTGAGTTCATCTGTATGTTAGTGTTTTGGCTTTCACACACAGCTCTCTGTTATGGAAAAGATCAATGTTGTTAAAACATGAAAGGACTGTTGCAGATGGGCACACAAGCGTCATATCATCTCCTTTCCTCCTCACCACCGTGTGCAGCTCTGCTGGAGAACAGCAGCGAGTTGGGAAAAAAATGATATGAATGAAAAGGAAGTTCTCACACAGGCTGCATCACTTCATTAACCCCACATTTATCTAAGCACCAATCTATTTATGTATTCATTTAATTATTTATTAGATATGATTGTAGATTCCTACTGCCTGTTTTTACACAGCAGCCAAATCCACGTTAAGTGAACATAATCTGCTCAAATATTGATTTTGTTTTAATGGATTTCTATCCTTAAAGCTATTAGTGTTATTGACAGAGGAACTTTTAGGAGGACTTCACTTTTTCATTTTATTTATTTATTAAGTAGTCTATCATAAAATCTCAGTGAACACACTTAAAAGAATTACTCAGAATAAAATGGATTTTATATTGTACATTGAAAATGATAATTGAATGTATAAATAATTACAAACTTCAGCTGTATTTGGAGTGCAACACAAGACAATTATTTAGTATATATGAAATATCTGTATACCTGTATATTTAGACATTTAAATGCTGATCTTGAGTGTGTTGTATCTGTTACTATGACCCGTTAAGCTGCGAGCAAAGAGATATTGAAAATATAGCTAAAGATCCTTTTCAAACATACTTAAACATACAAACTGTTAAATTAGGAGTATATTTATCAAAAATGTGTAATTGACAGGGAACACTAAATGAAAAGACAGCACCAGGAAATCAACAGCGAGGGAACAAGCGTCAGTCTCATCCTGATCAAAACACACAGTGTCACTAATCGTGTTCCCATGTCAAATGTGCGTTAGCAAGAGCAACAACTGGCATGACAGGTTGGTGGAGGGGAGAGGGGCGTGGCCTTCAGGCACACGCGCACATTCTTCAGTGCAGTTGTGTGCTAGCCAAGATTTAGCTAGAGCGCTGGGGTGTGAGGGTGGTGATGGTGGGCCTGGGATTGGGCGAAATATGGTTTTGTGAGCGTGTGGTGTGTGTGTGTGTGTGCGCGTGTGTGCGTGTGTGTGTGGCAGCTGCAGCCTTCATGCCCCTGGCAGTGTTGTTGTAACCAGGCAAGCCAAGGCCGTCTGCCTGAATTCTTCACCCCCTAGGCCCCCTGCCTGCTACACACACACACACACACACTGACATGCACACAAGTTCAGTTTGTCAAATGTTAGTGTGTTACGGTTGAGATTTATCATTATCTTTGAAGGTTGAGTTGAATTTTAGCAGTCCTATTTATATTTTTTCACATGTGTGAGTGTGTTCAGATGCAGGAGAACATTTTAAATTTCCTCTTTGATTGTAGCTTCTTTGAAACTCAGATTGTCTTCTCTTTATTTATAAGCAAAATAAATAAATAATCCATGCTGAGTGGTTATTTTTTGGAGCAATACAGAATATGCAGTGAGACTTTAGTTTACTCTGTGGCTTGTTTTCAAGTCGTTTTGTTAATGTATTCACTGTCCAATAAATATTTTCTTCAAGTGACACGCTCCACTAGCTGATTTGTTTAGCAATAAAAATGCCCACATTCATATGAGGCTGTTGAACGACAGACTTGAACTCTGCCTCCAGATCTTCTTTTACTATTAACGTCTCTCTGTTTCTCTAACATGACGTTAGCACTTTCCCTTTAGACCGTGCCTTTAGGACATATGCTCCCACCTGTAAATAAATAAACAAACACACACACACATACACACACCACTAGCTGTGGGCTACGACTGATGTATGCCACAGAGAGGTAACTGTGTCTGTGTTGTAATTAATCTCCTTAGTAGCAGCAGTCAATAGAGAGCGCGGCGGTTCGAGGTGCAGATTGTGAGCAGAGTTTGATTATCGGGCTGTCTGGGGAAATTACTGCAAACTGCCTCTCAGCAAAACGTGCTTTTATTATGTCTGCTGGAGAGCAAGATACACGCTTACTACCACGACTGCTCTGGAAGCTGTTTCAGGTATAATTAAGGACTTCTTTCGGTGTGTGTGTGTGTGTGTGTGTGTGCGTGTGCGTGCGTGTGTGCGTGTGTGTCAGTGTCAGTCAGTGTCAGTAAAGCATGGGATCCAGCAGGTGGTGTCCTTTCACCAGGTCAGTGGGGAGGCTCTCATCCTCTAACCCGCCACAACCCTCCCGTCGGCCGTCAGCCGGGCCAGCAGCAGGCGGCCGGGAGGTGACGGCTGGAGCTGGAGCCCTCCAGCCTCTTTGTTTCTCCGTCCTGTACCTCCACCTCCACCCCGCCACCACAAACTGTTAGTCCTCATTTCTCACCGCCTGCAGATCCTCTTCACCTCAACATCCATGTATCTGTCTCACCCATCAGTCCATCCGCGAATTTATCCAAGCTTCCTTCCTTCATCACCAATTCCAGGCAGCGGGCAGAGGCGAGCCAGCCTGGTGTGTGTGTGTGTGTGTGTGTGTGTGTGTGTGTGTGTGTTAGTGTAAGTGTAGGGCAGTGCCCGAGCATTAAGTCGTATTAAGCCCTAATTAATGAGTGTGCCAGTCGATAGAGGCCAGTTATTGGATTTGCTGCTTTAGCTGCTGGAAGGAGCGCTGCCTTAATCTCTCTCACACACACACACACACACACACACACACACACACACACACACACACACTCTCATACACATTCATACACACTTCCCTCCTCTGATGCAGGGTGTACAAGGTGAGGCACGGGGTGGATTAGAGAGTGTGTCTTTGTTGTATAAGAAGGCCAGAGGTTGGCGGCTCTTTGGCCAGACAAACTGAGTGTTGCCGTTGTTGCCAGGGTTAAAGCTTTACTTACTGCATTACATAAAACTCTCAGCTTACAACCTGCAGCCGCTTTAAACATCTCAGTTCACGACCTGACCAACCGATTCACTGGCTGCCTGTTCAGCTCATTTACTGTCAGACTGCTATGTGTGAAAGTCTGCTGGCATTCTGCGCCAGTGTTTGTGCAGTCGGTGCCATTTCTACTAAATAATTGAGTTTGGGATATTTGACCATGTAGCGATTCTCCCTTGAAAGGGGAAACCAGTGAGAGTATGTGGAGTTTGAAAGATGTGGCTGTTTACCAGTGAAGTCAAGTCTTGTGTTGCATTATGGGAAAACAAGGAAACAGTAGTGGTGCATCGGATCATAACACTCGCGGTTCGGATCGCATCACAGATCAGGGTCATGGATCGGGTCAGCACAAAAGAAAACTAAAGGGAGCAAATATAACTTTTAGAGATCCCTGATCATGTTTTTATGCCACTGATACTAATTGCAGATCATTGATGATCCATATTGTTGTTTGATTTTAGCAGCTCCAGACAAAAAATAAATAAAAATAAAAATATCATCATTAATGGTTTTAATGATGTATTCTAAACTGATTAGAGCTTAATGTAAACATCTCATAATTCATCTCTAATATATATGTTATATCTCTGTGAAAACATCTCCTTCAACAACTGGATTCATTCAAGTTTCTCGCCAAAACTACATTTTACGAGATTACACGCGAACACATCATGATAACATTATTCACCTACTCGTTTTCACTGAGCAGCGCCTGAACGCATCATGATGTAACCGACTGTAACCTTCGTTCTCCTCCTGCCACTTTCAACACAGATTGGTTGTTTACAATGTCACACTTTCAGAGGTCGGCGACTGGAAAAAGTGTCGCATATGTTATTGAATATTTGCGGATAACGATCGGTCACATGGCGGTGATTAAAGTTAAGTTGTGTCATTAATCCACGGTTCACATGCGAGGGGTCAGCCCTGGTCCGTTCCAACACTAGGAAACAGTATTTATTTTTTAGCCTTCCACATACTATTTGCTGCATCTATTGTGATCACTCTGTCTTTTACTGGTGAGCTCACCTTTCAGTTAAAGGCATTTCTTACAGTACAAACCTCATTTGTCTTGCTGGTAATTAAAGGGTCAGTCCAGCAGAATTACAAAAGTATTTTCTCACTTTCCTCTAGTGGAGTCTAGTCGCGTTGATGATGGGGTTTTGGTTGCCCGGGTGTTGAGATGTCTGATTATAATCTGAGGATTGTGAAGAACAACAATGTTTCTGGAAAGAGCTGTGAGTGTAAATCTTAACCAGAAAATATTGAAACCCATTTCTGAAAACCAGGTCAAAGAAAACCACAACTATCTACTGAATATGGCAAGATACTTCTAGATACAAAAAAAAAAGAGTTTACAAACAAAAATGTATTTATTGCAAATAGTTTGAACCGACCCTTTTAAGTCATCATATGAATACGCAGTATGATTCTTTAGAGATGTTAGATTATATCATGTTACTTTAGCAGAGAAATAACTTGACGTGGTACTCCGAATCGATAAGTGAGTAAATCCTCTCTCCATCACATTTATTTCTCCACCACAAGTGTAAAATTCTTCTTGGCAAACAATGTCGACGCATCTCCTGCTTTACAAACCTGGAGCGGATTCCAGAGCTGGCCGGTCATCAGCACAGAAAGAGACGGCCGTATCTTCTCTTTCCCGGAGAAGATCGTTTCGATGCGTTCGGTGCATCTGCATGTACCGAGATATCGGAGGTTGTGATTGGATAACGTGTGGCATTTTCCCAGCATGACTCAGATTAGTTTGGCGGTGTGGAGCCGAGGGCCTTCAGTCAACACGTTTCCAACACTTCCCTCATCAAACATTAACAGCTTCAGAACAACAGGCTCTGTTTCTGACCTTTAGGTCCTCTGCTGTGTGTGTGTGTGTGTGTGTGTGTGTGTGTGTGTGTGTGTGTGTGTGTGTGTGTGTGTGTGTGTGTGTGTGTGTGTGTGTGTGTGTGTGTGTGGAGCTCATATCTGCTGCACTTTGTGCGGCACATCGGTTGTGTCTATTTGTGTATTGTCTTGTCTTGTGTCTTGGCTCACCACAGCGGGGCTCTTTCTCTCTCTCTGTGTGTGTGTGTGTGTGTGTGTGTGTGTGTGTGTGTGTGTGTGTGTGTGTGTGTGTGTGTGTGTGTGTGTGTGTGTGTGTGTGTGTGCGCGCGCATGCGTGTGTGTGTGCGCGCGTGTGTGTAACCGTGTGACGTGGCGATGCCCTGCTGTGTTGTGCAGTGTGACGGCGTAGGAGGGGAGAGTGGGCAGAGGGAGAGGGAGAGGGAGAGAGAGAGAGAGAGGGGGCGGCTGGTCAGGACAGCTTGGCAGCCGGCTGCAGGAACACCAGGCGGGGAGGGGAGTCATCGCCCTCGGCCTCCAGGACTGGACAGAGCCTCCGGGGCTGAGATTAAGCGCCCAGCGGGTCGCCGGATGGGATGGAGGAGGAGAGGACAGAAGAGAAGGGGGCTGAAGTTGTAGCTGCTGAGGACCGATGGTGTTAAAGGATGCTGAGGAAGATGATGATGATGATGATGGAGAAGGGGAGTTTCTAACAAAGTGGGACAGGAATGGACTAGATTGAACCCGGTGGTGGAAAAAGAGACAATGTGGGGGAGAGCAGGGAGCAGATTGTGTTGGGATGTTTGCCTCCCCCGTCTGTCGCACACAGGCAGCCTTGCTACTGCCAACATGACCAGCAGGGCAGGGGCATCTGTCTCCCCCCCAGCTACCTCGCTCTGTCTCTCTGCCCCGAGACACAACTCTCTTCTTCATCATCATCATCATCATCATCATCATCATCATCATCATCATCCTCCTCCTCCTCCTCCTCCTCCTCCTCTTCTTCCTCCTCTCCTTCACACGCATCATTCCTTGTCTTCCTTGTCGCCTTCTGAACCTGTTGAAACAGTGACGGACAAAGTGAAAGGTGTTTACTCTCGTGTCATGACATAGTGCAGAGGTTTTCAGAGCATCTTGTCTTGTGAGAGTTTATATCGAGGGGACTAAGACTGAGCAATGTTTCCTTCTCTGATTGTTTCATGTTAATATTTCTTTGAGGCCTAAAGAGGTCAAACTCTCCTTTTAGTTCATAGATATAAAGTAAAGACTTCTTAACTTTATCAATCATCTGGCTAAAGGGTACTGTCAGGTGTTTAAGAGACAGTGGTGGAAGAAGTACTCAGCTCCAAGTAATTGTTCACAATATAAAATACTCCTTTACAAGTTCTGCATTCAATATCGTAAAGTAAAAGTACAGATTTATTATCAGCAAAAAGTATTCATCTTCTAATCTTCTAATCTTGCATGATATTGTGATGCATTGATGTGAAAGTTGAATTCTGCTGTTATTGTCCGGCCAAAGTGGAGCTTTTTTGTGTGTGTGTGTGTGTGTGTGTGTGTGTGTGTGTGTGTGTGTGTGTGTGTGTGTGTGTGTGTGTGTGTGTGAGAATCAGTTTGCCTCTGCACCAGAGGACGGGATGACTGACTGACTGTCGAATGGATGAATGGATTAAATAATGAGCTGCTGGTGGGAAATAGCTTAACACATTCCACCTCCACCCCCAAACACAGTGAGCACGTATACTATTCATACACCCGTACCCCCAAACCCCAGCTGGAAAACAACACACACACACACACACACACACACACACACACACACACACACACACACACACACACACACACACACACACACACACACACACACAGTGTCTACCCCCAGTGTGCAGTGAAAGAGTTCATTGTCTGCAGGAGCGGTTTTGTCAAAGGAGACATACTAATTGGGACGTCCGAGGACTGATCAACATTTTGCCTCATAACCGCACAACGTTCTCACCAAACTGTTGACCTGCAATTTAGTTCAGCTGTCATGTAAAATTGATCAATTGATCAAGACTGGACTTTCACTTAAAGTGGGAATATTTTGTGCTGATATTATAACTTTTTTGAATTTGAGTTTGGTGTCCATCCATCCATCTATTTTCATCCGCTTAATCCGGGGTTGGGTCGCGGTGGCAGCAGGTCCAGCAGGCTGACCCAGGCTGACCCAGGCTTCCCTCTCTCCAGCAACATTTACCAGCTCATTCTGGGGGATCCCGCGGCGTTCCCCGGCCAGCCGAGAGATATAATCCCTCCAGCGTGTCCTGGGTCTTCCCCGGGGTCTCCTACCAGTTTGGTGTCAGTTTATTGAAACATGAAAGTTGTGTTTTAGTGAAAAACTAAAAGTTCTGTTTTGTGCAGAAAAAGGTACTCGCAGTACTTCTTTTCTAGAACCCCCTCCAATACCAGCGAGGACGGACAAAGGAAGTAAGGGACTGAAGACAAAGGACAGAGGACATGAATTATTTTTGTATGTGGGTGACATGCGTTGGCTGTCCTCACACCCGAGGAATCTTTTTAGGAATTTTCAAGCAGTACAATCAGATAATTAAGATCTTTATATTATTGGATTAGAAAATGCAAAGCCAGGACACCAATGGTTCACACATTAGATGGACACAAATAGAAAGGGACAGTGGAGAAGTCACCCAATCTCGCAGCTCTCCAGAGAAGTGTGGACAAAACGATGAGAAGGAAGACGGGACGGATATTACCAAAACAGACACAAGATACTATGACCTTTTTATGACTAACTAAACTGTGATTTTTTAATAACATACTGTACTGTGCATTTTTTTTTATCACATATTACATTATGGTTATTTTAAACCGACCTTTTAAAGACATGATACACTGACTTTTTAAAATTACCTTTTTATCACGTACTATATAGGACTGTTTTATGACATATTATTAATATAATATTTATTTTTGTATTTAATGGCTTATTATACCATACTATAAATTAACCATGACAAACTTAACTGTGATCTGTTTATGTAATACTATTATTAGTTTTTCACTCAAAGCGCTGTTACACTACATGTCATTCACCCTTTCACACCCATTCATACACTGATGGCAGGGACTACAATGCAAAGTGGCACTATCCATCAGGACTAAGTAAGCCTTCACACACCGATGGCTCCGCCCTCGGGAGCAATTTGGGGTTAAGTGTCTTGCCCAAGGACACATCGACAGGGACTGGCGGAGCTGGGGATCCAACCGCCGATCTTCTGATTGAAGGATCACCCGCTCTTTGCTTTGCTAAAACAAGACATCACCTGAAATCTTTCACTATTCACTGACTTTTTTTTTTTTTTTCTTCGACAAACCGATGAATCGATTTTAGAACTGCTGAGCAGATTGATTCATAATCCGATCTAATCATTTCAGTTAGTATTGTCCGATATAGTTGCAGCGTGTCAGACCAGGGGATTACCAGTTTCAGATCCTGAATCGCCTCGTCTGATCTCAAATTACTAAATATACACAGCTGTCACATTCATGTAAACAGTGTTGATTACTTAACAAAGTCCAGTGATATAAAAATAAAAAATAAATCTTTGTGCATCCAGCTCTCTTTCAATATTTACAACATTTGGTTTATATCAGCCAGGAGTTTAAGTTCCTCTCACTTAGTTTGTCAATATTTTGTGTGTGTGTGTTGCAGGCTGCAGCAGTTGGACCGTCACTGTCAGAGCAGCGCCCAGCAGGTGTATGAGCTGCTGGCCAAACAAAACCAGCTGATGCAGGAGAGAAACACACTCGCTGAGGAGATGCAAAGCCTGCACATGGAGGTACACAGACAGAACAGAGTGTGACTCACTGTTTTGTTTCTAAAGGAACTTGTGATGGTCTCTTTTCTCTTCAGGTGCACATTATAGTCATCAGTTTACTCAAATAAAATCAGTGAGAAGACGTTTGTCCCGTCATGTCTAAGCATGTTGTCTATATTCTGTTCATATTGAGTCATTCTGTTTGTTTCATTGAGTGTGTGTGTGTGTGTGTGTGTGTGTGTGTGTGTGTGTGTTTGTTCCCTTCTAGAGACGAGTCAATACTGTGTCCACATGAGTCGGTCCTGCTCGTTTCCTCCTCCTGTCTTTGGATCTGAAGTCAGAAATCTCTTGTTGACAAGAACTCGTCAAACTTTATTTGTGTTTTTTTTTTTTACCCAGGGGGACAAGTGTGTTCATCCTTTTTGCATTATGGTACACTGTATAGACTTTAATTAACAGAACAGAAAATCAGGTTTCTATTCACTATATTGTGCTACAGACCGTTACTGTGATATATTGAGTGGTGAGAGGAACTGGGATGTCGGGTTCGGCTTACTTTTTAAAAAACTTGAATGAGTGGATGAACAAAATGACTCAAACGCGCTTTTATAAACATGCTATATTATTTTAATAAAATGTCCCCAGATTCTTTTGGTGAAACATTTTATAATCCTTCACGCAGAGTAATCTTTCTATTTCTAAGATAAAGTGTTTTGAGCCACACAGCGAATACAAAGTCGACGCCATCGCAGCAGATTGACATAGTGCTTTATTGAAGCCGTCTGTAAGAAGGAAAATAATGTGCATCCCTATCATATACATTGTGTAAAAATACTAAGGATGTACAGTGTAAAAAAACAGCTTCATGTTGATGGTAATTTGTTGTTTTCACATCCTCGAGGACTCGCTGGCCAACAGCACTGCATCCTGACAGCATGAGGGACAGAAAAAGGCCTTTTGATCGATCTGCTGAGTTTCCCGACACCGTCTCAGAGTCAATATCAGTTCTGCTCCGCCGACGCGTCAGAGAGGAGAGCTGAATTCAGGATAACAGTGCTTCAGGGAAACATGGCCCTCGCCGAGAACAGCTGGCAGATGTCCACAAATATCTCACACAGCTGTAAAGCTACAGTAGATGGACATGGAATTGACTCAATTACACTTTGTATTCTTTGTACATGTTTGCCGTTTATAAATAAATGCACCTCATGCTTGTTCATGTTAATAATCATGATAGTAGTCTAGTACTAGAGAAAGAGAGGGGAGGAAGTCTGTTGCAGACACGAGGTCACATACTTTCAGAAATCCTTCCAAACACAGGAGCCATTTACTTATCTGCATTAAACACCGAGCTGAATGAGCTTTGTGATTATTGGCTGACGCCGACTGTTCATTAACAGGTAAGATCAATACAGAGCAGCCGAGGTCCTTGAAAGGATTTGACATTATTCAAATAGTATTGGAGTCCAATCTGTTGTGTGATAGATGTACAGTACAAACAGCAGCAGCTTTAAGAGTGAACACTGTCAGCGCAGCGCCACATAGCTCACATACCGGCGATTCACAGCAGTCGAGGGCACCAGTAAAGCTGGGAGGAGGCTTAAAGCATCCAGTTGAAGACGTTACTGACATGTTCATTCATAGTCTTTTAGGGAAACCCACATTGATGAAGTGGATTACTAAAGCTCCAGTTTCTCCACTTACAGTAGTTGAAGGAAAACATGTATTACTTATATGACTCTGACCTTAGAATCAGCATCTGCCAGTAGATGCACTTCAATGCGTAAAGGAGGACTAAACGAGGAGAGTTGGAGACTTGAGGGAGGGAAAACTTCAAAACAAGAGGAGGAGTCAGCGACATCAGTAGATATATCTTAACATTTTAGCTCATGAAGACTGACCAAGATACTGAACATTTCCACTGAGCGTGATTCTGCAGTGGCAGCGCTGACTCCTCTCTGGCATGAGGGACACAATCACCCAGGTCCGACTGAAGACTTCAGAGCAACATCAAAGCTATTGGTTGTATGCGGAGGGAAGATGTGCTTTAAAAATATGTTTCTTAAAAAATAATATGGAAGCTAAAAATCTTTCTTTAAAGCAGGGTTTAATCAGATTCCTCATGTGAAAGTGCTGTGGCCAAAGCTATAAAGTAGTTTTTTTTTATGAACTCTGGTTCCTAATGATTTTGGCGGTAAGCGCACACATACAGCTCGAGCTCCTCAGTTACTCAGACCTGGGTCAAATCAAAGCTGAATTCCTTCCAAATACTTGAGAGCGTTTGCTTGAGCCTGTCACGGGTGCCAGCTGGGTGGGAATTGTACTCATTTTGAACTATTCGGCTGCTTCAGCTTTGCCAGACAGGCTCAATCGATCACAGAGTATGTTTCATAAGAGTTCTGAATGTGACTTTGACTCGGGACTGGTTAGTGAGGACAGGACGACAGCACACAGGCCAGCGCCATCCGTTTCTACTTTCTGCCATGAAGCGCCTTTGCCAGCTAATAGCAATTTAATGGATGTGCAAGTGTAAAGCATATGGACTTAAGAGCAGTGGAGAAAAAAAAGGTAATTTGTCGTACAAGAAATATCTGTAAAGAAAAACAAAAGGATTTATTTTTAGAACAAAAATATCTGGGGACTTAAACTGCAGAGTGAAACATGACTACAGCCCCTTACTGCTAAACTCCAAAACAAAATGACATCAAATAAATTAAATAGAAAAGAAATTCAAGTTATCCATCAACGATAATAGGAAAAACATTCAAATAAATATTGGAATACAATGCCATATGTCTAATCAGAGCATCTCCTCTGCTGCTCTCTTTAAATCTGTCATCAAAATATTAACGGTGACATGTTGATTTTTGGGATGCAGTTGAAATTTCACATTTAAAAAAATATATTTCCTCACATCTGGTGATTTTGTCTTCCTCCGAAGTGCTGGATGTATTCTGATTTAAACCATAAGGCTTACTGGCGTTTGAAGACAGAGACATTGAGTGGATTTTAAATCTTGTTGGTCAGACTGGAAGACATGACGACGCAAACAAACAAAGTCCAGACCAGAGAGATGACTGCTTGTTAAAGACAGAGGCGCGTCTGACCTTACAAACTCCCATTTTAGAATCAAACTCCATTATTCCTCGTTCTCCTCTTCTCTGACTCGCCACACTTACAGTAAAAAGTAGCTCTTACGTCTCAGTACCGACTCTTTTCCAATCTTACCACTTTACATTTAGACGTCTGCGCTGCACTCTGTTTCTTTCTGCTCAACTTCCACTTTGTCTTTCTGAACTCTGAGCCTTCACCAACACTCCTATGATCAGATTAAAGAGGGGAACATGAGTGTGTCAATAAGCAATCAAGAGAGATGAGCCCTCATAAACACCTGTGGGATGATTTGGATAAAGTTAAAGAAGAAAAGGGGATTATATATATATATATTTTAGCTCACAGTACACTACCATCTGTCTTCAATGCGTCCCGTCACCTCTTGCCGTCACATTTTGGTCACAAAAACAAAACAAAAGCATCATTCAACTTAACAATGGAGCAGGAATGCGAACTGCTTTCCCTCCTACATTCTTCAGCCATTTTTGTTTCTTGAGGTGCCTTTTTTTTTTCTTCTTTTCTCAGCCCTAAGAAATAGTTTTTCTAGAATAATGTAATAACAATAGAAAAAGTTAAATATAAAACTGATGAGTAGAACAATAAATAGAACATATAATATATATATTATAGCCATTGATGTGATTTGTGTAAACCCATAACTTTGTTGATGCATACCTCCTGGTAGACCATAATGTCTCTTTAATAAAAATCCTTCATAAGAATCTCACAGGAAACAGGAAATCAGCCGTTACCTCAATCATCAATAAGTCATAAATTATAACATAATATAAATTTTTCATCATTCTTGGAGCTTTTTTCACCTGCACTCGCTCTCTATTCTCATCCACAAAGCCCCGCCTGCCATCTTGGGCTTCTCTTTTCACTCTGTGGTGAATTTGTTCCTGCTGCAGTTTCATTTTCCTGCACAAAGACAGAGAGGTACAGCCGTGTGGTTCCCGAAACCATGACAACAACATGTCACAGTAAAGCTTCATCATCAACACAAAGTAACATTTCACTTTTGTGTTCCCTTTTGGGACAGAAGAGAATCAAACTCAGAGGGACTTAAAGTTGGGGAGGGGCGGGGGAGGGGAGGGGGAGATTCAAACTAACTGCTTTCCTCTCATTTTCACCTCCTTGTGATGGTTATATCAACCAACTTGCACTGCATTGTGGGTAACGTAGTAAAGCTCATGGTTCGGGAGCTTCATCCTTCTGAACTGCTGTGCTTTGAGGTGCGCTCTTAAACACAAACCCATAATAGGACCTCGCACACTCACACACACAAACGCGTCATCCTTTCAACCGTCTTACGTCGACAGAGTTGATGAGTCATAGCGGTACATTAGGAGTAAAAGCAACACCTGTGCTGCAGCTGTACAAGCATAGACATTCATACAGGTGGTTGATGTGATGCTGGCGCCTGTATAATGATCTGCAGCATTAAGCTAGTAGTGTAGCACCGGGTTTTAATAGTAGAAGTATAGTAGGAGTAGGAGTAGTAGTACCTGTGGTAGTAGTTGAAATAGCAGCAACAACAATAATGAATTGCACTGAGCGAAACCTGAGTCAAATCCTACCCGACAACGTGAGCTGTGTCGGATTCTGCTCACTGGGGACAACTGCTCCCTCAAAGCCAGGCAGCCTCAATCAATCCCAGAATTAGTTAGTGAGGATTTGAAATCAGACCCGAGTGCCTCTCTGAGTCGGAGAGTATCCGTCTGTTTGCAAAAGCCTGAGATACAACCGGTAACGGCAGTTTAGGTTTGAGTGACTTAAATGCTATATCTCCATCTCACGGATAAAAAGCCACAAAAACGTCTCCTTAATGCATCAGCTGTTGTCTAACTTGTTCTCAAGTGAGTCTGGCAGGAACGACACATGTCAAAGCACAGCAGGCCACCGGTGATGCTCCTGTCATTAAAGGGACATTACATAGTAACGGATCACATCACAGTTTCGGATCACCTAGGGTTGCAGCGCAGGATTAGAAAGTAATTTTGCCTGGAATTTCTCTCTAAAAAGGGATTCACTAAATGTAAATGCATAGAGAAGCAGACTGCAGAGGTGAAAAAGAGGAGGAGGAAGAGGGGGAGGGGGAGGAGGAAGAAGAGGAGAGAAGGAGAAGGGCACAATCCTTCCAGTCTTTCTGGGGAGGGCCAAAGCTGTGGGTCTTTTTGTCCCACACTGATGACCTCAGAGACCAGCTGCGATGATGTCACCGTGATGGACAGGTCATTCCCGGCCACTGGCAGAGTAGGAGAACTGTGGGAAGTGCGGTCTTCTCTCGTTATCCAGACAGTCCATCCCGTCCTCGTCGACTGAAGACACAAGTTGATTCAGAAGTAATCAATTATATTATTGAATTACACTTAAAAGTAATTATTCAGTTAAAATGAATACATACAATTCCATAAAAAGCATTGTGTTTGGGAAGTTGTAGATTTAAACCGAACACACTTCAATTAACAAGTGTGTCTATGATCTCCGGCTTACTAACTGATGTGCGACCTCCAGAACAAGTGGAACCTCACATTAGCGCAGAGAAACACATCGGTTCCACTCATGCATAATTCAGTGCTCAACATTTAGAAGCTGGTATCTTTATTTCAAACGCCTGTGAAGCGCTGCATGTGGCCTGAGGACTATTACAGAGACACTTGAATAAACAGACAACAGCCCTTTTTCAGTGTTTGTTACCCAGTTATTTAAAGTTGAATATCTCACCTAAAGAAAGAGTGAGAGCACTGATAAATTACTTAAAACTGCAATTATTAAAGTGATCAAAATGAAAAAAAGCTAAAGTTGATGCTTGACCAAAACATCTACTGACTGCAGCTACACAACTGATTTATCACAATTTATATAATAGAACACTTTTATTAACAACATTCATGATCCTCTGCAGAAATGATTTCACGTATAATAACTCAAACACATACATTGTTAGGTGGGATGTGTGCTATTCTCACAGTAAGATGTCATATTTAACCCAACACTACACACACACACACACACGCTCCAAACCAGAGCCTTCACTTCTTCTGTCACCGTGTTTATTTCTATATTTTTCTCTCCACTGAGAATATCTTCAGCAATGTCAAAAATGAAAGAGAGATTTCCTTGGGTTTTAATGCGGGCATATGTTTGTACGTAGACGTGTGAGAAAAAGTGAGAGACAGACTCACATTTCTCTGGAGGAGTGATTGTGATGGTTTGGGCTGTAAACTCCTCATCAAAGTATCTGGTGTCCGTCTCCGACGTCACCTGAGGCCTGAAGGGAGGGACCATCTGGGGCAGCGACGAGAGGGCGACACAAAGAGGAAAGATCACATCAGACAAAAACACCGCCGAACAACAGAGCAGAAAGACACCAAACTCTGGATGTCACAAAACGTCTTGGAGTTGGGGCACCACACCGGACCAATGGGGATGCAGCATACCACATAAATACAACAGCAAAGTCTTTAATCGTAGCATTGTCGATCATAAAACAGTCATACAAAGCCCCAGAGTGTAGTATGTCATAGTATAGTGTAACATAAAATGCCTTGGTGTATGTAGTATGTCATAAAAAGTTTTAAAAATGTAATTTTTATAAAAATGTGGATGTATACGAGTAGATCGTTTTTTGTGTAGTATTACAAAGGTAATAAAAAGGCATAGGACAGTATGAAATACAAAAGTTATAATATAGTATTTTGTGTCATTAAAAAGACATGAAAATGGTAATATAATAAATCTAGAACAGTAAAAGAATAGTATGTCATAAAAAAAAGTGTCAAAATAAGTTACATTATAGTATGTTGTAATTATTTTTAAAGAAAAGTAATAAAAAAAACTTCCATAGCATAGAATGCCTATAAAGTCATTAAGAAGTCATAGTATAGTTTGTCGTAGTAGTCATAAAAAGTAATGGTAAAGTATGGCATAACATTTTTATGTATAATATGTAATTTCATAAAATGTCATAAAATAATAGTAAGCTATTGTAGTATGTATTAAAAATGTCATCAAAAATAATGTATTGCTCCGCCAACCAGTCAAGTTGCGTTTTACATTAATGTCCATCTAAAATGTCCTGAATTCATAATTTCTTTGAATTAGACATTTTTATCAAAGGAGGCGTGAAAATGTGATCTGGTCTTCAGGTGAATATGTATTGCATTTAAGTTTGAACTTTTGTTTTGTTGTACCACAAGGAAAGGAAAGAAAGGAGAAGACCGAAGAGGGGAAAGGAGGGAGGAGAAAGAAGAAGAGAGGAAAAGGAAAGAAGCCATAGCTTTACGGTGAGGTATTTTTCCACCATCCGATCATGCTTTATTAGACCGTATGAAAACAATCGCTCAGTTCACAGTGCAAACGTAGTTTTACCTTAATATTGCTTCATACCTTTTTATCATAGACATCCTGCCAGTCGACTCCAGAGAAGAAACTGTGCCTCATTATTTCTTTAGCGTCATCTGGTCCTCCACCAAGCCTAGTGAACAGGAGAGGAGTGTTACAATAAAACTAACTAAGAGCTGATTTATAGAAATCATCAAAAGTGATTGAGATATTTATCACTTTCCAAATAACAATAAAAGTGGGAAAAACTCCTGCATGTATTTACTCCAAATTCATCTGTTCTACTCTACATTTGCACACACGGTTACATTCACGAAACCACAAGCGAACCGTTTGTTGGGGTCTTTGATGAGCAGGCCCGACAGCAGGGACTTGGCGTCAGACGACAGAGTGCGCGGGAACTTGATGTCCTCCATGAGGATGAGCTCAAACAGCTTCTCGTGGTCCTGGTTGTAGAACGGCAGTCGGCCGCACATCATCTCGTACGTCACAACACCCAAACCCCACCAGTCCACCGCCCGACCGTAGTCATTGTCCTCCAGGACCTGAAGAGTGCCGAGAGAGACAGAAACCCAACGTTTGCCTTTTTTTTGTTTTGTTTGTTAAACAGGACCATTTGTTTTATGGACATCTGCTTTTATTCTGCATTTCTGCATTTATTTTATTGGACAATAAAGACTGCCCAAGGTATTCGACGAAGAGGCAGATGAGCGAGCAAAGACAGCAAAAGGAGAGTCAATATGCCATTTTGCTCAAGGGATGAATAAAAAATAAAGAAAAAAAAAAACACAGTAAAAGTTGTCTGAGAAGAACAGAGCACAGATAACATGGGCTGAGGTGTAGACGGTGAGCCCCCCTCTCTCAATACAAAGACACACACACATACAGAGGAAAACATCATGGGATGGCAGGTCTTCAGAGGCCCCTGTTACAGTAAGGGAGTCAGTGTGCTGGCGTGGCCCACCAGATGCCCCCTCTGGTCCCTGCCAGCTCTCCCCTGGCGCACTGATCCTTCTCCTGGCAGGGACAGAGAGGAACGTCCCTGGATGGAAAAGGCAGGAACAGCCCGCAACATGGGTCAGGGCCAGTCCGACCTCCAAGTTGGCTAGCACAGGTACTGTACTGTGAGCTGCTGTGTTGTGTGTGTGTGTGTGTGTGTGTGTGTGTGTGTGTGTGTGTGTGTGTGTGTGTGTGTGTGTGTGTGTGTGTGTGTGTGTGTGTGTGTGTGGCTAGGAAAGAGCTTCTGTGAAATAAGTCAGTCCCGTATCAAAGTCTTGTGTCTGGGCTTCCTTCCTGCTCTTATCCCCCTGCCTGTTCTCCTTGCGCCGTCCTCGCCATCCCGTCTTATCCTGCCTCCTCAGTCCTCTAATCATGTCTTCCCTTGCTTGTTCCTTCCCTTTCATCCAGTCATGGGCCTGTTCGCTCACCTCTGGAAGAGCGAGGCAGAGGAAGGAAAGGGAAAAGGGAGGCAGACGCAGGAAGAGAGAGGTATTTCAGGTGCTTTTGAGGCCTTAATTAACATAATACGCTTTTTAACATGATGAGTGTGTATGCTTGCTTGTGTTGCATGAGAGTGTGTGCGTGTGTGTGACAGACAGACAGACATAGTTGGAGAGCAGCCAGAACAGCATATGTTAAACATCTCGCCAATAATAACAACATCTCACTCACTGTTAATAATGGACCAGCTAACAGGCATAAATACACGAACGCAAACATGCAAACACATACTATACTGACAGAAACATGTTTGGATTATTATAAATTAAATATTGAAACTATACAGCAAATTGTCATAATATCAAAATGATTTTTTTTTTTATGCCATACACTGACTGAACTAATATCTCTCATTAAAGGTTTCAGTAATTGTGCTCCACGCTGACCTTTTGAACCTCAGATTTTGGGCATGTGAACATGTCGTTGTATCAAAAGATGAGACGGTGGTTTGAGTTTATAAAATCTTCAGCTTTTGATTAAAAACTGCCAGTTGTATGGTCGTGAATACCCATGAGTGTGATGTTTCTGAATTACACCTGCTCATGAATACATTTCATATAATCAAAGTGATAGACGATTAATAATTGCTTTTTGAGCACTTGTCAGTGATAATAATTCAATGTTGTATTGATATTGCAGAACAGTTATGTGAGAGAATTGTAATTTACAATCACCACAGTATAATAAAAATAGCCTTTTTCTACTTGGCAGTTTCACCAGATAAGTGTCAGATAAAGGTGCAGGTGAGGTTCTGTTGTACAACCCCAACTGTAGATTATGATGAATGTCCTTCTGCAATGAGACAAGGTAAGAGAAAACACCAAACAGCTGCCTGCGAGTTTCCACAGCAGCTCAATGCTACCGAAAGCTGGTCATTAACGACTGAGCTCACACACTCGACACTAAACTGCTAATGATGCAGGCGGCTGCTTCAGTGTGTGCAAGTCAACATGTGCCGGGAAGTGAATAAAAGAGGTATGAGTGCTGTGCGTGCGTGTGTGTGTGTGTGTGTGTGTGTGTGTGTGTGTGTGTGTGTTTGTGTGTGTGTGTATGTATTACGCTGGTCACCCTGTTGGCAGCTGGAGAGAAAAGCTGGGGGAACGAAGCACCGCCAGCTCCAGATATACTATTGATTGGTACGGCTGAAGGGATAACACTGGCTTAGACTGCTGGGAGACTGTCAAGCACACGCAGACACACACAGACGCACACACACACACACACACACTCACACACACACTCACACACACACTCACAGCAGATGGAATATTTATCCGTTCTCATCAAATTCATAAAGTTTTGAGAGTGAGGCAAACTAGGAAATGCTTGGTGTTTCGTTCTCTGCAGCTTGAGGAAGGACACACAAGCACGCACACACACATTGTGCGTATTTAAAAAAATTCAAATTCAGAGTTTTCAAAGCGGTTTTCAATGCAGATCTACGGGGCTGTGACTCTTTGTACAAAAAGGTACAGAAATGTATACAAAAGCAAGCAGTCCAGTTGGACATGTATATGTATGCCAGTGTACGAGTGTGTGTGTGTATGTGTATGTGTATGTGTGTGTGTGTGTGTGTGTGTGTGTGTGTGTGTGTGTGTGTGTGTGTGTGTGTGTGTGTGTGTGTGTGTGTGTGTCGTGTGTGTGTCCTGGGACCAAAGAAAGTGGTGGCAGCTCGGTTGCAGGCAGGGAGCAGATTAATCCACACAGAGCCAGAATGCTGCCCCACAGCCTTAGGCATGGAGGCATTGGAGTGTGCGTGTGTGAAAGTGTACAGTATGTGTGATTATTTGTATATTTTAGAAACAGACATGACAAATAAATAGGACAAGGCAGTAGGAGTAACACATTAGATACATCAGCAAGAGAGAAGAGACAAAAGAAGCGGAAAGAGAAAAGCAGCCGTTAGAAAGAAGGTCTTGTCCTGTCCTGGTCCCTATGGGGCGGCCATGTGGCAACTAGATGCTGCTTGCGGGGCAGGGGCTTTGGCAGCCTGGACAGGACTAGATGGGACGGGACGGGCACACACAGCCTGTGGCTGTACCAGCCCAGATACCCAGCAGGCTACTGGGAACACAAACACACACCTCATATACTGGGCACAGTTAACATACACTCACATATGTTGGTGTCACACAGAGAACCTTCCATCTCCAAAGTGTCGTCATTTGGAGATGGGTTCATGCTGACACTGTTCTGATGTTTTCAAATGTTTTACTAACGGCTGACTGTGCTGCTATGTTTATGAAAAATGTAGTTCCAACAAAAAATTTTTTTTTTTTAAATCACAATATAAAACATCCAAAAATAAAAACAAATTGGAGAAGTCGAACAATCAAAAAAAAAACAATATGAGAAAATAGAGACAAACACTCCACATGTGTTTTCTCTGATTCGGTTTTTCTATCCCTTAACAAGGACTTTCACACTGCTTATTGTTCATTAATCTTTCTGTATTTATGACAATCAATCGAAGAGTAACTCACTTTACAGCCTTTTGTATCTGTCTATGACACAAACCCTCTTCAGTCACTTCTCATCTGCCCTTTTCAGTGACAGCAAACATGGGAACTGTCTGAATTTCACTCCTCTGTAACCCTGAAATATTTCCTCTCCCTTCTCATCTTCCTCTGTCTTAAACCCCCACCTACCCCTCTCTCTTTAATCCCGGCTACTTTGCATCTCTGTAACTTGGCTCCGAGCAAACTGTGTTATTTTTACACGCGGGCAGCGAGCAGAGCGTGCGGGCGGGTGAGTGGCGGCGGCGGTAGTGTAGATTTCCAGGTTTTTTTCGAGCACCTTCCTCCAACCTCGCCCATCTGCCGCCATCTGCCTCGCTTTAGCCTGCACTTTCTACTGCAATCACACACACAGCACACACGCGCACACACATAAATGCACACAGACGCACATCCTGTGAAAAATAACCAACAGCCTCCAATCAGCTTTTGGCACGCAAAGGAAGGGACTCTAAAAAAAAAAAGCACAAAATGCTGCGCCAAATTGTCCTCCATACTTTTTCAAGTGGGATATACACTATGCCTCTCTCCTCCTGCCTTCATCTCCACATCTACATCTCCACCACCCACAGTCCTGTAACGCTCTCGCCAGTTGATCTGCTGGCCTTCAAGTGAAGCAGCGCTGATGCCTGGACAGCGGATGGCTGCAAAAAAACTATTACAAGAATGTAGTTATGTGGTTGTGTGCGTGTAAGCGCTGTGCAGTGCCCTTTTCCAATTCAACCAACACCCTCATTAACACGCATAAGCTGCATATTTACTGTTCACCCTGATATTATGGAAAGTGTTCGCCTGTGAAATCTGCTAATTAAAATGTACATGCATAAATTCCACTGTAAGAAGGTTTCAAACATCAGAGTATTTCTAAAATTCAGGTTGTTACGGGTGGTGACTTTGTGACTTAAGGGTACGATGCATGTGTTGATGCCACAGATGCTTTTATGGATGACAAAGTCTCAGTCAATCTGCTCTGTCTACATAACACACAGTCCCTGAGATGTATGTCATGTATCAGGTGATTGTATTATATTATAGTATCTCCATTGTGTTGTGGACATCAAATTCATTCTTTAATGTCCTTTTTATATTTTTTACTACTGTCTTTAATGTCCTTTTTATATTTTTTATATTTATCTTGTATATTGTGTGTGAAAAAAGTACGAAGAGCAAGTGAAACCGGAGTCAAATTCCATGTATGTGCAAATTGACATGGCCATTAAAGCTGATTCTGATTCTGATTCTGATTAGGGCTCAATTCACACTTCACATGTTCATAATTTAACCAAAATACTGTACTGTATGTAATCAGATTCCCACGTGTGTAAGAGTAGAGCAGAATATCATCTAACATCTATTTCAATTTGATGTTTATTTTGTATTGTACTATTTTGTCTAGTGATTTAATTATTTTTGGTAAGCAGATGATGAACTAATGCCACATAACTCTCACCCTGACCTGAAATGGTTGTCCCAGTACATTTTGCATAGAGCTCCCATAATGCACAACATACATACTGTAGTAGTGAGTGACAGTAATGTGAATTGATTCTGGGAGAGGTGCCTTTGGATTTGATGCTCATATTTAATCCTAAATTACTTCTAGGATTATCAGTAGTTGTAGATGCTTTGACAATATATTTGACCTTATACTTCATACCTTACTTTTGGTTGTTGAACACTCAGAAATTCATTATTGCACTCTTAAGTAACTGCACAATAGGACTACATTTTGTAAAGACGGGTAATTGGTGGTGAAGACCAAAGCAAGAGGGGAGAGGAAGACTGAAGAAGTAGAAAATGGTGAAAGAGTTACAAATATTTTAAATATTCTGATAAAAAAACATCTCAGAAGATAAAGGGTAAAGCAAGGAAATGAATAAGCGAGAGAGAAATAAAAAAGAAAGAAAACGGATATGAAAACTAAAAAGTTACCTCAGGTGCGAGGTATTCGGGCGTGCCACAGAATGTCTTCATGGTAGCAGCGTCTGTGATGCCCTCCTTGCAGAGGCCGAAATCTGTGATCTTGATGTGGCCATCTTTATCCAGCATCAGGTTCTCCAACTGGAAGGTAAACAAAATGCACATGCACCTTTCACCATCAGAATCTGAAACACTGAATCTAATATTTCTTTCTCATCGTTCGTGACTGAGAATCAACACTTTATCTCTTTGCTGTATAGGTTGTATAGGTAAGGAACACCATATCACATTCCCCCACATAGTGGCAGTACACACACTCAAGACAGACACACAAACATACAGAGGAGGGAAATAAACTTCAGGCGTGTACTGGAGCCACTCAACCTTTTAATTTTAATGGCTGAAGTGTTTTTCTCACTCTCTGTCTGCTTTTTCTCCTTTCTGTTTTCTTGGCTGCTGGAAGCAGGGCTGGGGCCAAGGCTGCCAGGCAGACGCTCAGACAGAGCCATCTACCTCTCTACCTCTGTGGCAACAGCACCCCATCCCTTCCTCTCTCCTCCCCTGCCTGTCTCCACTTCTTTAGTGCTTCATGTCTGTGTGAGCTTGTCCCCGTCCCTCTCTTTAATTACCACACATCCTGAGCCACTCCTCTCCTCCTGGATGACAAAAACAACAAACTGTGGAACACAAGGTGGGTGTGGGGGCTGAAAAAAACAAAGTTTTCCCTCAAAATATCTGATCTCTCTCATTCATGCCCCCCAACCAGCCTCCCCTCTCTGTTTCTGTTTACCTTGAGGTCCCGGTACACAATCTTGGCTGAATGCAGGTAGTCTAGAGCCGAGACGATCTCGGCGCCGTAGAAGCGTGTGCGCTCCTCGGAGAACACCCGCTCTCTTGACAAATGGAAAAACAGCTGCAGGAGAAGGAGGGAGGAGAAGGGAGGGTGAGACAGAGAGGGCGGGGGAGAGAGAGAGAGAGAGAGAGAGAGAGAGAGAGAGAGAGAGAGAGAGAGAGAGAGAGACAGAGAGAGAGAGAGAGAGAGAGACAGCAGGGACGGCACAGCAATAATTACTGATTTATTGGAGGAAATTAGCACAACACAAACTGGCTGCCCGCACCATATTGAGATGATAGATAGCGGAGGGGAGGGTGAGCGAGCGGGGGTGGTGTGTAAGGGGTGCGCATGGTGAGGGGCTGGGTAAGGGGGGTCTCGGAGGAGGGCGGGTGGAGGCGCTCGGCAGCTGGCGCCTCATCTAGCAGCCCCCCTCACCACACACACACACACACACACACACACACACACACACACACACACACACACACACACACACACTCGCATACCTCTTCCACGTTACCCTCTGGGCGAGGTTGGCACGGTGCTGGCGTGGAGTTCGGCAACGGGGGCCAAATCAAGGGTTTAATCAATACACCAGTCTAGTTAAAGACAGGCCGACCGCCGCTGCCGCCGCCGCCAACACACCCATTTCAACTGCCTCCAGTGCAGCACTCATTAGTGGCCTAACTGGCCTTGCCCCCTGAGCCTCTGTTTTCATTTGCTCAATCCTCATATCGGTCTCCCTGTTTTTGGCAAGAAGCTCACTTTCGTACTTAAAAGAGTACGCAACTCGTTTTCTTCACTAGGTGGCGTGACCTCCCGTCTTGCCTTTTTATCGCTCACCTCACATTCCCTTAATCTTTCCCTCTCTCTCTCTCTCTTACTCTCTCCCTAGCCGTCAGTTGTCAAGTTGTCACTGTCACACAGCTACACATGTGGCACCAAAATGACACCAGCCTGCTGCGGCACACCAGTCAAGTCATACAAATTACCCATGAGGCCAAGGGGCGCACATCTACCCATTAATTGTTCAGGGAGGTTTGCATATGGCCGCTGGAGTGATGCTCACAGACCACCTTGCTCAAATGGTGTCCGTGTGTAATGTGTGTGTGTGTGTGTGTGGCGGGGTGCGGTGAGAGGGGGTAACACGACAGGTGGGCCTTCATCAGTGTACTGGCAGCTGTGACTGTGGCAGGTTTGTAATGGGTTGCGCGTGTGTGTGTGTGTGTGTGTGTGTGTGTGTGTGTGTGTGTGTGTGTGTGTGTGTGTGTGTGTGTGTGTGTGTGTGTGTGTGTGTGTGTGTGTGTGTTGGTTGTTTGTGAGGCATGTGTGGTCACAATTTGTCCGTTGAGGTAAAAATTTGCTGTGTGTGTTTGTCTAAGTATGTGAGTGTTTGCTGGTGTTTTCTGTGTGTGTGTGTGTGTGTGTGTGTGTGTGTGTGTGTGTGTGTGTGTGTGTGTGTGTGTGTGTGTGTGTGTGTGTGTGTGTGTGTGTGTGTGTGTGTGTGTGTGTGTGTGTGTGTGTGTGTGTGTGTGTTTAGGCCTGGCACTGGCTGAACTGCCTAACTATCTGGGAGGGGAGCAGGTGACAGTTACACTGAGGGAATGAACCAAGATTGCAAAAATGGCCCGATTAAAAATCTGAGAAATGGAAAAGTGGGGGAATCCAAACTCATTTTGTCTCCGACTGTCATTCTGGCTATATCTGCCCCATAGGTGTGTTCATAAATAGACACGAGCAGGAGAGGGATGGAATGGATATGAGAGACGAGAAGGAAAGCGAGAGGCCAGTTGGTTGGCAAATTAACTGTTAGAAAGCAATGCAACAGTCAAACTTCACACATCTCCACGTACACTATATTTCACCACGTAAAAAAAAAAACATAGATTTATCTGTGAGACATAGAAAAAAAACAATGAAATAATATTTTTAAATACTCATTTGAAATACAGTATTTGGGTAACGGAAAGTGAAGCATTATTCTTATTAAAAATGCTCGTAATAACCCTAATATATAATTGGTATTTTAGATAAATAGTTACTCATACAAATTTAAACAAAATAGTGAAGAAATGTATCTTTTTAAATGTTGCCAATTTTTTTGTCATCCGTTTTTACACAGCTTAGAGTTTACAGTAGAATGGTGTTTAATCAATGTCGTTGGTGTTGTGGAGTGGTTTAACCGTACAAGTTACAACGAGCAGTAACACAAAGATGGGTAACCACATACAGCACACCACCATCATGAGTGTGTGTGTGTGTGTGTGTGTGTGTGTGTGTGTGTGTGTGTGTGTGTGTGTGTGTGTGTGTGTGTGTGTGTGTGTATGCATGTAGTGTGTGTGTGTGTGGCTTACCTCTCCTCCATTCACATACTCCATGACGAAACAGAGGCGGTCTTTAGTCTGGAATGAATACTTCAATGACTGAAAGGACACGCACACGCACACGCACACACACACACACACACACACACACACACACACACACACACACACATTTAGGTAACCGTTTCCACAGTCCAATGTTTGTTCTCTTGTTTTTCCTAAATCAACTTGCCCTTGTAAATCTTACAATATATGGAAGAAAAGGGAAAAGTAGTGTACAAGTGATTGTTACAAACTAAGGGTTATATATTGTGTCAGTAAATGAGAGTGTAATAGAGACATATATCGCTCTATTATTTCTGTACAGAGGGCTAACTTGAATAGCATCAAATACTGTTGTTTGATTTTCCAAATATCCCATTATGTATTCGTCTACGAGGGGCTCTCCTCATACAGAACACAGTGAAATGAACGAGCGAGCGATTCTGTACACAGCAAGACGTCTGTTCCCATTCGAGCTAAAACAGCGGGAGTGGCAAAACATGATCATTCATAGCTTCAAACCTGCTATGCCTGTTTTCGCCTATTCACGGCAGATAGGTGTGTGTTTTCTTTCGTGGGAGGAAGCTGCTAAACAAAAGAACAGTTGGTCGGAGTCTATTTGCGGCTGCAGATGTGACAGGGGGTAAACTCAGATGTGATCGCTCTCACAGCAGTGGGTGTGCGCGTTCATTTATGTGTGTGCGTGTGCGTTTACAGGGATAGAAATGAGCAGCGGCTTACTTGCGTTTGTGTACATCAAAGAGAGAGTGCAAAGCTAACAGATGCGGTCGTTCATGTACAACAATTTGGTGTCTAACTCATAATTAGCCTCAGGAGACTCAGGTATGTATAGGATCAATATGCGGTCTGCGTATGCGACATGCGCTCTTACAGATGTCGGCACATTTGCATATGCACAGATGTCTGAATCTAAACCGTTTGCGTTGTGTGTGTTTATGAGGTACTTACAGTGAGAAAGGGGTGTCGGGTGTTTTTTAGTACTCTGCTTTCTGTGAGTGTGTGGGCCACTTCATCCTGCACAGATACGGGCAAAACATTTTCAATCAACCCAGTTGAAGAGCACTCTATGAACAGCTATAAAAACATCAGATACTGACATCTGACACTGTCCTCAAAGTATAGTCAGAATAAATAATAGCTGAATACATTTCAGTTGTATTTAAAAACACAGTAAAGATGTAAAGATCGATCCATGGACAAACAGTCAGCCAGACTAACCTTGGCGATGATGACTTCTTTTTTCAGGATTTTCATGGCGTAGTATTTCCCGCTGGCCTTTTCTCGGACAAGAATGACCTTACCAAAGGTCCCCTTCCCCAGCAGCTTCAGGTAGTCGAAGTCGCTCATCGTCTTGCGGAGGGAAACGCAGAATGTCAGCAATTCATCTTCACTTTGAGTTGAATATTTTTTATGAGTTATGGGTTTCAAAGATTTGATGATGATGATGACGATGACGATGACGATGACGATGACTAATATCCAAAAATCATTGTCCATTTTCATTGTTCATATATATTATTTCGATATATATTTATATTGTAGTTAAATGTTAATGTTGATGCTTAGTTTCTGTGCTCTACTCTGTTGTCTTTAATGTCTTTTTTTATATTTCTCTTGTTTATTTGTATATAATAATATGTATATATGTACGACGAGAGCAAAGTGTAACCGGAGCCAATAAAGCTGATTCTGATGTCCAACTAGTAGTATAGAGCAGTGTATCGTTTGAAATGTTTCAATACTACGAACAATACAATATGTTTCAGTACAAATACTTTTTTTTGGTAGCTTGCCTTGAGGAATGTAATCACGGTTTTCTACAAAATAAATTTTTCATTTGACGAAAGAAGCCACACTTCTCAAATGCCAAATGTTATACAAAACAAAATCAGCTAAGAACTAAATACAACTAAAGCCTAATTTTGCCTAATTTTTATTAAAATCAGGAACTGATCAAATCAACAAGATTACTAGTCTGACCAGACAGCTGATGCCAACCTTCTGTACTTGATAGACGTCAATACTTAGTGCTACGAATACATTTAGGTAAAAAAAAGTACAATGATATTCAGCAGCGATGTTAATGGTCCCTCTTGGATGACATCTAATGAACTTAGTGACCCTCTGATAGTTCGTCTCGAAGATAAACATTGAAAAATGTATTTCTACTGACATTAATGAACTTGTGCAAAATGAAACGCAGTTAAAACCTTTATAGTGTGAGGTGTAATGAACAGTAGTTTACTTCATATATCTAATAGACATTTTACCCAAGTATAGCCTTTGCCATTGATAAAAACTACATTTACATTTGCAGCTTTTACTTTGAAATAAAAAACAATTCACATCCTTGTTGACATTAGTTGACACAAACCTGTGACTTGGGGGATCATCTTTGAACAATGATAAGAAACAGCAATATCACAGCTGGAATCCTTTCTGTATTTTGAGTATTTAGTGTGTGAGAGTGAGTATGTGTGCACTGCTGTTGTCTCGCGGTACCTTGCGTTTGTGGTGTGTGGTGGAGATGTCCATCTCCTCCTCGACCATGTTGTCGATGTTGGAGGTGGGGCTGCACTGAAACCGTTCTTCCTCTTGTCTCTGCAGCTTGTCAGCCACCATCTGGATGGCCTCTGTCCACTCATCTCTGAGTTTACAACACACAACAAGACAATGTTCAGGGAAGCACTATGGCCAACACCTACTGTATCCCATCCCAGCTTCTGACACACACTACTGTGTATGGATGGAAGTGACATGAACCTTTATAATGCATTTCCTTTTCATGAAATCCAGTGTTCTTCCATGTTTGGAAGGTCTAACTTAAAACTGCAAGTCTTTAGACAGAAAACTAATCAGAAACTATTTTGATAATCCATTTATCATTTTAGTAATTTTCTAAGCAAAACTATAAAACACTTCTTAAATGTGAGGTTTTGATTATGTAGTTATTTATATTGGTTAATGTGATAATAAACTGAATATCATGGAGGGTGGAAGTTGTGGTCAAACGAAATAAACAATCTGAACAGGTCGCTTTGAGCAAAGGAGACTTTTAACTGGCATTAATCAAATACATTTAAAATAATTATTGATTGATGCCCGTTAAGAAGAAAATGATCGGATAATCAATAAAGAAGGTAATCATTATATACAGCCCTATCACTTTAAATTAACATCAGGTTAGAAGCAACGGTATCATTTGTGTCAGTCATATTACTATTGCCACTATGCCCTGTGTAGTATTAGGCCGACCTAAAAAGCTTTACTAACAGCCAATACATGCATACATACATTTGTTAACAATTAACTGAAACCAACCCAGGTAACAATTAATTACACAAGTGTAAAATTGAATATTAGTCACAGATTCTCCTATAGGATGGCTCGTGCACTAATTTAACCAGGTTTTTAAAGGCGCTAAGGTGTTTTCAATTAACATAAATGCCCATTTGTTCAACAGAGAGGAAACATGGTCAACTAGAGAATCAACCAAATGAGCGATGATCATGGTGCAGAACTAATGCCTACCAGGCTGTGTGTGTGTGTGTGTGTGTGTGTGTGTGTGTGTGTGTGTGTGTGTGTGTGTGTGTGTGTGTGTGTGTGTGTGTGTGTGTGTGTGTGTGTGTGTGTGTGTGAATACATATCCATGCATTAGCGGGAACAATGCATTGTTGTTTGCTAACATTGTTCCTCCCCATTGACTTTCCATTAACGGTGCTGTTCAACATCTGTTGAAAGAAAGTGTGTGGGTTCGATTGTATGTGTGTGTGTGTGTGTGTGTGTATGTGTGTGTGTGTGTGTGTGTGTGTGTGTGTGTGTGTGTGTGTGTGTGTGTGTGTGTGTGTGTGTGTGTGTGTGAGAGAGAGACCGTCATCTGTAGCAGAAGGCCAGCCATGCATCAGGATTTGTAGACAAATTAACTGTATTTAATGATGATGAATATAATGGTTTATAAACGGGGCCAAGAGAAGAGATGAGAAGAATAGTTCAGTTTTCAGATTTCTACAGTTTTAACTCCAGAAATTGTAAATCTTGTTAATTGCACATAAGAGGATAATATAGTTTATCAGTAATATTACTGATTTTAAACTTTTAATTCAGATGAAAATACTGAAAATATTGGTTCCTCAGGACAGAAATTCTCTCTTGACTAATCTTCACTAAAACAGCGTTAATCTTCTGGAACTGTACATGTAAGATTTACATGTTAGCACACTAACACACTAAAGAGCCGTAACTGAGGTGAACCAAAGATCATATTCAAATATTCTGAAATCCTCAGCACTCCGGAGAAGCATGTAGGGATTTCCGAGTTTGCACTTTCAAACATACTTACCCAGTGTAAGCCGTGAGCAGATCATAATAATGAAACCTGTTTGACTCCCAAACGATCACCCCTGTGTCTTTTGTTTTGTTTTGAGTTAGATGCCCATATGTTTCCTTGAGGGATCTGGAAGAACATCCATCTGAACCTAAACAGAGCAGTGTTTTTAAGATCTGAAACCCCTTTCTACTGCAAAGACTTCTGAGCGTACCCTACACACTCCAAAACAAGGGCAAACTTAAGTTACACTCCATCTACATTACAATGGAGCACACCATTTGTGGCACCCATGAGGTGTGTGCGCGCAGCTACATGAAAAGCAATGGGAACTCTCTCAAGGTCAGGCAGCAGATAAATGCTCTCTCTCTTGGTTAAAGTGTTTTTTGTATAATGAGTTTTTTTTTTTTTTTTTTACTAATGAGAGATAATGGGCCTGCCTACAGTTGGGCACCGTGCCAACATGTGCCACCCTCTGCTCACGGCTGGTGCTGCGGTAGTTGGAGTCCTGCCAGCACTGGTACAGTACAACAAATACAGTGACACACACACACACACACACACCCAGTTGTGGCACACACACACACACACACACACACACACACACACACACCTTTCCAACCCACCTAAACTGCAATGATGCACACATCTTGTACACACACACACACCTTCAACAAAACAGACACATCTGGAGCTTGTATTTGTCCACATGCATCTTGGTTACACTTGACATTATAAAATATATAAAGTTATTAGCTTTATGTTAACTACTATGTGTATTTGATCATCTGGAGTCAAAACTATTATAAGGCAACAAATAACAGACAAAGTTGGACACACACACACACACACACACACACACACACACACACACACACACACACACACACACACACACACACATTAAAAACACGCACAAACTCAAAGGATGCGCAGAAGCATCTGTGGTCTTCTGGGCAAAGCTGTTCATTTTCTGGAGATAAACACCTCAGCTCCTCAGAAAGGAACTGAGCAGCTGGAGAATTTATGCCAACACTACTTGAAAGGTCTCCTTTCCACTCTGTCTCTCTTACCCTCTCTCTTACCCGCCACACACACACACACACACACACACACACAGACTCCCCCCCCCCCCCCCAAAAAAAAATCTCTCTACAGTACAAACCTCCTCACACAAAACCTCTGCCCTTGATGATATAGTACTTTTACCACAATAAATAAATCATATATATTTATATACTTAAATAGAAATTGTAGTTGAACTGAAACGGGATTAAGTTTAACATCCTCTGCCAAAGAGTGATTTCAGAAATGCCTCCTCAAATATTTGAAAAGAAATGTATGACATTTAAAAACCCTTGGGTGTTTTAACTGGCAGGTTTTAACGTGTGTGTGTGTGTGTGTGTGTGTGTGTGTGTGTGTGTGTGTGTGTGTGTGTGTGTGTGTGTGTGTGTGTGTGACAATATATTTGCATCCAAACTGCTGCTGTTAGAACCAGGCAGTTTATGGAAATAAGGGCACTATGTTCTAACCTGTACATAAAGTTTATTTTTCACTTCTGGCTTTCACAACGGCTCTGGCATTATTCAAGTTTAGAAGCTATTTGCATTATTTAGTCAGACTTCCCCCGAT